>JADHKQ010000018.1:0-732725 GCA_019925375.1 Sporothrix euskadiensis | reverse complement strand
CCCCCCTGTAACAGCCCGCGGAGCGGCGTACCCTCGAGCGGGCGGCGTACCCTCGAGCGTGCGGCGTACCCTCGAGCGGGCGGCGTACCCTCGACCTGGCCCCGGCCCACCGCCCTCGCCCGCCCTCTCCCCGCCCCTCCAGGCCCCGCCCCGCCCCGCCCGGCAGGTCTCGGGGGCAGCACGGCCCGGGCTACACGCTGGCGCCAACAGAAGGACCGAAAGTCAAAAACTCCGGCCGGCAGCAAATAAAAACCAAAGAAAAAGAAGAAAACAAACACACCAAAAACACCAAAAACCAACAACAACAAAAAAAGTAGCCAAAAACGTACTGCCCACGACCCTCCGTCCCGGCCCAGCCCCCCATCCACAGCCAAACACATACAGCGAGCGGCGTACCCTCGACCCGGCCCAGACAGGGCGGCAAAAACCTCTCTCTCCCTGCTCCCTGCCGCCATGTAGGTTCCTTATATTACCTCGCTACACGCATCACTCCATCCTTTGGGTTTTCTATCTAAGCAGTCCGAAGAAACCTTCTCACTGCAAACTGTGGCCCCACCCGCCTCCATCATTTCCGTCCTCGATCGAACCGGGCCGCCGTGCCGTTTCGTTTCCTGCGTCCTTGTATTCATCTTGACTCCGGTTCCCTGAGTTCCCTAGTTTTGTCTTTTAGATTCTTGCATTTTGCATCGTCTGTTCGCGTCCCTGACTGTATACTCTGCGTGTCTTTCTTTGTATTCCTCTTTGCATCGGCCCTTGTCCATGCCGCCCATCCGGTTTCTCCGTGCACACATTGTACATATACATATAGTCGATGATTTATTTTAATACCTTTCCTGGTCATCATCGCCTACAAAATACAGCAGGGCTGTTTTCCTAGATAGGATTGACTTGCCATCATCTACTGTGACCCTCCTCCATGGCGAGCTTCTTTTTTGTTTGCTGCTTGGGTCTTCCTTGCAACAAAGCATGTACTAATGGTATAATCTGCATGCAAGTTTCCAATTGAAAGCTTGCCTTTCTTCCTTGGGGGCCATCTGTATCCTTCCGCAAGACGGACACAAACCCTATTGTGCATGGTCAAGGGTGAGGGTGTCGGAGGTAGAGACGAAGGACATGGTGAGACTATTTGAGATAAATAAACTCTTAGCGTACGATGTTAACTAATAACTTGAGATGTTTGACATTACGAAGATATAATATACCGTGTGTTAGTGTTAATACGGTCATAATAGAGAAAGTACTATCACGTGCCTGTAATACATCGTGGTCGTGATATCTGATAGCTTTGCTTACATAGATTCGGGCGAACATGTTGTACTTGTAGCTTTATGGCTTTACCGCCTTCAGTCTGAACCGGGATAGGGTAAAACTAGATTAAAAATGATCCAAGAAAAC
The DNA here is from genome assembly GCA_019925375.1 of Sporothrix euskadiensis. Classification (NCBI taxonomy): domain Eukaryota; kingdom Fungi; phylum Ascomycota; class Sordariomycetes; order Ophiostomatales; family Ophiostomataceae; genus Sporothrix; species Sporothrix euskadiensis. The sequence continues at coordinate 731,330 of JADHKQ010000018.1, read as the reverse complement.
GCAATATAGTCATGAACCCATCTTGATCTATTAACTTTGCCGCCGTGTAAACTATAAGACAGATAACTTCTGTCAAACACTAATTTTGATGCCCTTCTTCCCAGGCTACGAGTGCCATCATGGACGGGCCGTGATATATTTCCCATGCCCTCGACTTCAGCCAAGTTTTATTTTTTAGGAAGCTGTCGGGCAGCCTTGGTTTTGTGCCTGTCTACGTTGTCTACGTCTCTGCCTCTTCGCCTCTTCGAGTTACGTTATATTCCCATTGTTACTTCTTCCGTCGTCTTTTGCCTCCTTTCGTTTTTCAAACTTTCCGAAATAGCAGCCGTGTTTACTCCCCTTTCTTGCTCACGTCTACACATCTTACATGGCTTTCACTCGAAGATTACGAGAATGAGCTCATCACTTATAATAGACTATATTTAGCATTCGACGACAAACGATGATTGTAATGGCCGACTATCACAAGACATAATTTACTGCAGGCAACAACAGCGACAACAAATATCGCCACATACCAACACAGTACATAGACCTCAAGTCAATTCTACCGATGATACAGATTACTATCCCAACAAAGTCGAAAAGCAGAAAACTCACCATACCGAGATACAATGGACGACCTTTGCGATAGGCAGTCAGTCCACTTGATAATATCATCGGTCAGGAGGAAGACCACCAACAGATCAGAAACGACTCAACATGGAGAACAAGACCACGCCAACCCAGATTTGAACACTCGGACCTCCATTGCTCTCGCCGAATATACCAATACCTCGGAGGCTCAACCATGGCCTGTTTTGGACAGACGGGATCCATAACAACAAAAGCGGCAAGCGAGGGAGAAAAAGTCACTCACAACACCAACAGCAATCAATATAAAAAGGGGCAAAGCTATCAAACATATTGATACACGAGTATACACGCCCATATACGCCCATATACGGCAATACACACCCCTCGACTTCTTCGGACCGATTTGCCGCCAGCAAAGAGACGACTTTAATCGAAAAAAGTGCTTCTAGGCCTCATCATATACGACGCGTCGAGACAACCTCCGTTGACGACCTCCATTCCACGTTCCACGTCGGTCATCGGCGAATCAAGTCAGCGACGAAGTGATGCGTCTCGAGGTCTGTTCGTAAGTGTTGTAAAAATATCCCATTTCCTAAGGTGATGTGAAAACAAAACAAAAGAAAAAAAGGCCCTATCCCATAAGCCCAATTTTGAAAGCCGTAAATGATTACAAAGATACAATACAAGGAAGAAATGTAGATAATTATGCAAAAAAACCCCGCCACTCGCTTCCCCTAATGACCATTCGTCGCCAGCTGCCCGCCGAGCGCCAGCAGCTCTTCCCGGTTCGCCCGGTACAGCTCCTGGGCTTCACGCTCGCGCCGGCTGACGAAGCTGACCTCGTCGCGCAGGGCAGCCAGTCGGCTCTTAAGGGCCTGGTCTTCGGAGCGGGCGAGAATCTCAAAGCCGTTGAGTGCGGCCTGGGCTTTGCCGAGCGCGCCGTGGGCGTCGCCCATTTTCTTGCGCAGCATATCGGCGCGGTGTTTGTAGCCGCCGAGGTGAACAGTCAGCTTCTTCTCGAGCTTGGCACCCTTTTCGGCAGAGGCCAGCGTAGCATCACGTACAGTCTAAGAGATGTTAGCATGCGTGTTATACGTAGTAGAAATGCAAATTGTAGGGGACAAAGACTCACTTCCAAGGCTGTCTGCAGAGAGATGGCCTCGTCTTCGTCGTCGTCTTCGTAGCAGCCGAGACCGAGCAGGAGCGCTGTCGAGTTGTCGTTGGGATCGGCAGCCGGCACCAGCCCGGACCAGGTCGAGTCAATGGCATCGCGTCCTGGCGCCTTCTTGGCTTCGAGAAGCACTTGTAGGCGTGCTTCGGCCAGAGCATTGTCACCGATCGTCTCGAGTGACACGGTGGTGGTTGGCAGTGCCCCGGCTTTTGTGAGCGGGAACTTGATGGCGTCGTTGGCGATAAGCAGGGCAGCCTCATTGGCCACCAGCGCCTCGGCCGGGTCCTCAAGACCTGCTGCACTTTCGAGTAGCGCGGCCAGATCAACTGTCGTCGGCCGTGGCAGGTTGCGCTGCATGACTTGTGTCCGCCGCTTGCGCTCGAGAGCAGCCAACGCCTCTTGGTGCTCACGTATCCGCCGGTCGCGGTCGGCCGCGTCCTCCACCTGCTGCTCTGCCCTCTGTGCCGCCTTCTCGTCGTTCTCGTCCGCTTCGTCCGGCAGCTCCAGCTCCCAGTCGGTGTCCTTGGGCTTGGGCAGCGATGCAAGACCCCGCTGCAGCTGGCCCTGAAGAGCAAGCTGACGCTGTGCTGGCGTCTGACCGCCACTGCTGCTGCTGCCGTCGTTCAAAGCGAAGCCGTCACGTGGTGTGCGTAGTGGTGTCTGGCCGGGCCGCAGTGGTGTTGCGAGAACACCGTTGCCACCGGCACCGTCGCCTGTGCGAAGCGGTGTTGCCAAGGGGTTGGGTGTAGCCACGATCTGCTTGCGCGGTGCCGCCGTCTCAAAACCTGTCGATCCAGCACCCTCGCGCAGCGGTGTGTTCTCGCCACCAAGCAGGGACGACTGTGTCTCGGTGAGCGCGCGGATGTTGCGAATCTCGTTGGCCACGCGGTCCTCTTCGGGCGCCGCGCGGGGCGTACGGATCGGTCCACCCGTGCCCTGGATCGTCGAGTAATCCTGCAGCAAGCCACGCGTGGCCTCATTGTCGCTCGCTTGCGCCAGTTGGTTGGCACGCTCGCCGATCGCGCCCATCTTGACAATCTCCTCAAGCTCGCCCTCGCTGACCTGCGGCGCGGGAAGCATGAGCGCACGGCGTTTGCTGCTCTGCTCGGCCTCGCGCAGCCGCTGCTGCTGGCCCGCCTTCATAGCAGCAGCCGACACGCTGTCCTTCTTGTCACCGTCGTTCTTGCGCTTCTTGCGCCCGGCCTCGTCTGCGTCGGTGTCGCCGCGGTTGCGCTTGTTGGAGGCGTGCTGCTGCTTCGGGTCAAGGGCGGCACGCTGGCGCTCGTTGCGTGCAATCTCTTCGCTCGTGTCGTAGAATCCCAGGGCTGGCTTCTTCTCGAACGGGATGTCGGCATTATAGTCCATCTCGCCCTTGCGGCGCGTCACCACCTTGATGTTGATGCCGGCCGTCTTGAGCTCTCGCCGCTTCTGGAGGTTGGCCAGCCGGCGCGACTCTTCCTGCTCACGCTCACGGGCTTTCCGCTTGGCCTTCTTGCCCTGTGTATTGGCCAGACGCGCACGCGCTTCACTGAGCATCTCCTTTTCGTCTTCGTCCAAATCGATCGTGTCGGGCCGTGCAGGCTTGCTCTCCGGGTCTGGGTCGACCTCACCGGGCCGCAGTTTCCGCACATGGTCCGCCGACGGTGCAGAGGCTTCGCCGTCTGCATCGCCAGTCAGACCAAACTCGGACGCTTCCCGCTGCTCGGCTTCATCCAAAAGCCGTTGGTAGCGCTCGAGGCACTGGTTGGCCGTGCGGCCGACAATGGGGGCAATGGTGCGCCATTGTGTGGGCATCAGCTTGGCCAAGTGCAGCAGCTTCTCGTCTTCCTCTTTGCTCCATTCGATCTTGCGGATGCTGGGGTCGAGGTACTCGTTCCATCGCGCCTTGCACTGTTTTGGTGTTTTGCGGGCGAGCAGCGACGAGACACGCGCCCACTGGTTGAGGCCGTATTTGGAGATGGCAGCCTTGAGGACCTCGTCCTCAATGTTTGTCCACACGCCACCCTTGACGGCGACCATGGTTGCGGTGTCGTAGGAGGTCGTGAGAAAAAGAAAAGAAAAAAGGATGAAAGTCGAGAGGGTCAAAGGAGTGCGACTCGAAGGCGCGTAAGGGCCGTCGATGCAGGCCCTTTGATTCGTTTTTGATGAGAACTGTCGAGATAAGTCCGATTCGATTGATTTGCGTCGGTCTGGTGTCCAGTGTCGGCCGTTGGATGCGGGGGTTGATGCTTGACTATGTTGGACGTTGATTTTTGCTGGCGCAAATTGGCAGTTCAGTGAGGCCCAAAGAACGCGACATAGGCAGCTCGCGACTTTTCGTCCAGCAGGGGCAGGAGCCAGGAAAATTCTGGAGCAGGCAGGTTCGACAGGCACGGCACGAGGCTGAAGTGTGGCTTACGTGCAGCCTAAATTGAAGACGGCCTCTGATTGGTCGGGTCCACCTAGCGCCACAACCGGCCCCATTCTGTGCAGGCGCATACTGCCAAACAGCACAAACAGCAGGAAGCCCCGACGCGCCTCCTGAAATAAGCTTCCAGCTGGCTCCTGGCGCAAAAGCAGCAAAACGCACCAGAGCTCGACGTCGACGGAAAACAGCACCATCCAGCCAACCACACCAGACCCACGACGGTCTGCGCAATCGCGTCGACTCTTTCCCTCAATTGACCAGCTTGTTATTCTGCACATCACCTCCATCTCTTTCAATGGCCTCGGACGCAGAGGCCGCCCCAGGCGAGGTGCCTCGTGCGGCTCCGGCAGTTGTCAAAGTCACGCCCATTCCGCCGCCCACGATTCCCTACTCTTCTTCGTCCCCATTTCCCTCACAGGCTGCCGCCGCTGCCGCTACATCTTCGCCCACACCACCTCCCGCCGGTGCTGCTGCCGCGTCGCGCTCCTCGGCCTCGCCTGCCCCCGCAGCACCGCCCAACCCGCCATCCTCCCTGCCGCAAAAACGCGCCTTGGCCGACGAGGACCACACGCCTGCTGTGCGGTCACCATTGAACCCCGAGTCGCGGTCGACACCGAAGCCAGCGGACGATGTGCCGAACGTGGCGGTGCGCGAGAAGCGCGTCAAGAAGGAGTCGCTGAAGAAGCGAGAGTCGAAAGCAGCCGAAGGAGGTTTGTCGAGGGCAACGCCCGAGCCAAAGAGAAAAGATGCGACAGAAAGATCAAACGAGTCGACAGTCACGTTTGGTCTGGGCACGGGCGGCACCGGAAGCGGAAATGAGACGGCGAGTACGACGACTAAGAGAGCAGCCGCTGCTAAAGCCAACGAAGGCCTGCCGGTGCGCGTGCGACTTGCTGGTCCGCTGCGGCTGAGCGACTTTGAGCCGCCAGCAGGCCCCATCAACCGGGCACGGCACAGCGTGCAGCTGGCCAGCGGGCAGGAGGTTGAGTTTCTCGAGTTGTTTTCTGAGCAGTGAGTGCCTCTTTGTGTTTCTTGTGTTTCTCGTGTTTCTCGTTTCTTTATGTTTCATATTGATTTGCTCTTCGCTAACCCCCCAGACCCATCAACCGTCGTGGTTACGTTTACGAGAGCGGTATTGCCGACCCTCGCTTCCCGTCGTCACACTACTTCCACCAGACCGAGCCCAAGCCGCACTATGCACACTTTAGCTTCGAGGACGCACCGCCCAACGTCTTCTTTGACCAGACCGGGCTCAACATCAACGGCGACAGCGGATTCCGGACAGCACGGGCTAATGTGGCTGCACGGCAGGGCCGCTGGTACTGGGAGTGCAAGGTGACGCGGGGAATTCTGAAGGAAGGGAGCGACAAGACCCTTGGCAAACAAAAGGAGAAGGAAACCAGTGGCAACAACAAAAAGGCTGGCGAACCGCCGTCACATGGCCATGTGCGTGTCGGCTGGGCACGTCGTGAAGCGTCGCGTGACGCTCCCGTCGGCTACGACGCCTACGGCTACGGCATTCGCGACCGCAAGGGCCAAAAGGTGCACATGTCGCGACCCAAAGAGTTCTTTTCCGTGGCGCGGAGCGGCGGCAGCGGCGGTGCAAACGGCTCTTCGGGCACCAGTGGCAACGGGAGCACAGAAGACGACGAGGACGAGGATATTCGCGAGGGCGACGTCATTGGTCTCGAGATTCAGCTGCCATCCGAGGCGCTGCACCGCAAAGTGGTCCACGGCACGTACAACCCGGCAGTGGACGTGGACGACGAGGACCGGCGCGACTACGACCGCGACGACGGGCCCAACATTGTGCGCGATCGCATCCCCTTCCGGTTCCAGACGACCAAGACCGTCTTTGAAAAGTTTGACTATGTGCCCAGCCGCGAATTGGAAGACCTGGCCAACCCGGCACCGACACTCAACGGGTCTAGCAACCCCGCCTCGACACACAACGCCGCCATCAAGAAACTGCCACCGGGTGCCGCCTCGGCCATTCCCGGTGGCGGCGAACCGCCCAACCCCAACCACCCAGTCGCGTGTATGCGTACACTGCCTGGCTCGCACATCCGTGTCTACAAGAACGGCAAGCTGCGGGGCACGCCCTGGACAAACCTATTGTCGTTCTTGCCGCCGGCATCGTCGACCAACAGCAAGATTCAGGAGGGTGCGCGTGAAGGGCTTGACGACGGCACGCTGGGGTACTACCCGGCAGTCAGTGTGTTTGGTGGCGGTGCTGCAGAAGTCAACTTTGGCCCGGACTTTTGGTACCCGCCACAAGGTGAAGACTTGAAGCTCAAGATTGACGGCGGTGGTGGGCATGGGGATGGTGACGACGATGTTGGTGACGTTACAATGGTCGATACGGGCGACGATGATGACGGTAGCACTCGAAAGGCACTGCCGACAGCACCGCCACCACTGGCAAAGCTGCGGCCTATCGCCGAACGGTACGCCGAGCAGATTGCCGAGGACATTGTGTACGACATTGTGGACGAGGTGTACTTTTGGATGCTGGACGGCGGTGGAGCCGGTGGTGGGGCCGGGATTGCAGACACAAGCAGCAGCACGAGGACGGCACGGGCCGCTCTCGAGGGCGGACGGGATGCGTCCGTGGACGAGTGATATGGAGTCATCTGGAGTTAACTGGGGCCAAAACGGTTTGAGCACAGACGATGGGCATAGCGTGGACCAAAATGATATGAGATGACCAAATTATAAAAAGCATCATGAATTTATCCGACTAGCGTGTACAATATACGTCCAATGGTATCCATTATATCCAGCTCATCTGTCGTGACCTCGTCAAATATAGAAAAGTAAAAAGAGGAACAATCCAAACAATCCAAACAAATCCAAACAAATCCAAACAAATCCAAACAAATCCAAACAAATCCAAACAAATCCAAACAAACATTTTTATCACATTCTGTCTTCTCGGGTATCTTTCTTACTCTTTTGGTGCATCCGGGCCAATGGGCGGCCGCGGAAGGCCAGTCGCTTCGTCCTTGGGAGACACCTCCTTGATCACAATTGGAGGCTCGCGAGCGTCCGTTGCATCGGCATCGTCAGGCAGAGCGTCAGCGTTGGACGGGCCCGCAGAGGCATCACTTGCTTCCTTGCCTAGACGAACCTCACGGCCGCGCTTGTGGCAGTACCAGAGGACAAACAAGAGTACTGGTATGGTTAGCATAATGTCATCTATGGCAGCACTTTTGTATATATGAGCAGGGACTGTGGACTTACAGAATAGAGCAACACTCCAGATGGCGCTGGTGCCGATAAACGCAGGCCATCTAAGCTTGAGCGCGTTCATAATCGCTTTGAGCATCTTGACAATCGCAGTGGGCTTGGTAAGCAGCGGCAGCAGCATCGTTTTGGCCGCGCCCTTGGCCGAGACGCCCTCCTTTTCCTCTTCGTACTTGACGCCCTGGGATGCAGCCGCAGCGGCCAGCAGTTCAGGCGCCAGTGACGACGTCAGCTTGCTCGGCAGCTGCGACACGAGCTTGCGCATACTCGACGGCAGGCGGTCAAAGCCGCGAGCGAGGGCGCCGTCGCGGTCGTCCAGCAGACTCTTGAGGTCGTCGGCCGCGGTAGGCACGCCATGAACAAGGTCCTTGAGGACCAGAACAAAACGACGGACCAGCTCTGTGGACTCGGCCGAGAGAGAAACGGCAAACTTGCTCGTCTTTGATTGTGTCTTGTCTTTGGTCTTAAGGTCGGCCTTTTCGCTAGGGTCTTTACCCAGGTCCAGATTGTCGAGCACTCTGGCCAGATCGTCGCGCTCGCGGTCTTCCTCGTCGGGCGTCACGACAACAGCGAGCTGGCTGTTGGCCGGCGCTGCATCGGCATCGACGTCGACGTCGACTTTCCCGGGCACAGTCAAATGTGCAGGATGTGGCCGGCTGTCCTTGCCCTTGTCCTTGCCCTTTTTGGAGCTGAAGAAGGTCGACAGCCGCCGTCCAACACCACTGACACCGCCACTTCCGCTTCCACTCGCGTCGTTCTTCGTGGCCGGCTTCAGCACGTCATTGTCGACAGCAACCAGCCGCTCGCTGCGCACAAACGACTCGCTGTCGCTGTCCCAAGCCAGATCGGGTGTCTTGATGCGCGGCGGCAGAGGGGGTCGATCGCCAGTGCCGTCGTCTTCTGCGTAGTCGTCGTCGTTGTCCGAGGTGCCCCAGTTGAGCGTCAGGTTCTCGAGGAAGGACTGCTCGTCGCGGTCAAGCACAGGGACGTCCTCAACAGGGCCAGTCGATGTCGGCCGGGGTGGCTTCGCAGGGGGTTGTTCCTTTTGTTTTTGTTGTGAGGTTGCACCAGGACTGGTGCTCTCCGGCTTGGCCTTGCGGCCCGTCTTGGTGTTAAAGTAGTCGAGCATGGTGGAGGCTGTGTCGTGAGAAGTATCCTACTCGGTTGGTTGTGCAAGAGACAAGATCGAGAAGAAGTCAGAGTGATTGAAGAAGTGACTCTTGGCTTTTGTCGTTTTATTTGAGTTGTTCCTCCCTTTCTTGGAACCGCACATGCTAGAGCTAAAGCTGGAAGGCGGGACTGGTCATATTTGGGAGGCCGCTTTCTTCAGCTCGCCTCCCACTGACGCCAGCGAATGATAGGACGGGAAAGAACGATATAGCGGGAAGTAGCGTCTCGTCTCCCGTCGTTGCGACCGCTAAAATTAGCCTTCTCTGACGTTTTGCGGGTTTAGCAGCGGACGCTACGCCTGTAGCAGGACGGAAACACAGCCCACAGCGCCGGCAAGTAGGGTGATGTCATCCAATGCAAGTGGCAGGTACGACCGCCGTACAGACAAGGCACCAGGATTCTATCAAGAAAGAGACTGAGAAAAGGATGAAAGAAAAAAAGGAAAAAAAGGTAAGCCGGTCCAATCACAGCCCAGAAAAGAATGCCGCATATATTCTTGGACGTTTCTTGGACGTTATAACATTAATCATCGTCGTTCATATAGATCAGTATTTTGAGTACTCAGAGTACTCAGTATCTTATGGAATTGTCTCGTAAAAGCCTATCAAAATCTGCTCTTTTGTTACACAAAACGCCGGCCGCCATACAAAATCGCAAGAACTCCATCCGTTCATTGTAGTCTCTTCTCTTACTCCTCGTCACCCTCACCGTCGGCTTGAACCCCTCTCCTCCCGGACGCTGCTTGCCGGAACGGCTCTGCCACTTCTCCATCACCGCCGCCTCTCCCTCTTCCTCCTGTCGCTGATCTTGGCTGAAGGGTCCGCATCAACTCGTCTACACCCTCGCTCGGCCGGCCTTGCCGCTTCTTGCGCCGGTAAACATCCGTCGACGTAATCGCCCGCTCGCCAATAAAGTGTAGTTTGCCCGTCACCTCGCCGTTGGCATCCTCAGCTTTGCCCCAGGGCGCCTTGCATTTGGGACAGCGCGGGCGGTTGTCGCTGTCGCCGTTACTGCTGCTGTTCCTCCTCGCCTGTGTGCGCCAAAAGGCCTCTTCGCAGTGGTCGTGCAACCGCAACGTGCAAGTCGGTGTTGCACACCGCAAGCCCGTCGTAATAAGCTCGCGGCAGGCGCCGCAGTACTTGATGCGCTGCCAAGTCGTGGCAGCTGTCGCACTGCCGGCGGGCTCTTCATTGTATTGGTCAACCAGGAACGGCTCCAGCTCCAGCAGAGCACGCGTGGTCAGGGCAAAGAACCCTTGAGCGCTTTTGGAGAGCCAGCCCTGCCGGACGAGCGAGGCCAAAAGAGACAGCACAACAGAGTGCTTGAGTCCCTTGTCGCGCGACGCAGCGGCATTACCGTCCGCGTCAGCTCCCGCCCCAGCCCCAGATCTCTCGGCATCTCCGCCCACGCTCTGCCGTGCTAATGTACGTGGCGGCCGCGACAGCTTGAGCGCCTGCTGTTCTGTGATGCACAGTGCCTCGATACGCGGTGTGTTGTAGGTGTCGAACAAAGCGTCCAGCAGGCGGTGAATAAACGCCAGCTTGCGCGGCGTGAAGAGCACGGCCAGGTGCGACTTGGGGTCATTGTCCGTGCTCACGAGTGCCCAGATGCGGTGGTCGTTGCTGTTGTATCCTCCCCCGTTTCCGTTGCTTCCCACCATTGCCCGCTCGTTTGTGGCCGACCGAATGTCAAAGTCAAGGGGCGCCAGCGCGTTCTTGGCCTGGTTGATGTACTGCCGCAGCGTCTCGTAAGTAATATCGTCGGCGCTCACAAACTGGATCTCGGTCTGGCTGGCACCGGCGGCTGTCGCCTCCAAGCCGTTCTTCACGTTCAGGATCGGCGCCAGCACCTGTTGGGCCTGCTGGAACGTCAAGGCGCCGTGGGCCATGAGAGCTTGGAGAAACGCGCGGTTGCTGTCGTCGTAGCCCGCGGGTAGCTTCCAGGAGGATTGTTGCTGCTGTTGTTGTCGTTGATGTTGTTGTTGTTGTTGGCCGCTATTTCGAGACTGAGTATGGTTGTCGACATCCATGCTGTCGTCGGCGCGGCTGCCGTCATTATCGTCGCCGCCATCGTCGTCGCGTCTTGATCGCCGGTGAGCTGATCGGCCATGCTCAGCGTCTGACCGTGCCCGTTTTCGACTTGATTGCGGCATTATGGTGGGTGGGCGTGACTTTACTGTAATTCGTCTTCGAGTGTCGCTGTTGCACGCCGGGTCGTGCGTGAATGCGTCGTGATGAGATTGTGAAGATTTGTGAGGAGGGGCAGATTTGACGCGTTGAGCGCGTCTTACTTGGGTTGTGTGCTAAAATGTAGTGCCGGTAGAACTACACCCCTGCCAGCGAGCCAGTCGGCGCTCACCAGGTGGGCTGCACTGTCTCACCCCCACAGCTATCCTCACAGTGGATCCCGGGGCTATCGCCACTATTCGAGCCACTTTCTCCGCCAAGCCGATTTAACGACATCCCTTTCTTAAGTCGACCAGCCAATGAAAGTGCACAAGAAGACGTTGTCAAAGAAAGTAAACGAAAATGTGTGCGGAGTATAGTAAACTGCTTTCTGAAAGAACGAAAGAAAATGATAACAGAGGACGTCTAAATATCAAAGAATATTGAACACCAACCGTCTAGGATATATGAAAAGATGAAAACAAAAGCCAAAGAAGACTGTGAAAGAGACAAAACCCAAGCGAGTCAAAAGAACCAGAACAGATTCAGGTTCTCCAAAGGAACGGCTCCCGCCAAAAAAAAAAAAAAAAACAGAAAAAAAGAAGAAGAAGAAAAAAGAACCGAAACACCCAAAAACTAAAAGAAAATAGCAGATTGAGATAAACACAAAGTAGATTACAATCGTATCTCATCGCGGGAGGTACTTGTTGCGACTGAAGCTGTTGGCGTAGCTGCTGGCATAGCTGGTGATGGTCGACCAGACCGACGTGGACTGGGTAGGTTCCTCCATATCCTGTCCGGCCAGACCAGTGGCCTGGTTGTTGTTGCTGCTGGGGCTCGGCACGTCAAAGTCGTCGTCGCTGTCGCCGTCACCCTCCTCCTCGGGGAACTTGGGCACGACATTGTATTCGCTGTCAATGATGTCGTCGACGGGGTCACTGAGGGGAACGGTCTCCATGTCCGGGATGTCGTCCACGTTGTCGTCCACGTTGCCGTCCTGGTCATCTCCCTGGTCAACGTCGTCGGCCACATTGACGTCGGCACCGCGTTGAGCAACAGGGACGCCGGCAACCTCGAATCCGTCGTCGTTGCCGGACGCAACCTTGATGGAACGGATATCATGAGTTGCTTTTTCCATCCCCTGGCTTTCCTGATGGCTTGCCTGATGGCTTGCCTGATGGCTTGCCTGATGGCCCGCCTCGGCACTGGCCTCGGCGGACATGAGAGGCTCCAACACACCACCGTTTTGGACACGGTGCTGGCCATTCTCGCCAGGACGCATGCGGATGAGCATCTTGGTTCTGCAGTAGAGCTTGGGACCGCGTGTGGACGGGTGGGCGCTGGGGCCTATGTACTCCGTGAAGCTCTGGCAACAGTTGTGGGGATTTTGCCTGCTGCAGTGGCATTCGTATTGGACAACTGATGGCCCGATGGCGTCGAAAAACGGTTCGCCATAGTAGCTGCCGCACGTCGTGTAGTGCTTGGAGAGAAAAGGCTGTGTGTTGCTGATAGCGGTGGCGCCCACGGGCGAGAGCTCGGGGTGGTGAGGCTTGGTGCGCCGGGGCCTGTCCCTGCGCTCCATGGCTGGTGGATGGTGCCAGAAAATCCAGGAATCTTGAAAAGGAGGGAAGAGGGAAGAGGGAAGAAGGAAGAGGGAAGAGGGAAGGGAAGAAAAGACAAGAATATTTTGTGTGCGTGGGAAAATACCAACCGAAAGGAGTGACGGAAAGAGCGACGAGAGGAGGCGAGTATAAAAGGAAAGAAGGAAAGAGAGACTATAAGGGTCGAATCAAGACCAAAGGTAAGATCGATGGTAACCACCGAATGATGGATGGGAATGGGAGGGAAGGGCACCCGGAAAGAATGGGAAGTTCCCATAAAAAAGGAAAGAGCGAGTCACACCCACAGATGTGTGCTGGCAGGTGACCCAGCCGAGATGAAGAGGCCATTTTTACTGTGCGTAGTCGTTCTTGCCCTAAAAGGGAAAATATGAGGCCGAAGGAACAGCCAAATAGAGCTAGATAGGGAAGCCACGTCTGCAGTCGGTTCGGTGATTGGTGACTGGTGCTTGACTAAGAAGGGCTGACTATCGCGAGGCCGTGATGTACCCAAGTATACGGCCTCACGATGTATCTACGTATCTACGTACGTACGTACCTATGTACCCCGATCTGGCACACAAATAACAAAGACGCCAACAACACCACCCACCGCCTTTTGCCACCAAACGGGGGGCAGGAGGCAGGACCTGTGGCAGGTCATTGGGAGAGGAGACAAAAGAAGAAGAAAGAGGAAGACAAAAGAGCCGTACGTCGCAGTTTTGTATTTGAATGACCGGAGACAGAGAGTATCGCTCCCTTGGTGATCTGCACATTATATACATTCTCAGGTCATATTCTTTACTTTTGGATAAACATTATGCTCTATCTTGCATTGTTTACAGTCTGTAGCTTCTGTTACACGTTTTTTTATTTTGTTGACAAATTCCATCTTCTTTTCCATTTATTTTTATCTCCCAAAAATTACAGCATCTAGCGGAAACTATAGAAGAAAAGATAAAAAAAAAGGTACAAGGAAGAAGATAAGCCAAATCACAATAGAGCAACGGTCACATCATTTGTAGGAGACACAGTCGTCCACCCCAGACAAAAAGATGGTCGTGTTAGTCGGGCTGCACCAAAGAGACGATAGACCCACTTTTCGAGCTCAAGCCGTCTAACCAATCAGAGTGCAGCATCGGCAACGGGAGCTGTTTGTTGTACCAAAAGTGGCGGGGTCTTAAGGCCGTGCCCACATCACCAATCGGCTCCAAACAGGCTGCAATCGACACGCTCAATGGACACGCTACTCACCACACGACCTCCGCAACTGCAACTCGTGCCCTTCTTGACCCCATTTTACGACATCACGTCAAAACGAAACGAAACGAAAATCCCTCTGACACGACTCCTACCATCGTTGATGCGACACGCCTCCTAAGAGACCCCCGAACGGCTTCAGAGAGCTTCACCTCAGCTCCGACTCCAGCTGCCAGCTACACCTCTTGCTGTCCATTCTCTTTTTACCGACCCCCTCTCCTTCTCCACCTACTCGCCCATCATGGTGGCCTCTACCACCCCTGCCAACCCCTTCCTCTCGACCGTCAAGGCTGCCGACGCCGTCCCTGCCGTCCTCCATCCCCTCGTCCTCCTCTCCATCTCCGACCACATAACTCGCCACACTCTGCGGAAGCAGCCGGGCCCTGTCGTTGGTGCACTGCTCGGCCAGCAGAACGGCCGCCAAGTCACACTTGAGCACACATTTGATTTTAGCGTCGACAAGAACGATGGAGGCGATGCCCGGTTCAGTGCCGTGTGGTTCAGCGACCGTGTGGAGCAGAGTAAGTGTGCCTCTGCGTAGCATCAGACCTCTCGCTTGTCCACTTGGTGTCTTCGCCGCTAACATACATAGTGAAAACCGTCCACAAAGACCGGCATCTCGACTTGGTCGGCTGGTACACCGTGCTGGACCGCGCGGGCCCCAATGCACAGGTCATGCAGGTCCACGAACAAATCTTGCCGCTGTGCAGCGAGTCCACGGCGGCCGTGCTGCTAGCCTTCCACGCAGAAGACCTGGCGGAGCCGTCCGTGGGCGGCAAGCTCCCGCTGACACTGTACGAGACACATTACGAGCAGGACGAGAAGGCGGCGGCGTCGGTAGCGGCAGGCCAGCAAGACAGCAACAAAGAGGACAAGGAGATGGCCGATGCTTCCACCACAACGAAAGCTTCGACAGGACCCCAGATTGCCGTCAAACTGCGCGAGATTATGTACACAGTCGAGACGGAAGAGGCCGAGATGATTAGCATTGACTTTGTGGCGCGGGGCGCGGCCAACGCGTCGGCTACGTCGGCTGCTGCGACGACGGATGCTGCTGCTGCTGCTGCCGAAAACGCAGGTGGTTCGAGTCCCAACAACAGCCGTGACCGTGCCGTAGCCATAGAATCCGGAAACCGTGGCAAGCGGCGCCTTGTCGCTGCGCCCGGTACCGCACCGGCCAACGCATCACAGAACGAGTCACAAGCGGCGGCCACCACGCCAGGAAATACACCAGCTCCAGCCGACAGCAACCTCTCCCCTGAAGAGGAAGAGCTGATTGCTACACTGACGACCCGTGCCAACGCCATTCGTATGCTCCACACACGCCTCGAGCTGCTGACCAAGTACCTCGCCAGTCTGCCAGAAGATGCCTTGACAAAGGTCAGCGAACAGGCCAAGGATGTGGATGTAGACGTGGACGCGAGCGAGGACCCCAATGCTGTCGGTGTGTCTCTGCCCATCCTGCGGTCCATCCAGGCGCTGGTCCAGCGGCTACCCCTGGTGGTCCCACCGCCTGTGCAGGGTGCCTTTGAGGAGGAGCGCCGGCGGGAAGCCAACGACGTGAAGCTAGTGTCGCTTCTGCTCGACGACATGATGCAGAACATTGCCTCGGCACGGACGGTCGGCGAGAAGTTTGGCGTTGTTGAGCTTGCACGCCACTCTGCACGGCAGCAGAACCGCATGGCCAACTCCGGCATGGACTTTTCTGGGCGGCCAGGCGGTGGTGGCGGTGGTGCTGGCGGGTCAAACACTTTGGATGCACTGCTCTAGAAGAACAGGGCTTCAGATGACTAGTGCTTTGAAGTGACGGCTGGCTTGGCGGCAGGGTTGACGGCTGGTTGCACCGCTACATTTTACAAACGCATTGTTGTAATCGGTATACAAGCATACTGGACGAGGCAAAGAATCTTTTATGAATGAAGCATGAAAAGGAACGAGGCTGGACGAGCATCATGGTAGAGAGACAGGAGGTATTCCATACGTCATTTAGCGAACAAACAAGGAATGTACTGAGTACCTACGCATCTACTCTTTATACGAGAAAATGGCTAGCTACAGCTCCTATCAGATGTCACAGGTACAGTCATCTGTACGAGAGAACTTGCGAAATATGAAGGTAATATCAAGTTTGGTAACAAATGTAAAGAAAGATAGTTAAGAGACAGTGATCAACGCAGTATCAAATTGGTGACCCCCGAGTGTTGCCAGAGTCTAGAAAGCAACGAATAAAGAAAAACACAAACCGCCGTACCAACTCATTTTCCAGCCCATGCCCAGTCTCATATGAGACTCGACAGCAATTAATCAGACGCAAGAGAGCAAAACAGGAAAAAGAAGCAGAAATCTGGAAATAAAAGCAAACGAAAACGAAAACAGCAGCTCATAAAGGCGTTAGAGAGTGCTGATAAAAAGACGGTCGAAAAAGTAACCCATTTGACGCGGACCGCTGCCCATCGAAACCGAACGAAAGTAACACGCAATGTAGCCTCTATGCCATTGGCGTCTACCATACCGTAGAATAAGTCTATCGTCATCAGTCGAGTAGAGATAAACAGGAAAGAAATAATGAAAGAGAAGACAGAGAAAAAAAAGTCAAATCATAAAAACAAAAGCAGAAGGCAAAGACAATTTTCAACGACCACCGTAGCCCAAACGCGTGAGAAACAAAAGGCAAAGTAAAAGAAAATCAGAGAGACAAAAGGGGAAGCTGGAAAAAAAGAAGAAAGAAGAAAAAAGGAAAGAAAGTCGTGAGACTCATGAAAACAAGGGCCCATGCAACAACAAATGCCACAATTGTTCCTAAAGACAGCCACCTTAGTCCGAGGACGCCTCGATGACGACCTTCAGGACAAGGTTGCCTTCGTCATCCATAGTGCCGCTGGCAACCTCAAAGGCATCCTTAGCCTCCCGGAGACCCTTGAAGCGGTGCGTGACCATGTCGTCGAGAGACGGGAGCGTGCCCGAGCACAGCATACGGATGCCAGCAGCGTAAGTGTTGGCATAACGAAAGATGCCGAGGATATCAATCTCGCGCAGGTGAGCCACCGAGATGGGCAAGTTCTGGATGGGCGTGCCCATGCCGACCATGACAATCTTGCCGCCCGGCCGTGTCGCATACAGGCCAATATGCATGCACACCTCCTTGCCCGTGCACTCAAAGGTGACATCAAAGCCCTCATCGTCGTCCTCGTTCAGAAGGTGTGGCGGCGGCCGGGTGAGGGCCTGCAACTCGCCTGCAAGGCTCTTGGCGTTTTCAAGCTGAGACGAGAACGACAGGAAACTAGCCGGTGTCGTTGTCCCGGACTCAGCAGGCGTCGATACACCGGAGCTAGCGGTGAAGATGGACGAGCTGCTTGAAGAGCTGTGGAAAGGGCGCGGCACAACGTAGCCGTGGGTGGCGAAGCCCTTGGAAAGAGCGTAGCTGACACGGCCCGGATCAACATCCATGATTGTGACTTGGGAGCATCCCGACTGGCGAGCAACGGCTGCGGTCAAAAGGCCAACGGTACCCGCACCAGTGACCAGTGCTGTTGATCCAGGCAGCGGGTTTGCGCGGTTGACGGCATGGATGGCAACCGAGAGAGGCTCAAGAAGAGCAGCGGAATCAAAAGACACATGGTCAGGGAGTCTAGAACACTGTTAGTATGAAACGCGATTCTACGATGTGAGATCTCAAAATAGGAGGAGACGTACTTGTGACACCACTTGGCAGGGTGGTTGATCCGCTCCTGCAGAGTGCCCTGGTAGTGAGGCACGCTCTTTGCACTGCTCCGGAACCGCATCTTCTTGCACAGATTGTAGCGGCCGCGTCTGCAGATGGTGCAGTTACCGCAGGGAACACCAACTTCAAGAGCGACACGGTCGCCCGTCTGGAATCCCGTCACACGAGGGCCAATGGCCACAACAACTCCCGAAGACTCGTGTCCGAGAGAAAGAGGCATGCAGGCACAGAGGTCGCCATTGGCAAACTTCTTGTAATATGACACATCTGAACCGCAAATACCAGTGCACTTGATGGCAATTTGAACCTCGCCCTCAGCAGGGTCCTCGAGAGTTCTCGTTTCCTATCGGATTGAAAGTCAATGTTAGCCGCTGTCCATGTAGAAATATGCTGGCCTTGCAGTCCACTTCAGCCTTGCCGGTCTTGATCGTCCTATGGCTCTAGCTGCAGGACGTCGAAAACCCTTGTCGTTGAGCATGATCTTGTGTAACCGCAAGATCTGGGGTAAACAAGGGGGGCGTGGGGGTTGTCTTACCAGTCTCAGATCGCGAGGGCCATGCAGAACTGAGGCGTTAACGGTCGACACCTTGGAGTAAGTGGAATATCGCGTGGGCGTATCCTCAACCATGGCGGCGGGAGCCATCTTTAGATTCGGTCAAGGAGATCAATCGATGTAGAACAAAAAGAAGTCTAGCGGCGTGGGATGAACGATGCCGTGTGGCCCTAGTAGGGGGGTACGCTGTAAAAAGGGCTGAGATTGAAGTTGTTGAGCTGCCTCTTTTGGAAACGGGTATGAAGTAGGAGATGTTTAGTGTATCTCAGATGCCGATGACCAACGGAAACTAGGTTCGTTGCAGTAAGGACAACCCAAGAGCAATGTGATGGGTCAAGGTGAAGGGGGTTTCAAGTTGGGGGCGCGGGGGTCGTGGGAGCAAAGTGAGGATGGGGGCACACACAAAAGTGCGTGGCTAAAAATGTAGAAGAAGGTGTACGAAGTATATGTGAAGTAAAGAGGCTTGTTCGAGATGATGAGGCTCTTTGTCAAACTAAAGTCGTAGCGTGGGTGTAAGCGTGGGTGCGCGTGGGATGGTCAAAAAAGTTGGCCGTGGGCGTGGGTTGAAGACGTGGGTTGAAGACGTGGGTTGTTAAAAATGTATGCAGGAGGGAATATATTTATATGTAGGTGCTCAGTTCCTGGGTGGGATGGTTGTTTATAAAAACGATCAAGGTCCCAGGAAAGTGATCGATTAGTGAGAAAAGAAAACCTCGAGACTTGGCGAGGAACTGAAAAGAATTAGAACGGGGAGCCAGAGAAAAGCGAGTTGCAAGTAAGTGGCAACAGGAGGATGGAAAAGACGGAAGATGAGATCTTTATCAACTCACTGTAATAGCTGGGGACCACGATTGGTGTGCTGAGATTGGGGCTCAACGGCAGTACGTTCAGCGAAATAAGAAACAGCTGGAGGCCAAAAGTCATAAAAAGGTAGATGGGCGCACACGGGTAGGGGGGGGGGCGTATTCCGTGAAGAAAAGCGAGCAAAAAGAAAACGAAAATAGGAGACGGCAACAAAGGCAAGTGGAGGCGCTAGAAAGTGACTTGAGAGATAGGAAATGTAAAGATAATAGTGAAAAGGGCAAAGCGGATGCAAGCACAATGCAATGTGCGATGGCGATAGAGCAGGGACAGGGTGGATTGTGGAAAAAAGACGACACAGGGATCCGAGCTGCAAAGTTCCCCCAACTGATGACCCCATATGCTTCTTCGTGGTGTTATTCTACCCTCCGTTTTACCCTCCGTCTGCCTTCTTTTGCTTCTTTTCTTCCCTTTTGTCTTTCACGGGACAAGTTCGGTGGGGGTACTGTATGGCGTTCAGAACGTTTTGGCCTCCATGAATTGATGCGTGGCAACCATGATTAGCAGGTATCAAACAAGGACAGGGGATCGAGCAGACGGGAAGAAAAAAAAAGGCAAGTTCCCAGAACCGAGCAGAGAGATAGTTTGGTCTGTACACAGTACGGAGTAGGCGAGTGGGGAGGGAAGACAACCACAAGGAAAGCATACCGTGCTCGACCAAACCACTTTTCTTCTTCTTCTTCTTTTTTTGGGGCTTCTTTCGTTCTTACCTTTCTCATTCCCTCCTTTGTTCCCGTCCAATCCATCCCTTGTTCAGTCACCATGGCGCCTTACGACATAGAGGTGTGTTGGGATACGCAACGGTTTTCTCGTTTTGCATTGTTTCGTACGCTCGTTTTTTTCTCCTGCAGCTTCCATGGTGTGTTGTTAGTGCATGCGTATGTATTCATATAATCTTCAATGTTTGTGTTCGCATGCAGGAGCATATTCGTTCCGAATCAAAACCCAGAAAGGGAAAGGCACTGAATATCTGGACCGCGTAGACCAGTTAACCCGCAACAAGTTATCTCTGCCTCGGGCTGGAAGTGGGAATCCTCTCTTCGACTTTTCTGGCACTAGGCAAGGGGTAATAATAACAGGGGCAATATCAGAAAGAAAAAAAGAATAGTATGGAAGACCAGGAGGGTGTGCAAGCGCAGAGAGAGGGTGTGGAAGAAATGGGGCGGCAGAGAAAGCTTCGAGTATCGGAAAATGGCAATGCAAGTCCGGCTGCGATGGAGGACGGAGAGCCTTTGACATCCTCAAGAATCTGTCGAGTCCAATTCGGCACAACTGACGTGCTCACGTTGGCTTCCGGAAAAGTTCAGCTTATGTCGTATCGGGGCCAGGGGTGTGGAGGGGATAGAGATTTGCCGAAAAGAAAAAAAGAAACCAGGAAAGTCAGAGGAAGAATGCACAACAACTTACAGGGGATGTACTCCGTACTGTTGGCGTAAGACGGGCGGGGATGTAAGTGCTCTAGTCGCAAGGTGTAAAATCTGTCACTGCTGACCACAGACGACATCTAGAGCTACCGTTGTTCGATTTCTGGACAATCCATGTCATCTCATAACGTGCTGTTGCCACCGATGCAGAGCACATCAATAATGGCCAATCTGCCCGTGTTGGGAACAGTGTACCACGGCACCTGGAATAGTACCAATTTGAGGCCGTCGAACCGTGTTGAGACGATACACGGCTGGGAGGATAAGACGAGAGCACATGGTCATTTGACGGGCAGATAGCGCAGAGGGACAGAGGCCAATGGAGCAGATGGCTGCTCGGCAGCCGTGAAGGAGAAGCGGCATGGAGACGGCCCAGCAAGCAATACATACCTTGCTGTCTAAACAGCTTATACTTCTGAGAGATGTGCACATACACAGTAGAAGCACACAACGTCCAAGGTGAATTAGACATCAAAACAGTGTCCCGGAGCCGCAGGGCTTTACGCTCCACCCTAGGCACAAATTCGAGAAAAAAAGACACTTTGCGGTGAGGATATCAACACGCGGCCGGCGTAAGTCTTGCTTGCAGGGGGCCGTGTTGTTTCGCGCTTTCTTTCTGCCCATCGTGGCACACTCCTCACAGCTGCAGTACTTCCGACGCGCGGAGCAAGGCAATGACGCCAATGCACGATGGACAGGGTTTTTGGCTTCTGGCGAGCAACCTCTGCCCCATGCATGTTATTTTCTAGCGGCAGCAATCTCACAGGAGCGCTAACGCCACCGTGGCTGTTTGATACATCGCGGCAGTGTAAGAATGAAGCCGACGGAGATGCGGTCAGCGTGGCCTGGTCGGGCATAGCCTGTAGCTGTGCTTTGTAGAGGCAGGGACCTGCAGTTGATATGGCAGGTCTACATATCTTTGGGACGTAGAGCATTTTGTGGTCTTTTGTTTTCCTCGGCTAAAAGACGATGATTTCTGCGAGTTGCGCACTTGATGCTGGGTAAGCTTTGCATATATGCGAATGGGACGAACTTGCAATCCGGGGAGAGAAAAAGAAAGCGAAAAGATAACAGTATCATCGCTCACTCGTGCGAAAACTCGAAAGGCCCTGGAAGAAACTGGGGGTTAGGAATGACAAGATAAAGGAGAAAAGGACCACACTTAAAACGCACCGTGGTCAATGCTCGTTGGCGTGTGCGTCAGGGTTGCATTGTCGGGATCTCTATGCGGTGCCACCCACAGGCACGAAAAAAAACATGTGGCAGAGGAGGGAGACCAAGATAGCACAAAAGCCGTCAGGGAATGGTGAAAGACAAGACACAAAATGTGCACTTTGGAGATGGGATCAGAAGAGGGGCTGGGGAAAGCATGCAGCTGGGATTTGTTGAGGGCGGCAGATGCATTTAGGAAAGAGCGATGCGAGTAGAAATCGGTGGTCGTGGCTTCCGTCCTGGGGCCGTTTTTGTTTTGACTGGTTCTTTGCGCCTTCCTGTGTCGTTCACAAAGCAAGAAGTAGTGTGCATTGTGCATCGCACCTTCCTCGTGTATCAAGACTACACGCGACTGCACATCGTGACAATTGCTTCAATGAACAGTATCTACGGAGCACTCTCTCACAAATCAGACCTATTTACCTAGGCATGCATGAAGAACTCACGCTAAGAAGACCTTCTTTTGTGCTACAATTTAGATAGAGACGAATATGCAAAGCAAGCATCTATTGGACGAGAATATCAAATGCAGACATGTTTGTCATTTCTCTGACCAGGCTGAGCTGTTTTATCGCTATCTACACATTATGGGCCGGAAATCAGGCCGAGATATACGGTGAGTGAAGCACTAGCTTGATCAACCTTGGAAACCGTGCGTCGTAACTGCAAGACGGCATACATCCATGGCTCAGAGACAAAAGGTGAGCAAGAGGATGAAAATGGTTGTTCTGGGTACTGTTTTCATAGACACCTTAATCCATATGCATCGCCTGGGTAAATATTCACACAACCGCTTGCCCTTAGACCGTTGGTTGTCCACGGCGCTTTCACGGTGTAGTTGAGACTCCTTTTTGGATTTAAGAGAGAAGGAATGGCCGGAGTACGACGTGCGTTGTGGTGTTTGTGCTTGTCTGCTGAGTGAGGCTGTCTAATGAATCGCATGTGCATTTTGCAAGTTGCAATGCAACCCAACAGAGAGACCCTACTTCAAAATTATGTGCATGGAAACGGCGAAGCGAGTCCCACGTCGTTACAATTCTGGCAAGGCTAGGTAGCTGATATCGACAACTTCGGCCAGTGCCTGCAAAGAAACGAAGGCGTATCACCCTTCCCTCGCGCTTTGGCCTAGTCTTCCGAGAAGAAGCCCCAAGAGTTCAGTGAAGATGACATTGAAAAACGTGCCGAGTACGCAAACTGGTCGGAGGGAGCGGATTGTTTATGCTTGTAGCTCAAGCTGGTACCCAGCCGTTGACAAATTTCAGTATGAAACATGAATATGCGCATCGAGGCACCCCGAGCGTGTGGCTGTCCAAGGAATGGGTGGCGGTAGACGGAAAGGTAGACCATCTGGGCCGTGCTGTTTTGCCTCTCTCTAAATGGCTCGGAAACTTGCTCGTGCCTCTCCTCAGTACCCTCGCCTATGTTCTCGCTTGTGCCGCCCGTAGATTGCGTCAGGATAGCTGCCGAGCTGTTGTTATATTCTAGAACAAGAGACAAAATGGCGGCAGAGATGTCAATGCTCAATGAGCCATGCTTTCAATTCTCGTAAATAGCAAACTAGCATCAAAGAGAGATAAATGGTGTCGTATTTCTCTTGTTAGACGTGCAAATATCAGGAGGTGGAAAGATACGAACCAAAATAGAAGGGCTTGGCAAAAACAACTGCGGTAAGGTACCAGAAAGAAACAGCGTGCTCTGCTTTGGGCAGCCGTTGTTGTGCGTGCTATCTTGCGACTGGGGTGGTGGTTATTTACGATAAATGATGAAGCAGGACACTGTAGCATTGGAGACAAACGGGGAGCTTCCGCCCGCAAAGATGCATGGCAGCTGCAGCGTTATGTATGGTGTGCTCCGATTTTGACATTTGATACGTCTGGTTGATACGTCGTAATACTGCCTGGAGAGTTATTACGGAATAATACAGATACACATTGAAGTTCTCGGGTAGAGTTTGCGGGATTGCAAGGCCTGCACGAGCTGTAAGCTTGACAGAACGATAGGATCACAGACGAGTTCTGGAAACAAACGGTGTAGTGCTTCCTTTTGAATACCACATCCACGTTGCATCAACGTAGCCTGGACCAGACAGGAAAATACCGATTTTGGCTACTGGCTAATATGCAATTTCGCGGAAGCAGACGCCGTGATAGGCTTTACTGACTACGAGGCTGTCCCAAGCTCGTTTGCCGCCCGTTCATACACCGTTCTCTGGCTCTGTGCATCTCCTGGACCACGGCTGGTTTCGTCTGGTTGTCAGCGCAAGTCGTTACAAAATAGGCATGGAAGCAAAAATAAAATGCGGCCGAAAAAAAAACTGCACGCGGCCGTCGACAAAGCGCTGACGAAGAAAACTGACCGCCTTTTTATCTTTCCTATCACTCCCTGGCTTTCCTTCACTCCGTGTTAGCCACTGATATCGGCGGTTTTCTTGAAAAGGAACAAGCCATGATTAAATAAAAGGCGACGGGTAGATATTACAGAATTCGGCCGTACATGTTCGCAGTTTTGTGTAGCAGTCAAGGTAGAGGTCACATCGCCAAACAACTGTGCATTCGGCCCAGTTCGGAAGCTAGGGTGTTCGTGATGTACGTACAATGGAATGCCAATTGTGTGGTAGAGGGGCAGGGAAGTCCAAACATGACGAAAGATACACAGTGATGGACCTTTAAGCAACGAGACGGACCATAGGGAGACGGGCCTTGTACGCCGAAAAGCCTTTTTTGCTGTCTCGCCCTCTTTATGTCTTTGGATCTCCATACGGACCCACAGCTCCTTCTCCGTCTGGGGTATTCTGGCACTTGCCTATCTATAGGGATTCTCGACTCTTTACTTCTTTGCAATCTTGAGGGGTAATAACAAGGCTGCTATTGGCGAAAAGGGGCGAAAATAGACAAAATGGAAGGCACGGGCTGCTCTGCCTCTCAGTCCAGAACCTGTCAGAGCGAAGACGGCAGGAGTGAGGCGAGAACTGCGAGCAACCGGGAACACAGAATGGGAAGGAAGGGACGGGAGTGCTTATGAGTGGCAAGCACGAAGCACGGAGTCTGTTCATAGGGCACAGGGCACATAGGGGGGGCACGGGGGAATAAGGAGCATCTCTCTTTCTCAACTTCTTGGGTTGCTGTGTTTTGGTCAAGCAATTTTACCGACGCAGGAGCGGCTCACGTTGTGCGGTAGATTAGGGTCGCGGCTGCCATCTCAAACCTGGCCAAATCGGGATATTTTCCAAGAGGCAAGAGCGAATTTATGGAACTGGCTCATCTGTGGGCAAGTGCAGGCGGAAAGGAAGATGGGTTCGATGATGCCGTCTGCTCTTTCCTTTTCGACCGATCCCAGCCTTGATCGAAGAAGGCGCGCAAAGACACAGCCGGTACCTCTTTCCCTCGGAGCCCAAATGTCCATGACGACAATCGTTTCTTTTTTTGTTTTTTCAATATATACAAGTTGCATCATGCAAGTCAGTTATCGGTCTTTTTTTCGACTTTCCAGCTGCTGGCCCCATATCCATTCCTTTGTCCCAGTGCGCATCTCGACTTGTTTTCTAGCCGCATTCTGAACACGTCGAGGGCACAAACATATTTGCTACTCCGAAAACCGGTCGCCGATTATATCCTTTTTAATTCGGAGAAAACACTGTTCATGCCTCATGGGTCTCTGACCGAAACAGAACAGCCTGCAGACGATGATCCTTTCTTTATTTCTCTTTGTCACGAATTGCACTTTGCACGGGCTGATGCTCACCGCTGAGTCCTTCTCGGGAGATATCGCATTCACCTTGAGATTTTAAAAGAAGATACTTTAAAATTAGTTCTTGTGTGGCATGTTTTGGTATTCACGGCTGATCGTCGAGTCGGGAGCACAGCTCCGTCGTCAACACGCACGTAGAAGGGGAACAGAGGATGGCTGCCATCCTAGTCGTTGCATATCACGATTTTTTTTTTTTGCAGGCTCCCGGAAATACTCAACAAATTTCCATTGCATCTGAGACAGGTTTTGACCTGCATCTGCATGTGCGGCTGTCCGTAGCTCTCTCACTCTGCATATATTCGTGCCCGATGGCTAGCTATCTCGAGGCCGATTGGGCTGATTTCCAAGCTGGATTGTCGCGATAGTGGCTCTCGAACTCGTCAGATATCTATCACCATTCACAGGACGCCCTATTAACTACGCCTTTGATGGCATTATCTATCCAGAGCGAATACTAGAGTGAATGGGTTGCAATAGTAACGGCACAGCTGTATTAGTGGGTGAGAAGAAAACTAACCAGCCACCTAACAAATCAACGGACCCTGCGTTGGGATGACCCTAACGCAGACCGTCGGCGTGTAAAAAGCGGTCACGCATGTAGCTGCCGCCCCTTCTTGCAGCTGTTTTTATCGTAGTGCCGGGGCAACTTCCGGCTTCCTGTCGGCTGGAAGCTGGTACATGAACACTCCGAGCCGGAGTCCACTATGACGACAGTGCAGCACCTCTAGTTGATACGTAGCAGGACACATCTTGCAGCTCCGGTCCGGAGGTTGGAAAAATCATATTCCTGCCTTATCATGAAAATCCAAACCTTTCATGGCGTTCTTTGTGCAGATTATCCAAGTGAACTGACTTCGCTTGCACGTATTTTGGTGGTTTTTGAATAACTGTACTGTGGCAGGACGGATCGAGATAAGAAGGGATCAGTCCCCGTCATCAAGAAGCCTCATCCTCTCTACACCGCTCTGCAGTGTATTATGTACCACAGGAAGTGCTACGCAAAAGAGGCTTGAGATGGGGAATGGACATTTCCCATTTGGGGCAGTCCTGCAGAACGGTGTCCCCCCGTCCTCAAAGATACGCGCATGCATCCCGTGTCCTTGATTCGGTGAAACGAGCCGTGCCCCTCACCGGTGAGAATGTGCCATCTATTGTGTTTTCTTGTTTAAAATGTGCAAACCAGCATGTAAGTCTTTGCAGTCTACTTGAAAGCCTCCAACTTTGATTTTTACACTTCATTAACCGATATCGGGTGTCTCTCTCCTCAGTTTGTATCAAGACCGGATGGTTATTTATCGTGTTACAACAATTAAACTACGGACTTTTTGTTTCGTCGACTTGAATGGCGATATCTTATCTGAAAATTGATGATTCTGCGGCCTTGTCATGCCAATGTTGGGCATCATTGACGTTGAGATAACATGTGGTGCCAATATGCATGGTTTGAGGTTCATGAATGGCACCATATATTTGCTTAACGATAAAAACCACCCAAAACGTTGGAGAAAGAACAACATCATTATGATATCTGACAGCTTCGGATCAGAGGCGGAAGGCAGCATCGACGCTTGCGTGCAGCCCATTGGGGGCTTTCTTTGTTCTACGTTCTACGGCGAGGCCGCACACTTCATCACAGGCATCAACTACCGCTGGGCACCTATGTGGCCACGGGATACCGAGACAGGTATCGCTGCTGCACCGTGCCCATCCTCCTTCCATCTCTTTCACAAGAGACGGGATACAGAGACGCCACCCCCCTTCCTTCAGGGCCCCAAAACATGCGGCCACTAGGTTGGCCATCTCAACGGGTTGGGGGCTAGCGAGCAAGAGATGGCGCTTCTTCCCTTGTATATACGCCTATGCCACGAAGCAGCGTCAAGATCTATGCCTGAAAACAGGTTGCTGCGTCTTCTGCCCCTTATTCCGGCCGCGTGGCTAGGGACAAGACGGGATATGGAAGGATGCGTGCCGTTGCCAGATGTTTGGTGACGAAGGGGCAAAACAACAAAACGTGGCCAGAATATGACAGATCACGGGGCAAATTAGGAAAGAAGAGAGAGAGAAGAAAAAGCAGCGAAAAGGTGATGACATTAAACATTGAGAAAAAAAAGGCAAATGGCAATAGCATGAAAAGCAACAAAAAAACAGGCAAGGATGAAAAACATACACGGGGTCAGATACAAGAATCCCATCGAGCAAAAATGAAAAAGTCCACAAAGTCATCCTTGCCTCACGCCTCTCCAACCATGAAAATGACGAGAAACCTACTGCCATACACTTTAACATCACTCATTAGAACGTGCTCGAGGCCAGCCGGCTCGCAGCGTTGCGTGCATCCACACGGTCGTCATCCTCCTCCTCGTTGATGACACCCGGTATGCTCGCAGGACGCAGCATGCCCGAGCTGGGATCGTACTCGTCAGTCGGGCTGCCAAGACCACCGGCACCACCCTCGACGTCATCACCACCAGCACCGCGGGCCAGGACAGCAT
The DNA here is from genome assembly GCA_019925375.1 of Sporothrix euskadiensis. NCBI lineage: Eukaryota > Fungi > Ascomycota > Sordariomycetes > Ophiostomatales > Ophiostomataceae > Sporothrix > Sporothrix euskadiensis. The sequence goes on along the minus strand of JADHKQ010000018.1, from coordinate 703,727 downwards.
CCGACCGACGCGGGACACCGCTCCAGGAATCGCCCTTGGGACCCTGGCTGGCGGCCAGGCTGATCCGACGAGTATTAGTCGGGTGCGACTCGCGGCCCAGACGGCTCAGGCCGCCCGAGCCGTCAATGCTGCGGATATCAGCACGAACGCTCTCGAGCAGGGACAGCGAGCGGCGCTCGGCCTCGATTTCGCGAATGACAAGTTCGCGGATGCTGAGGCGGAGGTCGGCGGCTGTGCGCGTGAACCAACGGCGGCGCTCCTGGACCAGGTTGGCTGTGACACGGGTAGTCTTTTGGATGAGCTCGGCCTCGTTCTGGCGGGCGTCGGCAAGGGCCGTAATGGCCTCGTCGACCTTTTCGCGGCGGACATTGGATGAGCTCTTGAGACGGTCGGCAGCATTGAGGCGGCCGCGCGTGGTCTCCTGGGCCTGCAGCAGCTCGCGGATGAGAAGCTGGCGGTTGGTGAGGGTCTCCTTGAAGATGAGGGCGTCGGACGAGTGGTACTCGAAGGGGTCGCCAATGGTGGTGGCCTCGGCGGTGGCCTGGGCGGCCTGGTAGTCGCCGGCGGTCTGGATGACTTTGCCGAGCTTGCGGTAGGCGTTGGCCAGGCCCTGGTGGGGCTCCTGGACGTTCATGGCGCCGAGCTTGACACCGAAATCGGACTCGGCCAGACCAAGGCCGCGGCGGGCCTTGACGAGCTTGTCGACCTTGTGGCAGGCGTCCATGGTGCCCAGATAAAAGAGCTTGACGGTGGGACGAGCCGTCGACAGCTCGGGGGTGTCGTCGGCGGGCGGAGCAAACTGCTTGAGGATCTTGCGGCGGACACCGGTGGCGGGCTGCTTCTTCTTGACCATGGGGCTGTAGCCAAAGTCGCTCTCGACAAACAAAACCATTTCGTCGTCGCGCATGAGCACCTCGTTGCTGCAGACGTAGTTGAACCAGCGCTGCATTTGGGCCTTGACACGGGCCTCGTCCTCGTCGGTGCCGGCGCCGGCCGACGTCACAGGGCCAGGAACGGCGGGAACTAAAGCCTCGGGGTTGGCTGAGATGAGGTGCTCGGCGAGCTTCTCAAACTCGGAGTGCAGACGGCGCACATCGCGGTATTGGGTCGTGCGGAAACGGGGGATGTTGGTCTACCAAGCAGAGTCAGTAAAGTTTGTGGCGTCCTGTCGTAACGTATTTCTTTTCTCTTTTTCTTTTTCCTTCTTTTCCCTTTCTTCCTTTTTTCCTTTTTTCAAAACGTGCGCTACTCACATGGACATCGAACCGGAAGATGGGGTCCTTCTTTGCGCCCCGCTCCAGCGCCGTAATCTTCACATGCAGCTTGTACTGTGGTTGCGGCGGCCGCTGCGGCTGCTGGTGTTGCTGGGGTTGTTGCTGGCCCTGCTGTCCTTGTTGCTGCCCCTCTCCCTGATCATGCTGTTTTGGCGGGAATTGGCCCTGCTGGCCGTACCCTTGCTGCTGCTGCTGCTGCTGCTGTTGGTCGTACGCATAGTCCTCAACACCACCGGCAGCCGTCGCCTCCGACACGCTGTCGGCATTCGACGTCGACTGCGTGCTGCTCGCCGTTCCGGGTCGACGATAGTCTGCCGCATCGCCTGCACCGGCACCAAACCCGCCGCTGTCGTCGCCGCCGTGGTCACCGCCCAGGAAATCACCGCCGTCGCTGCCGCTCAGACCACTGCTAGAAGCCGTAAAGGGTCGCTGGTAAGGCGACTGGGAGGCATCGCCGGAGCCGAAGCCGCCGCCGCTGGTGCGCTGGGGTTGCCGGGGCGAGGCCTCGGGGGAGCCCCACGGGTCGCCGCCGGAGTGCTCATTGTCCTGGTGGATGGAGGCGCTGTAGTCCATGGTAGAAAGGGGGGGAGGGAGGTCGATTGGTGTTGGCTACAAAGTCGTTTCAAGCCAATCGCAATGATGAGAATCCGAATCGGCTCAGATCAACAGCAGGACAGCACCGGGAGAGCTGGTGGTGGGTGCCTGGCCGATACGAGCGGTGCTCTGGGCGGAATTGTGGAGAGGTCGACCTGGTGGTAGGGTGGTCGAGGGATTGGGAGTTGGGAACGAAAGTCGGCCTGTGGTGATGTTGACAGCCAAAAACGAGACGGATCGTGAGAGCTGACGTCGTGCGTGTTTTGCCGATTTTCGTGTGACCCAGGCTCCTGTATTCTTTTGGAGAGTGTAGAGTGTGAGAGGGCAGGAGCGAGTGACAGGACAAGCGCACTTCGGAGGCAGCGGCTGGCAGTAGTGAGGGAAAGGTGGGAAGGTGCGAAGGTGGCTGCTGGGTGGAGACTTTTGGTGGGGCTAGGGGAAGCATGGGCCAAGAACAGCAAGAGCGAACGAAGCTGGCAGGTCCAAGGTCGGTCAGGTCAGGTGACTGCCACTCAGAGAGCTTTGAAGCTTTTCAACGTTCATCTGAGATCCATGAGACGGACAACAACGGGCACTAAAAAGTGTCAATTGAGTCTAGTTTGACCTCGTTTAGATGTTTTCGAGGCCTAGGATCGCCATGTCAGCTCGGACAGCGGTCTCACGGTGCCGGACAGGGCACGTGCACCTATTTTCACAGCTGTCTTTTAGAACATCGCCATCGACAACTTTGACGAGAACGACAACAAGATCAAGATCAAGACCAACGTGCTTGACACTGAGCTTGAGCTTCACACGGGCTGCATCGTCGGCGATAACAGCGGCAATCGAGACATACCATGACGCAAAAATAGAGGATATCCGCAACATTGGCATCATTGCCCATGTCGATGCGGTAAGTTGTTTTGAAAAAAGAGAAAAAAAGAGAAAAACGAGAAAAAAGAGAGAGAAAAGAAAGAAAAAGAACACGGGACCTCGTCTAACACCTGGATAGGGCAAAACAACTACTACAGAGCGCATGCTCTACTACAGTGGCACGTCGAGGCATCTCGGCAACGTCGACCACGGTGACACCATTACTGATTTCCTGCCCATGGAGCGAGCCCGCGGCATCACGATCCAGTCGGCCGCCATCAGTTTCAACTGGCCGCCGAGGCAGCACCTGAGAGAAGGCGAGACGCCCAAGACGATCAACCTGATTGACACGCCGGGCCATCAAGACTTTCGGTTTGAGGTGGACCGCTGTCTGCCCGTGCTCGACGGCGCCGTCTGCATTATCGATGCCGTCAAGGGCGTCGAGGCGCATACAGAGCGCGTCTGGGCCTCGGCGCAGCAGCACAGCATCCCGCGGCTCGTATTTGTCAACAAGCTGGACCGCGACGGCGCCTCGTTCCAGCGGTCGGTGCTGGATGTGGCCTCGCGCCTCAATGCCTGGCCCTTGGTGTGTCAGATCCCGCTGTGGGACAAGCGCGGCGACGAGTTCCAGGGCGTTGTCGATGTGATTGAGCGGCGCGGCATGCGGTGGTCGTCGAACGGGTCGCTGTCGCTGGTGTCGGAGCAGACGCTGCGAGCCACGGAGGGCTTGTGGGAGGAGATTGAGACGGCGCGCGTCAAGCTGATTGAGCGGCTGTGCGAGGACGACGACGAGCTGGTCGAGGCCTTTTCAGAGAACGGCACCGACCTGCCGTCGTCTCTCGTCAAAGCCGCAATCCGGCGCGTGGTGCGGACGGCCAATGGCAGTGTGGTGCCCGTGTTTGCCGGCTCGAGTCTGCGCAACATTGGCGTGGAGCCGCTGCTGGACGCTGTCGTGGACTATCTGCCGAACCCGCAGGAGACGCACGATGTTGAGGTGCGCATCGGCAAAGATGCGCATATGCTGGGCGAGGTCTTGAGCGGCAGTTTCCAAGAGTCCAACACGGGCGGCAAGAAAGACAAAGGAGGCGGAGGAGGAGGCAAAAAGGGACAAAAGGGACAAAAGGGGCAGCAACAAAAACACCAACAACAACAACACAAGACAGCACCGGCAAACGCGGCAAACTCGTCCAAGAACGGTGCACTGGCGTCCGTTTTCAAGGTCGTCAACGACCCGAACCTGTTCCCGGGCACGATGGGCATGCTGGCGTTTGTGCGCGTCTACCACGGCTCGCTGCACAAGAACGCTCAGGTCTGGAACGCCAACCTGGCCAAGTTTGAGAAGCCATTCCAGATCGCCCAGGTGTCGGCCGCCAAAATTGGCGAGATTCCGTACCTGGCACCGGGCCAGATTGGTGCTGTCACGGGTCTCAAGTCGGCACGGACGGGCGACACGCTGCACATTCTGCCCAACGCAAGCCAGCCCGGTGGTCCCTCGCTCAACACACTGCGCGCCATGACGATCCGGCCGCCCGATGTCGGCCCCGCCGTGGCCTTTGTGTCGGTCGAGGCCTTTGGCCCGACAGAGACGAAGCGGCTGGCCGACGCGCTCGACAAGGTCTCGCGTGAGGACCCGAGTCTGCGCTGGAGCCGCGGCGACGAGGCGGGCAGTGAGGACACCTTTGTGCTGTCGGGCATGGGCCAGCTGCATCTCGATGTGGCAATGGACCGGCTGCGCACAACGTACCAGGTGAATGCGTCGTTTAGTGACGTCCAAGTCGACTACAAGGAGTGTCTAACAACACCGACGCTTGGTGCGCACCGCTACGTCTACGACAGGGTCTTGGCCAACAAGACGGGAATGGCGGCGTGCACGATTGAGATTGAGCGGATCGAGGAGACGGAAGAAGATCTCGAGCTCAAGGAAGAGGAGGAGGAGGCAGAGCCTGGCGAGAACACATACCACTTTGAGCGCGACGGCAATACGTTTGTCATCCGCTTCGAGACCGGCGTGTCCGAAGCAGACGGTGGCGACAAGGCCAAGCTGCCCTTTGACGTCGACATGGTCAGCCGGCAACTGTTTAGTGGTGCCTATGGCGCTCTGGCTCGTGGGCCTCGTCGCGGATCACCGATGCACGGCTGCAAGGTGACAATCGTCTTCAATGCTGCGACGGACTTTGGTGGACCAGGAACCGACGGCCACATTGTCAATGCCGCACTCCATGGTGTGCGCACTGCTCTCAGAGACGCACACAGAAAGGGCCAGGTTGGCGTCCTCGAGCCCGTCATGAACGTCCACATTGCCTGTCCAGACGACAGTGCCGGCGCCATCCAGCGGGACATTACGGGCTCGCGTGGTGGTGTTGTTCAGGAGGTCCGTGAGAGCTCGTCGGGCGGTAGTGCTTCGTCGTCATCGTCAGGCGAAGGCAAGCCAGGCTCGTCACCTTCTTCGTCTTTGTCTTCGTCTTCGTCTTCCTCGTTATCGCGCGACGTTGATCCTATCGATCTCTCCCAAGTGTACGCACCGCCCGACCCGTACATCTCCATCCAGTCCCTGCGCGAGGCCAAGCGCGGCGTCACGCGTCTGCTCGACATCGTCGCCAGGGTCCCGCTCAAGGAGATGCTGGCCTACGACGGCCGGCTGCGGAGTATGACGGGTGGACGCCACTCGTTTACTATGGAGCTGGGCAGCTTTGAGCGGGTGGTCGGCTCGCGTGAGAAGAATGTGTAGAGGGTGGTGGGTGTGAAACTAAAATTAAGGTGGATATAAAAGGTCAGACACCAGTGTACAATAGACGAGCTATGCATATACCATATCATGAATTCAAACAGATGAGATAATAAGACATTGGATTGGATACAGCATAATGGAAATAATGTGTTTTGTATGAGATTTAATGCTGTGAAATCTCAACACCACAAACTGTCAGACAGGCGTCACAGACAGGCGTCACAGACAGGCGGTTTGTATTTCAAACTATCGAACAAATTGCAGAAAAGTTCAGTAGCATGATGCACTCAAATAGTTCAAACAAAATTACACTGCTTGATTTGATGTTCTTTGCTGCCCTCGACAAGGCTGGATGACATCACGTTACAGTGTGTTTAGCGCGTCGCAGCTGGCAGGAGGACCAATCAGCGCTAAAATTTCGTAGCCGCGTAAAACGACAGCCTCGCCAACCTCCACTTAACGTCAATCCACTTCACATCACCAAATCACCAAAACACCACAGACACAACACCCACCACCGCCATGTCGCACTTGACAAATCCACTGGCTACGGCTACTCAACTGGCCCGCTGCCACGACCGCGCCGCTGCTCTTCCACTGCCCAGCGAGCTCCTCGACGCCGTCTTCTTCGCGACGCAGCGTTTGACCCAGGCTGCCGGTCTGCTCTTGGAGCTGCCGCAGTCGACAACTGCGCGGGCTAATGTGCTGCTTGCACGGTACTGGGTGCAGGTGCCCGGCTTCGACGTCGACGAGTTCCAGCCAGTGGACTACCGCCACGTGTCGGCAGCGGCTGTTTATCTGGTGGCCAAAACAGGACCCATCCCACGATCGGCGCGCGATGTCGCCAATGTCTACCACTATCTGGCCGTCTCTGGTGTTGAAGACGAGGCCCGCACGAACGGCTCCTCCGACACAGAGTACGCCTCCTTCCACACACACGTCCTGACCTGCGAAACGCGACTGCTGGGCGCCCTCGCCTTTGAGACGCATGTCGCCTTGCCGCATCCTTTGGCCATCACCTACCTCCAAGCGCTCAGCTTTTTGGGCGACACAGGCCCACCAGCCGAGTCTCAGCTCGCCCACCGCGCCATCCAGTACTTGAACACGGCCCTGCTGTCGCCGCAGCTGCTGTATGTGACGCACCAGCCGCACGAACTGGCCGTGGCCGCGCTCTACAGTGCAGCCCGCGATATTGGCGCACGTTTGCCCGACGCGTCTGGGCCGTGGTGGGAAGTATTTGATGTTGACCGCGAGACGCTGGGATTTCTGGCGGTGGCACTGCGGAGTGTGAGTTCGTGGGCGGCCGCCGCTCAAGAACAGCAAATCGCGCCAGCCCTGTTTTCATCGGTTGGCAGTGGTCTGACGAGGAAGAGTGTTTTTCGACAAGCAAGGCGGCTAGAAGAGGCAGTGGAAGGACAGTGATGGGCTTGCATGGGCAAGTTTTGCTCATGGCTATGAAGTACATTGGCGTTAGGTTGGGTTCTTTGTTTACAGTTGCGGCTTTCCTTATCTCATATAGTATCCAGTTTAAAGAGCTCCTGCTGTGGTATCAAAAGTCTTGTCATTTTCAGTTTTCATTTTCAGTTTTTATTTTCAGTCGTCTTTTTCAGTTTTCATTTGATTCAATCTACCTCTGATCTTGAATCTACATTTAAACTTTCATCTTTCTTCTTTACTGCCCCGACGGACTGGGATTGGCATCCCGCCGTGCTTTGGCTCCGGCCCGCAGCTTCTCCCACTTCTCCCGGTACTTTTGCAGCGTCTTCTCCTGGTGTGCCCGCTCCTTTTCGGACGCATCCAGTTGCCGTAGCGCATACGCCAGTTCTTCCTCCAGGTCCTTTGTCTTTCGAATCAGAGACGCAGTATCAACGTCCGCAGACGCGTCAAGACCGCCCGCGCTGACTGCACCCGCACCCCGGTTGGCTTTCAGAGACGCGGCAGCGGCGGCTGAAGCTGCTGCTGCTGCCGCGGCCGCTGGAGTCAAAGACGACGTAGACGAGCTGATGCCGCCGCCTCCACCCCCACCACTATTGGGCGACCCAGGACGCATAAACCGCATGCTCTCCTGCAGCGCCATGTGCGACTGCTGCGCGCTCGCCTCGAACGTGTGCAGCCGCCGGCTCAGCTTGTCCAGCATGGTTTTCAGGCCTTGGTTCTCTGTATAGAGCTCCTCGATCAAATGGTCGACGGCGGCCACACCCGATTTGGAGCCGATCTGGTGCATGCGGTTGCCCTTTGTTGTGGCACCTGCGCGGCTGCTGGACGGCGATCCCGAGGGCGGGTGCTCCTTGGCATCGACAAAATCGTCGTCGCCGTCGTCGGCCAGCTCGGGGATCTCGTCCATGGTGCCGCCATGTAGCGACGCCGCCATCTGTCGCCGTTTTTCTTTTTGGTCGAAACTCAGAATGTTCGCGTACGACGCCGTGTGGCCCGTCTTGGGCACAACATAGAACGAGTCGTTGGCACTGCCCATGTGGCCGGCCGTGTCACGGCCGAGGGCGCGCAGGGCGGCACGTGAGTAGATTTGCGAAAGATCAGGCTCGGCAGCAGAAGACGTAGACAGATTCGACGACGAGCGAACGTGGGCAGTCCGCCGCGGTGCACCGCCAGTCTGGCTCTGCGCATCAGTGGCCGTTGCTGCTGCAGCAGAAGCAGTCTCGGCATCACTGGCATTGGCCTCTTCCGTTATCAGAGGCAGCCCTGCAAATGCCAGCGGCGCCGACAGTCGGTTGATGATGCTGCCGAACCGGTTGTAGAACCTCGAGAATCCCTCGTCGGCTTTCGAGGCAATCTCGCCCTCCTCCGTCTCGGTGCCCACAAACATTTGTGGCTGCTGCGGTGCTGGCGTCGGCGGCACCCAGCTAGGCTTGGCCGTCGACTGCTGCTGCAGCACACTCTGCATCTGTGCACGCGATCCGCCGCCTTCTTTGCGTCCCGGTGACGTCTCGAGGCTGCCAGAGACCTGGTCGTTGGAGACACTGGGTGCCGCCGGCTGGCCGCGGTGCTGGAGCCGAGAAGCGGCCGATCCGCCGCCCCGAATACCGCGTGCCGACGCCAAGTTGTTCGCAATGGACGATGACAGCTCGCGGGACGGCGGGTAGCGACGGTTGTTGGTGCCCGACTGGATGCTGGCCATGGCAGCAGCGCCGGCCTGATGGGCAGCAGCGGTGGCTGACATGGACGCGGCCGCTGCCGATGCCGATGCGCCAGCCTTGCCGGCGTTTCCAGCCGCATTGTTAACGGCGCCGTCACCGCCAGCAAAGCTCTCCGACGAAGCGCTGCCCGCTGTCCGTCCAGCAAACTCGCCACGAGAGACAACACCCGAGATAGACGTCGTCGTCGTCGAAGCCGTTCCGCTGCCGCCTGTCACGGCCTTTCCATCTCCCCCTGAATTTTGTGCACCTCCACCCCCCTCCTTCTCGCTGACCGAGTCTCCATCGGATTTCGGTTGTTGTTGGGTCTGCGTGGCGGTCCCCGGCAGCGGATGCTCGAGCGAGTACCTCAGCAGCTGCGACAGCCGTTGATGGTGCTGCTCCAGCAGCCGCAGCGTGCGCAGTGCTTCGACGCTCGAGGTGTCCCGCGCGGCCGTCGCAAACTCCCCCGCCGCCAGTGCATGCTCGTTGACGGCGACGACCGTGTCGGCCGTGTGTGTCGCGACGGATGCCTCGCGCGCGTGATCGTGCGCCTTGATCAGTGGCGAAGCCTCCATCGTTCGAGGCCTGCCCGATGTGGCCCTACTAACAGTCGGGTTCAGAGTGTGGTTTGCTGCGAGGCTCTCTGGCTTCTGTATCCTCTAGTGTGCGTATCGATATGTGCGGTGTGCGCTAAGCGGTGTCGTCGATGTGGATGCTGTCCTCGATGAAGGTCGAGGATGACGCTGTCATCGTTAACCGAAGTGGAGTGACCGATTGCGGGCGATAAGAGGCTAGCAGTATGTGTACTGTGTTTATGAATACTTAGCACAGTGTATATGGAAGGTATTTATGCCAAGCATACAGTGCGAGAAATAAGACCCCACCTTTGCCTGCCACCTCCCTTAAAGTGGCTGATGTAGTTCGTACGAAGTACGACGTAATGTCGTACTTCGTGCGGTCTGCACCTGCTCTTCTTGGCATATTGCTCCTTCGTTTCAGCGGGCCTCGACAGGGGGTAGCTCTTTCCCTCTGCTCATTCTCTCCTGCTTTTTCTCTGCAAAAGACCGTCGCACGGGGTAATCGCTGCGGAGGCCCACAAGAATACCGTTTGGCAGGAGCGACCAAGGAAGGGGCGCTGTGGTAAACTGTCTGCCTGATCGTACTGTGTAGTTTCTGCAGGGCGAACGAGCTCGACTTCGGAAGGGAAGGGGCGACCAATGTCGAGAGAGGAAATCGAGGCAAAACGAAAAGAGGGAGGAAAGAACGAGGGTGGTGGCGTCGTACCTTCCTCCTTCCCTACTTCCCTACGGCCAGCAGCCTATGATCGTACCCCAGAGAGGCAAGGGCAACAGCCTGTAATATCAAAGTTGAATTTGTCGTAGAATGGAGGGATGGGCAGGAGCACTTGGCGGCACAGAACACATAGGGAAGGCGCGCATCGTCGCCGATTTGTTCTGGAGCCTCATCTTCGTTTCTCCCCCTTTTCCCTTCTCTCTCTTCTTCACCTCTCCCATTCATCAACGACATCCACCAACATCTACCAACCACCAACCCCCATGGCCTCGGTTTTCTCCGTTGGCTCAACGCGCGCCTTACGGAGTACTGGGACCCCACGTTTTGATGCACCGCTGTCTGGAGCACCTCCTGTTTTAACAAGCCCGTTCTGACTCGCTAATTTTACGTTTCTTATGTTTTTCTCGTTTTAAGCCTTCTTTCGTTTGACTCCGACCTATTTACGTCTTTTTCTACGCCCTTTTTACACCTTTTTACCACTCTGCCTGGGTGAGCTTGCGCGGCCGAGCCAGCGACGACCCACTACTTCAGTTGCAGCAAATTGCAATCACGAGCAAACGAACGAACGGTGTGCAATCAAGCGAAGCCAAATCCGAAAGGAACCTCAATCCGAGAAGCGACGAGGACAGGAAGAGCAAGAAGAACCAGCCCTTGAAGGACAGGGACCGCCGGGCGGCCAGACAAGCAAAAGAGTAAGACGACTCCCTTTGCGAAAAGGAAAACTCCGTCGACACCAAACAATCCCGTCTGACGGTATCAACCGAACAAAAAAAGAACCACAAATAGACAAAAAGACGAAAAGGGACGAAAGAGAAGGGCTGAGGTCACAATTCAGATTGCGGACCGCCCTACGGAGTACGACGGCGTTGAAACACGCGAAAACGAAAACGAGCCAGCGCCGAGGCAGGCGAAGGAACAAAAAGGCAAAAACGACCCAGAAGCAACGGAAGAAGCGGGAGATTGTTGACGAGGGGAGAAATCGCAAAGGGACCATTGACAATCGACAATCGACAATTGAGAAATCGAGAAATCGACAACCCAGCCTACAGCTAGCAGCAAGCAGCAAGCAGCATACCAACCAAAAAGCACACAAAGAGCAAACGGACGCCAAAAAGCGCCACTGACGGAAAGTCGCAAAACCACAGACACCGTCGTCACCTCGTGCTGCCACGTTTTCCCGCACTCCCGTACTTCAGCCTTTGCAATTGCGCCGCCGCCGCTACTGGGAGCACCAAACCCTGTTTGCTGGGCCCCAGTTTACGGAGAAAGCACAGGCGAGAGCAAGACCAAGGAGCAGAAAGCAAGAAGTCGTATTAATACATCGCAGCTGCTGGTTGGCAGAAAGGAAGAACGCCCGACGTAACAAATAACGAAGGAGCGAATAACAATCAACGACACCTGCTCGTCGAGCTCCCGAAGCTCGCAAGCTTCTAGATCCTAGAATCTAGCCTCGGCTTTCTGCCTCCACTTCCCCAATCAGGCAGCACACATAAACAAAACAAACACACATCGAGACGCATCGAGACATTCCGCCCTTCCGCCCTCCTTCGCAAAAGTACCGCATCCAGGCTACCTGACGGCCATCCCACGCGCCCTCATGGACGTGTCCACGGAATCGAGCCCGGCCAACAGCATCAGCGGAGCAAACTCGACCGGTCGCGGCAAGAACACCAAGCCAAAGTCGATCCGGCGCTGGCGACGATCGGCAAAAGAACCAGCATCTGACGACGATACACCACCGCCGCCGCAACCACAGCCGCTGCCCCAACTACCGCCGTCGCGCGGGCGCACAAGCCTGAGCCAGCAGACGACCGCCGCAGACGAAGACGGCCTGCTCGACATGGTGGACGAGGAGGATGCCAGTGGTCGGTCTGACGACGAGCTCTTGTGAGTGTTTTTGCGTGTATTTCCTGTGTTTTTCGTGTGCTTTTCTCCAGTCCTTCTGTGTCTTTCTTCTGTGTCTTTTTGTGACATCCAATTTGCACATCACTTTCTGTGCCTGAAAGCATGATACGCGTGTTCGTACTGGCAGTCGCAGTCTCATTCCCTCGCTTTCCGTTCTCGACTTGCTTCCCTTTGCTTCCCCCCCTCTCCTCTCCTCGGTGGAACAGATGGTGGAGCCTCGCTTTCCGTTCCCCATTCTGCACAGTTCTGCAGCGCTGAAAACAGCCGCCTGTTCCACCGCTCCCATGCTAGCTCTCCTTCTCACCTGTCATTTGGCCATTTGGCCATCACTTCACCGTTCCGCCTTTTTCTTTTTGTCCCGACAACCTCCCATCTTCTCTTCTGTGTTTTTGCGTCTTTGATTGCTTCGTGCATCTTGTCGCTGGTTTTCGAGACTCTTCCACTACACTATCGCTTTGCGCCGTCCGTCGCTGAATCATCCTTGCCAATCCTTGCCTCTGTCCCCTAGCTTCGTCCTCAGGTCCTGTACCTTTTTGCACTGTGTCACGACCGCCTGTCTTGGAAGCTTGTCCCTAGTGCCTTAGCTTGGCCGTTTCTCACTGTTTTCCCTGACTATCTTTTGCCTCTTTTCCTGCTCTTTTCTTGCTCAGCTTTGCCAAGCTGGCTGCTGAGAGGCGGTCAATCGAGTTGATTCCACCCCAGCAGGCTTCTACTTATTTTCCCGACAACTCCCAATCCCAGTTTTTTTCTTCTTCCGTCCCGCTTCCTTCCCGTGTCTTCGATTCTCAATTCAATTTGCAGCTCTGTTTCTTCCTCACATCATTGTTTCTTTCCGAGCGACTTTATTGCCTCATTTTCGCATTTACCCTACGATATATTATATATTATTCTGCACATATCCTTGGAAGCTCTAACATTTGCACCAAAGTCCGCCGCGCCCCAAGGCCGCCTTCTCTACCCATCCATCCCAGATTGGCTACCTCACAACGTCATCGCCACTAGTCCAGGCCAACCATCTCCAAGACATCCGCACTCCAGACGTCGACAACGATCCCTTTGCACGCACATCAACTCTCCCCCCAGAAACAACCGAATCCGGCAATCTGGATTACGCACTTCCTATACCCTCAAGCAAGACGGGCCTGGTGCCACCATCGTCTAAAAACCGCCGCTCCGCATCGCCTGTTGGCCGTTTTCGCAGCGTCTTCAAGTCCAAGAAGAGCCCGGCCGCCAGCATCGCCAGCACCGACAGCCACAGTCCCGAGCGACAGCAGCGCCCTTCCGATCGCTCCAAGGCCGACACCGCCGAGCACAGCAGCAAGAGTTCCGACTCAGCCGCGCCCAGTCTACGGGCCCAGTCGTTCCCCTCCATCACCGTTGCCGACAGCTCTGCATCCTCGACGCCACCCTCCTCCTCCCACGACGCGATCGAAGGCGCGCAGCATCAACCCGACACTTCCAAGGTCGCTCCCAACGAGCGCTTCCGCCGCTTGTCTCGTGGCCAAAAAGTCGACACGGGTGCTCGCCCAGAGACACCGCCTGCGCAAGAAAAAGCGACACCAGTCATTGTCAATACTCCCCCGACACCGACCGACCCGAGCCAGCCGAACACCATTGTTCGCCCCCGTACGGCCGTCACTGCGTCTCCCGAGGCAATCAGCTACAGCCCCGCGGGCCACTCCAATGGGTCTTCGCCTGCGTCTGCCAACCATAGCATGATTGCGCAAAGACGAAGCCGCGCCGGATCAGCTTCTCTTGTACCAAGCAAACTCTCCAACTTTACCCTCGCACCCCTTACGCCTACCCCCGAAAGCGGCGCCGTCACCGCTTCCGCCAGCGGCTTCTTTTCTTCTGTTTTTTCTGCTGCGCAGAACGCGACCAACAGCTTGAGCAGCGCGACCAACAGTCTCGGCAATACCATTGCCAGCACCAGCCTCACCGCCCCTTGGAGCAACAGCAGCAAAAAGACGGGCGGCAAAGACCAGGACGACAAGACCGGTTCGAGCGTGACTGATTCTACAGCCGGCACCGGTGCAGACCAAGACCATAGCAACAACGACGAGGTTGAAGTCGAGTCCTCACTCGGCGCATCCCTCGCTCCTTCTATTTCTTTGGGCTCCAAGGAACCCGCCGTGAAGACACTGGGCATGGGCGACTTGAGTCTCAGTCATTTGGGCATTGCTGAGCAGCAGCCCAAGAGCAACAGCAGCTCTGCATCCAACTCAGCAAACAACTCTGGCATGGCCAACTCACCGGTCCTGCATGCACAGCGGGTGTCGGAGGTGTCGTCCGAGTCCAGACACCGGTCCGAGTCGGCACCTGCAGACAGCTCGCAGTTCCACGCCAACTCCGACTACGCCGACCACGGCAGCGATGCTGGCCACAGCGGACGCCCCGGGTCTGTGTCAGACTTTGCGCACGACGACCGCACACCACCCACCGCCAGTTTATATGGGGACAAGGAACCTAGTGCCATCCAGCGTACGGGTAGCATAAGAAGTGCTATTGGGCGGCGGCGAAACCGCGGCAGCTCGGCCGTGTCTGGCGGCACGATTGCGGCAGCCATTGCGGCGGCCAATGCCTCGTTCGCACACCCTGCGCACGCTGGAAGCACGCCCAAGCTTACTGGGTTTGCGGTGGCCAGTAAGAAGCGCAACCGCGACTTCCACAGCTTTTTCAAGAGCGTGCCCGACGACGACTATTTGATTGAAGACTACAGCTGTGCTCTGCAGCGGGAGATTCTTGCCCACGGCCGGTTGTATGTGTCGGAGGGCCACTTGTGTTTCAGCAGCAACATTCTCGGCTGGGTGACGACGCTGGTCATGAGCTTTGATGAGATTGTCTCTGTTGAGAAGCGCAGCACAGCGCTCGTCTTCAAGAATGGCCTGATGATTTCGACGCTGCACGCGAAGCACATCTTTGCCAGTTTTGCCAGCCGTGACTCGACGTACGACTTGATTGTGAAGATTTGGAAGCTCGGCCACCCGAGTCTGCAGAGTTCACTGAACGGCGTGCGCATCGACGAGACGGGCGGCGACAAGACGGAGAAGATTGACGAGGGCGACGAGGATGCTTCGACGGGCAGCCGCAGCGACGATTCGGAGTCGGACGACGACAGTGACGATGAATCCAACGACGTTTATGACGAAGACGCCGAAGACGACGACGCACACGACGTAACGCAAGCCTCGGAGACAAATGGCGGCGCCACTGATGCTGACGTGGAGCGGACCGTGACGCGCAAGGCGTCTGGCGCCGCTGCGGCTGCCGCTGCTAACGGCGCGGGAGCTGACAAACCCAAGGATGGAGCACCAGCAGCAGCCGCAGGCGGCGACTTCCCTGGCCCCACGACGCACGCGCCGACCGACTGCGGCAGCGCCGACTCCCACTATGACAAGGGCCTCATTGACGAAGTGATCCCGGCACCGCTGGGCAAGGTGTTCAGCTACATTTTTGGCAGCACGTCGGTGACGTTTATGCCTAAGTGGCTGAGCAGCGACCAAAAGTGTTTCGATATCCAGATGCAGGACAAGAAGGGGTTGAGCCAGGACAACAAGTCGCGGACGTTCTCGTACATTAAGCCCTTGAACGCCTCCATTGGCCCCAAACAGACCAAGTGTATCGTCACCGAACAAGTCGAGATGCTGGACTTTGAAAAGGCGATCCACATTGTCTGCTCGACGCAAAATCCGGATGTGCCGAGCGGCAATGTCTTTACGGTCAAGACCAACTACTGTCTGTCGTGGGCGGAGGGCAACGGCACACGCATGCAAATGACGTGCACGACAGAGTGGTCGGGCAAGAGCTGGCTCAAGGTGCCCATCGAGAAGGCGGCCAACGACGGCCAGGCCCAGTACGGCCGCGACCTCTTGGCCGGCCTTAAAGAGGCTGTGTCGGCCCGGCCGCGGGCGGGCACGGGCTCCAACGGCGGGGCCAATGGCGCCAGCAAGGGTGGCAAGGGCGGCAAGAAGGGCCGCAAGGGCAAGGGCGGCGCGCTGGCGTCGGGACCCACGGGCGAGTCGGAGCGCAACAAGCCCAAGCCGGCGGCCAAATCAGAATGGGGTCTACTGGAGCCCGTGCACGGCATCCTGGGCCCGGCGGTCGATATCGTCAAGCCGCTGCTGACGGGCAATGTCATGTACGGCCTGTTGGTGGGTCTGCTGGTGGCGTCGTGGTTCCGGTTCGGATCGAACGGCAACAACGGCGGCGGCAATGGTGTCGGTCTGCGCCGCGGCGGTGCGGGCTACCAGAACCGTATGGCTGCGTACGAGGAGATGTGGCACCGCGAGGAGAGTGATCTCTGGGACTGGCTCGAGGAGCGTGTTGGTCTTGATCGACTGATGGACGGTGGAGGTGTCGGTGGAGGTGTCGGTGGTGGCCCTGTTGTTGGCCGCAGCCACAGTGGCAGCAGCAAGAAGAGCAGCACGTCACAAAAGCGAGCAGTCGAGCCCCGAACCGTGGAAGACAAGCTGCGTGAAGAGCGGATGGACGACCGGGAGATTCGCGAAGCCATCCGCGTGACAGAAGAGAAGCTGCAGGTGTTGAAGCAGGTGGTGGACAAGCGAGAGAAGGTGGAGGAGAGAGAGTGAGTGGTAGTGGTTGTGGGAGGTGACTTTACAAACCGACGCCCGTACAACGGCCTTTTTTCTGTCTTTCTGTTTCTTTTCCTATTAACGACAACCATTTTCTTTGTTTTTATTCGGTCTTGTTTCTGTTGTTACCAGTTCAAACTACTACATTGCTTGTTTTACATTTCCTTGTTGTCTTCTTTTCTTTTCCTTCTCCTTTTCTTTCTTTCATACATATCTGTTGCATTTTATTGTACGATAACCCCTTGGCGAGCATTTGTTTGTTTCCTTCTGGACCCCCTATATCGTAAAAACAGACAATTTTGTCAATACCACTCATGCTTTATGTTGGTCTTTGATGATGTGCCTTGTGTATCATCCTTTGAGAGGATGTATATATATTGTGGTATCAAAGGTGTTAGATTGTAAATTCTAATAAAAATCCTCCATGTGTCCGGCCAATAGTCTTGTGCTGGAGTAAATATAAACAGATAAAATATGTGCATGTGAAGAAGAGTGTGTGTGATACATAGGAAGTAAAATAGAAGCAGCTCAACTACCGCAGAAGCCGGCCCACGTCTCGCAGTCTTATGTCGTCGAGTGTATTGCCGGCCGTCGCCTGGCCGATATTGGAGCGGTCAATACGGCCCCAGCCAGCACCCCATCCGGGAAAGACGCCGACGCCGCCGTAGCCACAAAGATCGCCAGCATCTGGCGAGAGATCATCACTCGCTGTTGTTGCTGTCGCTCCTCTTGGATGGCGGTGCCCAGCTGTCCGTGGTGGATGTGCCAGGCCGCCAATGGGCACCTCGCCGTCGTCTTCGGGAAGACGGCTGATGTTGTCAAACGCTGGATGCAATGGATGGACAACAGCTCGGCGGCCACGACGGCTCGACGGACGATCGCCATTGGCTTCACCGCTGCCGTGGCTGCTGTTGGAGGCAGCTTTGATGCTGCTGTTGCTGGTGGCGGTTCCGGTGGCGGTTCCGGTGGCCGTGTTGGCTGTGGCCGTGGACGCAGCCGAGTCGCGGTTGCGGTTCCGGTTCCGGCTGGACGTACCGCCGCGGCTGAGCAGATGGCGACCACTATGCGAGCGGGAGGGTGTATTGTGGCCGTTGGTGCTTGTTGCTGACGAGTTTGGCGCCTTCTTGATGCCGCCGCCCTTGGTGTTTCTGGCTGCTTCTCTTTGGGCAGCCAGCTCAGGACTTGTCATGATATCAATGCGTGTATCGTCGTCATCGTTGATATAGTCGTCGCCGAGCCCGCCTGGACCGTAGTTGCCACGGTTAAGTGCACCCGATCCGCCGCGAGAAGCAGGACCACCACGACTTCTGCCCCCAAAGCCTAGGCCCAGTCGTCCAAAGAGCCGTCGACGACGGTAGCGGCGGGCACGCATGCGAGGATACAAAAAGCCGGCTGGCTGGCCACCGGCAAAGGGGTTCCAGTGCAGCGAGCCCTGTAGGACTTTGGAGAGAGAGGAAGGGGAAGAGGAAGGGGAAGAGGAAGGGGAAGAGGAAGGGGAAGAAGAAGAAGAAAAGGGGGAAGAAAAAGAGGCCGTGGCGCCGTTTCTGTTGTTGTCTTCAGTCGACTTGTGCCGGTTCTGTCTCCGTCTGGCACCACTTTGATCACCACCGCCGCCGATGCTTCCATTCCGGCCGGCATTGTAGGCCGTCGGCGCTTCTCCCGACAGCTCTTCGAGTGTCACGCCCTTTGTCTCCGGGATACAAAAGAGCGAGACGAGGGTGCCGCAGAGCATAAACAGGGCAAAGATTTGCATCAGACGGTTCAGCCAGGGCGAGCATGATGTCGTGCTGGGGCTGGAAGACCCGACGGTCGAGCAGTTGGGCGGTGCGTCTTTGCTCAGAATGGGAATACTAATCACTTGGGCCAGGATGGCGCCAATCTTGCCCATGGCAGCCGAGATGCCGTGGCCGGTCGAGCGGTACCGCGTGGGGAAACACTCGCCGGGGATGACAAACGTGGTCGTGTTGGGTCCCCAGTTGAAAAAGAACTGGGCCACAACATACAGAGTGAGCATGGCCGCCTCGCTGAGGCGGTGCAAGGCAAAACCCATGACGCAAAAGAGAACCGTAAGCACCAGAAAGCCGCCGACCTGCAGCGGTTTGCGGCCAACCGTGTCAATGGTCAGGACGGCGGTCCAGTAGCCGGGCAGGCTGCCAGCACAGGCCAAAATAATCGTGCCGACGGCATTGTTGTAGAGAACAGAATACAGATTGGCTCCCTTGGAGTAGCCAATCGCCTCGAGCACAACGGCATTATTCAAAGCCAGGCCATAGTAGGCCAGATCCAAGAAGAACCACGACAGCATTGTGCCCAGCAGCACTCTCAGATGGCCCAGGTTGCCCCGTCCCAGAAAATAGGCCCGCAGGTCGTGCCATGAAGCGGGAGGCACGGTGGCAGACGGACCCGAAGCGAGAGCCGGACCGGCCAGACGTTTAAGACGGGCCTGCACCACGGGATCCACGGTGCCCTGCCGCTCGCTGGCCATGTACGCCCGGATGTCTGCATCGGCCTTTTCGACATCGTAGGCCACATCAAACGTGTACCGCGGCGTCTCGGGGATGGTGATTCGGTAGTAAAGAGCAAAGCACGCCGGCAGCGCGCCGAAGCCGATAATGATCCGCCAGCAACGGTCAGCCGCCGTCCGGCAACTGGCGCCACACTCTGAAGCACTCGATACACCAACAAAGTCGGACCGGAACGCCGCTGTGACAACGAGGGCCACAATGGCGCTCAGCAGCTGGCCGAAACCTTGCATCGAGAACACAGAAGCCACCATGGCGCCGCGCCAGCGCGTCGGTGCAAATTCCGAGGTAATGACAGACGACAGCGGATAGTCTCCGCCGATGCCGACGCCCATGACGACGCGCCAAAACACCAAGAGGCCCGTCGAAGACATGGCCGGACTGGGACTGGCAAGGGCACAGCCGAGTGTAGCCAGAACAATCACAGCCAGCTCGATGCCGTAGACGCGCCGACGGCCCATGACATCCGCCAGCCAGCCAAACAGCAGCTGGCCGACAATAATGCCCGCGCTCGTCGACGCTTTGACGGCCTGGTTGACCGGGTCTGGCAGTGTGCCGTGGTTTCTGCCGTACCCATACGAAGCCGCTGTGGCCTCGACTGCTGCCGACGCGTCCGCATCGCCGCCGCCCCAAAACACAAGCCCCCACAGACTGGTCACCATGCTAATGGCAAAGATGTCGTACGAGTCGAGAAAGAACCCGACGCCCGCCACAGCGACGGCCCGTACATGGTAGAGCCCGAGTGGCACCTTGTCGATTTCCGAGAGGGCAAGGCGGCGGCGGAGGACAGGGTCGGCAATGTGGGAGTAGTCGTTGGCTGTATAGTCAGCGGTGGAGCAAAACAGACTGAATGTATCTGTGGGCGATGGCCTACCATAATTGTGAAATGCTCGGTTGCCGCCATAGGTGCGGCCAGACGGCCGTCCCAACATGGCCGGCTCGGGAAGCATGTCCATGATGGCGTGCAAGTGCTGTTGTTGATGATTTCAAGGGGAGTCGTCCCCGGCGGACAAAAGGTGTAACCAGGCGGGAGAGGGATGTTGTTAACTGTCCGCCAGTCTTTCAGCGGATATTGTGCACGGATGTTGATGTCAAAGGCCGGTATGACAGTGCGCAAAATGAAGCGAAAAGAAAGACGAGAAAGAAAGACGAGAAAGAAAGACGAGAAAGAAAGACGAGAAAGAAAGACGAGAAATTAAACTAAGCGGGGAGGGGAATATAGAAAGGATTTGGAAAAGGCAGTTTAATACATTTCTTCTGGGCAATAGACGAATGGCAGACTGGAAGAGGTGCGAGGCCAAGGGATTGGTTGACAGTGCTTTGTAGATGATGCTGAAAAGTATGGAGAAGGGACTCGAAAAGGAATGAAAAAAGGAATAAAAAAGGACAATACAACGGACAAGGCGGCATTGAACGAGTCGAGTAGCAAAGCCTCGTATGAGACTATGTACGACGTACGGAGAACAACTACAACCACGAATATATACGACTGTGAGATATAGCCTGTGGCAGCTTTGATGTGAGTGGGGGTGGGCTGAGGGAAGAGCACCACGAAGGAGGCAGAAGTGTCCAGCCAGGGTACAAGTGTCCAGGGTGGCCAGGAACGTGCCTGCATGGGTCGCCGTGGAGGGGCCAGCAAAGATTACAGACGGTAGCCGGCAGGCTGGTAAAGGGTAGGGTACTGAGTAGTGTTGACGAGGAGGCAAAGGCATACGAGAAGAGAAGAGAAACAGAAGAGAAAGGGAGTCCACTCTCTTGGTCGAGGAGGTTGCATTCTGATGAAACGATGGAGAAATCTCATGACTTTGTCAATGGTGAGTGTAGTCGGCTGAAATAATGTGTTGACGTGTTTTGTCGTTTGTTTGCTTTTCTCTTCTGCTTTCTCTTCTGCTTTCTCTTCTGCTTTCTCTTCTGCTTTCTCTTCTGCTTTCTCTTCTGCTTTCTCTTCTGCTTTCTCTCCTGTCACTTGAGACTACAGAGCACTAATCCATCCTCTGATCATCATCAGAGTTGCCCTTTGTGCTTGTTCCCAGTATTTCTTCTTCTTCTTTTCGCTCTCTCGGCCAGCAGCAAATCCAGTCACCGAGACATGGCGAGACACTGCCCACTTTCTATCTCCAGTATTTTGCCATCATTTGGACATGTTCTTGGCTTGTTGGTCCGTCTCACGGAGTACCTGGCTTTTCCCTAAGAAATCCTCCCAAAAGTCTGTTCCCACGTGGAAGAAAGTCGACCGTCAGTCAAAAACACCCAAAGCAAGGAATACGACCCAGGTAAAAGAGAGAAGCGTCTGCACGTCGAAAGTAAGTGCAGAGGGACCAAGTACTCGCATAGTGGAGTCGGCAGAAAACCAGGGCGCAGTTATTTTGATTTTTGCAGAACTCAGACGGCCAACCTATTTTCTCTCTTTCTCTACGACGTATTTCCGTCGGTGACGTCTCAACTTACACGCGCAAAGCTAGCCAATCGCAGCTTCCCGATCAGGCACATGGATAGAGCGGGCGCCGGCCGCGGTAAACCGTTGGCGGCAGATGCCATAAAAAGTGGGGCATCCACGACTAACTCGACTGTCCATTACGTAAGACAATACAAAGACAATACACGAAGAACTAACATAGACAGTATGCTCGTGTGCTATGCCAGTGCATTATGTGCTTCTTCTACAACTCCTACTTGGAGATTCGTATAAAGTCTTTCATAAAAGCTAATGATAATGTACGTTCGTACGACCTAAACATACAAGAACGCCAGAGAGAGACATAAAAAGAGAAGCGCCATACGGAATTCTAGGAAACAAGGAAACAAGGAGACAAGGAAACCAAAAGACATGGAGAATGAGACATGAGACATGAGACATGAATACAATAGGATGCAGGTACAAACAAATAGGACAAGGCTCCCAGCCAGCTCAGCCTTTCGACGACGACGCCGCGATGGCTTCCTCCAACAACTTGGCAATCTTGGGCACCGTCGACAGAATCAGCGTAAACAGCGCCGACACCGTCGCTAGCCCCACCATGATAAACGCAGCCACCACCTTCTATGCCGAGATTGCGTCGTCGGGCACCGCTTTGGCTGCTGCACTGGCGCGGGCCGCAATGGCGGCGCGGTCGTGCACGAGGCGTCCATTGACCCAGACCTTTTTCGTGTTGCGGTCGTCGCCGTTGAAGAGCCACTTGGCGATGCGGTCCTCCCACGTCTCCCACCCAAAGATGTCGACATTGCCGTCCTCCACTGCAAGCGTCGGGTCGTCGTCCGTGGCCCTCGTCTCGTCGGCAAAGCCGCTCGCCACGTCTGCATTGCCGTTGGCGTCCACGAGGCCCAGGCCAATCAGCTGCGCGTCCCACAGCATCCCGGGCCGGAACAGACCCAGCCGGTCGCCCATGCCCACGACGTGAGCACCGCCGACCGTGCCCAGGAACAACACCTCTTCCACCGACAGCTTGGCCGCGTCGTCGCCGCCCATGGCCACGTGGCGGCTAACCAGACTCGCCAGCCGCGCCGCCTCCAGAATACTCGGCGAGTACCCGCCGCTCATGTCCGTACCCAGCCCGACCTCAATGCCGCGGTCCAGCAGCCAGCGCACCCGCGCCGCGCCCGACGTGATGGCGCTGTTGCTGCACGGGCAGTGCGACACTTTGCTGCCGCGGTCCCGGATCAGGCTCGCCTCGGCTTCGGTCAAGTGCACGCCGTGCGCCAGGATCGTCTGCGGCGTGAGCAGCCCAAAGTGGTCGTAGACGCCCGCGTACGAGGGCAGGCCGTCCTCTTCGCCCGCCGAGGGGGGCACAATGTCCTTGAACAGGTCCTTGACGAGCGCAATCTCATTGCGGTTCTCGCTAATGTGCGTCTGGATGGGCCAGTTGCCCTCCTTGTGCAGCCGGCCCAGCCGGCCCAGCAGGTCGCCCGTGCAGCTCGGTGCAAACCGCGGCGTCAGGACGGGCCGCAGCAGCGCGTGGTTCGGGTCGATGCGCGCAATGTGGTCCATACACGCGCGTGTCGCGGCCTCGGCCTCCTCTGGTGTCTCGTCGCGGTAGTAGTCGGGGCTGAACGCGTGCTGGTCCATGCAGACGCGGCCCACGAGTGCGCGCTGCCCAGCCTGCAGACACAGGTCTGCCAGCAAGTTCGTGGCGGGGACATCGACGGTGGCGTAGTAGGCGGCGGTTGTGGTGCCGTGAGACAGGGTTTTGCGGATGCAGCGGCCGTATACCCGGCGGGCCTTTGCCAGGTCACGTAGCGATGCCTCGAGCGGGAATGTGTATTTGTTGAGCCAGTCCAGCAGCGTCGACTTGCCAAAGATGCCCACGTTGGGGTACTGGGAGGCGTGGAGGTGGGTGTCTGTCCTGTCAGTGCGCTGTTCTCAATTTTACCTCGATTTTACCTCAGTTTTACCACACGAAAAGAGGGGGACTCACCAATAAACCCCGGAAAGAAGAACTGGCCGGGCCGTGTCGCTGTGATCTTGGTGTCGGCCGCCCACCCGAGACTCGGCACCAGCGTCGTGCGGATCCACGCCGCCGGGTTGTGGCGGCCAATCGGCGGCAGCTCCTCAATGGTCAGGATCACGCCGTTCGCCTCTACTGCCACAATCGTATCGTGCAGGTACTCGATCTTGTCCAATGCCGGTGTGTGCACAAATGTGCCGAAGAAAATTTGGTTCGCCATGGCTGTCTGCTGTCTGTGGTGAGAGGCTGCGTTTCGAGATGGGAAAATTAGGGTGGGTGAGAGCCGTTAAGATCGAAATGCACGATGCGACGTTGGGTATGAGTGCAAGCAGCAAACAGGTGCCGTAGGGTATCAATGATGCAAACAAAAAAGGTATAAAAATAAAAGGAGCCCAAAGACAAAAGGAGCCCAAAGACAAAAGTGTTGCTGGTGACGCGGACGAGGCGTGCCAAAGGGGGTGCGTTGTGGTGCAGGGCGTCCTCTTGGTTCGTCAAAAAGTCAAGAGGAGAGAGTTTGCGATAACAACAGCGATGGCGACAAAAAAGGGCTGAGAATCGACCCGGTCATTCTTTGCCTAAACTGGACGGAGCCTGTTTCGCGAGCTGTTCCTTCCCTTTAAATATGCCAGAAGCTGCCGGGAAGCTGCAAAGGTCGTTCCTTCTGCGTCTGGGAAGAGAAGAGGATTGGAAAATGGAAAGAGCCGAGAGAAGGTAGAAGACAAAAAAAGGAAAGAGCGACGTGTGACGAAAACGGAAAACGGTGTACTCCGTATCACAAGAGACAACACACAGAATGTGGCGTTTGCTCTGAACACGCAGAGATAAGATATGACGATGTCGGCGATAGCTGTCGATAGCTGTCGATAACTGGCCGGTCTGAAAAGAGAGCTGGCGGGGGAGCTGAAAATAGAACTCGTGACAAGAAACGGTGCAAGTCAGGCTAGGCAAGGGCTTTATCCTCGTGCAGTCGGGGCGTTTGATAATGCTTGAGTCTGAGAAGAGCCGAGCTTTATATTTATCTTGTATCGCGGGTGGGACAGAAGAAAACGCGCAAACCGAGAAATTCGATCAAAGAACGGGCGGACTCTCGAGTTGTTCCTGGTAGAGGTCGGCCGTTGTCTTTGTACTAAATGCAGAAAGCAGGCGCGGAGCAGTACTCGCCACTCGTCCGCTCCTTCTCCCAAACCATACGCGGATTCAGTCCTGGATTTGGTGCATTTTACGGAGTATTACAGTGTACTCCGTACAGTCTCTTTTTTCTTGTTATTTTTGCTCGCTTCTTTTTTTTCTCGCCCACTCCTCCGCTCCGGGCCTGCCCCTTTCTTCTCCGCAAGAAAAAATTGAATCAATACTGAAATGCTGTTGCCTGCGGCCGGTTGCGATCAACTTGCCCGCTCCGACGAATTGTCGTCTTTTGAGATGGCGATCTGAGGCTCTCTTTAGGAGACTGTTTGGTGGGGGAAACTGCCGCCATTTTACGGAGTACAGTGCATTGGCAGGGGGCCGTTGCACCGGCTAGCGGCGGTGACCGAGACACATAGTCACATGACCAACGAAACAGAACATTACTTCATTTCACTTACGAGTATCACGATGGTTTGCAGACATACTTTTGAGCTTCTCTCTTTATTGATTAGATTTCTATAGTTTTGAGGAACGTGAAAATGAAATGAAATGAAAATGAGCGACAATATGAAAATCAGGACCAATAAACATTCTACTCGTAAACCGCAGACAGAAAATGGCAAAGCATGGCAGACAAATAACAGAACAACAGGAAAATGAACAAGCAAAGAAAAAAAAAAACAGAAAACAAATCTACACCCCGTAAAACAAATGCTTCGCTTCATTCAAATAGTTTCCTCATACACCTTTGTCAACAGCCCCTTCTAACACAAAAGAGACCGCTGCTGTTGGATCGTGAGACGCTCCTAAGCCTCGACGCTGTCCGAGTCCGTCTCGACCTGGGCACCGTTCGAGCCGTTGGACTCGGCACCGTTGGTCTCGGCACCGTCCGTGCCGTTGACGCCGTTGACAACACCGTCCTCCTGGTACTTGTCCCAGTTGGCCAGCACGTGGCCAATGCGCGGCGAGTTCGTCAGCTTGTAGACGTCCTCAAAGTACTCCTTGGTCAGCGCAAACGGCTTGGCCGTCACGTTGGGAATGTACTTGCCAATCAGCTTCGCGGGGTCAATCGTCGTCTTGTTGATCTTCTTGAGCAAAAATGACCGGAAAGGCTTGACACCGCTCCGCAGGAACGTCGAGTGGAACGGCACGTCAATGCCCCGCAGCGGGATCGTAGCGAAGCCGCGCTGCAGCTCCAGCGGAGTAGGCTTCTTCTCC
Source organism: Sporothrix euskadiensis (assembly GCA_019925375.1). NCBI lineage: Eukaryota > Fungi > Ascomycota > Sordariomycetes > Ophiostomatales > Ophiostomataceae > Sporothrix > Sporothrix euskadiensis. The sequence continues at coordinate 678,048 of JADHKQ010000018.1, read as the reverse complement.
GTCTCCTGGGCGCAGCCACGGATAATCTCGTTCAGGTGCTCGCGCACCTCCTCAATCTTAAGCTGCTCGCGCATCTGGTCGATGTCGATCTTCTGCACCTTGAGGAAGTTGGTCACGCCGGCAAGCGTGTCCAGCGCGCGCAGGTCACCCGCACACACGTACTGCATGTTGGCAATGTTGAAGTTGACAATCTCCAGCAGCCAGCCCGTCTCCTCAGCAATGCTGCTGACAACGAAGCGCAGAGCTTCCTCGTTGAACGTCTTGGAGATACGGCTGGGGTTGACCGCGCACATCGAGTAGTTGGAGCGGCCGCTGGCGTCGCGCTCCACAGCCACCTGCATCGTCAGGCCGCGGTAGAACACGACCGACACCAGAGACTCAATCGGCATGACATCGGCCAGGGCAGCCAGAGCCGAGTACTCACCCAGGGAGTGACCGGCAAAGGTGCTGTCGCGCGGCACAAGACCCTTGGCCTTCATGTCCTCGAAGCTGGCCTTCTCCATGAGCGTCAGGGCAGGCTGCGTGAACTGCGTCGCTGACAGCAGACCAGTCGGCGACCGGTACGTGTACGACGACGTCGTCTCGTTGATGTCCTTGAAGATGCGCTCCGACTTGATCGAGCCGTCTGCCATCACCGTCTCGAACGTCATCGCCATGTAGTTCTGGCGGATCAGCTTACCACGGGGACCACCAAAGTGGATCGTGAGTTCCTTGGGGTTGTTCTTGACAATGTTGGTGATTGCAAAGCCGTACGTCTCCATCAGGTACTTGTCGGCGCGGTCCCAGACGTTCTTGGCCACCTCGCTGCTGCCGTACAGGTCCATGCCCATGCCCTGCTCTTGCGAGCCCTGGCCCGTGAAGACGTAGGCAGTAACAGGCTGCTCAATCTCGGCCTCGCCAAGCAGAACCTTCTCCTCCGTCTCCTTGTTGCTGGCCTCAACCTTGATGATCTTGCGACCGCTAATCATACCGACGTGCTGCAGCTTGACGTGGATGTCGTCGTTGGGCAGAACCATGCCGACAAGCGACGCGTGGAAGCTACGCACGCGACCAACGTTGTTCTCCGCCGCCCACGTCTCAACCAGGCTGCGCACAGCAGCGCTCGAGTACATGCCGTGGGTGATGGTGCCGGGCAGCGCGGCGTAGTTGGCAAACACGCGCGACACGTGGATGGGGTTGTAGTCGCCAGACACGCGGGCATAGGTCTCGTTCGAAGCAGGGGCACGCAGAAGGAGAGGGGTGCGGCCGCTGAGAGGGATGGGGTTCTCAAAGTTGATGGGCTGCTCAATCGACGAACCGTGGCGCTCGAGGTAGTCGATCACCGGGTTGCCGTTGGACACACCGGCCTCGTACTCGACGCTGGCCACCTGGACAACCTCCTTGGTGGGCAGCTCCAGCAGGACCTGGCCGCGGGTCTCGACGTGGCTGAAGACAGTCTGGTTCTTGAAGCGGACCAGCGACTGCAGGCGGAAGGTCAGGGTCTGGCCCAGCAGAGAGATGTCTTGCTGGTCGTCCAGAAGGAACCACTGCTTGGAGCGCAGGACAGCGACGTCCTTGGTGGTGGCCAGGTGGACCTGCATGGGGGTCTCGACCTTGCGCTGGAAGGTGTTCTCGTAGTCCTTGTACTCGCCGCGGTACAGGAACTGCGAGGTAACCTCCATGACAGCCTCGCCGTCACGCACAATGGTGCCGCAGACCTCGACCATCTTGCCCGACTCCTGGTTGATGACGGCGTTGATCTGAGCGGTGGTCGAAACAACGTCGCCTTTCTTGAGAGGCTCGGCACCGGGGAGCATGCGGAACTCGTTGGACAGATGCACCAGCTTCAGCAGGTCGCCGTCAATGGTGCGAGGGAAGATGGGCTTGGTAATGGCCTTCCAGCCGACAACAATGGCAAAGTCCATCGGTGCGTAGACAATCTTGCCAGGGCGGTCGACGAACGCCTCGCCAGTGTTGCCAACAGCGTGGACAAAGTCATTGATGGCCTCGCCAGTGATGACAGCCTTGCCACCGTCGAACTTGCCAGTGACCTCAGCAGCCAGGTTGATGGGCTCGCTGCCGAACCACACGCGCCAGTAGAACTCCTTGATGCGGTCGTTGCGGTCGTCCATGACCTCGTGGATGGGAGCGTAGCCAGCCTCGGGGTGGTAGATGAACTTCAGGGTCATGTCGACGGGTTTGCCAAGTGCAGTCGAGTGCTTGATGACGTTGACCTGGATCTCGTTCTTCCCAGTCAGCTTGACGTGAAGGACGTCCTTGTACTGGTTCTGGCGGGGTTGCTCCTTGACGATAATCTCAGTCTTCTCGGGATCGTTGGGGTTGCGGATCTCGACAAACAGGCCGCGCACCGGAGCGAAGACCCGCTTCATGGGGTTCGTCTGGTACTTCTTGCCCTGGACGAGGACGTCTGAGAGCAAGAGGGCGTGGCGCCAGGAGTGGTTCTTGCCAGCAAGGAGAGTCAGCCAGTCGTCGGTGTTCGGCAGAGGAATATTGGGCGAGTAGGCCAGGCGGTAGATGTTCTTGTGCTCGTCGTACGACTCAGACACGCTCTCCAGATCAAGAGGAACATCATTGTCAACCAGCTTGCCACCAAAGTACTCAATGGTGGGGATCTGGGAAGCGTCGCCCTTGTAGACGTCCTTGGTGAGGCCGGCGATATGGGCTTCGTGGATGCCGTCCAGAATAGACTTGATAGGCTCGTCGACGACCTTGGAGAAGCGGACAGCGGCAGGGCCCTGCAGAATACAGGTACGGCCGACGTCCTGGCCAATGACGGCCTCGAGGTCCTCAGACTGCCAGAGAGAATCCTTCTTGAAGAACAGCTCAAAGTTCTCGTCCAGAGCAGGGACGAAAGTCGTCGGCTTCTGGCCGCGGCGCAGGCAGAGCATGAGGAAGTGCTGGACATCTTGGGCGTTTATGATCTGGGTCTCCGCTTCGGGGTAGTGCTGGAGGATGTTCTCGACACCAGAGTAGGGCTCGTCCAGATCCGAGTAGTTCTGCAGACGCGAGGGCTGGTTTGCGTCGGTGGTGAAACGCTCCTCGACACGGTGGATAAAGTCACCAGTGAGCCTCTCAAACGAGGGGTCAATCCAGCGCTTCTCGTGCTTGACGTAGAGGAGCTCGACCAGGCGGCGGACAACCTCAGCGTAGGTCATGTCCTCCAGGTCGACAGTCTCGCCGGCCTTGTTGCGGCCGAACCAGACCTTCTGGAAGTCGTCGTTGAGCTTCTTGATGATGTGCTCGCGGTTCTTCTTGAGCTCAGCAACGCGCTTCTCCTTGGGCAGGCTGAAGATCTTCTGGTCCATCTCGGCCCAGAAGCGCACACCACGGGTGGCCAGCTTGTGGATGGGCTCACCCATCTCGGAGCGGACAGTGATGACACCACCGGCGGGGCCCTTGTAGGTCTTCTCCCACTCGCTGTCTTCGACGCCAGGAGCATCGACAATAGCCTTCTTGGCGTTCTTGCTGGTGTGGGCCTCCTTGGCAACCATCATGCGGCTGCCAAAGAGACAGCCGTCATAGGGCATAGGAGGGTAGCCATACTTCTTCGACCACTCACCAGTGATGTAGGGGTAGGTGTCCTCGGCACCACCGAAACCACTGCCAGCAACGAGGATAATGTTCTCGGAGCGGCGGATGCGGCTGTACATCTGCAGGATAGGCTGGTGGAAATCCTCGAAAGAGTGGTGACCACCACCACGGCCACCGGTCCACTGCAGGATGACAGGGAACTTGGGGTTGGCCTTGGCGATGTTGATGACGGCCTGAATAGCCTCCACCGAGCCGGGCTTGAAGGCAATGTGCTTCAGGCCAAGCGTCTCAATGTACTCCTGGGCAACCTCAATCGAGGGGACACCGGCACCAATGGTAAGACCCTCAATGGGGACACCCTCGGCACGGAGACGGCCAATCAGGGGAATCTGCCACGCCATGGCACGGGGGTTGACGTAGATCAGGTTGATGGTGATACCACGGCCAGCAGGGATAGCACCCTCAATCTTGAGAAGAGCATCGGTCATGGTCTTGGCGTTGTAGTAGCCACCGCCACCAAGCTCAATCTGGTAGCCAGCGTTCATGGTGGCAGCGACAAAGTCCCAGGGGACAGTCGTGGGCGTCATACCAGCAACCATGATGGGAGGCACACCGAGGAGCCGGCTCATCTTGGTGTCGACAAAAGTCTGGCCGCTCTTGGTCTTGACCAGACGAGGGCCATACTCGCGGACCCAGTCAATGGCGTACTTGACCGCATTCTCCTCATCACGGTCAAACAACTCGGGTTTGTAGCCGACCTCAATGACCGTGCCGCTGACGGCGCCGGCCAGGATGACGCGGACACCAGTGCCCTCCTTGTTGCGGCTGGTGAGGATACCAAGACCAGAGATACCGCCAGGGCCAAAGTCGAGGACGTGGGTGGCCTCGGGGAAGGCAGTGGCTTTCTCCCAGTTGACGGGGTCACGGGTGATCAGGCGGATCAGAGTGGGCACAATGTTACCCTGAACGCTCTCGCGCAGGTCTTTGCCACTGTTGGTGTCGAAGACGGCCATGCCGAGGTCATCCGAGTCAATCTCAATCTTGGCCAGGTCCTCGTCAATGAGGGCGGTTGCCTTCTCGAGGTAGGGACTGTGGAAGGGGGCCGTGATGGGCAGGAAACGGTTGACGAAGCGGACCTTGCGCTCGGTGTGGGGGATGCGCGTCTGGTCCAGGCCAGTGGGCGCCTTCACCTTGCGCAGCTGCAGGTTCAGACCATATAAGGAAATGGGCGGGCCAGTGACGACCATGTTGCGCGGGCTGTTAATCAGCGAGATGGCAATGTGGCGGTCGACGGGCAGGTACTGGTTGGTGGCATCAATGTGCTTCTGGACCTGCTCCTGGGACAGGTCGCGGATGCTCAGCATGGGCGTCGGGGTGCCCTCGCCGTTGTCGATGGAGTCCTGGAGCATGGAGGGTGTGAGGGAGGTGCGGGGGAAGGTCTGCTGGCTGCGGGCGCCGATCCAAAAGAGAATGGTGAGGGCGGACTTGGCGAGTTCGGTGAAGGACTCCCACGAGTCGGCAGCGGCCGTCACAGCAGCCAGGACAATGCCCTGGGAGTGACCCGTGGCACCACGTATCCGCTCACGCAGCAGGCCCGGGTGGATGCCCAGGACCTTGCAGGTGACGGCGTAGTGTGCGAGCTGGACAAGACCAATCAGGGGGAAGCTGACGGGGGCCGACACGAGGTAGTCGGTGTCGGGAGTGGTCTCGGGGCGACGCAGCCAGGTCATGACGTCGAGGCCCTTGGCGAACAGCTTGTCGGCGCTCGAGTGCTTGGAGAGCGTCTGCAGCAGCTCGGCAGCGTTGACAATAAGGTCGCCGACAAAGGTGGGGTAGGTCTCAAATAGCTCGCGCAGCTCCTCAAAGTACTCCTCAATGTTGCCCTGGCCGCCAAAGATGTTGTACAGATTTGCGGACGAGTCCTCTGCAGCGCGGAAGAGCGCGGGCATGTGCGGGCGGATGGTGCGGTTGGAGACGGCACGCGCCGCGTAGTAGCTGCGGATGACGACCAGCTTCTTGCTGTCAATGCCGGGCAGCGACGCGGCCAGGACGTGGACCTCGTTGCCGCGCAGGTAGGCACGCTCAAACTCATTGAGGATGAGCTTCAGCACCTCCTCGTACGAGCCCTGGGCGTCGTCCTCGCCCTCCTCGACCTCGTTGGCGACAAAGCCCATGAAGCGAGCCACGAGCTCAGCAACAGACGAGGGCTCGTCATCCTGGGCCAGCTCGTCGGTGGGTGCTGGTAAGCTGGCAGCAAAGCGCTCCTTCAGCTCGGAGGCATGGTAGTGCAGGTTGGTGGGCACGAGGAACGAGGTCTCGAGCGAGCCATGGGACACGGTCAAGGGCCGGAGAGAGTTGGAGGTGCGCGGGGTCGACACGCCCGTCTGGGGGCCTGTGCCAGCGCCGTACATGGTGAAGAAAAGGGGTATCAAAGGGAAGAGAAATCGAGCTCTGAGAAACTGTGCGGGGTGTCAGTGGGAGGTCGATCAAAACTGTGAGACTTGAAGCTTCGACAGGAGACCTCGTGAAGCTTCAGAAATAACGAAAAGGAAACTCACATCAACAGATTATGACAACTCCAGCTCAGCAAAGAGGGAGCTCGGAACGACGACAAAAACTCGTTTGTAGAATGGAGGACGGAGAGAAGAGAAGTAGAGAGACAATAAAGCTTCAAAGAGGAGGTAGTGAGCAAAAAGGATAAGCTGTTTGTCTTCAATCTCAAGCAGGAAGAAGAGGAGAAGTAAGAAGGTCAAAAGCGGCGGTGGGATAGCAGTCGCGCTCGCAATTGGCAGGATGTGAGGACAGGAAAATGCAATGGGGGGAGAACAAGAACGAAATGAGGGTTTGGAGAGACGTGCAAGCGGCTAGATAGACGGGCGGTGAGTGCGGTGTTGGCGTGAGCAGGCAATGGGGCGTCTTCTCGCGGCCTCGGGTGGATGGACAGAAAAAAAAGACAAAAGGGTCAAAAAAGACAAAACGACAAAAGACACAACACACCAGGAGATCTGGAGCTTGCCTTTTCCCAACAGCATCAACCGAACTGCCTCGAGAACGGCAAGAGGGGGGGACCACTAGCTACACGAAAGGCAAGAACGGTCAAAGGAGCCAATACGGAGTACGACAACTACAAAAGGGAAGGTGCACAATAATGCACTGTTGTCAAGGCCAGCCAGGGGAAGGAGTGACCAGGAACCTTAGCAACCTTAGCAACAGGGACGGAACATCATAGAACAAAAAAAAAAATGGACCAACCAGGGAAGGTACGAATCACCCAGCAATCTCGTTTGTTGGGGAAACAAGAAAAAAGGTTTTTGCATGGCGCATCTCCTCCAACTCCATACTTACTTTGTACATTGCAGGTCGGCACGGCAGCGACGGCGGTAAGTCTTAGTGCATAGGCCGTTAAGGGGCTGCAGCCTGCAGGTGTGGTAATACTACAAGTAGGCGGTGGGCGAGGTTCCTTCCTTCCCCAGCGTTGGTGGGAGCGTGGGAAGCTGGCCAGGAAGGTGGCCAGGAAGGTGGGAGGTCGGCACAGCATCCCCCTTGCGTGACGGCTGCACAGGAAAGAGCGAAGAAGAAAGAAACCACCCCTTTGCTCCTTCCTTTGCGACCAAGCACTGACCCCAGCAGATCTCCCTCTCTCTCTTTTGAAAAAGTAGCATGGACTTACGGTGTGCGGCAGCGAGCTCTGCTCCTGCCCCAAGGCCGCAAGGTAACACGTAACTTGCGTTAGGGGGCTCGGGGGCGCGGCATTGGGGACAGGGCCCACTCCACTTACTCTGCACCCAACGACTTGCAGAAGTACTGGTACTTCGTTGGCCCGAAGCTCGTACGAGGCGTTAACCGGCGCTTCTAAAAGACTACATCTCGTCAACAATCTACAACGAGATACGGAGTAGATAGAGGTAGATAGCGAGATAAGCAGATAGAGAATCGAAGAGGCTGGATCCGAGAACCCAACATCTCGGGCGAATGCTCGGAATGTGTTGGATGGCGGGCTGGCAAGCAGCATGCAGGCAAAAGCGTCGCCATTATTGCCCAATATTGTCTGTCTCATCCATCATTGCGTGTCTTGGATGCTGTTGGCTGCAATAGAGAGAAAATATGTGCAAACCCGGAGTTCGTATGTCTGTCTCAAGCCTTGCCTGTTGGTCGAGGGGCTCTGATATCGTCCTCCCTTGAATTGACGCCACATCCTCGACCGCAGCCTTGCCTGTCATGTCAGCACGGCCTTGCCCATGCCTGCAGGTCATCGTATCTCGCGTGTGCCAACTCGCTCACACAGACGCCGGCTGCATGTCTTGGAGACGGTCGGAGAGTATTGGAGCGCGCCCAGCAGCACGGCGTTGCTAATAAAAAAGCTGAAAGCCGCTCCGTTCGTGGCCGGATATGATCACTGATCTTGCGGGGAGATCACTTATCGGACATCGCTGTTTTCCGTTCGCATGCCATCCCAGTCGTCCCGTAGGAGCACAACGGTGCTGCCTTACGTTCCCGGTGCGATGATGCGTTCGTTGCTGATATGTTGAGCTGTCAACCGTTTTTTCGCTTCACAAACTCTGGATGCAGTGCAACTCTGTATCTTTGTATCTCGGCTAGCCGATGTACCAGTACATACACCCTTTGGGCCCTGGGCCTCTGTTGGAACCCGAACGACTAGCGCCAGTTGCTAAGGGACCCATAGGGCAGGCCTGGACTGCGCCAACCACGAAGAGCATGTTAATTTTACGACAGGCTATGGGGTGCTAAAATAACAAGAGCAGTGAAGCTTTTGAGGAAGCAGCGAACGAGCACCCTTTCATGGAGGGGAAGAACTAAGCGCTTGCTGCTCGTGATGAAGAAACCTTTTGTCGATGGCAGGCACGATCGGTCGTGTCCTGGTACAAGGACAAGTTGCACAAATAGCGGAGGAAAGAACGACCAAAAGAAAATTTAAAATTTCCCCTGCCCCTTATCTTATCGCCTCCAACTGCCCAGGGGCTTTTCGGCTTGCAGCTCAACGTTGACAGTGGGGTCAACATGAAATATCAGCTAGTCCTGTTCTGGCTAAGCCTGTCCATTTTGGTTGGGAAGTGAACTACGTCGTATGATGCAGCTTCAACAGAAGAAACCAAACTCAATTGCGACCTTGGGTACGGACGGGTTATTTTGGAGCGGTTTGGCATCTTTTTTCAGGCCTCCCTTGCCGGGCCCGGTTTTATTTCTCTTGGTCGCTCTTGTCGTTTTTGGTACTGCAACTCTCCGGCTCCTGGTTGCTCTTGCCAAAACGAGCCTGCTGTAATTTAGCTGTAATTTGTGACGCTCGCACCTTCCTCATCACCACCACATCTACTCCATAGACCATTGCCTTGTTCGCTCCTTCTATTGCTGTGTCCCCCTAAAATCAGCGCCTGTTGCCACGGAGCCACCTTGTTCCCCTGGGTCTCTCCTGCCGCATTCTGTACCTGTCGTACCTTTGTCAAGCTCTTTCCGCCTGGTCCCGTTTGGCATCCCCAACACGCTTTCCTTTTTTTCTCTCCATCTACCCGACTATCAACAGCTTTCCCTAGCTGCCTGCCCATTGGACTGACTGCGTGCCTTCCTCTTCCTATCCACCTTTCTATTCCGTCCCCAGTCCTCACATCTCTCTCTCTCAGTCTCTACGCTTCCATCTCCCTCCCTCCCCTCCATCCCATCTTGTCGTACTCCGCGTCTCTCGCGTGTGCTTCAATTCTTTCTCTTCTTTCTCTCCCATTCTGCCATCCTCCCTTTTAATCACATCCATTCTCGGTCACCATCTTTGACCTTGCCAATCGCACGCCCCATCTTCGTTGCGATTTCCTTTTATCACCACTTTTTTTTCTAGAGATACCCAAAAGCTTCACTTCAGGAGCTTTTCTCCTACTTTTTTTTCTCGACGTTTATCCTCCTCGAGAACCTGCTTGCCGACTACCTCCTCTTTCTCATACTCGACTTTCTCGACTCGGCATCCCACTTCCAACCGCAACCATGCGTCCCGAGATCGAGCAGGAGCTCGCGCACACGCTGCTGGTCGAGCTTCTTGCCTACCAGTTTGCCTCGCCTGTGCGGTGGATCGAAACACAAGATGTCTTCCTCGCTGAGAAGACCGCCGAGCGCATTGTCGAAATCGGCCCTGCAGACACCCTCGGCGTGATGGCCAAGCGCACGCTGGCGTCAAAATACGAGGCCTATGATGCGGCCAAGTCCGTCCAGAGACAGATTCTTTGCTACAACAAGGACGCCAAGGAGATCTACTACGATGTCGACCCTATTGAGGAGGAGCCCGAGCCGACGCCGGAGGCCAGCTCTGGTGCTGCTGCCCCCGCTGCTGGTGCCCCTGCTGCCGCCGCTGCTCCTGTTGCTGCTGCACCAGCTCCCAGTGCTGGCCCGGCCGCACAGGTGCCTGACGCACCGGTGCTGGCTCTTGAGATTGTCCGCGCCCTTATTGCACAGAAACTGAAGAAGCCCTTCCTGGAGGTGCCTCTCGGTAAGGCCATCAAGGACCTTGTTGGTGGTAAGTACCTGTTGCACCCGAATGAACAGTCTTGAAAAGAGCCATCAACTAACTTGCCAGGCAAATCTACACTCCAGAACGAGATCCTCGGTGATCTGGGCAAGGAGTTCGGCTCCACACCCGAGAAACCCGAAGACACTCCGCTCGACGAGCTTGGTGCCGCCATGCAGGCCACCTTCAACGGCAACCTGGGCAAGCATTCCCAGGCTCTTATTGCCCGCTTAATTTCCTCCAAGATGCCCGGTGGCTTCAACATCACAGCTGCCCGCAAATATCTCGAGTCCCGGTGGGGTCTGGGGTCTGGTCGCCAGGACGGTGCTCTGCTGCTGGCCATCACCATGGAGCCGCCTGCACGTCTTGGTGCTGAGGCCGATGCCAAGGCCTTCCTCGACGACGTCACCCAGAAGTACGCTGCTAACGCAGGCATCAGCCTGACCACAGCCTCCTCTGGCGGCGATGCTGGCGGTGGTGGCGGCGGCATGATGATGGACCCTGCTGCTCTGGACGCTCTGACAAAGGACCAGCGCGCCCTCTTCAAGCAGCAGCTCGAGCTTCTGGCCCGCTACCTCAAGATGGACCTGCGTGCTGGCGACAAGGCCTTCCAGACCTCGCAAGAGTCGTCCAAGGTCCTCCAGAGCCAGCTCGACCTGTGGAACGCCGAGCACGGCGACTTCTACGCTGCTGGTATCGAGCCGTCCTTTAGTGCCCTCAAGGCGAGAGTCTACGACTCGTCTTGGAACTGGGCTCGCCAGGACGCCCTCAGCATGTACTACGACATCATTTTTGGCCGCCTGCAGGCTGTCGACCGTGAGATTGTCAGCCAGTGCATCCGCATCATGAACCGCTCCAACCCCACCCTGCTCGAGTTCATGCAGTATCACATCGACAACTGCCCCACCGAGCGCGGCGAGACCTACAAGCTCGCCAAGGAGCTCGGTGCCCAGCTTATCGAGAACTGCAAGGAGGTGCTCAACCTCCCGCCCGTCTACAAGGACGTCGCCATGCCCACGGGCCCGCGCACCACTGTCGACGCTCGTGGTGTCCTCAACTACGAGGAAGTCCCGCGTGCTAGCTGCCGCAAGCTTGAGCACTACGTTCAGCAGATGTCGGCCGGTGGCAAGATCACCGAGTACGGTACACGTGCCAAGGTCCAGACTGGCCTGTCCCGTCTGTACAAGCTGATGAAGCAGCAGCACAAGGTCTCCAAGACCTCGCAGCTCGAGTTCAAGCAGCTGTACGGCGAGCTCCTCCGCTCGCTCGAGATGAACGAGAGCCAGATCATCTCGGCCAACGGCGCCGCCAAGAAGTCGCTGAGCTCCAAGCCCAACGGCACGCCCAAGGCCAAGGTCGACACCATCCCCTTCCTGCATCTTCGTAGCCAGTCCATGAGCGGCTGGGACTACAGCAAGAAGCTCACCGGCCTGTACCTGGACTGCCTGCGTGAGGCTGCCGCCGCGGGCGTCAGCTTCAAGGGCAAGTACGCTCTGATGACTGGCGCTGGCGCTGGCTCCATTGGTGCCGACATCCTCCAGGGTCTCATCAGCGGTGGTGCCCATGTCATTGTCACGACAAGCCGCTACTCTCGTGAGGTGACTGAGTACTACCAGGCCATGTACGCCCGCCACGGCTCGCGCGACTCCCAGCTTGTCGTCGTCCCCTTCAACCAGGGCAGCAAGCAGGATGTTGAGGCCCTTGTCCAGTACATCTACGACCCCAAGAACGGTCTCGGCTGGGACCTGGACTACATTGTCCCCTTCGCCGCCATCTCGGAGAACGGCCGCCAGATCGACGGTGTCGACTCCAAGTCGGAGCTTGCTCACCGCATCATGCTGACCAACCTGATCCGTCTCCTTGGTTGTGTCAAGACCGAGAAGGCTAGCCGTGGCTTCACCACCCGTCCTGCCCAGGTCATCCTGCCCCTGTCGCCCAACCACGGTACCTTTGGTAACGACGGTCTGTACTCCGAGTCCAAGCTTGGTCTCGAGACTCTCTTCAACCGTTGGCACGCCGAGGACTGGTCGGACTACCTGTCAGTCTGTGGTGCCGTCATCGGCTGGACCCGTGGTACTGGTCTGATGTCTGGCAACAACGTTGTTGCCGAGGGTGTCGAGCGCTTCGGTGTCCGCACCTTCTCGCAGCAGGAGATGGCCTTCAACCTGTTGGGTCTCATGTCGCCCACCATTGTCGACCTCTGCCAGAACGAGCCCGTCATGGCCGACCTCAACGGTGGCCTGCAGTTCATCCCCAACCTCAACGAGGTGCTTACCAAGCTGCGCAAGGAGATCACTGAGACCAGCGAGATCCGCAAGGAGGTCACCAAGGAGACTGCCATTGAGAACAAGATTATCAACGGCGAGAAGTCCGAGACCCTGTACAAGAAGAAGGTCATTGAGCCGCGTGCCAACATCAAGTTCGAGTTCCCCAACTTCCCCGAGTGGAAGAAGGACATTGAGCCCCTCAACGCCAATCTCAAGGGCATGGTTGACCTCGATAAGGTTGTTGTCGTCACAGGTTTCGCCGAGGTCGGTCCCTGGGGTAACTCGCGCACTCGCTGGGAGATGGAGGCTTATGGCGAGTTCTCGCTGGAGGGTTGCGTTGAGATGGCCTGGATCATGGGCCTGATCAAGAACTTTAACGGCCCCATCAAGGGCAAGCCGTACTCGGGCTGGGTGGACGCCAAGTCGGGTGACCCGGTTGACGACAAGGACATCAAGACCAAGTACGAGAAGTTTATCCTGGAGCACTCGGGTATCCGTCTGATCGAGCCCGAGCTGTTTGATGGCTACGACCCCAACAAGAAGCAGCTGCTGCACGAGGTCGTCATCGAGGAGGACCTCGAGCCCTTTGAGGCCTCCAAGGAGACCGCCGAGGAGTTCAAGCGCGAGCACGGTGACAAGGTCGAGATCTTTGAGGTGCCTGACAGCGACCAGTATACCGTTCGTCTCAAGAAGGGTGCTGGCCTGTGGATCCCCAAGGCTTTGCGCTTCGACCGCCTTGTCGCTGGCCAGATCCCCACTGGTTGGGACGCCAAGCGCTACGGTGTGCCCGAGGACATCATCTCGCAGGTCGACCCTGTCGCCCTCTTTGTGCTTGTCTCGGTTGCTGAGGCTCTGCTGTCCTCTGGTATCACTGACCCGTACGAGTTCTACAAGTATGTGCACGTGTCCGAGGTCGGTAACTGTGTTGGTTCCGGTATGGGTGGTGCGGGTGCCCTGCGTGGTATGCACCGTGACCGCTACCTGGACAAGCCGCTGCAGAACGATATTCTGCAGGAGTCCTTCATCAACACTATGAGTGCCTGGGTGAACATGCTGCTGCTGTCGTCGTCGGGTCCGATCAAGACCCCCGTCGGCGCCTGCGCGACGGCCGTCGAGTCGGTGGACATTGGTTACGAGACCATTATGGAGGGCAAGGCCCGTGTCTGCATTGTCGGTGGCTTCGATGACTTTGGTGAGGAGGGCTCGTACGAGTTCGCCAACATGAAGGCCACGAGCAACGCCGTCGACGAGTTCGCCCACGGCCGCACGCCCAAGGAGATGTCGCGTCCCACGACGACGACGCGTAACGGCTTCATGGAGTCGCAGGGCAGTGGTGTGCAGGTCATCATGACCGCGCAGCTGGCCCTCGATATGGGTGTCCCCATTTACGGTGTGCTGGCTCTGACGACGACGGCCTCTGACAAGATTGGCCGCTCGGTGCCCGCGCCCGGCATGGGTGTGCTGACCACGGCCCGCGAGCACGCTGGCAAGTTCCCGTCGCCGCTGCTCGACATCAAGTACCGCCGCCGCCAGATTGAGCTTCGCAAGAAGCAGATTGCGCAGTGGAAGGAGTCGGAGCTGGAGTTCCTGGCCGACGAGGTTGCTGCCATGAAGGCCGAGGCCGATGCTGCTTTCGACGAGAAGGCGTACCTTGCCGACCGCGCCAACCACATTGAGAAGGAGGCCGTTCGCCAGGAGAAGGATGTCCTGCGCAGCCTGGGCAACAACTTCTGGAAGGGCAACACGAGCATTGCGCCTCTGCGCGGTGCCCTGGCCACGTGGGGTCTTACGATTGACGACCTCGACATTGCGTCCTTCCACGGCACGTCGACCAAGGCCAACGACAAGAACGAGTCGTCGGTCATCTGCCAGCAGCTGTCGCACTTGGGCCGCACCAAGGGTAACGCGGTGCTGGGTATCTTCCAGAAGTACCTGACTGGTCACCCCAAGGGTGCTGCTGGTGCGTGGATGATGAACGGCTGTCTGCAGGTGCTGAACACGGGTCTTGTGCCCGGCAACCGCAACGCCGACAACGTGGACGAGGTGATGGAGAAGTTTGACTACATTGTGTACCCGAGCCGTTCTCTGCAGACGGACGGCATCAAGGCCTTCTCGGTGACGTCGTTCGGTTTCGGCCAGAAGGGCGCGCAGGCCATTGGTATCCACCCCAAGTACCTGTACGCTACTCTTGATGAGGCGACGTTTGATGCGTACCGCGTCAAGGTCGAGGCGCGCCAGAAGAAGGCCTACCGCTTCTTCCACAACGGCATGATCAACAACTCGGTGTTTGTGGCCAAGACGCACGCGCCGTACACGGACGAGCAGCTGCCGTCGGTGCTGCTGAACCCCGATGCCCGTGTCAACAAGGACAAGAAGACGGCCGAGCTGACGTTCCCGGCCAACTTCATGCAGCTGTCGGCCCAGACGGTGCCCGACGCCAAGGCCAAGACGACGCTGGAGAAGCTGCAGGTGCTCGCGCAGCAGATCCAGACGTCGAGCAACAAGGTCGGCATCGACTTGGAGGACATTTCGTCCATCAACATTGAAAACGACACGTTTTTGGAGCGCAACTTTACCGAGCGCGAGATTGCTTACTGCACGTCGACGGCCAACGTCCAGGCTGCGTTTGCTGGCCGCTGGTCTGCCAAGGAGGCCATCTTCAAGTCGCTGGGCGTTGCCAGCCGCGGCGGCGGTGCCCCGCTCAAGGAGATTGAGGTGCTGCGCGACGAGACCGGTGCTCCGACCGTCCACCTGCACGGCGAGGCGGCGTCAGCAGCCAAGGCGGCCAACCTCAAGGAGGTGACCGTCTCGATCTCGCACGCAGACAGCCAGGCCGTGGCCATTGCTGTGTCCACCTTTGCCTAAGCTGGAGGAAAGGACAGGGAAATGGGGGGGAGACAAGGATAGATGATTTTTCAAAGACCTTTTAGACTACATTGGGAGGTGTTTATTTGCTTGCGATGATGCTCTTTTAATTAAGTTTGTTTTTTCGTGCGAGTTTTCCTGCGATTTTTTCTGCGATAATATATCTTTTTCTCCAAGAATGCTGTTTTTTTACAGAGTTTTAGTTTGTACATCTGTGTTCTGTGTTGTTCTGTGTTGTGTTTGCTCTGTGTTGTGTTTGCAATGTTGCTCAATTTAATTCAATGTTTCTAGGATGGCTACAATACTAAGGCATGTATATGTCAGCTTGACCGCTTCTTCTCCATCACCCTTACTCCGTACCATCTTTCTCATCTGACAGGCGGGCTGGTCTCCAGAGTTCCCCGTGGCTCTCACTACTGGATGATGTGCATGTGGCTGTTTTTGTGTTGCCTCTTTCTATTGTGTGCGCTTCCATTTTGGGGGTCTCGTACGAAATAAGGAAACCTGCACTCGTTTTCGGGTTGGAGGCAACTCTCACTTTTCTTCGGCAGTCAAGTCTCTCTCTCTTGTGACGGGTCTCACTCCTATTTCCCACCCTGCGGCCACTTGAAGCCTGCATTGTCCCCAAACCGCGTCGATGATCTGACCAACCAGGCTGGCCCAGATCTTTCCTCTTTCCTCTTTCCTCTTTCCTCTTTCCTCTTTCCTCTTTCCTCTTTCCTCTTTCCTCTTTCCTCTTTCCTCTTTCCTCTTTCCTCTTTCCTCTTTCCTCTTTCTCTCATTTCCCTTCTCTCCCTCCTTTCCCTCCTTTCCCTCATCCCTCATCCCTCATCCCTCAATGTCGTCTTCGGCGGGTGCCTTGCATGTGAGCCGTGTGGTTAATATGTTTGTTTTATCGTATTTCTGGCCCCCTCCTGCCATTTGGCCTTTTTAGCCTTTTTGGTCTTTTTTTAGTCTGATCCATCTACCTCACATTCGCCACGAATGACAATGTCTGTTTTGCTCCTTTTACTACTCCGTGTACACTCCAGACATCCTTTCATCTTTTAAAGTTTTCTCGTCATCCAATCATGCCGCTTGTCTTGTTTATTTCTGTCGTCGTTTCCACTCCTCGACTGCCCTGCTTTTGTGTGACGAACTCCGACCCCTGCAAAGTGTAATAGTGCAGCCCAATACGGAGTAATTACATCGTGCTCAATACTGAGTACCCGCCAGCAGGGTTTTGTCAGTGATCGGGAAAAGGCCAGCCACAGAGGCCCTTTTGTTTTGTTTCTATTTCCACTTATCAAATCTGTCGGATTTCGGCTCTCGACCTCTGCCCTTGCACAAAGAAAAGACTACTGCACGCCGGGAGCTTGCAGCGAGGGAAGGAGAGAAGTCTACGGAGTACAATATGGAAATACTACTTGCCCACGAGCTGTACTCCGTATGCTCTTTTGTATTTCGTACCTTTGTTGTAAAGCGCCCGAAATCAATAAAAAATGTGACGAAAGTGACTGGAGTGACAAAAGCGACAATAAAAATGTCCCCGCATATTGTGGCCACCCAGAGCGGCCCATACAGCGCGTAGAAGAGAAAGAGTAAAGGCCTGGGCCGAGCTGGGCCTGGCCGCATCTGGGCCGGCCGCTGTCCCTTTTATTTCTTTTTATTTCTTTTTATTTCCTTTTCCTTTTTCTTCCCTTTCCCTCTTCACAAACGTTGCAATCTCTACCCGCCGGGGACGCGATGGCCGGTCTTGTCACCGGCACTAATAAACTACTAACCAGTGTACTGGGAAAGCCCGCAACAGCAATATAGATCGATGAGAGGAGATGGCCGCAACTGTCAGGACCAAGAGACACATTTTGTAATACTTTGTGTGCCTCTCCGCGACTTTCATCTCACAAATGTCGCGTTCTGCAAGCATTGTATCAAATACCCGCCGGTCGACCCGCCCACGCGGCCATTCAAAAAATTCTCTCACAGAATAGTGTCACAGAATGTAAACAGGATAACTCGTAGACCTCTCAAAAGTAAAATAAAAGGGGCAGTACGAAGAAAATAAAAAGCAGTGGTGTGCTTGCAAGACAGACATAAAGAATCAAAAGAGGACAGAGGCAGATGATGGGTTCGGGTTGGCCGCCGCCACTTGCTCCCCTGAGAGGGCTGCGGCCTTGCCACTCTTTACTCTTTACTCTTTACCTGTTTATTTCCTGATTTTGCCCTCCATCTTTCAGAGAGTGACATGTGCTCGACGACAGAACATCAAAGAGGCAGCTTCTGATAGGTCAGCCGATGGCAAAGGCTGGGACACCAGGCAGACACGAAAACGGCTTTCTGTGTGCACTGTGGGTGCACGGCAGTGTTGGCGGCCTTTCAACCTTCAACCTTTCAAAGCCTCTCCTCTCCTTCGTGGCCTTGTCTGTGTCTGCGTTCGTTTTACATCTGACACTTCATTTTCTTCATTTTCTTCATCATTTAATTTCCTGTGCTGAATGTCAAATCAACTGCCGCCGCCGACCATTGTCAACCAACACTGCACAGGCCGCAAGTGAGCCCTTGATTACGGAGTATTACGTCGTAATTACTGCAGAGTTATTTTTGGCGAGACACCGCTTTCCCAGCTTTAACCCTCATGTTTTCCGTGCTCTCACATCATCTGGTCTTCACTCACTTTGCCTTTATGATTTCTTTTCTTTTTCTGTCCCACCGCTCCTTCCTTGCTGCATTACTGCCGTTTTCTCTCCTCCTTCCCTGTTTTGCTTTTTGTTTGTTGATTTCTCCATCGGACACAACTGGCTCAACTTGCAGGGCATAGCCTGCCCCGAACTGAGACATGCAGCCCTCTCAACTCTGCTGTACGCGGCACACGACTGGTTAAGAGTCAACGACACTGCCCTTGGCTGTGTGCACGAAGTGCACGAAGTGGAGGGGAGGCAAGAAAGGCTTCACCAAGCCAAGCACCCATCCTCCCCATCCTCCCCATCGGCCACCATTCGCTCCTTCCTCTGTTCTGAGAGCCCCTTCCGAAAAGAAAAGTACTCGTATAAAAATACACTTTGTTCTGGAAGGGAAGCAACGACCGTAGTGTGCTTGTGTGTGCGTTTGCCCCATCGTACCTTCCCGTAGCGCCTGCCCACACCCCCCTTTCGACACCTTCCTTTTGAGCCCTTCCGCGCTTTTCACTGGCTGGCAGGTGCCAGTCCCTAAATTCCAAATACACAGTAAAAGCCCCTCCCTAGTCCGAGCCAATATAAGCGCCGACTGGCCACAACCTCTCAAAGCCTCTCACAACCTCCCACAGCCATTCATCTCCAAATCGCGTCTGCTCTTCGACAACGTTCGCTCCAGCCCAACGCCTCTGGCTTCGGCGTCCGTCTTTCTCACACACCCTGACAAGCCCACGCGCCCACATGCGCTAGCAGCTCTTTACACCCCTGCTCGAACCTATCAGAAGCCAAAGGTCGCAGATGCGCTCATGATGCTCATTCTCTTTGCCTCTTTTTTACGCAGTCTTTTACACCATTCTTACGTTTTGTTCACCACTCTTTTTGCTACTATTTTCTTGGGTTTCTCATTGCCTCCCGCTACTGCGTACTTTGTTCCATTTTGGGGTTCTTTGGGCTCTTGCTCGACCGGCGGACCCCACGAAAACAAACGCCGCCTCATGTCACTGCTGTGCGTCGTCAACAGTTTGAACAACAATAAGTGAATGAGAATGACACAAACAAGAGCCCCAGAGCCACACAAAACGGATGTACTCCATACTTGCAGCCTACATACATGCACCCCTCATACCCACCACCACGTATTCAGCACCAAACAGCAAACCCATTGCCATCCACCATGTCGCCCGCCTCTTATTGTTTTTTGTTTCTTCTCCACTCCACTCCCTCCCTCCCCGTTCGTTCATGAGCTACAGGCGAGGCGGTGATGGGGCCAAGAGCCAGCGATGCCGCATGACGACAAAAACGGGGATGGCAGTTGAAGGGTAGCTCGGGAAAAAAAGAGGAAAAAAAGAGAAGAAGAACAAAGAAAGCTGAAGCAGTGTGCATCCATGTCCAGAGAAAGAAGCAGCATGCATCCATGTCCAGAAAGAAGCAGCATGCATCCATGTCCAGAGAAACGAGAAGGAAAAGGTACGAAGCTGTCGAGTAATACTTTGCTCATCCCGCAAGCTACGAAACAAGAAAATCCGGCGCCAGGCCGGCTCGTCGGGTTTCGATCGCTCTCACTACTCACTCTTACAGTCTTACTCCATCATTCTTTTTACCCTTTTTAGATCGTCCCCTGTCACTTTTCTTTGTTTCTACTTTCTTCTCTCACATCTTGATATTCTCTCTCTGCCTGTCGTTTTCTCTCTTCTCTCTCCCTCCCTCACCTCCCACTTTCTCTCGTCTGAACGGGCCCTTGCTTTTGTTTGTTTCATCACGGCTTGCTCAGGAACAGCAACACGCCATTGTTGAAGACCATCTAGCGACCCGCCCTTCACCTTGCCTTGGAGGCGCTCTCTTTTGCCTTTTACTCTTTTTCTCTTTTGTCTCTGTTTTCGACCTCTTTTCTTCTAATTTTGCTCCCTTTATATCCTTCTCATCCCGTCTTTTTTCACCTTCGGTCCCTATTCGCTCTTCTTTCTTGTCTTTCTTGACTGCTTTCTGCGTCTTTTGCGTGTTTTTTGAGGACTGTGCTCGCTGGTCGTCACCTTCTTCCTGCTTTGAAAACGCAACCTTTTACTCTTTTTGGCCATTCTTCTCTTATTTGTTGTTGTTTTTGTCTTTTGTCTTTTGTCTTTGTCTCCTTATTTTCGTGCATCTTTGCTTCGCCGCGTTTCTATTTTCTTTTCCTCCCTCTTTTTCAATACGTGTTGCTTTGTTTTCTTGCTTCGTTCCCACCCCAGTCTGTCACTTCCGATCTATTTCTTTTATTGTCTTCCTACGATCCGCCATTCTCATCAGTCTCCTTCCTCCATATTTTCATATCGAGCATGCCGAACGCTGCGTAAACCGAAAACATTTCACGCAAATGAAATCACCATATATCGTCATGTACGCCGAATCAACATCATCGCCATCATGGTTTGATAAACTCGCTTCCTGCTGTGGACCGCCCTCACCACGACTGCCGCATCAATATTCAAGCCAACAAGGACAAGGGCGGAGTCGACTCCGGCGCGGCGAAAAGGACGCAGCCGCTATCTGGGCAGCCGAGCCGGCCATGACACCGCCGCCCTCCTTTGGACCCGGACCGCACTCACGGCCAGTCGATCTGAGCAACACAAACACATCAAACATCGCCCGTCGGACACAGTGGCCATCCCAGGAGCAGCAGCTGATTGATGTCAACAGTGCACCTGCGAATAGTGCACAGCACAGCCGGAACAACAGCCGGACAACAAGTCGAGGTCACAGCCGCGGCGGAAAGGGCCAAGGCCAAGGCCAAGGAGGAGGAGCACCGCGCTCACGCCACGGCTACTCACAATCAGGATCATCGACACTTGCTGGAGGAGGCACGCCTGGCAGCGCAGTCGGCCGTAGCAGCCACTCGATTCACCGCCGACTCCGTACATCGTCGTCATTGTCACTCTTTCCTCTGCCGGCGCCACGTTCTTCGTCTTCATCGAAACGCAGACCGCAAATCTCGGCTCCAACCAACTTTCGCCATCTACAGTCTGGGACTTTTGTCTTTCCGGCTCTGCCTCAAGAAGAGCAGCAACAGATCCAGCAGTACCAGCGGGAACAGTACCACCAACTGAACCAGCAGCAGCAACAGGAGGAAGAACGTCAGCTTCGACAGCAGGACCAGGAGCAACAGCAGCGCCAGTTCCAGGAACAGCAGCAGGCTTTCCAGCAGCAGTACCTTCAACACTACCAGGAGCAGTACCGCCAGCAGTACCAGCAGCAGTTCCAGCGCCGCCCACCATCGTTCCAGCCGCTCGATTTTACCACACATCTGCCCTCGCCACTCCTGCCTTCGTTCCAGCGGGCCACCATCTACGACGACGGCGAAGGCGACGACACTTATGACGAGGACATCATTACTATGCCACCACGGGTGCACACGCGCAGCGGCAGCAATGGCGATGACGATCTGAGCATCAACCGGTCCGTCTTCCACGACCGCAGCCACTCCGCCATGTCCTTCCACCTCCCGCGCCGGCCGGTCGGTGCAGGTGCTGCCAGTGTTGCGGGAAGCATTCGGTCGGGCGTGACTGGTGTCACTGGTGCCAACGCCGCGGCGGCCAACGGAAACGGAGCCCCCGCCATCCCCGTCCGCTCCCGCCTGCGCTCGCACTCGTCGCCGGCCGTCGAGTCCATGGTCGAGCGCATCGCCAGCGCCATGATTGAGATGGAGAAGCTGCAGGCCGAGATTGACTCTGTCGTTGAGCGCCAGAGCATCTATGTCAGCAGCCGGCCGTCGACTGCCTATGGTGGTGTTGCCGGCGGAGGCGCCGAGGTCGCTCCTTTGAAATTGTTTCCCTCATCGTTTAACGAGATGCCGTCGGTCCCTGCTATCCCGGCTACAGCACCTTCTTTCGCCGAGCGTTTGAGTACCGAGCGTCCCAAGACGGCTCCACCCCGCAGCAGTGTCTACTTAGGCCAGGCTGACGCCGATGCGCTTATCCCTTCAAACTCGACTGGCACTCTTTTCCAAACGCAGCCTCCTCAGTCAACACAGCTGCCGATGCAGACTGCTGTCGCCTCGTCCTCTGTGTCGGTGACGTCCGCCGCGTCTGTCGCTTCGGCCGCGGCGAAGGCCACCAAGGCCAAGGCCCGGGCGGCCCACAGTGCCAGCGGCAGTACAGGCAGCATCCGTGGCGGTGGAAGTGTCGGTGGAAGTGTCGGTGGGAGCAGCAGCGGAATGAGCGGTGCCCGCATCAACGGCCGCCCTGTCAACGTGCCTCTGGCACCACCCCTGCCATTGGTCCTTCGCCCACCTTTGCGCAAGAAGAAGTCGTTTTCACGCGTGTCTAACTGGCTGTCCTCCCATAACCGCAACGAAGGTTCCAGCCTGGTCAACCAGGCTGGTGCTGGCGGCGGCCACGACCGCGGTTTGAGCCTCGACTCGGTCACCAACGCGCCCCGCCCCATCACTGCCAAGGACGGCTTCTACCAGTGCTTGTCGCCCGCCATCGAGACCCAGGCCTCTTGCTCTGGCGCTGGCTATGGCCGTCATCGCCGGTCCAGTGTGGACAGCGTGTCGACAGTCGACACGCTGTCCACGTGGACGACGGAGCGTGATGAAGTCAACCGGCAGGTGGATGTCCGTGATGATGACAACCAGCTCGAGGAAGACTACAACGACGATTTGCCCAAGCACGACACGCCCACGCCTACGCCCACGCCCACATCGGCTACGACTATGACGACACTGGCCACGCTGCTGACGGCCGCCACCACGGCAACGTCGACGCCCACCATCCCGACCATGGCGACGGCTGTGGCCTCGTCCTCGCTGGCTGAAAAGTCGAGCGCCAGTCTTCTCGGTGCACACCGTCCGCAGAGCGTTGGTGTTGCCTTCTAGGCTGTGCCGAGTTGATTTGAATTTTCTGTGTATATATCAGTTTCTACTTTTCTTTTCTTCTTTTCTTTTCTTTTCTTTTCTTCTTTTCTTTTCTTTTCTTTTCTTCCCTTTGTCTCTTCTTGATACCAGGACCCATAATGATATAGATAGGGAGGAAAACTACTTGGAGGCTTTTTGAATTATTTTTTGTTTACTTTCGTCTGTCGCAAGCATCTTTCTTTTTTGTCCCCTTTCCCTTCTCTCTTCCATGGCGCTGCTGTGACAGTGTCCTTTGCATTTTGTGGGCGAAACAGGTATTACCCACACTATTTCTTCTTTAGCATTATCATCAATACATTCTACCATGGACAGCTTCAATGGAAGGCAGCAATACAACTTTTCCCTAACGGACGTTCTCGTTTGTAAAGATCAGATCACTCAAGACTGGGCTACGAAATAAAATCTTGAGCCTCAAAATGTCGTCAAGTGAAGAGATACATTGCCTAGGAAACAGCAAAATGCTGTAGACCAGGGACTGCAGGCGTGATAAAAAATCAAAGGACATGAAGCGACAGACCTTTCGACAAGTCTTGCCAGTTTCGGGCATATTTAGTATCAAATGTACTCCGTAGACTACGACGTAGACAGAGCCAACAAAACCCCACCGCAACATGGACAGTGGCGGAGTGCATATCGTGAGGGGCTGTAAATCGTAAGTCGATAATCAACGGAAAGTTTCAAGGGTCCAGGTGCATTAACAAGGCATTTTCGAGTACGTCGTACGGTATCTGTGAGTTAGATGGTCTTCCGAGTTTGTGAACAGACATGTACATCGTGTCAACGGGAATAGTACTCCGTAGACTGGCTCGACTGGTAGATGCTTGCTTGAGAAGGTAGATTTACATGGATATTCGAATACAGAAGTAGAAAGAATATTGCGACAAAGGAAGGACGGAAAAAAAGTGTTTATTTTTCTTGGTTTGTTTTTTCTTAAAACAAAAAGGGATAAAAAGAACAAAATAAACACAAAACAAAAGAAAAAACACATGACCTCTGCAAGGCAAGGAGGGTATGGAGACAAAATCACCGACGTCTGGACTCTGACAGAACGACACTCGCGAGATGCGAGTGCCACTACGACGTATTTTGGGGGGAGAGGGTTTGGCGGTGGCTGGGGCTGGCCAATATTGAGCTTCTCGTTCCGTCCTCGTGCGTTTTCTGTGCTACAACTATCATTACGATTCTAGGCCGGTCGACAGCATCTGCAGGTTCAAGTATGATTGTTGGCCGCCCCTGGTGGACAAAATATCGTGGCTTGGCTTCAGCTAGGCCCTGTGGTCCAGAACAATATTGAGTTGTTGCCCGTCTTTCGTTCCCTCGGCGTTTTGCTTGCCTAGCTTGCCCAGCCGGCAAGGGTGCAGCCAAGACTGGAGTCTCGACGGGAGCTCAACAACAAGCTTTGGGGAACTCTGAGAAGAGATGGAGAGATATCTTGGCTTGAATCTTTACGACGTAATTACGCAGTACTCCGTACACATTGATGGTTTCCCTTCAAACATCGATCCCCATCCCACATCTGCTCGCTTTCCCATCTTTCATACGGATTATTGCAGAGTATTCTTTGGTAGAAACAAAAGAAGACGGACAGAGATGCAGAAGGAAAGAAACGGAACGAAAAAAAAAAAAAAAAACGAAAAAGGGGACGAGAAATAGAGCCAGTAAGTCAAGCTGACCAGGGTCGTAAAATTGCAGACAGGGGCTGGTCGAGTACGACAAGCGACGTACTTGTAGTCAAGAAGCGGGATCTCGACTCAGCAAACACTGCGAACGCGAAAAACAAAGAGAGATACGGAAGACAAAAGTGCTGAGAGCGCCTCGAGCCGCCAGCCGACGCCACGCGCCTCCTCTTTATCTTGAGCCTCTGCCACCAACAGCCTCCACTGGCACACCCTCTCTTTGCCATTTCTGTCTTTTCTGGCCCCTTAGAGACGCCTCTCGGCAACGATGTCTCCACCTCCGACCCTGGACTGGAAGCCGAGTTGGGCTAGGCTGGCTGCAGGCTCTGAATTGGGGTGAAGCTTTTCGATTTTAGGTTGAAAAACAGAGGAAAACAAAGAAGGCAGTGAAAAAACAGGGGAAAACAAAGTTGACTGTCCCGCTGTAGACCATCGAAAACACACCAAAAGCATACTAAAAGCACCCCAAAAGCAAGCTTATTTCCTTATTTTAATCCTTCTCTACTAAAACCCCGGCTTCTCCTGCGACCAGGCGTTGGGTGGATGCGTGGTTTTTACGAGTATTGATTTCTCGGGAGTACTGAGCAGTGCAATTACTCCGTAAAGAGTCGAGCCCTTTTTAAAGAAGCGAATGCCCGGATCGTAGTCGTAGTGGCTGTATGAAGTGTTGACTGTTTTGTCTTCTCGATCGTCAGCTTCGTGCCTGCCTCTGTTGTGATTGTTGATCGCCCTGATCGCCCCTTCCTTCTCTCGACACCCGTTGCTTCGCGCCTTCCTCTGTTCCTCAACATGTCCCGCCTTGCTCTCCTTGTTGGCGCCGCCTCGCTGGCTGCTGCCTACGACTTTGGCATTCCGTCCAACAACCTCGCCGGCGCACACAAGCTCGCCAACATCGACCCGGACCAGGAGGCCTGCGCGACCGCCGGCGATGTCGTCAGCTACTGCGTCGACTACCTGCCCGCCGATGCGGATGCCACCGACAGCGCGTCGTGCTTTTGCTGTGACGCCGCGACGTTTCTGGCGCCTGTTTACAGCAGCTGCGAGGACTACATTGTCGCCTCGGCCCCGTACTACACCGAGGACTATTCGGGTGGGTGCTCTTCCTCCTCCCCCCCCTCTACTTATTTTGTGTGCCTTTGCTCATACGTTTACTAACTCCTGCGTGCAGTTGTAAGCATCGCCCAGTCGCTCTGCCTGGCGGCAAGCAACGAGGGCTTCACTTGCGGCGGCGTGGCGGCAGCGACGACGACTGGTTTTGCCGGCGCAACCCAAACGGCCGGCAACACGTTCCCCTCGGCCACTGCGACAAACTCGGAAGCTGTCGAGACGTTTGGCGGCGGTGGCGGCGCAGCCACGGCGCAGCCGCCGGCTTGCACGTCGTTTGCGTCCATGTACTCGTCGTGCGATGCCCATGTCGCCGGCTTCGAGACCATGGACGACTCCCAGGCCGCCAGCTGCCTGTGCTACGTCAACGGCAAGTTCACGACCGCCCTGGACGACTATATCAGCGTGTGCGGCCTGTGGGCCAAGACGGCCGACCCCGACGAGTACGAGTCGTACGTCGCTATTGAGTCGTTTTGCGAGGTGTTCCAGGGCGGTGCCGCGAGTGCCAGTGCGACGGCCACGGGCAACGATGTCGAGACGTTTGGCGGCAGCGGCAGCGACTCCTCCTCGACGGACGCGGCTCTGTCATTCGGCACCAACACCAACACGAACACGAACACGAACACGCCCACGACGACAAAGACACAGCACACCGTCACAGTGACGCCGTCGCCGACCGCGGCCAAGAACGCGGCCGCTGGTCCTGCGCAGGCGGGCAGCGGCCTGGCCGCATGGCTGGCTGTTGTTCTGCCGTTTGTCGTGTAAGCGATGAGGAGCGAGAGTGTTCACAGTCTCGTAGTAAAGGAGTACTGCACGAACGAAGGGGAGCAGACAACTGGAGCGAACAGGAGCTTTAATGAACTTGATTTCTATAGTCGACATACGACGTAATTCATGTATATTTAATATATTGCCTTTTCCCATGGACCAAAAACTCCGTGTCATGCCGTGGTATTCCGCAGATGTTGCTACCCTTTTGATTAAATCCACTTTTACGCGTCCTACTCTCTCAGATTCAAGTTGACCCCCGCCAGAGCGTCGACAGCCCAGTCCGGATAGTCGGCCGGGCCGTTGGGGTACAGACCCGCAAAGAACTCCCGCACCCGCGCGGGGAACCGGTCTTGGAGGATCGCCTCCCGCAGGCTGCGCATCAACGCCAGCTGGTACCACACATTGTGGATCGTCAGCAGGTGCGCCGCCACCGTCTCCTTGGACGCATTGTGGTGCACAAACGCGCGCGTAATGGCAGGGCGTGGCCGTCCGTCGGGCAACGTCCCGTTGGCCTTTGTTTCGGCATTTCCATTTGCTGCTCCCTCAGCTCCCTCAGCTCCGTCAGCATCAGCCGGCCGACAGCACGGACATCCGCACCCGTCCTCAATAGGGCCAAAGTCGGTCGCGTACCGCTGGTTCTTGATGTTGAGCATGCCGTTCTTTGTCACGGCATTGCCGAACCGTGCCGTCCGTGTCGGCCACACACAGTCAAACATGTCTGCACCTAGAGCGACACTGACCACCAGGTCTTCCGGGTAGCCAATGCCCATGACGTAGCGCGGCTTGAGGGGCGGCAGCAGTTCGGTAACGGCCGCCACGACGCGACAGTAGTCTGCCTTTGCCTCGCCGCCCGACAGGCCGCCAATGGCAATGCCTGGCGTGTCTCTCTCGAGCATCGCCTGCGTGCATGTCCGCCGCATTTCCACGTCGAGCCCGCCCTGGATGATGCAGAACAGGTTCTGGCGCTCCGGGATCTTGTGCGCTGCAAGGCACCGGTCCAGCCAGCGCACACTGCGCTCCATGGCCGCCTGCATGCGCGCCGCATCGGGCGATGTTGTCACCAGCACATCGTCCAGCTGCATGGCAATGTCCGAGCCGATGCTGTTTTGCAGAGAAATCGAGTGCTCGGGTGTCAGCAGCATCGGCTGCCCGTCGTGCGGCGACAAGAAGCGCACGCCCTCCTCGGTGATGGTGGCCAGCTGCAGCAGCGACACCATCTGGAAGCCGCCGCTGTCGGTCAGCAGGTTGTGCTGCCAGCCCTGGAAGTTGTGGGCGCCGCCAACGGCATCGAGCACGGCCTGGCCAGGCTTGAGGCCCAAGTGGTAGGTGTTGTTAAGGCAGAGGCGGCACGATGTGTCGGCGAGCTGGGCCGGTGTCAGTCCTTTGAGGGATGCCTGCGTGGCGACGGGCATAAAAACGGGCAGCTGGACAGGGCCATGGGGAAGAGTGAGAGTCGAAGCGCGGGCTCGGGTGGTCGAGCAGCGGGCAAGGAGTTTGAACGTGAGGGCACCGTGTGTAGCCGAGGCGGGTAAAGAGGGAGGAGGGGTAGGAGATGCAGGAGGGGTGATTGACGAGGCTGGCAGAGTCGAGGTGGCTGCAGAGATGGCTGCCGCAGCCTTGGCTGACGAGGTGGACGTCATCCTGCGGGCCGCCAACATGGCCGTGGGGGATGAGAGGGGAGGAGAATGAGAAAATGCGCGGGACGAGAACGAAAGACAGGCGCGTGGGATTGTCGTGCCGCTCGATCGACGTAATGCGGAGCCCTGTCTGGCGGATGGTGGTGCCCGTTGTTCGTTGATGAATTTTATCTTTTTTTCTTCCCCTCTCCCGACGGGCACTTGTGTCGCTCTTGCCTGGTCTGGAACAAGGCTGTCAGGCACAAGAGGGGTAGCCGCCGCGGACTGCCTACTGTGTACAGAAGAGGGCTAGCGCCGGCCTGGCCCCGTGAAAGAGCAGGTTGGCAGGAAGGTGCATCTCAAGTCAAAGTCCCTGGCAGGAAGGTGCATCTCAGGTCAAACTCCCCTGTAAATAGCCCCTGTATCTTTTCTTCTGAATCCTCTTCTTCGTCTTCTTCTATTTCTTCTTCTTCGCCTTCGTCTTCGTCTTCTTTGGCCAGTCAACTCTCAAATTCTCTCAGAACAATGTCGCCCAACGGCAAACATGCTGCCCAACGCTTGGATGGAACCTGGAAGAGTGGTGCGTCGTCGTCGATCTCCGCTAGCGATCCCTCACACCACTTTTTGGTCCCTTCTGGCCCTCTCTGGCCCTGTGCTTTTCTCTCTTTTCTCTCTCTTCTCTCTTATTGCGACTGGACGCCAAAAAAGCACCTGACTTTCCACTTTTTTAGCGCGCTAGAGCTGTCCACCAAAGGTGCCCTGTGACGGGCGGTGGCACTGGGCTCGCGAATAGCGGCTTCACCCGCTACTACGGTCGTCTAGCATAGGCTGCTACAGGCTCCTACGCCTGGCGGCCACGGGCCGACTAATACGACGATACCTCGTTTTTGTCTTCTTTTTTCTCCTTGTTGAGCCTCCCGTGCCTCGCTCTCGGCTTGCCAAAAAGTCATACGATTGTTTGGTCCGGGGTCGCACTGATCGCAGCGCAGCCTTCCAAAATAGGGAAGAAAGGTATGAGCAAAAGAGGAGCCGAGGAAGGGAAGGGAAAAGAGAGAAGAATAAAAAGCAGAATGAAAAAAAAAAAGAAAATGAAAAAAAAAAAGATCTGAATGTTCAGGGGATGAAAAAGACAACCACAATTCAAGAAAGCAGCCCTGAATAAATGCAGAGTTTTCACGACGATGCGAGGATGCTTGGAGCTGATATCTTCTGTCATTTCTGTATCCGCGGGTGTCTCCTCACAAAACATCTTTCCGATGTGATGGTGATGCCTGTTACAGCTCACTTTTTCTCCTCTCTTTCTTTTCTTTTCTCTTTCTCTTTCTCGCTACTCTGTATTCCACCCCTCTTACACGCACTGGCTGTCGACTCCCGCCGACTTCCTTTCTGGTTTGCTAGTACAAAACGCCCCGGCGGAGCCTCTATCCCATGTAATATTCTTGTTCATGCCTTGATGTTCTCTCTGGTATTTTTCTTTCTTTTCTCTTTTTTTCTTCTTCTTTCTCACACCCTCTTTTTACACTCTCCCCGCATCGTTAATGCTAATTCTCCGTATTCACCCTACCCTATGATCCTCTGGGCAAACACACCCCTTGCTCCCATTGTATTGCCAGGCCCTGAGCCAGGTCCTTTCTTTTGTTTTCTTCCCTTTTATTTTCTTCTTTTTATTTTCTTCTTTTTAATTTCTTCTTTTCTTTTTATGTTCTTCGTTTTATGCTCACCACCCATTCTTATTATTGTGTGCCATGTGTTATTACGAGTACTGCATCCCGTATGGATTGTCTACATCTTTTCGTCCTTTTCTTCCCTTCCTCCTTTTTTACTTTGTACCTTGTAGTTGTAAAGCACTGGCCAAGCTTTGACCTTCTCTTTTTCATGTGCACCTCCCTCTATTATCGTGTAAATGCCTCCGCTATGCGGAACTGATCGGAGACACTCCCGACGCTCGTTCTGTGTCGGGCTGTTGGCCGTGGCCTTTCTCACTTTTGTCGTAAAGAAGGGCCTTGTAGGGCATCTCTTACTGAAAGGGCCAGGCCAGACCTTACAAGTCACTTAATTATTAGTGCCCGTTTTGTTGGCGTGGCTAGTCTGGGACTCTGGGCATAGCTGGGCGATGGCAAAGTCGCCTCGCTTTGTTGGTCTGTCTGCTTTAACAGTACGAAATATGACTACAGCTTCCCAACTTTCAACTTTGTCATCTCTTGTTTGCATCTCTTCTGCATCACCTCTGCATCTCTTGTTTCTTTTTGTTTCTTTCTTTTCTTTTGTTTCTTTCTTTTCTTTTCTTTCTTTCTTTTCTTCTTGCTTCTTGCTTTCGTCACTTGATATATGAGACATACTTGCTTCTTCTTCAGCTCATTTCCATCAACTCCTCTCCCCTTACAAGCTGAGCTGACTCAGTTTTCCTTATTCATCACCATTGCCGAGTGACGATTACCGCAACGCCCAGCATCTAGTACGAACGATACAGAGAGTAACTCAGTACGTACTCTGCACAGTATATGCACACAAAGCGATCATAAAATATACAACCGACACTCGCTACTATCGACTACCTTCATCCATCGATTTTGACTCACGCTTAGCATATCCATCACATACCGATCACTCCACACACACACACAGCATAATGGACTCGTTTAGCCGCTTTTCTGACTTGCCACCTGAGCTCCGCATCACCATCTGGCGCCTCAGTCGGCAGTCCCGCGTCGTCGAGGTCCGGTATGACGCCGATGCCGACTGCTGCCGCACAACGGCCCGGCCGCCTGCTTTACTACACGTCAACCGCGAGTCGCGCGCCGAAGCTCTGCACAAAGACTGGTACCGTCGATGCTTCCGGACCAGCTCCCACCCGAGAGACCACTACATTTACTTCTCGCCCGCCCTTGACGTCCTGTATTTGCCACGGCACGGCCTCCTAGGCTACGACGACACCGCCCGCGACTTTACCGTCCACGTCCGCGACACTGCCGAGCACGTCCGCGCCCTGGCCATCGACCATGTCCGCACCGACACCATCCAGCCGTGGGAGCCGTACAACAAGCTGATGCTGCTGCTGAGTTTCCCGCATGTGCAAGAAGCGATGCTCGTCGTCGGGTCGTCACAGTCGCAGTCGCAGTCGTCGTCAGGGTCATCATCACCATCAACATCAGCATCGCCCAGCCTCGCTGGCCAGCCATACGACAGGAGAGCATTCCGGCGGCGGTCACAAGAGTCGATTGAAAGCGGCGAGTCGGTCAACACACATTCCTCACATTCCTCGTCACCAACAACGCCGTCACCACCCTCCAAGGGGGACGTCGTGCTGGTCGATCCGCAGGGGGATTCGTCGGCCATTATGGAGGTCATCAACAATGTGATTGAGTCGTTTTCGCGTGAAATCGAGGCGGTGGCCGCTGCGTCGGACAGCAGCAATGTCGGGAACGTTGAAAGTGCGGACAGTACCGACGGTGCAGACGGTGTCTCACCGCTGCTGCCAAAAGACGTCAACTGCAGCCCTGGCCGCTCACGGCCACATCTGCCCTGTCTCATCCCCAAAGCCATTGCCTACCACCGCCAGCAACGACGCCATCACCAGCGGCAGAAACACCGCCGAGCCATATGCGCGTGAGGAGAAGAACGAACGGGTCGAGAGTCGTGGGTGGGACGGTGAGAGTGATTATACCAAAGGAAGAGGAAAGGAGAGAGGAGAAAGGAGAAAGGAGAAAAGACAAAAGAACAAAGAAGGAAAGAGCAGCGTGTGAGCGAATGATCTCAACAAGGTGAATCGGGAAGGAGGCATACACGGCACAGGCGTTCCTTCTTATAGCAGAATCCAAGTCTGCAGCTGCCATTTTGGCCATCATATGAACCATGCTCTCCTGCCGTATTTAATCCGTACTTTCCTGCATCAGCGTAAATCGCAGAAAATGCCTCTCGTCTCTCTTCAACCTTCCTGATGCGGTGTGTTGTCGCCTGATACTGGCATGCTTGCAGGAGATGCAGTATTGGGCGGAAACACACTGCACAATACAGTAGACAGTGTATATATGGACCCGCTTTATTCCACAGTACAAGCTACATCATTGGCTACTAGCCTCTGCCAATAATATCTCTTCAATTGACCTGTGCCCCACTTTTCAGTCTGCTGTTTTTCGTCTCGCCATTTTTCACGACTGCCGCAAAAAAGCTTCACGTCGTCGACTCAGCCCTGCCTGCCGTGCTCCGATTGACCACCACCCCTGCGCACAACCACGGCCCACGGCAGCTCAACTCGCAATTGATCGACACAATCCCTGCCGAAATGTCGTCCACACTGTCGCCGGGCGCCGCGCTGCTGCGTGGCTCGCGGCTTTTCTCTCTCCCAACAAAGCCTGTCCCGCCAGCTCCGGGCGATATCTCGCGCCTCGTCAAGGGCATGAGCGAGGTGGCCACACAGCCCTTCCCGACCTTACAAGCCATCGGCAGCCCCCGCGCCACGCGCCAGCAGGGCGACTGGGGCCTCAAGCGTCCCATGCCGGCCAAGGCTTCCAACGCCAAGTTCAGCCCCGTCATCCGCGTCTACGAACTCGACACCGAAGAGACGGTCACCGACTACAGCCCTGCCACCGACCACAACATGGCCCTGCACAGATGGCAGGCCCTCAACACGCCCATAACCTCCCAGACCGACGCCGAGCAGAAGCAGCATATTGTCGGCAAGTCCGTCTTCGAGGAGGCGGCCGATATCATCGACATCGAGCCCTCCAAGCGCTACACGCCGGAAGACAAGCGCTGGAAGTTTGGGGGTCCCTGGCTCGCCGGCATCCCCGAGGGTCCCTTCCAGAAGTACCTCAAGAAGAAGGTCCGCACACGCCGCCAAGAGTTCCGCGAGTTTTTGCGCACACAGCTGGCGGCCGACAAGAACGCCAAAATGGCCGCCGATGCCATGGACCGCGGCAGCGACAAGCCGACTACCACTCTCACGGCCGCCGACATTACGGATGAGCAGCTGACTGAGTACCTGCGCTCTCTCCGCCACGACCGGCCACTGCTGTTCCGCCTGGTCGGCAAGTTTTTGGATCTCGCCCCCGTCGAGCCCTCCGGCAAGATCTACCAGAGCCTCGCCCGCTCCACGTCCAGCCTCAGCGGCGGCTTCCTGTCACCCCTCACCGGCCTCGGCAGCTCGTCGACTGGCAAGGCTTCCTCGCCTTCTGCGGGCAACCCCTGGGCCCAAGACGGCCCGCCCATCTCGCACCCTTCGGCCGGTCTGTCGTACCTGCGCACTGCCGCCTTTATTGAGAACCACCCGGTCTACGGCCCGCAAAGGGCGCGCACGCCCATTGAAGCTCGTGTCCTTGCCCCCCGCTCGTCTGCCGGCGCCTATACTGCCAAGCTCGGCGTTGCCGGTGTGGCCACGGACAGTCCCTTTGGCGAGGCTGCCTATGCCAACACCCGCCACAACCCTACCTTTAACAACAACCGTGCCATCCCCGCTCTGAGCGTCATTGATCCCAGCATCTACGGTGGCGCCAAGATCCCCGTCCGCCCTGCCGTCGCCAAGATCAACTCCCGCGGCCGTCTCTTGCTGACTGTCGCCGAAGCCGACCCCGAGTCCGTGCTTGTCATGAAGGAGCTCGAGGACAAGGAGAGGATCTACAGCCAGCCGTCGCGTCTGCAGTCCACGCGCGCTGAATTGCAGCCCCGCTCTACTGCTTCTGGCCGCTTTGTCCTGGGCCGTCCTGCCCGCTCCATGGGTCTCAACAACGAGTCCATGATCAGCAGTGCGCAGAACTACGGGCTGAACTAGGCGAGGAACAGAAAGAAAAAAGGAGGAAAAGAGAGAATGGACGAGCCATGTCTCTGTGTATATATCCTGGGCAGGTGGAGGATCGGAGCATACATCTCTCATGTACTATTACTATATGATAAAAAGAATCACAGCGTTTTTTTTCAATACAAAATATTGGCATCAATCTCATTGAGCACAGGGGTGAGCAGTGTCTGTTGTCATCTCAATGTGGTCGTGAGAGTGATAAGGCGAACTTTGTCACGTGAATACACACGTGTAACGAAGTCCAGCGACCTACAGCACCATAGAAATAGACTAGCGCAGTCCAGCTCACCAATCGCACCCGTTCAAGTTCCTCACACCTCTCAGAGGATATCACGTGTAGACCCACTTCCATACCCTAACACCGTTTTTTTCCTCCCCCACCAAAATTTTCCACACTTTGCGCTCGACAGAGAGTGGGTCCCCAAAAAAATTGTTCCCGTTTGTCTGCATCTGCCTTTTGGCTACCCAATCTGGCTCTTTCCACCTTCACCTCGACCTTCTTCCTCTCTCAACCAACTCCATCTCCAACCACCACCACCCCCTCCTCACCACACAACAACCGCCAAAATGGGTCGCGTTCGCACCAAGACCGTCAAGAAGTCCGCCAAGGTCATCATTGAGCGGTACTACCCCAAGCTGACTCTGGACTTCGAGACCAACAAGCGTGTCTGCGATGAGATTGCCATCATTGCCTCGAAGCGCCTCCGCAACAAGATTGCCGGCTACACGACGCATCTGATGAAGCGCATTCAGCGTGGCCCCGTCCGCGGTATCTCCTTCAAGCTGCAGGAGGAGGAGCGTGAGCGCAAGGACCAGTACGTCCCCGAGGTCTCGGCTCTCGACTTTGCCCAGAACTCGGAGAGCGGCCAGCTGGACGTCGACACCGAGACCAAGGACCTGCTGAAGCACCTTGGCGTAAGTTCTCCCTACCTGTGACTCTGCTTCACTTTTGTTTTCTCGTCTAACACCTCACAGTTTGACGCCATCCCCGTCAACGTCATCCCCGTCACCCAGGTCCAGACCGCCGAGCGCGGTGGCCGCCGTTTCGGTGACCGCCCCCCTCGCCGCGACTAAGCGGTGCCCGGGATAGCATGGTGGTTTCCGAAGATAACGACGAAAAAAATATAAATCTATCAAAATACCAAAATTTTCCACACCAAAAACTTCCTGGCGTCCTCGGATCTTTTATCTTTTTTTTATGAAATGGCCCGCGGCAACTCGACAACCCTTTGCTTTTACTTGCCTTTTCGTCTTCTTTCTCTCCCACCTCTCCCACAACTCTCGACTTACTTGCGGCTCCCCCCTTGTTTTCTTTCTCTCGTTCGACAACTTTGTGCAGCAAAAAAAAGTTTTCTTTTTTCGGGAACGCCAGTCGTTTGAGAGCTTGAGGAGAGCGGGCGGAGAAAAAGAGGAACGAACAAACGAAAAGATTCACGCAAGCGGATCTGGGTTTCGGGAAACCCGGGATGGGATATGAACAGGGAACAAAACGAAGGTGATGGAAGGACCGGACCGTGTCTTTTTTTGATGAGAAGCCTGCCGGCCGTCAAAAAGCACAAACAAAAACAAACAAAAAAAATAAGAAACTTGTTGCACAACCCCCAAGGTGTCGCGGAAAGTCATACTGGCACTGCCCGGATAGGCTTTTGTCTTGCTTGATCGCCAATTCTCCTCTGCCCCTTTATATGGTGATGTGCTGTCGTTATGCTGCCAGTTCGTATTTGGCCATGTGTTGTTGTAGGTCGTAGCAGACGTAGGCGTAGACGTAGATGTAGACGCCTGACGGTCCTGTCTAAACCGACACGGATCATCCAACTAATACTGGTTAAACAGATACGCTTGATCAAGCGTACCATGGTCATTGCTGCCGTTATCGATCACTTTGGGTTGTCACATGTCGATATCACAAAGTAGACTGAGACATTCGTTGTATTGTTTTTGGCCAGTCTTTCGACAAGATGCTCCGGGTATCTACCTTCTACCGTTCCTTTTATGCTTTCCAACCCAAACTCCATATAAAAATCAAACGAACTGGCCTCCTTAAGGCCCCAAGCCACATATTCCCCTCTCCCAGGCTACTGTCCCGCAAACCTGATCTTGTGACCTTCCACGACCATATGCGAAGTATCAGTGCCAGCATTGTCGGAACTCTCCTTCGTCTCCAATGTCGGAGCTGTCGGTGCCATCATGACCTTCTTCTCCACGATATTGACGTCGACAAGGGCCGTTGGCATGGGCGGGACGATCCGCGGCGGCTGGCCATCGTTGCCTTCGTCCAAGCCCATCAACGCAGCAGCAGCAGCAGCACCAGCTCGGCCTGCATCGCCACGCTCCATAGCCAGTGCATTTGCATTCTGTGCCAGCCGACGCTCTTCACCCAACTTGAGCCGTGCCAGGTCTTGTGCCAACTGGGCGTCGTTAGCTGCCGCCTTCTCTTCTGGCCCGGCTTCGGCCTTCTTCTTGCCCTTGTCCGTGTCCTCTTCCATCAGCTCGATCTGGATGTCTGGGATGCCCACCCGCTCCCAGGCTGCGGTCTCGTTCAGCTGGACCTTGATATACAGTGCCCGTCGTGCGCATTGTTGTGAGCACCACTTTTCCAGCTCCTTCTTGGCCACAATACCAAAGTCCTTGCGACCTGCGTTCACCAGCTTCCACGTGCCGCCTCCAGCATAAGTCTGTCGCGGTTTGGGGCACAGCACATAGCCACAGTGGCCGCATGTGTTACGCTCCTCAATCAAGTCGTCGTAGTCGCCCGGCTGGAAGATGCGCACGAGGCTCGTAAACTGTTCGACGTCCTCGGGCGCCGGGGTCGCCGCCGAAAACCCGGGACCCCTGACGAGCGGCAGGTCGGTCAGCGTCTCGATGGATAGGAAGATGGCCGACTCGAGCTCACGGCGCTGCTGGAGGATAGCAGCATGTTTCTGCACAATCTCGGCGTTTTCCTGCTCGGATCGCAAACGACGGCTATGGGTGGCGGACCGCGTCGACGTCACGGCGCCATCGTCTTCGACATCGTCAATCTCCTCGTCGGATTCGGGCGCAGGTGCAGGCGGTTTCGACTTTTTTAGAATACTCTTCAACGGTCGGTCTGGAGCTGCCATGATGAAAAGTGTCGTGGCGGTTGTGTGGTTGACCGTGGTTGACCGTAACAGAACAAATCAAAGGGACGGTCCGCCTATTTGTCACCGCGCCGCAGAGGATGGTGGCACAGAAAAAGTCGAGCTTAGCTTGGCCTTGCAACAAACAGAGTTTCGCTGCTGGGCAGACCCCGCTTTAAGAAAATGTGGGGTAGCAATACGTAAGGGCCAGTGACGACGCCCAGCACCTGCTGTGACTGCTTTGATTGCTCGGTATTACAGGCCCGACAGGGCAGTCGCCACCGACCCTCCTGCACTGAGGTCTGAACGATGACGGTATGCCACAACGGTTTCAGGCCATGTGAGCCAATCCAGGCCAGGTCCACGCAGCAACGACCGGCCACTCCTGCCCAGGCCGCTCGCCTGCCAACTGCCAGGCCCACCCCACCTAATCTAGCAGGCGTCCCCCTAAATCCCCTGAAAGAGCATCGTGCCCGCTGGTCGCTCCTTCTGCTTGTTTTACTGCCGTCCCAGCTCCAGGAAGGTGCCCCCTTCTCCGCCTTTGCCGCCTGCCTCTCTACCTCTCTTTGCTCTTGCTCTTTCTCTGCCCTCCCACAATAACATATTGCCCATACTCCGTATTGTCCTGTCCTTGGTCTCCAATCTCCCATCACGACGTCAGATCTCTTCCCTCTCCGCCTCACCGCGTGCGACCACGACCACGACGGCGAGACGAGCCGCCGCGCAGAA
This sequence comes from Sporothrix euskadiensis, assembly GCA_019925375.1. Taxonomy (NCBI): domain Eukaryota; kingdom Fungi; phylum Ascomycota; class Sordariomycetes; order Ophiostomatales; family Ophiostomataceae; genus Sporothrix; species Sporothrix euskadiensis. The sequence goes on along the minus strand of JADHKQ010000018.1, from coordinate 640,553 downwards.
CTGCATCCTGGCCCCCGAAACATTTCCTGTATGTCGATCCACCGCAGCCTCGGCCACAGCCACATTTCCCCCCTCCTTGACCTCATCCAAGGATTTGGCCATTCAGGCATGCCCCCCGATTACCCCGATCCCCCTCTGCCTCTGCCTAGCTTCTGCCCCTTGCACGTTTCTCCAGCAGCTTATCTCCCAGACAAGCTGTTTCTTGGCTTCCCTTGGCTTCCGTTGGCTGTCGTTGGCTGCCATTGTCTCTCCTCACTGCCTCGCCCGTTTCAGAGCATTGAAAACATTCGGAGCTGCATCAACAAGAACAAAAGAAACGACAAGCTGACCGCAGAAGCATTCCAACGCATACACACCCTCTCTCGCTCTCTCTCCCAACCTCGAAACGGCACAGCACGGCATTGCGGCTAAGCTGGCGTCCCTGCCTGGCTGCCTTACCCTGACCGTCCGTGTTTGAGGTTCTGCGGTCGAGAAGCAAAGCAAACTGGTCAGTACCCTCCCCCCTTCGTGCACTTCCGTGCCTTTTCTCGTCCTTCCTGGCCCCTCCTTGGACCAACCGCATGCAGACAGGCGGTTGGTGCATTGCCCTTGGTCGTATTTGACAGTCTGCATGCTTTCCTGCTGTCCTGCTTTCTGTCTGCGCCTCATCTCTCCAATACGGCTGCCTACCCGAAATTAGTAGTGCAGCAAAGCACCAGTTTCGCTGTGGACTGTGGACTGTGGACAGCGCCAATTACCATTGCCAAACTAGCCAAATAGAACGAAAGCTGACCGCCGGGCATCCACAGCAGCAACCCCATCATTCCCTTCCCATTTCCCCTCTCGTGTCCTGCATATTTGTTTTTCCTTGTCTTCTTTTTCTTTCTCGCAAGCTATCGACATCATTCGCACCTTTTTCGATCTTGCGCTCTTTCCTCGCCCGCCCGGCTTTGTCGCGGTTACGTATCCCCTAATTACTGAGCCCTCCGATCGCCTCCAGGCATTCCCCGCGGTTTCCGGAAAAGGAGGGGTCGAAGCTTCAAGTCGAGCCACGGCTCACCCTCGCCTCAACCTCGCAACCCGGCGGACACTTCTGCCCAACACCTACTGCAGACGCAATCGATTCGTCTCTCGATCTCTATACCTTTCTGTCTGCTGAGCGCGTCTTCGCTAGGACGCGCTCCGCCCTCCGACACTCACCGCCCAAAATGTACAAAGTCAAGGCAATCTACGAATACACCTCCGAGCACGATGATGACCTCAAGTTTCCTGTCGGCCAGATCATCACCGTGACGGAGGAAGAAGACGCTGAATGGCTAGTCGGCGAGTACACTGACGACGCCGGCACCCACAACGAGGGTCTCTTCCCGCGCAACTTTGTCGAGAAGTATGAGCCTGTCGCGCCACCCCGGCCCTCGCGGACTCGTACCAAGCGGGACTCCGAGATCCCCGCGGCGTTCTCACCCAGCGCCATTCCCGCAGCTGCTGCAGCAGCTGACGAGCCGAACTCCCCTCCTGCTGCTCCTGTTCCTGCTCCTGCTCCTGTCCCCCCAGCGCCTGCGCCTGCGCCCGCACCTGCCCCGCCGTCGCCCAAGGAGGCCCCGCAGCCGGTAGAAGAAGAGCACGAGGAGGAGCAGGAGGAGGAGGAAGAGCCGGAACCGGAGCCGCCGAAGCCTGTTGTTAAGGCGGCAGCCGCTCCTGTGCCTCCTCCGCCCAAGGCCGCCGAGCCGACATCGCCTTCCTCTCCCGTCGCTGCCTCCAAGGCTCCCGAAGCTGCCCGCCCGCCGCCTCCCGCCGCCTCGAAGCCTGCCCCGCCTCCTGTCTCCGAAAAGCCCTCGGGTAACTCCTTCCGTGACCGTATTGCGGCATTTAACAAAGCCGCTGCACCGCCCATCACTCCGTTCAAGCCTAGCGGCCTCGGCAGTGGCTCCGGCAGCAACTTTATCAAGAAGCCGTTTGTTGCGCCACCACCCAGTCGCAATGCCTTTGTCCCACCCCCACGAGACGTGCCGACCGCCAAAATCTACCGTCGTGACGAAGACCCCGAGATCAAGGAGCGCGAGGCTGAGAACCTGGAGTCTGCTGAGAAGGCTGGTCTCGTCCCGGGTGCTGCGCCTGCAGGTGCTTCCTCTGGTGGCGGTGGAGGCAACAACGGCGACGACGATGACGAGCCCAAACCCATGATGAGCCTGAAGGAGCGTATGGCTCGCCTGCAGAAAGAGCAGCAGGAGCAGGCACAGAGACACGCCGAAGCCGCTGCCAAGAAGGAGAAGCCCAAGAGACCCCCAAAGAAGCGTCTTGAGAGCTACGACTCTTCCGGTGCTGCAGCCGGTGTGGCTGCTGCCGTCGCCGTCACCGCACCTGGCGACGAGACTGCACTTCCTCCTCTGGAGCGGAAATCCACGAGCGACACTATTGGCCGCCGCTCCATCGAAGAGCCTGCGGCTTCTCACCCGCCCCGCGTGCCTCACGCTCCACGTCGCAAGGCATCCAAGGACCCTGGCAGTGCCGAAGCCCAGGATGGCAACGACGCCGATTTGTCGGGTGCCGGTGACACGACCGAGGGCCAGGACGACGAACTCACAGAACGTGACGATAGCGATGAAAAGTCTAGACGCCCATCACGAACGATCCCCATCATCGTGCCTAGTGAAAGACGCTCTGTCGAACACACTCGCACTGCCGAGGAGCCCGATGAGGAGGCCGAGGGCGAAGAGGAGGAGGAGGAGCGTGCTGCTCCGGAGCCCAAGGCCGCTGCTAAGGAGGCAGCAGACGATGAAGATGAAGGACAGGAGGCCAGTGAAGAAGGAGAGGAGGAGGAAGACGAGACGGACCCCGAGACACGCCGTCGCGAAGAGCTGCGCGCAAGAATGGCCAAGATGAGTGGTGGCATGGGCATGATGGGCATGCAAGGTATGCAGGGCATGTTTGGCGCACCGCCTCCCCCAGCACCCAAGAAGAAGAAGGCTGCCGCACCTGCCGCACCTGCCGCGCCCGCCGCTGAGGAGGCCACATCGCCCAGCACTCGCGCCCCGCCTGTGCCCGGTATGCTTGCGCTGCCCGGCATGGTCAATCGGCGGTCCGAAGACACTGCCGAAGCTCACGCCGAGGAGGATGAAGAGGAAGACGAGACGCCCGAGCCAGTCACCAAGGAGTCGCGGACCCCCTCGATTCCCACACGTGGCGCGGCCCCACCCATCCCGGGTAGCCGCCCCGTGCCGCCTCCTCCACCACCCGCTGCGGCAGCCGACCTCCGTTCGCAGAGCGAGGGCTCTGTTTCGGACGACGAGCTGTCTGAAGCCCAGCGTGATCCCCTGGAGACGCCCAGAGGCGAGCCGTCACAGATGCCCCCGCCCCCGCCTCCTCCTGCTTCTGCGCCCAAGGCACCCGCCGTCCCCACCTCTCCTCGGCCCACAAGCAGCAGCCAGCGTGAAGCTGCTGCTGCTGCTTCTGCTGCTTCTGCTGCTTCTGCTGCTTCTGCTGCTTCTGCTGCTTCTGCTGCTTCTGCTGCTTCTGCTGCTTCGCCGTCCTCGCCCACCTCCACACAAAACAAGCGTGCCAGCCGCCTGCCGCCTCCCATCCCCGGCGCAGCGCCAGCACCACCTCCGCCAGTCCAGACTCGGCCGCCGCCACCACCTCCCCCCGGTGCTCTGAGCCGCCAGTCTACAGCTGACATGCGCTCTCCGTTGTCGCCCAGCAGGCCGCAGCCGCCTCCACCGCCAGGTGGCTCTGACGATGAAGATGAGGAGGAGGAGGAGGTCACGGAGTACGAGGGTGACTACGACACTGACATTGCCAACCCCGTCTCCCACAAGAACTCGCTCAAGGCCCATGCCCGTGACTCTAGTCTCGAGGACAACGCGTCTCTAAAGTCGCCAACGCTGGAGAAGACGCCAAGCTTCCCGCCGCCAGTCCCGGGCGCATCTCGCGCACCTCCTCCCATTCCGAACCAGCCTCCTCCGCCACCTAGCTTGCCTCCGAGCGTGCCGCCCAGCATCCCACCCAGCATTCCGTCCAGCCAGCCGCCACCTCGCCCATCACTAAGCGACAAGAGACGGTCTGTGGACGTGCCCCGGGGCCCGCCACCGCCGCCTCCCCCGCCGCCGGCTTCCAGCCAAACACCACGCTACGACGACGACTACGACCCATACAGCTACTCGGCACAGCCGACCCCGCCTGGTGTCGCGCTGCCTGGTCTCTCGTCTGGTGCGCCCAAGTCGTTCATGGACGACTCGTACGCGACGCCTGACTTGAGCTTTTCTCTGTCTGGCGCATCGGCCTCGACCGTCACCGGATCCCGTGGCCCTCCTGGCCCACCACCACCACCACCCAGCGCTCCTGCACCAAGTGCTGCCATGCACAGCAGCCGTGGTGCACGTCAGTCAATGGATGTCTCCCGGGGCGGTGTCTCTGGTGTGCGTCGGTCTCTGGATGTGAACCGGCCCTCAATGGAGACGGGCCACGTCGCCAACGACCTGGACCTTGCTCCTCACTCTGGATGGTGGCTGCAGCCCAACGGCCTGCCGCCTCAACTGCAGGGCCGTAAGGACATCTTTTACGAGTCTGAGCAGTCGCAGGCAGCCAAGCGGGGCGGTGGTGTGGAGATTACCCGCGACCTGTACATTCTGTATGTGGACTACTCGCAGACTGTTATTTCTGTCCGCTTCGACCCGGCCGACTCGTCCGATGTCTCGCTTGAGCAGCGCCACGAACCCCCGCCGCGCAGCCTGCGCCAAGACCAGTTGGAGCAGTCGTACGAGCGGTTTGGCCGCCACATGGCCGATTCCATTCTGGCCAAGAAGGACACCGTCGTCGGGGACGGAACCCCGCAGGCGCTCGTCTTGGAGTTGATCAAGCCCTTCCGCGACGCGCTGCTACCTGTCGGCACGCGCGCCTACGGTGCTCTTGTCTACTCCAACCTGGCCAACGCGAGCACGTCGCAAAACGACGAGATTCGTGCCGGTGACATTATCACGCTGCGCAACACCAAGTTCCAGGGCAAGCACGGCGCGATGCACGCCAAGTACAGCATGGAGGTTGGCAAACCCGACCATGTCGCTATCGTTGGCGAGTGGGACGGCACCAAGAAGAAGGTGCGTGCCTGGGAACAGGGCCGCGAGAGCAAGAAGGTGAAGCTGGAGAGCTACAAGCTGGACGATTTGCGGTCAGGTGAGGTCAAGATCTGGCGTGTAATGCCGCGCAGCTGGGTTGGCTGGGAGGGCCAGAACTAGGAAAACTACGGCCAGATCCGAGGAGGCGGAGAAGAGCAACGAAGGCGCGCCAGAACATCCGCCAGAACATTCGCAAGAACATCCGCCAGGTTGTCCAACAGATCGTCCAACAGCTCAGCCGGCGGGAGGTCCTCCAACTTACGGTCCACCGTGAGATCCGCCTGCTCGTGGCCATCGACGCCGATGCTGCCATCATCATCTTATATACCTCCACCTCCACCACCTCAACTTTTTGTGCCTCACGAACAACTACAACAATGGCCGCCGCCGTGGGCACAAGTTGCTGCTCATGATCCAGCCCTGCTGGCCTATCTGTCTCGCCGCAGTGCCGCACAAGCCGCCCAAGCCAACTGGTACTTCCCCATGGCAGTGTTGCGGGGCCAAGACAGTACCAGCGATCATTCAGTCAAAGATGCAGAGAGGATTCGTGAATTGAGTGAGAGTGGTCGCAGGATCGGTGACCATGGGGCGTATGATCGGCTCGGTCCGTCCAATACGGGCACTGTCCGGCGGCCTCACCGGTCGGCTTAGTCATTATTTGTTTGAAGTGTTGTGCATTGTAGGTTAGGATGTGGTGATGGAGTGCTAGTGCTGGGGTTGCATCTCTTGTTTTGAGTGCTATTGTTTTCTGTTATGCTGCGATCATTGGCTTTGTTTATTCTTTATTGCTCTGTCTGCATTGCTTTGTCCTTTCTATCATATTTTGTCTTAGTCCATTTGCTTCTTTAACCTTTTTGCAACTTTGCATTCTAGTCTTTTTTTCAAAGTGTTTTGTTTTTTAAAGCTGTCTCTATTACAACCATCATAAGCAAAACTACACTCCTCTTTTCACTACTCAAGCAACAAGCTATAAGCATATGCAATCCTCAACTTGTACGCTCAAAGCCGCTAATATATTAAGATTTATATTCCAGACATCAAAAAAGAATAAATAAGATTACATTTTACTTTGGAAATTTTCATACACGCTTTGAAAGTGCTGTCCTGACATGTATTTGATTTTATTTGATCTCTTTAGAAAATTGAGATTTGATTTGAAGGCTTGATTGAAGTGTAATTTTATATGAAGTCCTGTTTTTTTTTAAATGAAAAAAAAAAACCTGCATATTACTATCAATATAAATGCCCAGGGTTTTCTTTTTGCCCACATTCGATAATACGTGGTACTTTGGCCATCTGATGTTGATTTCTGCACTTCTCTGTTGACCGCATTTACGTTGCCGAGTTATCACATATCACATATCAGAGTTGAGCCAGCAGGGATATGCTGCAAGATGCTATGCAAGCAGGAAATCCAGATGAAAGGTAAAACAACAGTAAGTCTAGGAGGAGACTGCGTAATCCTTTATAATGTAAAGCGAATGTAATCGACGCTGCCGTCGTGCATTTTAAAGTCCAAGATAAAGAGAAGCACACCAAATAGAGGCAAACAAAGTGCAGAAAGTGAAAAAGGCGACCAAAAAGACTTGTGACAAAATGGAAAAACTCCGAAAATGAGATGGCACTCAACCTTCAATCATTCTGTTTCTATACAGACCGAAAAATATAGCAAAAACCCAACGCTAGACGCTACCCTTGATATTTAAAGGTGCAAAAGTCGCGTACCCATATATGTATATATACCCATGCATGATTTAAACGAATGTCGTGAAAAACAAAAAGAAGCTGGAAAAAGAAACCGGTATGCAGAAATGATATGAGGGGAAACCGAAAAAAGAAGAAGCAAGCTCGGTTGCCTGATCCAAGAAAAAAAAAAGAAAATTAAAGAGAATATAAGAAGAAAAGAATCCAAAAGGCTTGCTTAGCGCTCTGCAATAGAAAAGAAAAGGTTTTTTCACGATGAAAAAAAAAAAAAAAAAGGAAAAAGAGTCCAATCACAGAAGAAATGTGTCGACCGTGGCTTCGGCCACCAAATATTTGTTATGGTGTGTTTATACAGACTCAATAAATCGGCTGCGCATGGCGCAGCGGACTCGATGTGTATGGACTGCCATGATTGTTGCTGCTGCTGCCGCTGCTGTTGCGGCGATGGAAGACGTGCTGCATCAGAACACGTGGATTGACGTCCATGTCGAGCGTGCGGGAGATGAGCGGCACGGCGATGCCGTGCGCCTTGCGTGGCTGCCAGCGCATGCGGATGCAGTCGTCCGTCAGGGCAATAAGACCAGTAGAGACAATGACACTGAATAGTTAGTACAAAGCAAAATCATAATTTTGATTGTGAAGAAAGGTTACTTACTCTGCAACGTCGGTCATGGCTTCGAGGACGGAGGGATCGGCGATCCACATGTGGCACGGTGGAATCCAGCCGCCGGCCTCTTCGTCCGCATCGACCTGGTTGGGCGACCGCATCTCGGGCACAATGTGGGCAATGGGGTTCTCGCCCTTGTCGTCGCGCAGCAAGTGGTACGAGACCACATTGAGATGCTTCTCGACGGCACGCTTCCAGGTGTATTTGTGGCCCCACCAGGTAAACTCGTACCGGGTGTTGTCGTGGCCGTTGTTGTGGCCGCCGCGCATCTCCAAATCGACACGAGCGTAGTTGCTAAACTCGAGCTTGATAGTGTTGGTCGGCTTTGGCGGCGTCGGGAAGTGTGCAGACCGGCTCTTGTCCCGGCCGAAGAGAGATGGGGTTGAGCTGGACAACGAAGGACGCGATGACGATGTGGTGTATTCGCTGGTGTGGTGGTTGCCGTACGGCGAGTGAGATGTGGCTGGGCGCTGCTCATGGTAGTTGGAACCGGACGAATTGGAGCGGCGGAATGGGGGCTTGGTGGCCATGGCACTCAACGAGCGCAGTGCCGTGGTCATGGAGCGCTGCAGGCCAGGCCGGATGTCGGCACTGCCGTTGTTGTTGTTGTTGCTGTTGTTGTTGCTGTTGTTGTTGCTGTTGTTGTTGCTGTTGTTGTTGCTGTTACTGTTGTTTGCAGTGCTGGTGCTGCTTCGGCCCCAGTGCTTGAGGTTGGCTTCGTCGCTGGACTTGCGGCTGATCCTGCCCACTTTGTGCTTCTGCTTCTTCTCGGACGGGTCAATGAACGTGCGTTTTGAGTTGCACACCTCACGGCCCGAGTCACGACTGTAGCGGCGCAGCGAAAATTCACGCTTGGCCAGGTCGTACATGCGTAGGTGGAACAGCTGGTACGAGGTGGGGATACGGCGACGGCCCATGGGGACAGAAACATCGACACGCAGATTCATGTTGCCGTCAGTAGTGAATTCGTCGTGCCGGACAGACATGCGGTCGAGGCTCGGGAAAAGCTGCGCAAACTCCTGGGGCGTGGCGGGGTACACGTTTCTGTCGACAATGTCATGACGGTACTCGGGAAGCGGTGGAATGCTGTCGGCGGATCTGTCGAGTCGGTGTCCCCAGTGGTGGTCTTGGGAGACGTCATCGTCGTCTGTAAGATCCAAGGCGCTCTCTGGAAGTTGATGCTGCTGCTGCTGGCAGTCCAGCTCTTCCTCAGAGTCAGCACTAGACACATAAGTGTCGACGGATGCACGAGGATAGCACATTGTCGATGGTGACAAGTCCTCGCGGGGCTCATAGTATATTGGCGGAGGCGAAGAAGGCACGGACTTGCTCTCAGGCAGACGGGGTGAGCCGCTTAATGAGGTGGGAGCGGTGCTTTGTGATGAGAAGGCGACGGCGTCAATCACGCTGCTGTGATGGCCCTTGGACTCGTGGCTGCTGCTGGGGCTGTGGCCGGTGCTCTCGCCGGAGCTGTACTTTCGTATTGACGGCATAGTGGATGTTGTGATGTGAGATGTGAGATGTGAGACGTAAAATTGTGAGGTGCAAGTAGTGGAGGTGAGTGAGTGCTGCTGTCAAGAAACGGGTGTAAGTGGGTGGATGTGATATGTTGAGATGCTGTCGAAGGTGTTGTATGTTGTCGTCAAGGTGGCAATGTGTCAAGGTGGTCGTCGATCTGTTGATGTAAGAGTTGACTCAAACAACAGGAAGAGACGAGATGGTGACATGCGGAGGCAGGCAATGATTATATAGACAAGACCCAGATTACACGAAGATGGGAATCAGGGATGGCAAAGGAGGGCGGGAAGAATTGGCGGAGGGTGGGCTGGGTGGAACACGGGAAGTGTGTAAAGTGTACAAGTCAAAGTACTTTGTAGAGATGACAAGAATAGACCCAGAGAAACGGCCAAGAAAAGGCAGAAAACAAAGTGAGGCGTTGTTCGTTGGCTGCAGGTTGTGAAGGGCGCAAACGGTGCTGAAGAGGCAGTGTCTGTCGATGGGTGCCAAAAGCCAAGCGGTGACAGTAAGTGCAAAGTTAGGCTGAGACGAGGGTCTCAAGAAGGCCTTCGAAAAAGGATTATAGGGGCTATTTGGAGCCACCTGGAGCTATTTGTGGAAGACGGAGGACAGACGTCGAGACGGAAAGAAGGATGAGCTGGGGTTGGACAGGCAGGGCGGCGATGGTGGTGCTGGCTGCGGAGAGTGGTGAAAGAGCAAAACAAGGCGTTGAATGTGAAAGTGTGAATACTTGAACAACTGAACAACTGAACAAGTGAATCACAAAGTGAAGATGAAAAGTGCACAATGCAAGTCAGTGCCACAGATGCAGCGAAACGCAGTTTTGACGATCGAGAGCGACGGTGCGCTTGTGCACGGGTGCTTGTAAGTGCCTGGGCGGAGGATTTGAGATTTCGGTTTGAGGAGTCGAGGAAGCGAGAATGAAAACAGAAAAGGGTGGGAAGCACGGATGCGGGTCAATATATCAAAGAAGACGACGAAGAAGGACAGGAAGGACAGGAAGGACAAAAACGACAAGAGCGTCTACAAATACATCCGTGGATGTGGAAAGTGGAAAGTGCGTGGTCATACGGTACACGGGGGCGCGCGAGGTGCATCGCTCTTGCCAAATCTACAATCCGCCCGCGCGGGATGGAGGAAAGAAACAGAAAGCACGAGAAACGGGGGAAAGAGCATACGACCAGTGCAGTTCCTGCATCCGTTCCAGGCAGGAGGCAGGAAACAGGCAGGAAACAGGCAGGACAGGAACGAGAGAACGGACACTTCACCAGCGAGCAAATCCGAGGCAACGGGCCATTGAGGAAGCCGCGATGGGCGTGGAGGGCCAAACGGAGAGACTTTGGGGGAAGGAGAGAAGAAGAGAAAGGGGGTGTGGGGTGGAAAGACAAATCACAGTGGCCCAAAAGGGCGTGTGGATGGAATTGGAAAGGGACAGACGATACTCCGTACATGTATGCGTACAGAGAAGGTGCGACCGTGCGACAGACGCAACAGAGAAGAAAAAAGAAAGAGGCAGAAGAGCGATCAGCAGCGCAGAGAAGGAAACAGCGCCCAGCCGCGGCAAGAGCGATGGGCTAGGGTAGCATAACCACTCCATTAAGAGGTTTATTAGGAGTCTATCAACGCCCCAACGCCCAGAAGGGATTCCATCTATCGGCGCTATTAGACAAGATGCATGAAGCGAGCGCGGGAAAACGTGTGAAAACGTGCAAAAACGTGCAACGTGCAAGCCAGCATTTGAGCCAACACAGCAGATGGTGATAAGTTGCGGGTGGCTCCACCATCGAATGCTCGCTGTCGCTGCCGCTGTCGCTGTCGCCTGTCTCTCCACGGCACTAAGCCACTTACGGAGTACAGGCCTAGAAATCTCCTACGATTCTTGCGGCCTTTTTCTCACTGGCGGCCCAAAACTTAGCGGGCGGCTGCGTCCGGTAGGGGCGAACGGCGTCGTTTCCAGAACAGGGACAAGGGGTAAACCGAAAGGGAAGTTGCGACAGCCCTCAGCTCGGACAACGCCTCCAAAAAGCGGTCGCAGCTTCCAGTTTTTTTTTTCCTTCACGCGTGGCAATGCAGAATTTTCCATGCGACTGCCTTTCTTGAGAAAGGGAAAGAAGAATCTGTGAGGGCCCGTGGGGGCTGCTCTTTCCCATCATCGCAAACACGATGGACCAGCACGGCTGGCTACGCCGTGCTGGCTACGTTAATTACGGGTTCCCAGCCGTGGCTTCCTCGCCTTTGCGATAATAAGTCGCCACTTCCGTTTCAGGAAGTTGGGGCAGAGGAAAGAGCAGAATAGGGGACAACATGGGGAAGGCACGCCCACTTTTCAACGGGCGGCGCTTCCCGCGATTTTGGCAACTTGTCTACGATGTACTCCGTACTCGTATTTGCATTTCTCGCTCATATTTGCTTCTTTTTCCCATCTCATATTCCAACGTCTCTTGCACCAGCCACGGAGGCGAATCACCGATACGCCTGCGACCTTCTCTTGCCTTGGCAGACACGCAAGCAGAGCCACTCGCTGGCACCCATTACTGCCTAAACTTGCTCGCCGAATCACGGCTTAATACAACAGCCCGAAGCACCTTTTTGCGGCAGAACAATCCATATCCAGTGAATCCTCAGAAGGAAAGACCCAAAAGACAGGGCGAGCGAGAAGGCGCTAGAAAGGTTAAGAGTTTCAACGGCCTCGGCGCCAACAACAAGCCCTAGGCCATCCCTTTTCCACCCAACGACAGCAGTCAGATATATTAGAATTAGTGACAAAGATTGATCAGCAAGAAGGACCACAGCAGCAGAGCGAGTAAGAGATTCGCAGTACAGAGTAATACGACGTATGCAACGTCCTCTTTCTTCCCTTTTCTGCGGCCGTGCCACGCTGAAGCCTTGACGGCTGGGCGCAGAAATACGATGCTGCTAACGGCCTTTGCAGCAGTCCGAGATCCTTGTAGTTTTCTTTTGCCGCCTCGAAAACGTCGAATCCTGCTTTGATCTGTCCAATCCAGAGCCATCCAGGTTGAACGAATAAAACGGTAATAAGCCCTCGATTATTATTTAACTTGCAGATATAATTATATTAATTAACAAGCGTTTGATAAAGGTCACAATTTATTAATGGTTAACGAAAAATCATTACGAAAGGGACATTCCGAACGCCATCCATCCCACATCCTCATTCTCCTTGCGGCCTTCACTTCCTTCCACCGATTGCTTACTAGACAGACTCGGCAGACTTGACAGACTCGGCAGACTCTTCTAGTCTTGAAAACAATTCAAACTCCATCCATTCGGCCGCCTTAGCCGACCTTAGAATCTCCCCGACCATGTCGGACCCGGGAGGAAAATCGTGCTCGAGGGTCGGCTCGCCTGCGCCGCGGACGTTACATAGCACCGCCTGCTCAAAGTGCCACTGTAGAAAGGCATCGGGCGGGCGGCGGTCGTCGTCAAGCAGTTGGCGGTCGAGGCTGGTACCGGCAAGTCCACGGTAGTCGGGCTGGAAAAGTATGATTTTGTGACCAGCCTCGGGTAGGATAGAGAATTCGTAAGAATCAAAAAGTTGGTGTACGCTAGTATCCATCAAGAGCCCATTCTGAACCGAGTTTTGAAGGTCGTTTTGGCGAGGATGTGGCGGGGGGTGGGTGACCAGATTTGAAAACCCGCGGTTTCGCCACTCTGCGGAATGTGCAAGTGGCACGACGTGAGCCGCCTCAAGCCCGACCCAGCGGTTACTCGCACGGTTCACAGCCTGCAACTTTGTGATGACACACCGGCCGTCACGCTCACGGACCTGGTCTTTGAAGGACCGCAGTCTGGTGCCGGTCGTACCGGACACAGCTCTCGTAAAATAGGTTTGCGAGCTTGGCAGAACCTCGTTATCGGACACGATGAGATAGCGGCCTGGTGCCAGCTGCATGTCATTGCGCGGAAGTATGCCGCCATCCGAGTCTTGGATAAAGAAAGTCGAGGAGGCTTGGACGGCGATGTCGACGATGGTATAGAAGATTGCGTTGGTGATTGTCGGCGTCGCTAGCAGGCCGCCTAGGTCGACATTAGGATTTCGCAGGTCCGCGAAGAAGACATTGCGAAGCCCAGCCTGAGACTGGACTAGATCCGTGGCCATCATTGTGAGATATGAGTGGGCTCGGTGGGGGGTTAGAGGTTTTGAAACACCCGAAAAGAAATAGGTGTGGAGAGATGTATGTGTGATTCTATCTACTCCATACGGAGAGAATGTGGCCTTAGTGCAAGTCTAGAGATATGTGGCACATCACGTGACGTGTGGGCCCAACAATAGGAGTGAAAAGTATGGAGTAAGAGTCGCAGGTCTCACCGCCCGGCAGTAAAATCGGTGTATGCTTGTACCCCGTACGGAGTACAGTGTAAATTACTTTGGCCTTTGTGTCTCCGTGTCTCCAAAAAAGAAGAAGAAGAAGAAGAAAAAAACCCGTCTTCCGACACCAAGTTCACACAGACCACTCACTGTATACCCGATACCCTGACCCAGATCCATCGAAACACCACCGATTCTCTCACTCGCCACCGGCAACGTTGTTCGCAAGAGCGTGACTTTTCGCTGGTTGTGATCCCAGTCCGGGGTATCACGCAAGCCAGAGACGAAGCTAGTGTTTTGTCTCGATTTCTTTTTCCCGTCATGCTTTTTGTACGAGAAAAGGAAGAAAAGGAAATATACGCCTACCCCGTTGGCGTGGGGGAAGAACGCCTACAGGGAGTATCCGAGAGGCATATTCGACATTGAGACGAAGACCGTCTCGACCGTGTGCGCTCTTTTCCCTCATCTTTCACTGCTCTGCTTTATCTTTCATTGTTGGCAATTTGCCGTTTGTCACTATCAAAAACGGCCGTTGTCAAATAGCGAATGGCTCTGTGCCCCCGACTGAAGAAAGAGAAAGAAAGCCCATCTCACGACTGTCATTCTCGAATTGGGCAAAAAGGTCAACACTGGAGCTCTGCTCTGCTGGCAACCGCTCATTGGCCAGCCCAGTACCCCGTACGTTCGTACATGCATTGGCTCAGAAAGCCCCTCTTTCTTGCTTTCTTGACCTCATCCTCTTCTTCACGGCGTCTCGCTTATTGTGAGGCCTAGACAACGCAACACTTCCAGCACGTGCGCCCTAAAATGCTATTTCTGGGGCTGTCCAAGGGACAACAAACGACCAAACGGCCTGCACTGGTCGTGTTTGGCCCCCCCTTTTTGTCCTCTTAATTGCGTTGGGCCTTGCTGCATCTGTTGCATGTACATATACATATACTAGACACACACGAGGCACAAGACATCAAATGTCCGTTTAACGGAGGCACGTTGTACTTGTCTGTCAGTCTGTCAGTCTGTCGGTCTATGTACATGTGTACTTTACCACAACACTATGGAGGCCCAAAGGAGAGGTACCGTGGCGCATGTCATCCCCAGATATTGCAGAGCCGTGCAGGGCGCCATCGAGCCCAACACGTTTGGCAAAAGAAAGGGAGGAGGCGGCAACGTTGACAACCGTGACAACAAACTCTCGACGGCAACCGGAACTACTGTTTACACAGTATTTTGCCAGCTGGCGGGTCCCTTGGCATGAGAGACCCCTTACTCGAGATTACAGGCGAGCTCCTGCATATCACGTAGTTCGTACTCGTATGGGACCACAGCTACGGAGCACCGTCCGCAGGTACCCTCCGATCGGCTTGTGCATTGTCCATCATTGCCCACACGCAAGAGAAAATAAGGCATCAACGAAGCACACCTATGAGCGACCACCCATCTTCAGACCAACAATACCCTCTACTTTGTACAGCGGGTTTGACTGTCCGTCTTCCGGGATGCTAGATGCTAGCCCCGTTCTGCACAGCCCGGCGAGGAGGCCACAAGAAGTCCAGGCAAAGTGCTGGGGAGCCTTTGGGCATCTTTACATTTGCACCATCTTTGACAAGTTCAAAACGTTGAATTTCACATAATCAAGGAGGACCAGACGATCGGCCATGTGCTAATACATGATAGGCCATGCTGGCTATCGTCTCGGTCGCCTTTCTTGCTTTCTTGCTTTCTTGCTTTCCTTTTCGGACTGCAAGAGTGCGCAGCATGTCCATCAACCGGCATTGACCAGCTTTCTTCGACAAGCGTCATCGGCCAGCCAGTCTCGTTGTTTGCACGCCCTCGACACCCATCTTCGCCTTTGATTTCATCCCACACTGACTGCCAGCATGCATTAGGCGGACGCAACCCACCTTCAAGCTCTGCTCGCCTCACTTTCTTCTGCCGCCTAGCCCGTGGGTGGGAAGAGGCGGAGAGCTGGTGGATGGTGGGGTGATCGAAGGGGGTCAATGGCAGAGGAGTCGAGGGAGGGTTGCCTTGAATCGACGGGGCTGCTTTTCAAAAATCAAACAATTCGCCAATAAAGTCGTGGGAGGAGGCGAAGAGCTCGGCCGGTCAAGTTATCATGGATGACATACGGACATGTATGGGAGCTGGAAGATGGATGCGTGAATACTGGCCAACTTGACGATGCCGAGACTTGAAGTCCCAAGAACCTAACCCCTTTGTGCAGTCCATCTCCTCTCCTCCCCGCATTTTTTGTTTTATTCCATCGGCAACGGCGTTGTTTCCTGCTTTACGTGGGGGATACATGATGTGGAAATACAGAGAAGAAAGTGAAGGATATTGAAGACGGGATGCTGTCCATGTTCTCCCACGCGTCCCCATCTTTCTACCCCATTGTCTCCCACGTTCTCGTGGGAGGGTAAGTATGGGGGGACAAAAGGGATGCAAATACGACGTAAACAAACGGAACGTCAATAACACGGCATCTTGCAAGAGATTGACATGAAGAACGACATGAAGAACGACATGAAGAACGACATGAAGAACGACATGAAGAACGACATGAAGAACGACATGAACGACAAAGAGAATAATGCACAGCAGAGTCCATCCTTCCTGCTGTAGCATTGCAAGGAGATCCCCTGGCTAGGCTCGCATAGTATGGCAGCATGAGGAGAGAGATATGGATATTTGCTACCTGTCAACATCGTATGTCAATGCATCGTCTGTCGTTATCATCTTTTCTCTCTCTCTCTGATGGCCGCCCCCATTTCCTTCTCGGCCGGCAGGCAGGTTCTGTCGGTCGTCTGTCGTCTGTCGTCTGTCTTCCACTAACTTTTCATGGCTATGTCTCGGTTGTCGTGTCGTCCTGCCCATTTCCTCCATTAGCCTTTACCCTATTCCTATGGGCAATGATCTGGTGCCGGCTCGACTGAGACAATGACTTGCCTCCGTCTGCAGGCAGAGGAGTCTATTTGACTTTCCCATGCTGTGAATGAATCACAGCATTGTGGGAGCCAAGAGAGGATAGCAACGTAACAGAAGAAATCAAAACCAGATCAGTGGACGCGGTTCAAAAGCACAGAATTATGGCGATAACCACCAGTTCCACGAGAAGGATCGGAGGCTTTAATCCTTCTGTAGGTAGACCTTGAGCTTTGTGGAGAGATGCAACCCCCAGCGTCAATGGGCAATCTTCAAGATGATTGAAGAAGGCATTCTGGCCATATACCAAGAATGTGAAAAAGAACATCTTATCAGAAACAAGTTTAAGTCGTCATCTGCTTTACGTTTATCATCCAAGATGCCGCGGTAGAGTTAGAAAGAGAAAAAAGATCAACGACGCACGTCTGGGGTAAATGCTGTGTTGCACAGCAGAAAGTGGGCGAGAGTCAAGCCATCTTCTTCTGTCATTCATATCTCCTTTCCAGTTTTTTGTGTCTTGTGAAAAGTCTCTTTTTTCTTGTTTGCGTACTTTTTTTTCCCCCGTGTTCTCTGTCCTTGACGGGCGCTGTCGTCCGACAGTCGAGTTTATTTCTCTCGGCGAGAGTCGGGTTTCAAAGTTCTGAGAGGTAAATGTAGCTATGGCCGTAACCAAGAGTGTTCGTTGAGACAATAAGCCATTGTGAGAGAAAGTTTATGCCTGGGATGAAAAGTGAGACTTGCTAAAAGGCTCTTCTAGTTGTGTAGTGTGTTGTTATGTTGGTGCGAGCACAACCTCTTAATGTTGAGTAGTAATGGGCGATACAGTCAAAGCACACAAATCAGGATAAATAAGATAATAAATAGATTAATTAAATACAAGAATAAGAGGATAGAATAAGAGATAGAATAAGAGGATATTTTGAGAAGCACGTCAACGAGCCAAGAGTCTTTTACCATTCTCCTTCTCTTAACGCAGATGACGCTGGATAAAGGCATTCTGGTGAACAGCAAGACGCATCCGCTTGCCAAAGACGTAGAGCACCAGACCATAGATGCAGCCGATGCCGTGGATGGTGCCAATGATAAAGTAGACACGGACAGGGCCCGATTTGGCCAGCCACGTGTTGATAAAGAAGGCAATAGCAAAGGTCA
Organism: Sporothrix euskadiensis; assembly: GCA_019925375.1. Taxonomy (NCBI): domain Eukaryota; kingdom Fungi; phylum Ascomycota; class Sordariomycetes; order Ophiostomatales; family Ophiostomataceae; genus Sporothrix; species Sporothrix euskadiensis. The sequence continues at coordinate 623,173 of JADHKQ010000018.1, read as the reverse complement.
TGACAGCCTTGACGAGCGCGACAGCGGCATAGGCATCTTGAGCATGCTTGCGGTGGCAGTCGAGCAGATATGTGTTGGAGATGAGGGACAGGATCGAGCCAGAAAAGGCAGCAACACCAACGAAGAAGACGGGCGCGAACCAGTGGACCTTGTAGTGGATGGCCAGGCCGAAGCCCCAGTAGCTGGCGAGGCCGGTGATGAGGGCCGGGATGCACAGAATATTGCGGAACTCGGGCTCATAGACGCCGCCGTTCTTGCGGGACATGTAGGTGACGAGCCAGTCGGCGATGGGGCCGGGGATGAAGTTGCCAAAAATGTTGGAGACAAAGGGCGAGAGAACGGTGAGACCAACGGCACGGGTAGAGAAGTGGTAGGGAGCCACGGTGAAGATGGACGACAGCGAGACAGACAGAGACGCCGAAAAGGCAACGGCACAGCCGTACGAGTAGGCGGCCCAGACGACGCCGGGGAGCATGTACGTGGCAAAGGGCGCCGCCAGGGCCCTGAAGTAGTTCTCGTCGCTGTAGCGGCCGTTGAAGACGCGGAGAGACTGCACGTAGGTGGTGCGCGTCTCGGTAGCGCCGGCTGCCTCCACGTCGTCGGCCGTCCTAGTCTTGGTCTGGGTTTCAGTCTGAGCGGCAGTCTTCTCGTCCACGTTGGCACCCGATGGCAGATGGTGGTCGGACGTGCTGGCACTCGCAGCGCCGCCAGCCTCACTGACCTCGTCCGCCAGCAGCTCCAAGACATCCGTGTCGTACTTCTTGGCACGGACGTACGTCGTCTCAGGCGCAAAGAAGAACATCGCCACCACATAGAGAGACATGAAGATGACAGCGTACCGGAAGGCCCAGACATAGTCCTGGCCGGCCACGATCTGGCTCGCAATCACCTGGCCCAGCGAGTTGCCACCCGCCAGACCAAAGTGCCACAGAGCCAGATGGAAGCCGCGCTGGTGCACAAAGAACAAATCACCAACACTCGAGCTGACCAAGTACTCAAGACCACTGGCACCAGCACCCCAGAGAGCACGGCCGGCATAGAGATAGTGCAGGTTGTAAGGATGGGCGAGCAGGACGCCGTAGCCCAGGACCGAAACAAGACAGAGTAGCAAATAGATGGGCCGCTTGCCGTAGATGCGGGCCAGCGGTGTCGTCAGGATACTGGCAATGCCCATGCACAGCATCAGCACGGCCAGCGAGCGCGACATTTGTGTGACGGTTGTGCCGACCTCCTTGGCCATGAGCGTCGCCGAAGGGTTTAGAAAGTAGCAGGTGCCCGACGCCAGGCCGGTGCCAAACGACAAGAAATAGGAGTGGAAGATCTTCTTGGCGCGCGGCCAGTTGAGCGGATCGTTGACCGAGTCACTGGGCTGCGGCACGAGCACGATGCCCTCTTCGCGGCCGCTGCCGTGCTTGAGATGCGCCGTCAGGTGCCGCAGCACGTCCGTGTCGCGCTCGACGTGGACAGTGCCGGGCACCTTGACACCCTGCTGTTTTGGCTCAAGGACCCAAAGACCCATGTTGAGGGGGGGTAGAAATGAAGATGTATAATGATAATAATAATAGAAATAAGCGATTCAACAAGGCGAGTCAACAAGGCGAGTCAACAAGAGAGAAGGCCGAGCTTGATCTACACAACACATATATCTCCAGCCTTTGTTTGCGCATGCCCAAGACCTCCTTTTTATCCATCGTGTTCGCCTTGGAGATGCTCGTGGAGAAGGAGGCCACAGCAGACCTTGCAGACTTGTCAGAGCTCTTCAAACGACAAGCTTCCTACGACGTACATGGTCGCGATCACGCAAGCGGAACCCAGTATTCTTGAACTGCTCGAGCCCTGTCATCATAGCTAGCAAGAAAGAAGAATCCTGCCCAAGAAGGCATGGGATGGCATGAGGGAGGAGGTCAAAGGCGCAAAAGAAGACAAGGGACGACCAGAACGTGCACCATGAGCGTAAAGTATGAATCCCGCGTGGCAGATGGGCTGTTAGCTTCTTTTTCTTTCTTTCTTTTGGGGTCGGTTTAGGCGGATTTCTGGCACCTCGTCGACAACCTCTTGGCCTTCCACGACGGTGTAGTCATTTTGGGCATCGCCGGGGCCATCACCGCATCGCCGCATCGTCGTCACATCGACTTGTCCATTGCCAGAGGTACAGTCCGCGTCACATTCGTTATTTCCACCCAGTTGCTACTGCTGAATTCTTTTTTCCCTCGCGCTCCAGACTCAGTTGTGCAAATCACCCTAGAGTCCACCACGATGTTGTCATTCTGCTACGTCGTAGTTTCAAAGGACATGCAAGATGTGGTGATGAGCGGTATTGATTGCGATTGAGGAAAGACTAGATGAGATGGGAGAAGAAAAGGTATTGAAGTAGTCGAGTAGTTGAGCGGCCAAAGTAAGTGTGTACTGATTCTTGAAAGTAAGAACAAGACCAAGAGCACACACACACCTTCCTCGACACTCCTTTCCGCAACATCGCCATGACATCCCTCGAGATCCCCGCGGACCTTCCGCTCTTCCAGCGGGCCAAAGACAAGGTCGTCATTTTGACGGGCGGCTCGACCGGTATTGGCGAAGCCACTGTCCGCCGACTGCACAGCCTGGGCGCCGTCGTCAACTTTCTGGACGTTGACCGCGTCAACGGCGCCAAGCTGGCCGCCGAGCTGGGCGAGCGAGTCCGTTTCTACGAGGGATCTGTCTCCGTCTGGGCCGACCAGCTGCGAATCTTTGACGGTGTCGTTGCACAGTACGGCCGCGTCGACCTGGTGTTTGCAAACGCGGGCATCGACGAGGTGGTCGAGGACGTCTTTGTCGACACAATCGACGAAGCGACTGGCAAACTGCAGGAACCAAAACTGCTGGTGCTAGATGTGACGCTTCGTGGAGTGGTTCTGACGACAAAGTTGGCCATCAGCACCTTCCGGAAACAGTTGAACGCTGCAAAGGAAGGTACAGCCGGCGCTGAGCATCCTCAAAACCCAAAAACGGAAACGACAAAAACGACGGAAACAACGGAAGCAGCGGGAAACGCGGATACTCCCGGCGGCTCGCTCGTAATCACGGGATCAGCCGCGTCGTACCTCGACACGCCGGGCATTCCCATCTACAACGCGGCCAAACACGGCGTTCTGGGCCTGCTGCGGTCGCTGCGTGACCAGATTGAGGGCGAGACGCACGGCGGCATCCGCATCAACCTCGTGGCCCCTGCGTTTGTGCAGACACAGTTCACAGCACATGTTCTGCACCATTGGGTCCGCGAAAGTCTTCCCATCAACCAGCCGATTGATATCGCCAATGCCCTGCTGTTCCTGGCACTCAACCCAGCCTACCACGGACGGGCCATCTATGCAGCGGGCGGCAAGTACGCCGAGATTGAGGGAACGCTCGAGTCGACACGGAATGTGTGGCTGGGCCAGCAGTTTGAGGACTGGATCCAGAAGCGGAAAGTCAACGGCATCCGGCTGGGGAAGCAGGATGAGTAGGTGTGTGTGTCTGTGTACGACGTACTCTTACAGTAGATATCTGAATGGTTGATGAGTTTCTTTGTTGTTTCTTAGCCCTCGTCGCAGTAATCGCAGTACTGTTGACTTTTTCGTAATTCAAGACGTATTTTTTGTTCCTGTTAAAGTCCAGGCCTGAGTTCTCTTCAAAGTGAAGTGGATCCAATAGAGGTCTTCGTGTGTAAGTTGGGCTTCCCCTTGCCACGCTCGCTTCCTGGGCCATGGCGTCGGTTCTGCCGCATGTTTCCGTGCAGAGTTTCTCGTGGCAAGAGCGGGTGGAGCATACCATGGCTATATTGTTTCTAGTTTTTTGTTTGTTTTTCTCAACGCTCTCTTAGTATTCCATGTTGATGCTCTCTTCTATGAACCATCGGCGAAACCCAAACCAGAATAAGACTTCCATCTGTTGTGGGACCAGCAGGTCCGTCAAGCCCAAGCTCAGTCCATAGCGCCGCCTTCACCTCGAGGGTCTTCAGGGTCAGGATCGATACCGCCGAGGACTATCGATCTTGCGTCGGTCATCTTTGACTGGGCTGACCATTGACGTTGAGCTATCCGTCTTTCGTTTCGTCTTTCGTCTTACGTCTTTCTTCTTTCTTCTTTCGTCTTTATTTTTCCTTCTTTTTGCCTCGCGTCTTCGCGTCTTCTCATCTTGACCTCCAGTCTTGTTTCTTGCCTTATTTCCATCACCCCATTCTTGCAGCTCATTCGCCATACCTCACACACTATACTCTCCGATACACCAACAGGACCGCGCCACCATCATGCCCTCCTTCTCATACCTCTCCGAGGAAGCACCGGAATGGGCCGAGTACGCCAAGACGTGGTCGCCGCCGGTGCCGCCGGCCGGAGCAACGCCGCAACAGATCAAGGCCGGTGCCAATGCCAACACAGCCAAGATGTTTGATGCGATTGTGGGAAGGCCCGAAGAAGGACTGGAAGTGACGGAGCATACTGTGGGCGAGGGCGATGCCAGCATTCCGGTCAGAGTGTACCGTCCTACAGTCATCGATGGTGTCCTCCCGGTTTACATCTTCTTCCACGGCGGCGGCTACTTCTTGGGCAACCTCGACTCGGAAGATGCCAACTGCCGTCACCTGGCTCTCCAAACGGGCGTGGCTGTTGTTAATGTCGGCTACCGGCACACACCCGAGCACCCGTTCCCGGCGGCCTCGGACGATGCTTGGGCGGCGTTCCAGTGGGCGGTCAGACAGGGTTCGGAGCTCAAGTTTGATACTTGCAAAATTGTTGTTGGCGGCATCAGTGCAGGTGCGACTCTGGCTATTTCCGTGGCTCTCAAGGCAGCTGAGACGCAGTCGGCTGTTCGTCCAAGCGGTCTGGTTCTGACGGTCCCTGCGACTGTCCACCCGGACCACTTTCCTGCCGAATTGATCAAGGGCGAGACTTCATTCGTCCAAAATGCCGAGGCACCGTTTATCAACGCTGCCCGTCTCCGCGGCTTCCTGGCCATGTACAAGCCGACGCCACCAACGCATCCTGCTGTGTCCCCGCTGTTGGTGGATGAGAGTGTGCTTGCCTCTCTACAACTGAAGAGAGTCGCTGTTCACGTGGCTGGCCGTGATCCTCTGCGCGATGAAGGCCTGCTGTTTGAGGCCAAGCTGCGTTCGGCCGGCGTTCCAACGACACTCTACACGTACCCAGGCCTGCCGCACGCGTTCATGTCGCATCCCAAGCTGCCGTCAGTCAAGACCTGGAGAGAGCGCATGTGGGCTGATGTCAAGGCGATTGCTAATGAGTAGGAGGAGCGGTGGTGATGCACTTGTTTTTTTTTTTTATATATATTGGTTCGGTGAAAAGTCATTCTCTATATTCAAGCATATACAAATACAACTCGGGATTGTATTAACTTTTTGCACTCTCCTCTCACGTTGTGTGCGTTCCTCCATCGACATAGATCTCTGCCCCTGTAATATAGTCGCTCGCTGCACTGGCCAAAAAGACGGCCACGCCCTTAAAGTCGTTGGGTCGTCCCCATCTCCCTGCCGGAACCTCTGCGACAATCTGTGCGCTCCGCTCCTTGTTGTCGACTGTCTTTTGCGACAGCGGTGTATGAATCCAGCCCGGGGTCAGCGTGTTGACCTGAATGTGGTAGGCCGCCAGCTCGGTCGCCAGCGAGTTTGTGAGCTGAGCCACAGCCGCCTTGATGGGACCATAGACGGAAAACCGTGTCATGGCCCGGTGTGCAGCAAGCGAGGCAATATTGATAATCTTGCCGCCACGGCCGCGCTGGGCAAAGTGTGCACCAAATTTTTGTGAGAGGCTGTAGACGGCGTGGAAGTGGATCTGGACGACTTTTTCGCGGTGTTCGTCGGTCTCGTCGAGGACGGGCACGAAGCCACCCGTAATGCCAGCACAGTTGGCCAAGATATCGACCTCTCGCTTGTCTTTGTTGAGAACCTTGTCGACGGTGGCTGTAATCTGCTCTGCCTTCAAGAGGTCGACCTCGTAGACATCGACACGGCGTCCTGTCTCTGACGCGAGAGTCTTGAAGAAATCCGACTTCTCGCCAGGCACTTGGAAGATGATAATGTCGGCGCCGGCTTCAGCCAGACCACGAGCAATGCCGCCACCAATACCGCCATTGCCACCAGTGACAACGGCCGTCTTGCCAGTCAGGTCAAAGAGGGAGAGGACCGGTGCAGAGTCGCCATTGCATGGAGTAGCCACCGCTGGATACACGTTTTCAACTGGAAATGAAGGCATTTTGAGAGTTAGTGGTAATGATAGTCGAGTTCATGACTCGATTTCTCTATTGTGAGCAGTCAGTGTGCCATGCACCAACGGCAGAAGTTACGAACATGCTCACAGTTCGAGACGAGCTCCCGTTCAATCTAGATAGCTTCGATCGTCGTATGAGACAGCTCCACTATCGGACTGTCATCTCGACGAACAGGAGAGGACGTTCCGGTTGTCTGTCAGGACGGCCAGAGACGGTGAAAAAGCGCCAGACAAATGTCAAAAAACAAGCGCGAGGTCAACAGCTGCCGCTAGAGAGAAAGTACTCCGTACACACTACACAGTAGTTCAGTTTGGCTCATAACTGGCCAAATATCGCTTCTGAATTCTGCTAGTCGCGATGGCGCAATCGTGTTAGAGAAGCCCGCAAGACACGGCGATACAAAACGGGATTAGTCTGGAGGTGTAAATGCAGGGCCAGCATTCACGAAGGTGTAAAAGAGGTTGATGAAGGAATTAAAATAGATAATAATAGAAAGAATAGAAAGAATAGAGGGAAAAGAAAGAAAGAAAGAAAGAAAGAAAATAGAAAAAAGAAAAAAAGAGAGAGCAGACATCCGATCAAGCACCTCATCAGATGATGTGTGGCTGGTTACTCCTAGACATCTCCGTTGATCAAACTCCGAGTCAAAGTGTATCCAGTTGGAGACGGTCAGCCTAAAGTAGACTGTCAAAATCAACAGTCAACAACCGCTGTCTGTCGTCTCTGATTTTCATCAATTTTGTATTTTGTTTTTTGTTCACCACCACAACACATCATGACTGCACAGGAGATACCAGCAAACGGCACGACGCCGGCACCGCCAACAACGCCTCTCCATGTCGTTGTCGTCGGCGCTGGCATCGGCGGTCTTTTGGCAGCCATCGGTCTCCGTTTCGACGGCCATTCTGTCACGGTCCTCGATCAGGCCTCTTCTTTTGGTGAAGTCGGCGCCGGCATGCGTATCCCGCCCAACAGTTTCAAGCTGTTGCACCGCTGGGGTATCGACCTCACATACATGAAGAAGACGTACTCGAATGGCAACCGCTTTTTGCGGTACGACGACGGCCACGTCATTGCGGATATGCCACACGGCATCCCTGAGTGGGACTTTGGTGGCAGCTACCTCATGGTCCACCGGGCCGACTACCATGCCGTTCTCCTGGCCAAGGCAAGAGAGCTGGGTGTCCGTGTCCAGGCCAACCGCCGTGTCGACGGCTACGACTGGGACGCGCCGGCTGCTCTTTTGTCGGATGGCACTTCAGTCAAAGGCGACCTGCTGGTTGTGGCTGACGGCGTCCAGAGCAAAGCCCGCGAGGCGTTCCAGGGCCACGCTCTGCCGCCCGTCGACACTGGCGACATTTCCTACCGAGTGCTTGTCCCCGGCCAGGATATGCTGTCGGACCCAGACATGCGCGACCTCGTCTCGCAGCCCTGGGTCTCGTCCTGGTGTGGCCCCGATGCCCACGTTATCGGCTACCCTGTCCGCGGCGGTGAGATTTATAATGTTGTCTTTTGCGTCGCCGAGTCGACCATGAACGACCAGAAACTCGCCGAGAACGAGACAAAGCTCGTCATTGACGACAATGCCGAGCTGGTCGAGCGGTTTGCTAAGTGGGAGCCACGTGTGCGCAAACTGGCGGCCCTGACGGGCAAGGGTTTTCTAAAGTGGCGTCTCTACGATCTGGACATGGTGGACCACTGGGCTCACCCCTCTGGAAAAGCTGTTCTCCTGGGCGACGCGTCACACCCAATGCTGCCCTACATGGCCTCGGGGGCTGCCATGGCCTGTGAGGATGCGGCTGTCCTCCGCAAGGCGCTGCAGGGCGCCACGCCTGCTACTCTGGGCGAGGCCATCAAGACGTACGAGAGAGTTCGCCAGCCGCGTGCTTCGGCTCTCCAGAGATGGGGCCGCCAACTGCAGGCGGCGTACCACTTGCCGGATGGCCCTCTCCAAGAAGAGAGAGATGCTGCCATGGTCCTGGACAACGAGCAGAACCCCATCTACTGGGGCCACAAGGAGAGGAGAGACTGGCTCTTTGGCCACGACGCCGAAGAATGGGGTCAGTCGAAGGGGGCCAAAGCGAATGGGACGTCAAAACAGTAGATGGGTTAGACTGGGTGAATAGCATGTACAATGGTTTTGTGTCTCTTCTCGTTCTTTCGTTACTGAACCAATACCGATAATTTGGTAGTTTGATATCAGACTTTTGCTACAATTTATTTTGTTGCCATTCTTCCTAGTTTGTGCTAAACTACGTCGTAGTTCTGCGTACATTAAGCCTGCCTGCTACGCCGGCTCCGACTGTTTACTGCATATACCATCCCAGAGGCTCGCCCTTGGCCTCCTTGGGCGCCCGTCCATCACCAAAGTACGTGAACCGGTTGGGTCCAGCAAACTTGAACTCAAAGTCCTCAAACCGCGGCTCCTTGATGATTTCCATAAAGTGGTTGACGGAGCCAGGCCAAGGACCGATGACAGGGCCATCGAGGGTCCCGCTCTTGTACCAGCTCGTGCAGACGCCCGAGAAAGACAGGCCGCGCATCAGGTCGTTCTTCCAGGCGTCAAACTCGCGGGCGGCCTGTTCCGTGACGACAAACGACTTGACTCTCTGGCGCTGCAGCTTCTTCTGGATAAATGTCAGGGCATAGTCCAGCTGGCACTCCATGGCACCGACGAGCGAGCCGTTGCTGATGGGCGAGTTGGGGCCCAGAATGACAAAATAGTTTGGAAATCCAGGGACGGCCAGCGAAAGGTAAGCCGCTGCGCCTTCGTTGCGCCACTTGTCTTGCAGGTTGACGCCGTCCAGACCGATGATGGGGATCCGCGGCACAAACGTCGTGTCGTAGCCCGTGGCACAGATCAGCACGTCCACCTCGTGCAGGTTGCCCTCGTTGTCGACGACGCCGTTGGCCACGACTCGCTGGATGCCGGATGTCACGACAGTCGAGTTGGGCGCCGCCAGAGCTTCGAGGTAGCCGCCACCGGGCGTCACACGGCGACAGCCCAGCTCAAACTTGGGGATCAGCTTGTCGGCCAGCTCCGGGCGCGCCGCGAGCTTCTTGCGCATCGTCGCGCCCACAAACGCCTGGCCCTGCTTCTGCGCCTCGGAGCTTTTGTAAAAGGACGGGAAGCGCGAGTTCATTGCGTGCTCAATGTTGCGCCGGTACTCGCGCAGCAGCTCGGGCTTCTCGCGCCATTCCTCGCGCTGCTCTTCCGAGTAGCGCGTCTCGCGGCCCTCGGTGGCCAGCTGCCAGGCAAAGTCGGGCGCAATCCACGTCGGCGAGCGGTTAAAGGACACGAGCGACTGGACCTGCGGGTGGATGGCGGCAACGACCTGGATACCTGTAGCGCCAGAGCCAATGACGGCGACCTTCTTGCCGGCCAGGTCCAGGCTCTTGTCCCAGCGGGCCGTGTGCACCAGCGAGCCAGCAAAGTCGTGCAGTCCCTCAATCGACGGCCACTTCCAGTTGTTGAGCGAGCCGCTGCCGTTGATAAACACCTCGGCCTCGTCCGTCACAATCTCGCCCGTCTTGAGGTCTTTCACAGTCACGGTCCACACGCTCCGCTCGTCGTCCCACACGGCACTCTGCACCTCGTGCTCGAATTTGGCGTTCTCGTACAGCTGGTAGTCCCGCGCCTGGGTCTGCAGCCACCGCTTGATCTCGTCGCCCTCCGCGTAGAAGCGGCTCCAGTCTGGGTTCGGCCGGAACGTGTACGAGTAGCCGTGGGCAGGCACATCGCACGAGATGCCCGGGTACGTGTGCTCAAACCACACGCCGCCGACATCCGTGTTCTTCTCGTAGATCGTGTACGACAGCTGCTCGATGAGGCGTGCTTTGTAGGCAAAAGCGACGCCCGAGAGACCAGCGCCGACAAAAATGGCCCGAATCGGCCGTGGCTCGTGCGCGTATGTGCTGCTCACAATCGGGCTCGTGTTGTCGGGGAAGAGCGCTGACACGGCCGGCGAGACCGGCGACGGCTCGGGTGCCGGAGGCAGAATGTATCCCGGAGTGCCCGACACAAAAGTGCCGTTGGCGCTGTTGGAGAGAGTCATTGTGATTTGTTGTGTACTCGTTACTGTCTGTAAAGTAAACAGATGGTCAAAGTCGAGATTGAGAAGAGAAATTCATTCGACAAACTCCAAGTTGGAGATCAACAGAGTGCAGATACCATATCATCAATAACCTTCTTTTCTCCATTCTTCATTTCTCGCTCTTCGCGTTCCCTTTTTCTCAAACGGACTGCATCGCCGGAGCCTTCGCTTGCCTGCTTCCTGTGCTACTGGAGGTCGCTGGGCCTGTTGGCGCTGTTGTCGCTCACTGGGGCGGTGACGCCATTCACGCGACTTGTGCGCAACAGGCCCCGCTACAGCACTAACACGACAATTGCCTAATCGGGTAACACCGAGCGGATGCCGGCACAGGCCGCTGCCCGTTAAACGAACGTACCTTGCGAGGGCAAGAGCGGCGACAGACGACAAACAAACAACGGAAGGAGCGATACAGTCGACATCCAAAGCACAAGCACACACAAAATGGTCACAAATAGAGGCAGTCCCAAAAGGCGATGAAATGACGTTTTCGGCTACTGAACAAAACGAGCTGCGCACGTTTTTTGTTACTGCGTACACCCGCTCTACTCCCGTCTCTTTACCTCACTCCTGGCCGCCCAACCACTCCCTGACAATGGCGTGGAACTTGTTCGGTTGCTGCACATTCACAATATGACCGCAGTCGGTCACCACTTTCAGGGGAGGACTGCCTGCTGTTTCGGCCAGCTGCCGGCTCTCGTCCACCACGAGCTTGCCGTCGTCGGCGCCGACAACAAACAGCACTCTCTTGCCGTTGCCTTGCTGGGCGATAGCTTCTGCCTGCCCCCGTAGATCCATCTTGTTGAGAGCTGCTGCACTGGCCTCGAAACCCTCGACGGGTGTTTGCACGACAATGTCGGCCACCTTGTCGGCTGTGGCCCTGTTCTCTGCTGACGCCGCCGGCCAGGATGTGCCGAACCACCGCTCAACGCTCTGTTCGGCCTGGGCACGCGCGCCGTGCGAACGGTAAAAGGCAGCACGCTCAGCCATGCGAGCAGAATCGCCAGGAGCAGCGTGCGACCGTGAGCCGACAATGACAAAGGACGAGAAGCGGGATGGGTAACGGGCAGCCAGGGACACGCCCACGCCGCCACCGATGCTGAGGCCGATGAACGCGGGCGGTGACGCAACACCAATCGTGTCCAAAACTTTCACGACATCGTCGGCCAGGTCGTCAATGGAGTGGCCCTTGTCGTAGTTGAAGCCTTCTGTGGCCGACAGAGGGGACTGGCAATGGAAACGCGCGTCGTAGCGGACAATCGTGTGCGTCGACGCAAACTCGGCCGTGAACGTGTCCCAGAGTGCGGTCGTTGCTGCCAGAGAGTTGGCGAGAACAATCACGGGCTTCTTTGGGTCTAGAGGAAGAGCTGGTGTGGCGGAGTAAAAAATGCGGATGTCGGGCGAGGTCGATACAACGGCAAAGCCCGTCGAAGATGGAGCAAGGGCGGTCATGTTGGTCGTGTTGGTCGTGTTGGTTGTGTAATAAGATGCAGATGATGATTGCTGTGTGATGTAGATGGCAAGTTGGGGGCCTTTCAAACTGGTGGAGCTGTGTATGCCGGTGTGGAGAATACTACGCCATGCTGCAGGCCACCAACCAAAGATGCCCAACAACCTCACAAGTTTATTCCTAATAAATTCTTCCGTTCCATCTTTATCTTTTTATTTTGTATCACTATCTATTCCACCATTTTGTCTATTCTACTACTCAGTTGATAGCCAAAACGCCAACTGTTGCTGCCGGCCATTCATGGTCCTTGCCCGTTCTGACAGCCGTCTTCTTTTCATCGCCCTCCGTCTTCTCCTCTACATACAGCGGATAGTCTGTGTACCCATTGGGCGACTCGACCTCGTAAAACAGATCCCGGTTGTACCGCACCACGGGCAGCCACTCCTGCACTCGCCGCGGCAGGTCTGGATTCGACACAAATGTCCGGCCAAACGCTACAAGCGCCTCTCGTGTTTTTCCATCTTCCACCTTCTTCTGCTCGCTGTCCACCCTCTCCCGTGCTGTCTGTGCATTGTAGCCGCCCGCAAATATGACCGGCGACGTCGTGCCCCAAATGTCCGCCACAAAGTCGACAGGCTCGGCCACAATATGCGCTGGCAGGTCCGCATTGGCCTGCACGCGGCCCTCAATGACGTGCAGATACGCCAAGCCCAAGGGTTTCAGGCGCGTCACCAAATCGGCAAACTGCGGCACTGGATCTTCCATACGCATGCCGTGGTGCCGACTCCAGGGACTGACGCGGTAGCCCACGCGGTCGGCGCCAATGGCTTCAGCAACGGCCGTCGCCACGGCCACGCCGAACCGCGACCGTTTCTCAACACTGCCGCCCCATTTGTCTGTGCGCTTGTTAGACACGTCCTGTGTGAACTGGTCCAGCAAGTACCCATTGGCACCGTGCAGCTCAACCCCGTCGAAACCAGCCTCAATGGCGTTGATGGCCGCTTGGCGGAAGTCGTTGATGCATGTCTGGATCTCGTCTTCGGTCAGTGGCCGCGGCACGGGCGAGTCTGGTCCCACGGGCACGTCGCTGGCGGACAGAACAGCAGCACCGCGCTTGACGGCGCCTGGACGTGCTGCCCGGCCACACATCCATAGCTGCACGTAGACAAACGAGCCGGCGTCGTGCACAGCTTTTGTGACGGGCTTCCAGGCGTCGATCTGTTCCTGGCTAAAAAGCCCGGGTGTGTTGGGCAGTGCTGCCGACCGTGGAGACACGGATGTTGCTTCCGAAATCAGGAGGGTGCCCGGAACAGATGCACGCTGTGCGTAATACTCAATCATGAGCGGCGTGGGCACGTAGTCAATGGTGGCCCGGCGACGTGTCATCGGCGCCATGACCACGCGGTGGGCGAGGTCGAGGCGGCCGACGCGCACGGACGAGAATAGGGCAGAGTCCGGCATGGTGGGGGTAATTGTTGGTGTGAGGAAGGACGAAGTCGTGTGAGTGTGCGTTGATGTATTCTTCGTGATCTCGCCGTCTTGTTTTCTGTCTCGCCTTTCGTTTTCGCTTTTGCGTCATCCGACCTCGGACACAAGAAGACGACTATCTTTTGATAAAAAAGACAGACATGAGAAAACACCGAAGCGAACAAAACAGACCCCAAAGCACACAACCTCGTGGTGCATTAATGGTGCATCGGTGATGCTCAAAAGGGAATAGTGTTTGGGATCCACCCCATTTATGGTTGTCGTGCTAGTGGCCCTCGGTGGTTTCGTTTGGTGGGTGGCTGCCGTCGTTCGCTTTCTTTCTCCGCCATGCATCGCCGGACCCTAGCACTCTCCTTTTTTTGTCGTTTTGTCGTCTTTTTCCCTGTCTTTCCAGTCTCTTCTTCGTGTTCAAATCATTCCTTCTCTCTCACATGGTTTTCCCGTCACCAAACTGAAAAAAATCGAGCCTAGTAAACACTCATGGTTAGCTTACTATCACGCAATCGTCGTCCACAACGACGTCTTTTCCCCCTTGTTTTGTCTTTTTCTTTTGGTCCTCGTTTCGCTCGCTGTTACTTCTCCGTTGGGCAGACTTACCATGCATCCACGTCCAGGGTCGCCGGCAACCCACCAAATAGCGGCTGGTCCAAGCCTGACCACACATCCTCGGGCGAGGGAAGGGTCCATGCACTCAGTGAAGCGCTGTCGGCTGCGTTGCCCAGAACCACTTCTGTGCTGGGCAAAGCATCTGCGTGGTAGAACTCTGTCTCGACTAGCTGGCGCATGTAGGACTGTGTGATATCACTGGATGTGCGGAAACCGGGGAAGAGCTCGTGGCCGGACTCGAAAAAGGACGATGACGAAGACGAGGCAGCCGGTGTTGTCCCTGTCTTTGGGCCACCAGGCTGGAAAAGACTGGCCTGCAGGGCCTCAAAGAGTCGATGGACCAACGATGCACTGATCCAGAGCTGGCTAAATTCGTAGAGCTGGTTGAGGCACAGCGTGTACTTGCGCCGGGCATCGTCGCGGACGACTGTATTGTTAGACGCGCCAGCCAGGTGGCCCTCGATCAAGAAAAACAGCAGACAATTAAACAGAGAATTGGTCAACTGGCCAGTGCACCGCAGCAGATGGCCGTGGGCACGCATGTTGCGGATGATCTTGCTAACCATGGTGGCGGCGGCGATGCCACGGGCCTTGCCATACTGATGCTCGGCGATGGCCCGTGGTGTTTGCGGACGTGATACCGATACCTCTCGAAAGCGGAGCATAATGTTGGAGCTATACGTCGTTACGCCGTCAGTGGGAAAGCAGTTGACAATAAGATGAAGGCTCAAACTTACTAGTAGAGAATGTGTAGAAAGGCCGGCCAGAAGCGGTGGCCCTGCACGTCGTCGACGTCGTACTGCACAGCGGCGGGCACATTGGCCAGCCATTCTCGGCACAAACGTAAGCCGGCGTCGTTGTAATTGTCCGGACGGAGGCCAACAGGACCATCCGTGGAAGAGACAGAGGCTCCTTGTGGGTCTCCTTGTGAGTATACTTGTGAGTATACTTGTGAGTCTCCTGCTGTTCCACGGCCAGCATGACTGCCGTAGTAGCGATGTGCTGACCGCCCGGAAAAGCTGCCACCGAGCTGCTCCTCTCTTGCTGCAATCGATCCAGTCAGTCGAAGCTGTAGCTTTTGTTGGACAAAGTACTGGTTGTGGATGTGCCGCAGGGCCTCAGCAACACGAGTCTGCTCAATCATAAACAGCACCTCTGCCTCGCTGTAGCTTTCCCACTGCCCACCAGCTGCGCCAGTCGGGTCCTCGTTGAAGTCGTGCGGTGTCAGTGGATGCACATCCGAATCATCGAGTGACAGCATGCACGGCAAGCCGTGGGCCACAGCGACACCAACATCTCGGTTGACACACGACCACCAGATGCGTTTCCACAGACCCAGTTCAACATTGGCTTTGGATGCATCTCTCTGCCGTGGGTATTGGTCCCAGCGGTGCATCCCGATACTCTGGGCCGTGTTGATAGCATCCACGGCACAGCTGCGCATGTTGCGCCCGCCGTCGTCCTTCTTGTCCCACCACCAAGTAATCAGCAGCAGGGCCTGCACCACTACCAACCGGCTGCGTTCGTAGCCCGTGTCCAGAAGCGCCTTGGTCGCCCGGTAGAACCGCCAGGCACTCGCGTGATTTGTTCCCCGGGCGTCCAGTAGAGCCGGATTGCGGCAGGCACGGGCGGCTGCCGTGAAAATGGCGAACAGCAGCAGCCGGCTTTGACGACGTCCAGAGCGAAAATCGGCCAGAAACGCCCACCGGTTGACAACGGGTGATGTCGGGTGGACATCGCTAAAGAAGGCATCAATTAGGTCGGCCTGCAGGTCGGCCGGTGGCAGGTCAAAGGCACCCTTGGATCTCAGGTAGTCGACGTCGGCGGCGTCCAAGTCCGTCACCTCGCGCTCCCAGTCGAGTGTCGCCCGTGTCCCCATCTCGACTTCGACACGTTCTCCACCAGCACCGCCGGCGGCAGTCCCGGATCCTGCTCCGATGGCTGTATAGGATGCCGGTGTGTGTTGGTTGTTGCTGCTGTTGTTGTTGTTGTTGTTGTTGTTGTTGCTTGCATACCCACTCCGGTAGTTGCGGTCCGTGTATGTCGTGCTGTCAACACTGTAGTTGCTGCCACCGCCGTTGGGGTTAGCGTTGGAGACTGAGCTGGCACCGGCCCCCAGGAAGGGGTCGTTGTTGCTGTGGCCGTCGTGTGTGGTCGCGCTTGGCGTGAAGGACGACAAAACCGCGGCAGCCAGAGCAGCATCAGAAGCCGAGGCGTTGTTGCTGCCCGTCTTGGGTGGACCGCTCGTGTTCATGTTCATATCGTAGCTTCCACCGCCACCACCACCGCCACCACCCCTCGAAGACCGAAACGACGGCGCGTACGTTCCAAGATTATCCTCAACATACGCCTCAAACCGATGAACAGACACATCGGCTGGTGCTCGTGGTGCTGGACTTGGCAGTCGTGGGAGAAGAAGCGCCGATGCCGATGCTGACGGTGGCGGCAGCGAGCGAGAGGGCGAACGAAGAGCGCGAGTCGACTGTGAGGCATGTGATCCTACTTGTGAGGCAGAGTGAGAAGCGGACTGGGAGACAGACTGTGTTGTCTCGGAGGCGTCGTTGATGCTGCTTCCTCCGCCAGCGCCACCATCGTCGTCCCCGTCGTCATTGTCATTGTCGACGCGAGAGCCGTCGTTATTACTTGTATTGTTGTTGTCTAGTATCGTTTGGATCGGACCAGCTCGTGTTCGACCATCGACGTGCATTCTGTTGAGTTAGAGCAAGTTGCACACAATGTCGATGATGGAGGGTCTTGTTGACGTCCAACTTACACGCATGATGCGCTAGCCGATACGCAGTTCTATTTGTGTTAGTTTTTTGTTGAGATCCGGTAAGGAAAGAGGAATCGTTACATACCCTACATGGTGTGTTGGTTGGTAGAGAACCTGTTGATAAGTCAGGATGTCTTCGCTGTCATCAATATCACGATCACGAAACCACAAGATCGCCGGCTCAACCTACCTGCATCACACCTGATCTTGCGCTCATGGCAGCGAACACAGGCTGTGTTTGTCCTTTTCCGCTTCTTGTTGAACGTCGTCGGGTCGACCTGGATATGGTTGGTATCGAACACGGTGATGGGCAGGCCGGCTGCCTTTGTTAGTTGTCAGAAAAAAAAAGAATAGAAAAAAAAGACCGGATGTAAATACAACACCGCTTCTTCACTTACCTCCTGCATTCCTGGTCATTGTTGCCGGTTGTACTTTATGGTCTGAACAGTCAGACAGTCTCAAAGGAGAAGAAAGTAATATGCTGCAACGTCTCGGCCGAGTGGGCAAATATTCTGCTCGGAAAAGGCACAAAAAGGAAGCTGAAAGCTAAAGTTGTGTAGTCGGCGATGCACTAAACGAGTTGTGAGCAGCGGACAAGCGGTGTTTGTAGTTGCATCTTGCGACAATGGGGTGGCCTTGGGGGCGGGCAGGGTTAAAACAAAAGAGCCAAAAGAGCCAAAAGAGCCAGGGCGGGTTCAGAACTTTCTGTATGGCATCAATCAACCCTGTGAGGTTTTGTGCGGTCTTTTTCCCGCTTTTCGTCCTTCAGCTCGTCCGTCTTTTCCTGCCTCTCTCCCCCATTCACATCGTCTCATCAGCCTGTCCGGCGATGGCGTGCGCGCTAATGTCGCCCAAAAGACCCAACATCCGACCGCTGGTTTCTACCGTCTCTTCATTCTTCTAGGGAAGAAAAAAACAAAATGACAAGTGAAAAATAGAACAAAAGACGAATGAGGGATCAGACCCGGTGGGTTTGAACTCTGTAATATGTCCGATGTTTGTGAAAGAAATAAACAAGAAGCAAAAGACGACAGTAAAATTGTAAGTCTCGAGAAGAAAATGTCATTGGAGTCTTGAAAAGATGCAATAAAAATACAAGTCTGAAAGAAGATGAAACCAAAACGAATTATTTAAAAGAAAGAAGAGAAAAGAAAAAGAGAAAAAGAGAGAGAAAACGATAAGCAGAAATATACTTACTCAAACACCATGTTACTCATTGCTTCATCGAGGCAGGCAGCTTCTTTTCGATAGCCCGGAGACGTGACCCGGACTTGACGAGAACAAACGTGGCGTACTCGCCGTGGTCGGTAGCCTCTTCACTGGCCGTCCGTTTTATCCGAAAGTATTCGTCACGGCCCTCCTTGGTCTCTCCGATTGTTACAACGATGCCTATAGACTTGCAAAGAATGGCGGTGAGAATCATTCGACAAACACGTCCATTGCCGTCTTGAAATGGGTAGATCTGTACAAATTCATCAAGTATTTCTCGGCAAAGGCAACGGGTCGAGTGTCTTCTTAGGGATGGCCGCTTCCAGCTCCGTGTTGAGGTCATGAACAAGCTCAGGCATCTGCTTCTTCACGAACTGGGGAGGTGTGGACATTGTTGAGCCAGCACCGACGTGGGCCGTCCGATATCTCCCCGCGTAGTTTTTCTACGGCGTCTCCCTCTTCGGCCAAAATTGGTGTGCCCTCGCAGGGCACACGGTGTGCATCCTTGATCAGCTGCTCACTGAACGCGATATCCAAAACAACCACCCAGTGCACCACCTGGTGAAAGGCCTTGGCATGTTGGACGCCGGCCCCGCAGAAAGCGCTCGAAAGGCATCGTCTTGAGGTCGTTCGTGGGATAGTTATGGAAGGCCGCAAGCTTCTCCAGACAATCTGGCGGACGATGCATCTTCGATCGTGGACAAAAATCGGTTGGCCTTTGCGAACAGCTTCGCCGTGTCCGGTCCCCGACCATCCGCCTGGATACGGTAGACGTTGCTCATGGATCTGGAAGGCGGCCATGCTCTATAAATCGTCTCGCGGAGGACTTGCGCAATAGCACCGGATAAGAATATGGGACGACTCGGAATAGAATTAGTTACCCCTTTTTCATCCGTCTTGTCGATATTTTCGGCCGAGTGGTCGATGCCAATGTTCTGGGGTAGACTTGAGGCCATGGTGAAGACATTACTGGCGGGGGTGCGAGGTCGATGGAGAACAGGTTGTACAGGGAGTGTGGCTGAATGGAAGAGATGGCAACAATTTTTTTTTGATGATGATCAGCAGGATGGAAAAAAGGTAATCTTTTGTGTAGACGAGTTTGTTGGGCAACTCGAGTGTACTGTTTAAGGGAAGGCACGATGTGAGCCTAATTAGGAAGGAGGCCGTGTAGGCCTGGCTGAGATGTCGGTTACGACGTACATCATCGGTACTAATGTCACGTGACTCTGCACGTGGAGCGCCGGCGGACGGCCGCTGGATGTCCGTTGCGACAACTGCCGCCCCGGACGGCCCGGCCTCGTAATTCTTGAGGTTTCTCATTTTCTACGATTTTATAGCATGCCCTCATTTTATGTTCCTTTTTTGTACGGCATTGCAAAATTGTCGGTTGTCCGATTGAGGATTGCTGTCTGCCTCCAAGTGACGTACCAAGCACCCTAGACCCTTAGATTACGCACGCATTGCTTCCGTGCCGTGTTGTCGTCATAAGTTCTCGTGTCTGATGCAAAGTATGTAAAAATATGAAAAAGACTCTATCTGTCGATGCATCTCGTCCGGCGTTGGAAAGAATGCAATACAGTGGATAATTGAAGATCCACTGAGCTCAGACGGCGGCTGTGGGCGTGTGACGCTCCTCTGCTCCTTCCTTAGCAGTTCTTGTCATCCTTGTCATCATGTCCTCTTTCTCTCCTTCCCTTCTACAGCAAGCGCTCGCAATTGCCAATTTACGACCTGATGACTCGGTGCTTGGGGGCGGAGGCGTAGGGAAGGTGCGAGTTACTCACTGCAAAGGAGAAAGATACAGCGTCACCAAGTTATTGGCAATTATCCCTCGTTAGGGCAAAACTTCCAACCGACTTACCGGACGAAGCGGTTATCGCGAAAAAAGTAGAAAAGGTGAAAGAAAGCGCGATGAGCAAAGACCAGGCCAGACCATGGGCACTGTGTGGACTGATGAGTTTGGTGAGTGACACCGCCAGACCAACAAATCCGTCCAAATCGCCCCTTCCGTTCAATTATCTCGTATCTCGTTTCGTCCCTTCTTCTTCGGGAGAATGTGCGCGCTTTCAATCGATTTGCCCAGTTGTTCTTTCTGCTCGATGCAAATGCACGCACACAATCGTCGCTTCCATCATAAGACCGCTCTTTCCTGCTTGGGTTGGCATCTTGTGGCGCCGTCCAGCAAGAGCGACTGTCGTGCCATGACATCCCGTACACTCTCTCCGCTGTGACCTACGTCTCACATCACAGACGTTTGCACCTCCTGCTTTGTCTGGCGTCAGCCGGAGTTGGCGAGACGATGGTCCCTGCGATTGCAAGTGGGAAATGCATGATGAGAACGGCAACAGGGCGGTCGTGGCAGGCTGTGTCTCCGTCCTGTCTGACTGTCTTGGGTTCTTTCCTTAGCTGCGAGGCGTTGCTCCGTAATCCCGACAGAAACAGGGAGAAAATGCAGAATCTAGGCGGTAGTAACACGA
The DNA here is from genome assembly GCA_019925375.1 of Sporothrix euskadiensis. Classification (NCBI taxonomy): domain Eukaryota; kingdom Fungi; phylum Ascomycota; class Sordariomycetes; order Ophiostomatales; family Ophiostomataceae; genus Sporothrix; species Sporothrix euskadiensis. The sequence continues at coordinate 602,839 of JADHKQ010000018.1, read as the reverse complement.
AAGGGGGCAGAGGGGAAAGGGAAAGAGCGACTGTGAGCGCAGCACATCATCACCAAAACGCCGTCGCTCCTGCCGTGCCTCGCACATGTCCGGCACTGTGTACCCCTGACAGCCAGACAGATGCACTAGTCCATACTGGGAGTATCTTGGGAGCCTTTCATTGGCTGTGGCTTCCCATTTTATGGAACTTTTTACTGCCTCAGGCCTGAAGATTGAGCCTCCTGGCGTATTATTGGCGGCTGAATTAAATAAAATAGCAAAAATAAATGCATAAACACGGCCCCCAGTCGCCAGACTAAAACACTTGCTGCCACGGGCCAAACCACCACGTAACTTACACAGTTCCCGTTCCGGGCTCGCCTGGAAACCTCATTCAGCATTTTTTGCGGCGCGAACACAAGGCGAGAGAAAAACCCATCAAAAATGTGCCCTCCTTTTTTAGCTGTCCACGCTCCGGCCGCTCCTATTGCGAGAATGGCCCCAAAACCCAAACCCTCTTTCCCCCCAGGATGTCTTTTCACGCCACAATAAAATCTCCTTCTCTCCCCCTTCCCCCGTCGGCACGATCTTGATCATCGCCCCAAAAAACATCACCATCGTCACCATCGACATCGCCACCACTTTAGCCCTTGCCATTGTCGCGACGCCCCATGATTGTCCCTATCGCCTGCAACGACTGCTGTCGCGCCCATCTCGCGATCTTCACCGCCCAGCCCACTGACTAACGGATTGAGAGGCAGCCAAAGCGTCTCCGAGAAAGACCAAGCGAGCTCTCGTTGGGGCCGTCTTTGGCTCTTGTGCCAACGCCCCCTTTTGTTTTCGAGCCAACACGGGTTCCCGTGACTTTCGATTCGAGACTCTTTTCTACACCGTGTCACTTTGTCGCTTTAGTCTGTGACAAGACCTAAAGACCAACTCCAACGCGAATAAAACCATAGTCAGCGTCGACACCACGGCCACGAACTTGCAGTCTTTTTTATCGCACCGCCGATCCAAATAAATAGCTCGACGCTCCCTTCGAATAGGCTTTCATTCTACTCAACTTTTCTCGACTCATCTCGAATCTATTCTTCCTACACACTCTTCCATTACATTATGTCATCGAAAGACCGTCGGAGGTCAGAGAAGCTGGACAAGAACGCCCCTGGCATCGTCACATTGACTGTGTCTCCCGATAAGCTGCGTGCTATCTTCCCCGACAGCTACGAGAGCCCTGTTTCAAACGCAAACGCAAACGCGAACTCGAACAGCGACAACGCAGACGCAGACTCTGACGGCGACGCCCTCACTCCCGCCCCGTCGACGCCTTTGCCCTCCAAGGACGAGGACGCCACCCCGGAAAACAAGACGACCGCCGCTATTGCTAAAGACGACAACGCGTCCGAGTCGACTCCTGCCACGCCCAACGGCAACGCCACTGCTGCCGATACACCTGCCTCCTCGACCATGGCGCCACCCAATGGAACTGCTGCTGCGGCTGCGGCTGCGGCCACACCCGCCCCTGCCGACGACGATAGCAGCGCCGTTGCCAACAAAAAGAAGGGCAGCCTGAAGCGCACGGCTGCTGCTGCCGGTGTCGACGGTACTGCCAGTGGACCCGGCAGCGCCAACGGCGACACCCCTCAGCCGCCTGCACGTGTCCGCAGCAAACCCGGCCCCAAGAAGAAGGCCAGGCTGTATGTGCCCCTCTTATGAACACCCTTTTTAATTTTCTGCTACGCATACTGACTGGACAGTGACGACGGCGTCGAAATTAAGGCATCGGCTGCCGGAGCACACAAGCTCGGCCCCAAGGCCAGCATGGGCGCTATCAACGCCGGCCTGCGCGCCCTCGACCGTTCCGGCAAGCCCTGCCGCAAATGGGCCAAGGGCAGCTTCCAACTCAAGAGCTTCACGGGCGTCCAGTGGAGCATTCCCCGCTGGCGCGCGCCGCCCAAGACGTCTGCCAACACCGATACTGAAGGCGGCGGCGAGACGACGTCTGCCACAGCCTCGGCCGACGGCAGCAACAAGGAGAACGGCGTCAGCGGCAGCAAAGACACCAACGGTACCGACAAGAAGGACCAAAAGAACCAGAAGGAGGACACCAAGACCAACGGCCACACCAACGGCACCGCCACCAACGGCGATGTCACAGCCGCGCCTACTCCCAGCGACGTCGAGATGGCCGGTGCCAGCGCTGTCCCCAGTCCCTCTGTTGAGCCGGCCACCGAGGCCGCTACTCCCGTTGCTACGGCGGCATGATGTTGTCCTCCATTTTGTTCTTGGTTTCTTGTCTTTTCTTGTCTCGTTCTAGCGTTCTTCTTCTTACGTCGGCTATCTTTTCTTATGGGATGTACATTAGTTATGGCTGCGGTCTCTATTTTTATTACGGTCTGATTTCTGGCGTCGGGCAATTTCTATCGGGCATTTTCGCCTTTCTGTTTATCTGTTTACCTGTCTCTCTAGAATTTCACGCGGTATTTGGTCAAAATGGTTTATTGGTAGAGGGAAGTTGGGCACATGGCTACCAGGCCTGCGTTTTGTCTTTATGAAAGAACCGTTTCTTTTCCAGTGTTCTCTTTTCTCTTTATTAACCTGTGTTTGTCTTTATCTCGGTGATGGTCGGGATTGATACATGTTACGGAAAAGGGAAAGGAAAAGGAAAAGGGGGAAAAGAAGGGTTTTCTCTCAAGCACCAAATACCAATAATCAAAAGCTTATGATCTTACTTTACACACAATGTTCCCCTTAACTCCCATCGCCCACCGCCATTTCAGAAGAGTCATGGCCACCTCTAACAACTCTGACTGTGCCCTGGCTCCTCCTTCGATGTCAAGTTCTTGTCACAGTCACATATTGTGGTTGGCCCGTCCCATATATCATCGTCACGATATTTTACTTTGGCAACACATTTTACTTCACACGATGCTTCACTATGGTGGCCAGATTGCATGGTGTCCAGATTGCGTCTAGATTGCCATCCGTAGCCATGCTGTGCCCGCTTCTCTCAATATCCCCATCCTGTGAACAAAGGTCCAGTGACCTTTTCCTGCAAGGCCAGCCCAGGCCTGGTGTAGCTCCAAAAACGTCCCCAAGATGGAGGACCCACTTTCATTTGGGTGTTCCTTCTTTACTTGGTGGTTGCTGTGTCTGGTGTGTGTTGAGCAAAAGGTACAAAGCTCTGTAGTGTATTGTACCGCAAAGCGGAGGTACCTCATACTTAAACGCCTGGCGGTTAGCCCGCCGTGTATTACTGCGAATGAGTTCAATCACCTCAACGATTCCGTCAGCGACCATACCCGAGTAGTTGGTACTACTTGCGCTTCAGAAATATCTACAGGCGGTCCGTTCCAGCGCTGCCCGTCATTGCGAGATACCTTGTGACAGTAATAGCGATATTCTGTCTCGCGTGTTCGGACCGTTGACGGCACCGTACTCTCTGAACTCTTGGGAGGAAAGAGCCAGATGAGCACCTTCCCGAAGAGAGGCAGAAGTGTCAACAGCACCTACTTTAAAAAAAACCTTACAAAGTAGAAAGCACAGATAGCAGTAGCACTCCTTCCATTTTGGTCAGTGTTTACTCATATCGATTCAGTTTTGCTCGGTGTCTGGCTGCCGTCTCGAGTGTCTGGACCAAATTGAGAGCATACCATCCCGTGATTCGTCGCTCCTTCTAGTTGCCCTCCTGCAGCGCTACTCCCCAGCAGGAACTGCGCTATGCGACCACATCCGCTGCGAACTAACCCGCTATTACGCACCATTCGCCCTTTCCAACCTCGACCGCTCCCGCCACCTGCACCTTCACACCTGCCCCATCCCTCCTTCCTTCATCGAGAGCGTCCAAGCACAACGGACGGCAAGTACGACCCGCCATCGAAAAAGGGAGTCGAGCATCTTCTCCTGTCGTTTTCAACATCGTCTTCTCCTGAAGCTTTCTCTTCTCCATCGTCACTCCTGGCGATTCACCCCTACCCCCAACGCCAAACGCTTACTACACCGCACGATTGACAGCTTTCAGAGAGGCACTCAGTGCTTTGTGCCTTGCTCATCTCTAACGCCTATCTCGGAGCGGAGATCCCAACGACCAACATCCAACATTCAGCATTCAAAGCATCGACAAGAACAGGACTGCTGGATCTGAACTCACGACAACCTCATCTTCAGAGCGAACAGTACGACTGCGGACATCAAACGACTGGCCGAACTACCGACCGCCCAGGCTCAGCCGAACCGGGGTGCCAGCAGAGCACACGAGGCCAACGCAATCGGTCTCTCCGCATTTGCCATTTGCTTGTCTGGCGACTCCTCTTTCGACTTTTGACTTTCGACCTTGCATCCTTCCTCCCTTCCACTCTTCCTTGTCACTGCAACACCTTGTCACCTAGCGCCCTGGACCAGCCTTTTGCAGCTTTCACCGATCCGCCTGTCTTATTCCGCTTTGGACGCCACACTTTCTGTCGCGGCCCTCGTATGATACCGCAGCTTTAGAGCCCCGTCTGTGTTCGCATCTCGCATTGATCCGTCTGCCTATCGACCCGTCGAATCGTTGAAATCGACCTCGCCTTGCCATCAACCAAAGCCCCAATACATAGCATCGACCGCTTCAACTGCCGAGACAACAACTCAACTAACTACCTCCCTCCCCAAACGGCATTCCGTCGGCGTCCTCGTTCTCTCCTCCGCCATCCGACAATGTCAAACAACTACTACACACCCGATCCGTCGGGCCTGCCCACCGGCCTGCCGGGCTTCAACCTACGACGATCCAGCTACGCTTCGGCCGCTACATCAGGCAGCCCCGGTGGCTACGGCCGCTCAGGCGCGACCTTCCAACAACTGCTCAACACCACGAATGCCGACGGTACCGATAGCAATGGCGCGAACAGCCACAGCAGCCTACGGCCACCGTACGGCAGCCACAACAGTAGCAGCGCCAACCTTGCCGGTGGCAACAGCGACGACAACGATGCAGACCCCATGTGGGGTGGTATCAACACATCCGATAGTGCTCTGCTGCGTCTGCTCGGTTCACGAAGCCACCAGCTGCCGTCCTTCTCGCGGGCCTTTGAGCCCTTTCTGCGCGGCCCTTCTCCTTACGATCTGCCCGGCATCGTTCCCAACAATAACACGGGTTTCTTCACACCTTCCTATCTTCGGGAATCGGTCTACGTTCAGCGCCTCGAGGAGCAGTACAATGCCAAAATGCAGGCGTCTCGGGAGAGCCAGCAGCTCCGCCAGCCGCCAGTAGCCACACCCGGTGTAGGCGTGCCAGGTAGCAGCGGTATGATGGTTGGTGCAGGCACACTCGGCATGTCTGGCCGGCCACACAGCACTTCCTTGAGCAGTGGATTCGGTGGGCTCGACTACCTCAGCAACTACGGCAATCTGACTAGTATCAGTATCAGCACTGGCGCTGGAGCTGGCCTTGGCAACGGAAAGATTGGCGGTCCCGGGTCGCACCGCGGCCTGTCATACGATGTGGTCGAAAAGGGCGCAGGCAGTGGATCTAGTAGTGGTCTCAGTCTTGGTCTCGGCGGCAGCAGCATCTTGGCAGACGACGAAGAGCCCATTGCCCCCCTGCCCTCGCGCTGGGACAAGGACGACAAGGCGTCGGCTCTCGACGTGCTCTCAGATGGCCTCGACGTTAAATTTGCCGGCTCGCGATCAGCAAACGACCACAACCAGCACGCCCAAGAGGCCGGCTCTGTGCGTGCCGACCACTACATGCCGCCACAGTGCGGCATCTACTACTACGAGGTGACGATCCTTTCCAAAAAGCGGGAAGAATCGACCATCGGCATCGGGTTTTCCGAAGCGACAGCTAAGCTGTCTCGGCCACCGGGCTGGGAGCCTGGCTCCTGGGGCTATCACAGCGATGATGGCAACGTCTTCACTGACCACGGCTCCGGCAAGAAGTACGGCCCATCGTTTGGCCCTGGCGATATTGTCGGCTGCGGCGTGAACTTTCGGACAGGCACTGCCTTCTTTACCAAGAACGGCGAAGATCTGGGTAAGTATCTTTTATTTGTCTCGAAGCGGCTGTTCGTTCCTTCCTTCTCAATTACTGACTGCTCCTTCCCCAGGCATCGCATTCAAGGACATCAAGGCCGACTCGAAGCTCTTTCCGTCTATAGGACTGAAGAAGATTGGCGAGCACGTGCGCGCCAACTTTGGGCAGGTGCCTTTTACGTTTGACATTGACGGCGTCATGAAGGTAGGAGCCTCCTTTGGTCTTTCCATGCTTCCATCTTTCCGTTTTGCTCTTTATTGCGCGCGTGTTTTTGTTTGTTTTGTCTTGCGTGTTGCTGTTTTTTCTGTTTCTTTTGTTTTTCATGTTCCTCATGCCATCCTACTTCGCACCTTTACTGCTCTTCTCTCCACAACATTTAATATCGATGGATGCCTCGAAAGCTCGTCGCATTTCGCATTTTTACTCTCCCTTCGTCTACATTGGCGCAATCGCTCTTTATGCACTATTCGTTATTCCCGTCCTTCCCTACATTATTTCTTTTTGCATCCTCTATTTCATCGTCTCGTCGCTTGTCTCGTGGTGTTTTCGGTTCTTTCCCACGGCCCGTCATGGCCACGATGACGGCGCCCCCGATCGTGCCCTCGTCTACGGCTTCTTCGAAGACTACATACTCCCCAATGGTGCGGCACATGTGAACGCCATCGAACACGCCATTGGTTTCGCCCCCGAAGACGACCGGCATTCTTTCCAAGACTTTGCTGCACCCATGTCGCGTCTAAATACAACACGCGATCTAGGCGTATATAACGACCTCGACGGCCATGCATCCTCTGAAGCCTTCCTCTCTTCGTATGGGATAGACGTCTCTCGTCGACCTGACGATTTTGGCCGTTCTCCTCTCACGGACGTACGCCGGCTCCTGGACCCATAGAGTGACTCTATCCCTGAATCGCTGTACATCCACACATTGAGAGTTCTCTACAGTGGCGACCCGCGTATTGAACAGCTGGAGGATTTGATGGTGCAGTTTCTCGAAGATCGAAGGGAGCGCGAGGCCTATCTTGTGCGTCTTTGGTCTTTTTCGTCTCATCAGCAAAACTTGACTGCTAGTGCTGTCGAGTTTTTTGTGGTCTTTTCCGTTGCTTCTATTTTTTTTGTTGCTGCCTTTTTTGTGCTTTTTTTCGAGTCTTATCCTTTCTTTTGATTCCAATATGATATGTTTTGGTCCGTTGCTAACAATGGCGGTGATACAGAAAGAGAAGCAGGACATTAAGAACCAGATTCTTAAGACGAAGTATGTCGTTTTAGCCCATCCTCTAATACTCGCCCATTGTACTTGTATAGCTAACCAACGCAGGACTGACAAGCTTGCACCCGACACTAGCGAGACAGACCTTGTCCAGCAGCTGGTAGGTTAACGCCCCATGGACTTTACCATAGCAAACATCAGTGACACCAGTCTAATATTGACAGGTCCTCCAATTCTTACAACACGACGGCTATGTCGACACTGCCCGCGCTTTTGCCAAAGAGATCGAGGCGGAGAAGGAGGCGCTGAACATTGATTCGAAACACCCCGTGGAGGCATACAACATTGCCGACGACGAAGACGCGAACAAAAGACAGCGCATCCGGGCTGCCGTGCTGGACGGTGACATTGACCGGGCACTCGAGCTGACCAAGGCCGACTACCCGACCGTGCTGGAACGGAACGAGGCAGTACACTTCCGTGTCAAGACGCGCAAGTTTATCGAAATGATCCGCAGCGAGGCCGAACTTAACATTGTCGGCAACGGTGCCAGTAGCGCCAACGGCACGAACGATGTGAGACAAACCAACGGTAACGGCGGTCCGCAGATGGATGTCGACGACGTCATGATGGTCGAGGCCAACAACAACAACCTCAGCAACAATGGCGCCGCCCCAGCGGGCCAAGCACTGGTGCAGAACGCGGTCAAGTACGGGCAGCAGCTGCAGGTTGAGTTCCAAAGCGACGCCAGGCCCAAGATGCGTAACGCGCTGAACGAGGTGTTCTCGCTGCTGGCGTACACGAACCCGTTGAAGCAGCCCGAGGTGGCGCACCTTTTGGACCAGCGGGGCCGGGTGGCTGTTGCGGAAGAGCTCAACTCTGCTATTCTTCAGTCACTCGGAAAGTCGTCGAAATCGGCGCTGGAGAATCTGTACGCGCAGACAAACGTGCTGCTCGAAGACCTGCGGCAGAATGGCGGGCCAGGCGCGTTTGTGACGATACAGGACACACTGGACGAGATCCCGGAGGCGTCACCTTGAATGGGGTGGCCTATCAACGTCCATGAGTGGTGATTTTGTTTTGTTTTTTTGACCTCCTTTATTCTTTTGTATTCTGTCTCCTCACCGTTTATTACTGTCTTACTGTCTTACTGTCTTACTGTCTTACTGTCCTCTTCATTTCCACACTCTGCTCTTCATATCCCAGGTGTTTTCATCTTTTGGGCGTTGTTACTTCGTTATTAGGCTTCAGGTAGGGATCTATTTGATCTTGTTTTTCAGTCTTGTCGTGCTTTTCCTCATCGTTTCCTTTTTTCCCCCCTCTTTTCTTTCCTCTCCTTTCTTGGTTCCAACGCTGAGTGCTTTTCTGTTCATTCCTGTTTCATTGCTGTTTGCAGTGGTTATTCTTCATATTCAGGGGCGCATTAGTCTTCAAGTTTTTACTCTCTTTTCTCTGTCGCCCTCTTCCCTCAAATTTATAGATCAAGGAGTTACAGGAGCTTTCGTTTCAATGTCAAACTACATTCTACCCGTTCCAGCCTCTCCTCCGGCTTTCTGCGTTGTCGTTTGCGATCATTTACCATCTCCTAATACTTCCAGTCATAATCAACAATACAATCCACCTTTACTAAATAAAGTAGGTAATGTCGGCCTTTCTATGATGTGACAATATATACGTCGTATTTTCTATGGGTATCATTACAAGAGGGGTGATGTACAGACAGCCGTTTCTGCTGTTGAAACTAGAGCTCGATCCAGCTGGCTGCCGTATCAGAAGCTGGTGTCTTTTCCGTCACACCCCGCCTCAGCCAGTACTTTTCCACGATGCGGTCTCTGTGCTCAACCAGCCGTGGATGCGCTCTGACCATATCGGGCAATACCCGGTTGTGCCACCGGAAACGGGGCTCGCCAGACTCGTCGCCGTCCTCCAACAACAAATGGGTATAGGAGAAGACGGCCGCATCAAAGAGTGTCGGCTCGCTGCTGCCAAAGAAGTAGTTTTCCTCTCCCTCCTGACTCTCCTGGCTCTCCTGCAAAATTGTGGACAGCGCCGACAAGGCCGCTTCCGCATCCCGGTAGAGCTGCGCCGTTGCCGATGCCGTTACCGCCTGCGCGCCGCTGCTGCTGCCCCAGACCTCGGCGGCCGCGGCGGTGCGCAGCTGGTTTGCGAGGGCAGAGCGGACAAACGAAGAAGAAGAGGCGGCGTTGGCGTAGAGGCGGGAAGCAATTGATCCCGATCCCGATGCGGACTTTTGGTTTTGGGACATATCCTCGTCGAGGTAGACGGCGTGCAGCCAGGCACGGCGAAGACTGGTGTCCAACAAAGCCTGGTAGGCAGCCGTCTTGGGATGGCCGCGGAGGGTGGAGGGCGAGGTAGTCGAGGAGGAAGAGCTGTCGTCCGCTGCCTTCTTGACGTAGGCGGGGAAGTCATGGGCAGGGACCGGTCGTGGCGGCTGTTGAGTCTTTGCCTGGGGCGCCGTCGTCGTCTTTCTCCGAGCCGGCTGCAGGAACGGCAAAGCGCCGGTGGGCGAGGCGTGGTTCGAGGAGGCGGCAACGTTTACAGGGATACCGGCAAACCGAAGGAATGTCTGGAATGTCAGTGGCGTCGTTCTTCTCACTTCTTCTTCTTCTTCTTCTTTCTTCTCTCGACTCACCTGCCACTTGAGGCATGTCGGGTTGAAGCTGGCGCGGCCGGCAGCGGCGTCCTTGGGATCGATAAAGACGTAGAGTGTAGGGAGGGCGTTTGTGGTGTCGGCATTGTCCAGGCCGTCGAGGCTGGCATCACCTGGAAGAGCATTTGGCGGATAAGTGACGAGGGGCACAAGATCGAAAAGTCGCTGGAGGGGCGCAGGGATAGGCGGAAAGAGGGAGGGATGTGAGGTCGAAGAAGAGGAAGAAGAAGAAGCCATCTTTGTCGGTTTTGTCTTTGGGGTGTTGGCAGGCTGCTGTGGTGGTTGTATTGCGGATGCCATTGTGGGTGTGTGGTGGTTGTGACGTTGAAGTTCAGAGTTGAAGTCGCTGAGGATGTTTTGACGTGTTTTGAGATTTTTGGGCCGGCCGACTCCACTAGAAATTGCCGTTTTGGCGGGGTTCGGCTGTTAGAGGGGCGCTATTTCGGTGACGTTAGCGGCTGGGGCGTGGGCGTGGGATCGAGGGCAGCTATTATTAGAAGGAGTCAAATATATCCGTTGACAAGACTCGAGAAATCCAAATTAACCACAGGGCAGACGAGATGAGAATAGTATGTTCATTTGTATATTCGTAGTAAGTGCACATAACTCTTTGGTCCACAGTTGGTTCAAAGCCAAACCGGCGCAAAGCATCGTAACTCGTAAGATCCAGGCAAAAATGCGGTGAAAAGAAATGTCGTCAAAGATGTCAAAGATGAAGACAGAAGCGAGAAAGCGAAACAGCGAGACAGCAAATAAAAGAATTCAGACTCTCATGACGGCTCAGACAGCTTGTCGGTGGCTACAGCGCAGTTAGCAATGGCATACATACAAAAGATAGAGAGGATATTCCATCCATCGACTGGGCTCACCTTCCAGATGGAAGAGGACATTGGAGCGGTAGTTCTTGAACATCTGCGCAACCAGCTCGACGTCCATGTTCTGGATATTGATGTCCTGGCCGAGGTTAGTCTGATGTCTCTGTGGAGTCATCCAGTCCTTTATACCTCGTCTCTTCTCGAACTCACCTGCAAAGCCTTGTTCATGACCATGACGGCCTCGTTGAGTTTCTCCTGTGTTGTCGTCAGCAGCTATTCGTCCATTCAACTCGTGCAGTCCAGAATCCGTCATCTCAAAGCATCCCTCCATCTCTCCATCTTCCTATCCGAACTTACAACATTCGTGATGATACGCGACAGAAGCAGGTTCTGCTGATGTTCGTGAGGGCTCTCCTGTCTTGGGTCAGTGTGTATTCTGCAGACAGGAGAAGTAGACCACTCCACTTGCTCCTCGGTCGTCGAGATCGACTTACCATTGTGTTTTGCTGCAAAATGTCGACTGGTGAAGCGATTGCAGTGCGTAAACAAGAAAGCCGCTATCACGACGCGGCTTCTGTTGTCGATGCGCGTTCTGCTAAGTAAATGGATATAGTGGGGCAAGTATGTCTGCAATCAGAAGGCGGTGTACTGTGGCAGAATATGGCCAATCGCCAACCACGAACCACGCCCCACGCCTGCCGCGCCAGTGAAGCTCACAGGGACAGTGATTGTGCTGCGTGCTTCTTGCCGTTCTTTGCTGCATCTCAATTCGACCTCTGCCCGACTTTTGATCTTTTACATCCACGAATCCACGATTCCACGACATTCCATCTACCGCCGCCATGTCTACACAAACACCAGAACAGATCGCGGCGCACGCGGCACACGTCGAGCTCGTCGAACAGCGCGACATCCACTCCATCCACAAGACCTTCCGCAATCCGTCGTGGAAGCCGAACCAGCGCCGCAACAAGAACGTCAAAACAATCTTGGGCGACATGTCGCGCCGTGAGGCCTCGGCTCTGGCGACGCCCCAGGAGAACAATAGCGGCGTCAATACTCCGCGGGCGTCCAGAAACTCGGCAGCCGCTGCCGCTGCCGCTGCCGCCGCAAAGAAGGAGGACGACGGGCTGTCGACTAGCGGCAGCTCAACACCAGCGAACGGTGCCCCGACGGGCAGCAACAACAATGGCGGCCTGCCGCCCAATCTTGCCCAGGCGAACCGCAGCCTGTCGAAGCTGGTCCTCGAGAAGAGCCTGAAGCCGCCGGCTGGAGGCGCAGGCGGCGGTGCTACGGGTGCCGCCGCGTTGACGACGAACGCACCGAGCGTGACCTACACAAACGTCGAGAGCGCGCCGAGCATGGCGCCGCAGAAGCGGTACTGCGACATTACGGGCCTGCCGGCGCCGTACAACGACCCCAAGACGCGTCTGCGGTACCACAACATGGAGGTGTTTGGCGCGATCCGGAACTTACAGCAGGGCGTCGCCGAGCAATATCTCGAGATGCGTGGAGCTCACACAGTCCTCAGATAGAGGACGGCACGAGGGAGAGGAAGAAATATTACGGGCAGTGTTTGGACAGCGGGCGTTACGGATGCATTTAGGTGGCTGTACTTTGATGTACTTTTCGGTGTACGGAGTACTTTACGGAACAATATCGATCAAGACTTCAATTCAAACAAAAGAAAAGAAGAAAACAAACAACGAAACATCGAGACATCGAGACATGTGCATGTATGACCCTCACAAATCGAGCCCCAGCTATGCACCTGCCGCCTCTCAGCGGACAAGTGGACTGAGCGTGGTGCTCCGGCTTAATCGTGGTCAATAAACTCATAGAGAACTTGATCTCTGCCATCCAAGCAAACCAAAGAGGTTCGCTCGTCGACAGACCACCGAAAACGTAGGAAGAAGTAGTAATCGGTTACCATGGCATAACGCCAGGCCGTCGTGGCAGTGTGGAGAGTAGAGAGGGGAGGGAAGCAAGAGCAGCCTGACAGACAGACAGACAGACAGACAGACAGGCAGACAGACAAACGCCATCAACAGCTGGGCGCCTACTTAGGCATCCGTCATTGAGTGCAGTCGTCAAATCGTCGAATTGAAAGCATCGCGTGCCACTCGAGTCCAGCGCATCAAATAAGATACACTCTGGAAATAGCCTAGGTAGATGATTTCGTCGATTAAAGATGTTCGCTTTGATAGGCGGTGCACGTTGTTGCGTTGTGGTGTCCAGCTGTTCTTGTGTTTCCCAAACTCGTCATAAGGAGAAAGAGAGAGAGAGAGAGAGAGGAGAAGAGAGGACGTAAAAGGAGTCGAAATTTTTGACAGCGTGGATACCTGTAGCTCCTGCCGTGCGGAGCCTTGCCTTACTCTATCTGGCTCTGGCTCCTGCCTACACCGCCTTTGCCCAGCCTTCGCGACTGCCCCAACAGAACAAGCATAAATGGCCCCTCCACTACGACTCTGCAAGTCCGCCACTGGCGAGGGGCATGTGACAGCGGCAGGAGCGCCTGCGAGCGCCCTAGCAGCACCTGCCGTCACCTGTAAATTCTACGCAACCACCCCGCTTTCTCCTTCCCTCTGCCTCTCTTGCTCGGAGTTTCAGCCCAGGAAATCGCCCGTCTCCAAGTCGACAGAACAAGCAAGTACTCTTTACTTCGTAAAGGCTCCGTAGCAGTTGCCGCTATCTCCTGCTCTTTGCTCCTTCCTGTACTTCCTGCATCCGACTCTCGTCCTCCTTTCTGCCTTTTCTGCCTTTTCTGCCTTTTCTGTTTTCGACGATTCTACATTGTGACGACAAACAAACGCCGACCACATTTGACATCTTCTTCCACCATTCTCGCAATCGACCCCTTTTCTTCGACAACCTCGTCCATCGCATCCCTCTCCAACTACACAAACTACACCGCCACGACGTCACCACCGAATCCGTCGCCACCATGAAGCTCTACTACATTGGTGTATGTCAATATCGAGAAACATAAGAGACGATAGGCGATAGACCACAACAATACACACGCCTCGACCGAATACTGACACTCCTGTTTCCCCACAGATCATCCGCAACGAGGGCGGCCAAAACAAGTCTGCTGAGCTTGTCGCCGAAAAGGACCTCTCCGAGTACTCCCGCTTCACCCGCTCCAGCATCGGCGAGTTCATGACCCTCTTCTCCAAGACCGTCGCCGAGCGCACAAAGCCGGGCCAGCGCCAGGATGTCGAGGAGCAGTCCTACACCTTCCACGCCTACGGCCGCAGCGAGGGCATCTGCGGCATCATCATCTCGGACCAAGCCTATCCTCCGTAAGCCATGCGCCCAATTTTCACCGCCCTCTGGCCTCGCTGTCTAGCCTGCTAACTCTTACGCGCGCACAGTCTCGTCGCTCACCAGCTCCTCGGCAAGGTCGTCGACGAGTTCTTGGCCTCCTGCCCCCGCTCCGCCTGGGCCACCGGCGAACATCCCTCTGTCAACTTCCCCGAACTCAAGGAGTACATTGTCAAGTACCAGGACCCCCAGCAGGCCGACAGCATCATGAAGATCCAGCAGCAGCTCGACGAGACCAAGATCGTCCTCCACAAGACCATTGAGAGCGTCCTCCAGCGCGGCGAGAAGATTGACGACCTCGTCGCCAAGTCCGACGGCCTCAGCGCCCAGTCCAAGATGTTCTACACCCAAGCAAAGAAGCAGAACTCGTGCTGTGTGGTGATGTAGACAAAAAGACGAAGAGACGAAAAGACGAAGAGACGAAGAGACGAAGAGACGACAAGACGGAAAGAGAAGGTTGGATGACGTGTGATTAAGACTGTCTGCTTGGTTTAATTTATAGTGATTTGTCGTTTTTGTTCTTCTTCTTTTGGACACTACCATTAGATATGTGGTACGGCGTTGTTGCATTTTTATTTTCTTTTTTATGATTCTTCTTTTGGTATCTTTTCCTCTTCTTCACTGCCATATAACTCTTGTCGCTAGTTTCAAGAATATTCAGGCTGCCGTTCTCACTCACCTTCTACTAGAATAATGTTTCAAATGACGGGCTCTACTGAAAATGCGGTGTACACTCTTGTCTCGAACAGGCTTTCTTTTTTACTTTCTTTTCTTCGTGTCAACCGCGGCTTTCTTGCCTCGCTTGAACACTTGGACTCAACAGTCATATGAGTACGTACCCTCGTACCCCCGTACCCTGCAAACATGCTTGTTTATGCGAGGCTATGATGAAACAAGTTGGGTCATTGTGAGTTGGGAGCTCTACAAGCACTGCAGTTATCTCACAGTATTAGCCATCCTTGCAAATGGACTCTATTATTCTGTAATTGGATTTTATTTGGATCTAAATATGAGTGTCCTGTTGAGGTACATCTCTTGGTATCGCACATGAGGTAATAGAAACTAAGAAATAAGATAAGTTGGGAGACCTCATCCCTAGAAATAAGAAGAATAACAGAATAGTCCCAGATGAAGAAGATTAACAGAGTACCAGCCCAAAGAAGAAAAGCAGTAAACACTGAGGTGAAATAAAATATAAACTTCCTACCCAGGTGGAAGAGGAAAGAAAGAAGAGAAAAGAGAAAGAACTAGTCGATCAGGAAAATATAAAAAAGGCCCATTACGAGAACACCAGCTCTCATAATCAACAAAGAAGTGAAGAAGAAGAAGAAGCGAAAGAGACAGGAGAAAAAAGAAGAAAAAGAAGAAAAAAGAAGAAAAAAGGCTTAACAAAGGGGACTACACCGCCTCCAGAATGACACGCTCACTCTTCCGGTTCTGTGCCAGCTGGTACGCCTGCAGGTTGCTGTTGGCGTTTGCATTCGACCGGGGTGAGAGGTAACGCATTTTTTGCTGCTGCTGCTGCTGCTGCTGCTGTGAAGCGGAAGATGAAGCCGAAGCTTGCATGCGACCGCTGCCGGCTCCCTTTCCGCTGTATTTGTAGTCGGTGGCATCCGCATCAGCCAGAGACGCCGGCGCCTCCACCAGCATCGGCGTAGACATCTTGGTCTCCTGCAGCCGTTCGTTCTTGCCGAGCCGAAGTGTGGCCGAGCGCGAGGGTGACGACGACGACGATATCGGAGTTGCTGCATTCGCCGTAGCTGTAGTAGTTGGCGGTGCCAGGTTGTTGGTCTTGAGTGGACGCAACAACTGCCGCTGCTGCCGCGAGATGCTAATCTGGCGTGCAATAGAAATCTCCACCGCCGACTTGAGTGTCGGGTCGGGCTCTTCGACTTCGAGGTCTAGCGAGGCCGTTGACGAGGGCGATCCTGATGTCTTGCCGCGCAGGAGCTTGCTGCTGGCACTACCTGCACTGCTGCTTGATGTGGATCCCGTCGATGACGGCGGTGAGATCATCTGCCACTGCGGCTCTTGGATCACCGGCTTGAATGGCTGTTGGATCTGCTCCACCGGGTAGTCCATTTCTGTGGGCGAGTCCAGAATCAGGCTCGACTGTGACGGGTCAAACTGGGCGACCGAGATGGGCGCGGGAGCTGGAGCTGGGGCATGCGCATGAACCGGAGGAGGCGCCAGAGCAGTCGTCGGCATGGTGTGAGACCTGGCCGGCGGGCCACGGCGGTTGATAATGCTGCCCTGGTTGCTGCTCATGGTGCTGCGAAGAGGGCTGTTGTTGTAGCACTGTGAGACCGACGAGGATGACAAAGGTTGCGCGGTTTGCTGGGATGTAGACACAGCGGTGCCAGGAGGCTGCAAGAAATCAAAGCCTGCACGTGTCGGCGACCGCATGGCCGCTGGCGATGTGTTGGACCGCAGACGGGGAGAAAGCAGAGGGCTGTTGACACTGGTCGCGTTGGTCATGGCCAGGCCGACGGGGACGTGTCCATTGCCGTGTCCGTTGGGATTGGCCATGTAAGTGTTGCTATTAACAGCGACATTGGGCGAACGGCCTGGAAACAGGGAAAAGGCAGGCGACTTTGTAACGTGCGGCGATGTAGCCCGGCGCTGCAGGCCGGGACTGGGCAGGCCGTTAATGACCATCATGGCATCGGCTGCTGCTGCTGCTGCAAAGTCACGCTCAAAGTCCTCCTGGCGGATGCGATCGTTGATGTTCTTGAGCTTGTCGAGTGTGGCCTGGCGGCGGGCCAGCAACGACGACGCCGGCTGCCAAGACGAGCCACTGCCCAGCAGACCGCCAAACATGACGCTGTAGCGTTCCAAGCGAGCCTCGGGAATTTCAACATCGAGGTATGGGCTGGCGCCCAGCATCGGTGGAGGCATCAGGTGGTTGCTGTTACCGCCTGCAGGCACCCCGTTCACGCCGCCAAGGTTGCTCATTGTGCCGTTGCCGAGGCCCATGGGCATCGGGTCGGGGATGTCTGCCCGTCCCCTTTGAAAAGCTGGCTCTGATGCCTTGGGCCGCAAGAAAGGACGCTTGCTGCGGCCCTCCTTGATGCTTGGGGCGGCAGAACCTGAGGGTGTTGGAGCCGCAAAGGGTGCCGGACTTCCGTTGCTGGCCTTGATGTTTGTGGACGTCGCCGGTGTGGATGTCGCCGGCTCGGGGACAATCTGGACAATAATGGGCTGGTGCTTTTTGTTGCCGCTGAGGGTTCCTGGCCGCTCTGTTGCCACAGACGTGGAAGAGGCGTTTGTGGTCGTCCCCACGGCCGAGGTCATGACAGCCGACGAATTATCGCTGGCCTCAAAGGACTGAGTCAATGTAGTTGATGTGAGAGTGGACTTGGCCGGGTCTTGGTGTCGCTTGCTGCCAAAGATGCCAAACAGTTTGCGCCGTGTCGTCTTGGACCGCTGCATGGGTGCTTCGTTTGTAGGGGACGTCTTCTGCTCCTGAGCGGCTGCAAGTATCTCGTGGGTCTGTGCCACCGCCTTTGGTTGCCACGAGGCATAGGTGGCCGGCTCGTTTCTCTGGCTTGGAAGACGGTCTGTCTGCGCCCGCTGCGGCGGCCGGAAGGACATTGGCTCGGCCGGAGGGTGGACTGGGCTGCCAAGAGCCATGCCGATCTGGATCTCGCCCGACATGAGCGACTCGGGCGAGGCACGGCCGGTTGGCCATGAGGGTGGATCCAAGCCACTAATACCACCGACCTCGTCGACGGTGGCTGGCTGTGTGCGGAGCGGAATGTGGAACGCACCACTGCGTGCTGCTGGAGGCCGGGTCCCCAAGTACAAATCATCACGAGAGATCCGCTTGTCAAAGACGGCCGTCGACTTCTTGGTCAAAAACATGTCGTCCCGCGAGATGCGGCGGTTGAAGTTGTCTGGTCTGCTGGGCGGTGCAAGCGAGTCTGTGGAAGCAGGAGGAGGAGCAGGGCGGCTTGGGGCACTACCGCCCGATGTGTTTGGCCGGGAATGCATATTAGTTGTAGTTGTTGTAGTAAAAGTGGTAGGAGCAGCAGAAGGATCGGCGGAAGAAGAGGGCGTCTTTGGAGGCGGCGGCGGTGGAAGTGGACGGTTCACGTAAGGGCATTCTCGTTTGCCGTCAATGCCAGGCGAGGGCGGTCTTGAGATGGGCGCGGCCTTGTCGGTTGTTTTTCTGGCTGGCCTTTCGTTCTTCTCGAACCTTTCAGTCTTCTCGGTCTTCTCAATCCTGTTGAATCTAGCAGTGTTGTCGTTTTTGTCTTCAACGAGTCCCAGGACAGTTCACGTCTGCAGCGTGGGCTTCGAAACAAGGCCGAGCTCGGTGGACGAGAAGTTGGAGATCGAGCTTGCGGCCGTGTTGGATGAGGAGGAGAGCGAGGAAGAAGAAAAGACGATGTAGCAGACGAAGAAGAAGAGAAGGCCCTTGATGAAAGAGATCTCGTGCCAGAGCCTGAGCCAGAGCCAGGACCAGAAACAAAACCAGACGTAATACTGGCAGCACTGGCCATACTGGCAGCTGTGGGAGTAACAATTGCCGGTGCGTTTGAGGGGACCGCCATCGTCGAGAGCAGAGACAGCGGCGCGTTTGGACCGTGCGTCTTACCCTGGCCGCTTGCATGGTTCGTGGAGGCCGATGAGGCGTTTACAGAAGCGCCTGTACCTTCATTGTGGCCGCCGTTGTTGTAGCTGCCGATGGTTGTGGTGGCCGCCCCCTCTAAGGGATCTGGAACGACTGAGGATGGACAGCATCCTGCGCAATGTCCGGGGTGAAAGACAGGGGTATTTTGTCTCTTTTGGCTCTTTTGTCTCTTTTGTGTACTCCGTAAACACTGGAGTCGATGTAGTCGAAGTGGATGCACAGTGGAGGCACCAGCGGGTTCGATGGCAGGCTGGACTGTCGCAGATGCTGTGGGCAAGCTGCAGTAGTGCTGGCGATTTCTCTTTTCTGGCCTGGGCGAACAGGGTTTTGATAGAGCAGGGGTGAGCCTTGTTGCGCACTTTTGAAGTTTCACAACGCAAAAAGGAGGATAAAAAGTAGAACGAAGGGATGAGAGAGACAAAAGGACAGAGCAGGTCAAGAAGAGAGAGAGGCAGAACGAGGGAATGGAAACAAAGGAGAAATGGATGCAAAAATGGACCCAGAAACAGCGTCAGTGTGTACGACGTACGTCGTGTATTAGACAGTATTACGGAGACCTGACTGTCAGAACAGGGGGGTGGAAACCAAAGAAGTGAAGGTCGTGAGAGTTCGAAAACGAGAGGTAAAAAGAAAACAAAGCAAAAGCAGGATGAAGTAGAAGCAGAGGAAGCAGAAAAGACGGCGAATGAGGGTAAGTCCGGTGAGGAGATGACGAGAAGGCAGACAAGGAGGAAGAAGAGAAAGAGAGAAAAGAAAACCAAGAGGATCACATCTTCAGGCCGGGAAAAGATATGGGCAAAGAGGGTTATATGCCTTGCACACAAGACTCTTTTCCTTTTTTCCTTTGCCTTTTGCCTTTGCCATCACTTTCTCATTTCCATTTTGCCATCTTGTCTTTCTTACCTTTCACCTTTTGCCTCTCTTTCATCCAACACATCGGACCTTGGAAAGGGTACAGTCAAAGCTGAGGCTGCCCACGACACTCACAATGAGACGAAAGAGAGAGAGGGAGGTGACGCCCATCGCCAGGCAGTGCCGAAGGAGTGACAAAGAGGGTCAATGGTGGTCATGATGGGCCAAGAATGGGTCAAGGAAGGGTAGGAAGATGCAGATGGCATCGACAAAGATGAACACTTTTCACCCAGCTGGCTCGTAGAGTCGTCGGCTGCAAGGTTCGGGGGCGACGCCGGGCTGTCGAAGCTTTTCGCAGCAGTGTTGAGAGGCGACGCATCGCACGAAAGCGAGGCAATAGGCCTCGCTAGTCTTGTTTTCCTCGAGAACTATCTATTCCTACTTGACCCCTCGTTATCGATGTTTGAGATGGATGGGACGGTTATTTTCAGCAGGGTTGATCGCCGTCAAGGGTCATGGGTGTTTGGGGTATGGGCGTATGCTGGGGGAGGTGCTGGCTGGCACCATGGTTGCGTGTTTGGGTGTTTGTGCGGTGACAAAAAGGGTGACCAAAGGTGATAAGATAGGTCAAGTTGTCAGGATGCGATTTTGCGATTTGTTACGGGAACCGTGGTTTGAGGGGATGCGCACCCCGTCCCTGTGGGCCAATCGCAACGGCAACCACGGAGGATGTGCAGGGGTGCAGTGGGAAGGAACGAGGGAAGATGAGAAAGGGGAGGGGGTTATGACAAGAGAAGGTGCGGACCTGCATCCCGTCGAACGCCACTTGGCATTGGAAGCGTGTGTTTCAGATTGTTCCACGAGCACTGAGAAAGAAAAGAGGAAAGGAAAGAGCGATGGGAGAGCATAGAACGCTTTACTGAAAGACGAAAAACGTCGTCAGCCAGAATCACAATGTACGGGCGCTTCATAGCACTTACATGCAATCACGGGTGCATCAAAGAGACGTCGTCCGCTCCGTACTTCCGTCGTAGCTATCGGCCGACATGAAAAGTCAGGTTGTTGTTGCATGAGATGAGAGATGATACTGTGTTTTGTGTGCGTCCTTTCCTTCTGGCATTTGTACTTTGCTGCGTGTGGCTGTTCCTTCCTGTTTGGGCAACCACCTACATCGCGGCTTCCTTCTGAGGACTACCACACCTCGTCTTACACGCTCCTTCCACGCATACCGAACAAACTCGCATTTACTTGTCCATCGTGCCTTCTCGTGCTTCGATCTTTCCTGATTCGGGTCAGCTCCTAGGCTAAAGGGGCTAAACTGCTGCTCCCCTTTTCATCTTTTAAAAGTGGCGATGTCAAAACAAAACCTCCTGAGAATCAACTGTTTGCCCATACTAGTCAACTCTAGTCGCCACCTGCCTGCCACTGAATTCTTTCCATTCGACGTCTCCCCATACGATTGACACGGCCTGGAGCCCGCAAGATTGCGGCGGCACGGATACGCGGTCAGCCATCTTTGGTTCGACTGGAAATCATTTTGACCTTTTGCAATCCCTTCATTTCGTTGGCCATTCTCTCGTCGACCAACCCCTGTCTATCAGTCCTCTGGTATATTTGTTCTCCCCAATCCCAACGATATACCACGGCAGACACAATGGATCGGCCTCGACGTTCTGGAAGCTCGCCGAGCCGTGGTGCGGCTGATTCAAGAGCATCGTCTCGTCTTTGCAGTGTCGAGTCCGCTCCACGATGAGATCTCTCTGTCGCTTCGAACTCCTCCCCCCTCCCTCGATCCAATGATGTGCTCTCCTCTGATGAGGCCATACACGCATTTGGCCGTCCCATTTGCTCTTCCTGTCTCTGCATTTTTTTATCCAATTACATCCGATCGCATATGACTGGACAGCCAGGCCTGCAAGAAATGTTTATGCACCGCCGAGAGCCCGTCAAAGGCCCGTCAAAGGCCCGTCAAAGGCCCATCAACAGCCCGTCTACAACTACCGCATCGTCTTACACATCTCCAAAGTCTAAAAGTCTAGACTGCCGCTCGCCCTTTGTGAGAACAGCGTTCCGCCAGCCTCAGTATCGCCTACAAAAAGCTTCAAACTAGCAGCCTCGGCTTTCCCGAGTCTTTCCGTGCATAGTAATGCACCGTGTATATATGCGGACACTGTGTCACTCGCACTGCTTTAGCACGACGTTTTTCTCTCGACCATCATCACTCTTCTCACTGATCTTGGGCCTCATCAACCACTGATCGCATGCACTGTGGAGCTCATCGTCATCGCCCGCTCAATATCGTGCACTAGCGGCGCCGCAGACCAGCCAAATCACGAGCAATTCTCCGCAGTCACTCGCCTTTCGCACCCTTTTTTGGGAGGTTTGTTCCTTTGGGCCCTTCCTTTTTTTTGCGGTCTACTTTTTGTCCCTAATCGTTTTTCCGCACGCACGGCTTTCGCCCGGGAACATTTCCATGTGGTATTTCGGCCTCGTTGCAACACGCCTCGACACGCAGACTCCAACACATTTGACTCCGCAATTGTCCCATGAGGGCGAGGACCCCATTTTCTCTTTATCTCTCTCGTGTCGTTCTGTGCCGTTCTGGCGCCTGTTTCGCTTCTCATCTCCCGAGGTTTGCCCGGCTTTTTGGCGTTTTTGCACGCTTCGTCTCGGCTTTCCATCTTTTTCTTTGATTCTCTATTTCCTCTACACAGTATTCTCTATTCTCGCTTTAATTCCTTTGATCTCACGCGGGAGCCCGTCAGCAGTAGCATTATCGTTGGAGAATTAGATTTCTTTTCGTTTTCGTTGTGGCTCTATTTTCCAATCTTCTTCCTCCTTTTGTTTTCTTTTACATCACTTTCGCTGTCCCGATTCCAGTCTTCCCCCCAAAACCGCCCCCCACGTTCACGAGCCTCGTGCGCCCGTCCGCCAATTGCGCCGACCACCTGATTGCAACACATAAATCCGAGAATACAATTCTTTTAGTCTTCACCGTTCTCTTCAATCTCTTCGGCCTTTTTTCTACGCTCTTACAAGACAGTCTCGCTCGGCCACAACCCCCTGCGTTTCCTGTCTCACCTCGACCGCTTCCGTGTCTCCCCATCTCCCTTATCTCGACGTCTACCACGGACCAGATCTCCGTCCCGTAACAGTACACTTTGACCGGTCCGGTCCGAGCTTTGACAGAACAAACTCACCGTCTTCTTCATCCTTTTCCCCCTACACAACATTAATATCGGCGAATACTCCGAACAGAAGCAAGACGAAGTTGTAAACACAAGATATATATCCTATTCTTAAATTCTTCCGCACAGCTCAACCTCGATACCCGTCTCGCCTCGTCCCTCGACATCTCGCCTGTTGCCTTTTTATCGTTCTTGTCGACTCTTCACTCTTCTCTTTCAGATTGTTGCATGTGCAGGGCTTTGTTCCCCAATTTCTTCCCCAAATAACAACATCTCGGTTCTCTTTTTCTCCGCTGCCGACTTATCAGGAAGAGACGGGCTCATCTTGTGAGTATTTTTGCTTTTTCGCTTTTGTGATTTTACGTGTCAATTTCACATGCACTTTTTACTGCTTTTATAACGATTGTGTGGCCTCTGTGTCCCGTTCTATGTCGCTGTCTTGTTCCCTCTTTCCTTACTTGCGTCTGCCCTGTTTAGCCGGGCCTACATTTATTATTCGCCTAAGCTGCCGGTCTGGCTTATTCCAGTCTTTTTTTTGCATGTTTATGGTGTGCCTTGTCTCCTTGTTCTTGCCTCGTTTTGCTCGCAGCAGTGATTCTGTTTATGAGCATTGTTTGCGCACGACGTTTTATATTCCTCGATCTGCTCGTCCTCAACCACGACTAACAGCGCCATCAGTCTATACACCACAAACACCTACACACATCCACGATGAACGCATCACATCACGCAGCGGCCCGGCAGTCGTCGGCCTCGTCGGCTACCGGGGCTGGCGGCAAAATTGTGCCACCACCGCCGATTACGGTCAAGACATCGACGACCGATGCCTTCCTGAAAGACTTTACACTTGTTGCCGAAGCTGCAAAACGTGCCCAGGTCGCCGTCATGATGCGCGACTTTGAAAACGTCGGCATCTCAGGGTAGATGGCACCGGGCTCTCGGAAGAGTCATATCGATGGTGGACAAGGCAGGGAGCGAGACGTAAGGAAGGAGACGGCCATCTTGTGTTGCGACGACGAGGGTCTCGGAGGCGATGCACACCGCAGAACCTCTGATAACATCCAAGTTGACGATCCTGGCCGAGGCTACAACTCTCCCTGGCTCTTTCCGACTCTCTGTCTCTGCCTCTTGTGCCTATGCGGCCCGTCTACCTTCGACACAACCTCGCATCTCTTCGCCGATATCAACACATACCCCTCTCCATCTTTGATCGGCTGCTACGTTTTTGCGTTGCTATACGCCCTCTTGACTCATGCGTCCCGATTTTTATTTTATTTTATGGGAAGCTGGATTTTATTTGGGCGTTTATATGGTATTTGGGTTTGATTTTATTAGCTGGTATATTTGGTACTTTTTTGACAGGGCGGCTGTCTGCTATTTATCGTTTTAACGCTCTTATGTATCGTTTCCTTCTTTCTAGAAAGCCTTTTTCGGGCTAGATAGAAGACCGGGCTGTCTTTTCCTCTACGCGCAGTCCGGGGCGGGTTCATATAGAATCTGTTTCCTTTCTTCTTTTAATTTTCTATCTTCTGCATTCTGCATTCTGAGCCTCACTGTCTTCTTCTGTGTTCTTTTCAACATAGTGGTGTCTGTAACTAGTCTTCTCCCTGACGAGATGGACGTCGGCTAGAAGTTGGAGAAACACGCTTCAACTGATATTGTGTAATGAATCGATCGCTTACTGCCAGATTTTGTCGGCTAATTGTCTGTTGTGCCAGGACTGAACTGTGGGATTTAGGAACGGGAAACAGAATAGCGGCTGTTGAGGAGCCAAGTGGTGAATTGCAGTCGAATGATGACGTCTTCTTTTGTTGCGATTCACTACGGGGTCGATCTCGTTTGTGTCATTCTAGAATGAGAATGCATGCTACATATAGCATGCTAGATATAGCATGCTAGATATATGCAGAGTGCCGTAGTATGACAGTTTTACACTGCAGATGCCAAAAGACGGAAGGCACGAATGGGAAGACCTCCAAGGGGAAAGGGCATGCGAGCACGCGAGGCAACCACACAAAAATGGCAGCCGCAGTGGGTGAAGGTGCTCTGTCCACATGCTATAGTTCCAGGTGGTGTTGCTCTTGTGCTCTCATGGCAAGTGCCAGTGTCAGTGGCTTGCAGCTGGCGAACAAACAAGGAAGGCGCGCCAGAAGAAGAAAGTCACCGAGGAACAGCGAAAAACGTCATTGCCTACCAGCCTACGGAGTATGTTTACTACCAAAAATGTCGGGGAAAGAGGGGGGGCCGTCAGAAAGAGGAGATTGGCTGGGGAAGGCACCTCGGGCCATCAAGGCGGGAAAGGGCAGGAACGATCCATATTTTTACGAGGAATCCAGCCCATCAGCGTTCAGCTAATTGGCAACAATCTGACCAAATTGCAGTATCCCCGCTTCGACTGCCCTTCTCCGCCTAGCTTCCTCCTCTTTTTCAGTGTACTTTGGCGAGCTTGAGAGCTCCATTTCTTCCCCCGCGCGCTGTTGGCGAGTCACCCACTGGAGCCACTGTAGGCGCCCCAAAAGAGAAAGAGCAAAAAAAGAAGTGGACTCGGCAGCATTGCAGCAGTGGAGAGCAGGTGCAGGCTCGCACTTTCCCAATGAGCAGCGAGCCGAGGTATGTGCTTTTGGCTGGGGGAGGAACGATCCAAAGGGCAATTACGTCGTACTGTTGATAGCCTCGAATTTCTATTTTGTCATCTTCCTCTCGCCTTCTTTTTATCTTCTTTTACTCTTCTACAACAATCCAACAATCCAACAAACCAACAGCCATTCTACCCAACAACCCTCCCCCCACACACAACCACAAACATGTCTAAATCATTTACCCCGGCCGAGGTCGCCAAGCACAAGACCGAGGATGCCGGCATCTACATTATCGTCGACAACGGCGTCTACGACATTACTGGTAAGTTGTGCTTGCTACAACCAATTGACGAGCCTCCGCTGACCAAGTCCAGGCTTCATTGACGAGCACCCCGGCGGCGCCAAGATCCTGAAGCGCATGGCCGGCCGCGACGCGACCAAGTCGTTCTGGAAGTACCACAGCAAAAAGGTCCTCGACAAGTACGAGGAGCGCCTCAAGGTCGGCTCCGTCGGTGAGGCTGCAAAGCTGTAGACGTCTACGATGCGAAGATCATACGATGAGCGGTGCGCCGTGGCAGCCGAACCGACAACAGAAGTCCGACACTTCACAAGGAGGGCGGCAGACCGGAAACAGCAAGGCGGGCGCTGCCGGAGAAATTCGCAGCGAGGCGCCGAGGGCGAGACATGGAAACCGCGACTTGTGGCGGAATACTCTGTCAGCGATAGAAGAGGAGGGAAAGAGCGGTCGGCGAGCAGTACATATTGGAAAGGGAGTTGCGTCGAGAAGTAAATACCATGTTTGAGAAGACGATGTGCTATGGAGGCCAATTCGGCCTCTAGGGGAGTTTTGGGGGGCATTCAGGCCTGGCCTTACAGGATCTTACAGGGGGCCTTTGAGTCTACTGCCATTTTTGCATCACTGTAGTAGTAATACGAATCACATTTTACATCAATTTACATCACAGTCACAATGACGATCAAACGAGTCACTAAGAGTTAAACGGGTTTGTATTATCAGACAGACCTAGCAAACTGGTGTGTCCCGTCCCGGCAGTGCGCCTAAAGGGACAACAAAAACTATAATAATATAGAAATAAAAAAGAACAATAATGGAAGAAGAAGAAAGAAGAAAGAAGAAAGAATAAGAAAAAGAACCCTTTAAGATACAGGATATAACTCCTCGTGACAAGTAAAAACCGAAAGCCCAAAGCCGTGGCAGCCCACCGGGGCCCCTGTTTTTGCTGTTGTACAGGAGAAGGATAAAGGAAATTGACATGTAAAGGGTAGAGGGTAGAGGAGGGATGGAGAGAAAAGCGAGGAAAGAAGACGTCGTCAAAAGCAGAGACAAAACTCCGGAAACGCCCTTCGCTGCGATAATACACCCAGACCGAAAAATAAAAGCATCGAGAAAAAAAGAATGAAAAGACTGAAAAATAAAAAGAAAAGACAGAAATCATTAACCAAACGGTGGGTGTCGTGGGAAAGCAAGAACGCCGTCAACGCCTTTTTATGGGTGGGATCAGGTTCCTTTTTTGTTGTTGGACCTGTCCCATCTCCCATGTGTTCCCTGCCCATATCCGTTTCTATACTTTTGTGTAACCTGGCACGCAAGAAAGGAATAAAGAAAGCAGAATATTGAAAAGAAGAAAAGGCAAAAAAGAAACAAAAAGCAAAAAAGACAAGAGCGTGAAGATGCTGGGACGCCGATGCCAATGCCGATGCCAATGCCGACGGAGATGCTGATGCTGGCGAGGATGCAATGCCTGTTGATAATCAGACGTCGTTGGGAACGCTAAGAACGCCCAACATGCATCAGATATCTAAGTCGAAGTCGGAGGTGCTGAAGCCTGGGGCGAGGCCTGGACCTGGGCTTGCGTCGGAGGAGGTGTCGGCGTGGGCGTGACAGAACCAGAAGCGGGGGCGGCAGCCAGGGCGGGAGCAGGAGCAGCCTCGCCACCCTGAATGGGCTTGACAGCCGGGGCAGTCTGGACTTCGGGTGAAGGCGACTTAATTGCCATAGGCTGGGCTGCTGCCTTAATAGCTGGAGCCTGGGCTGGAGCTGGAGAGGGAGAAGCCTGAACAGCTGGCGTAACTGGGGTAGCCTGGACAGGTTGAACAGCCGGAGCAGCCGCAGCAGGAGCAGGAGCAGCCGGAGGTGGAGTAGGCTGGGCAGCCTCAACAGAAGCAACCGAAGCAGTTTGAGTGACCGGAGAAGGCTGGGCCTGAGCAGCAGGAACAAGCTGAGCAGGAGCGGGAGAGGCCTGAACAGGGACCGAGACCGGGGCCGGAGCTGTCTTGGGAGATGGCGTAACAGGAAGAGGCTGCTGCTGCTGCTGTTGCTGAGGAGCAGATGAGGCCACGACAGGACCTGCAGCTGCAGTCACCGCAGGCTGAGGAGCATATGCTGAAGCAGGTGCTGGGGCAGGTGCTGCAACGGGAGAAGGAGATGGCCGTGCCTGAGGTGGAGCCCGGTATTGAGGTGCGGGTTGGACCGGAGCGGGAGCGGGAGCAGCCGGCGCAGGGGCGGCAGGGGCGGGAGGAGCGGCAGCCACAACCGGGGCGAGCGCCGGGGTCGAGGGAGCCGTGGTGGAGGGAGCAGGTGTTGGCGGGCTCGGAGTCGGGTTCGGTGTCGGAGTGGCAGTAGTACGCGGTGGCAGCGTCGCACGGTGCGCGTTAATGACCTTGCTGGCCTCGTCCATGATGAGCCTCTCGGCGCCCTCAATCTCGCGACGCTCGGCATCGGTCTTGGGCCGCATGAGGGAGTTATCCGTGAAGCGGAGGACGCGGTCGATGGCGGACAGAACGAGCGCCTCGGCCATGTCGCCCATCTTGCTCTCGAGAAGCGAGGCAAACTTTTGGTTAAAGGCCACCAGCTTAGCGATGAGGTCGGGGCTGGGTAGGGCGGCAGGCGCGAGGGATGCTTTGACGTTCAGAAAGACGCCGTACAAAATCCCGTCGAGCTGTGCATTGGCGTTGATTGTCTTTGTGAGTCCGAGCGCACGGTTGGCGACGGCCATGGCGATGCCCTCGACGTTTTCGGAGAGCGTGTTGGCCTGGGTGACGACCTGCGTGCGGAAGAGACGGACGAGGTTGACGAGCTCCGGGGAGATGGCCGGCGGCAGATCGTTAGGTGCGGGCGTGTTGTCCTTTGAGGAGGCAGTCTGAGCTGCAGCAGTCTGGGCAGAAGAGACAGCAGAGGTCGGAGCCTGCTGCTGCTGCTGCTGCTGCTGCTGAGTATGCTGAGGCGGCTGCATCCTGGGCTGAGCCTGCTGGGTGTTTGGGTTGCTCTGGGCGGGTTGCAGTTGCTGCTGCTGCTGAGGAGGAGGACGAGCAGAGATTTCGACGTGGCCTTGTCCCTGGCCTTGCCCCTGGTTCACAGCACCACCACTAGCACCAGTGTTGGCAAACTGCTGCTGTTGGCTGCGCGGTGTGGCCTGGTTGAAGGGGAAGGCTGCGGCAGGCTGAGGCGGACGTTGTTGTTGTTGTTGCTGCTGCTGCTGCTGTTGTTGTTGTTGTTGTTGTTGATCGTGACCTTGTCCCTCGACCGAAGCATAAACAACCTGTTGCTGCTGTTGCAGCTGTTGCTGAGGATGCTGTTGCAGTTGCTGAGCTTGCTGAGGCTGACCTGGGAGCTGTGCTGTGTTGCCGTTGACGTTTGCACCGTTCGGGGCGGGAGCATACTGTTGTTGTTGAAGTTGCTGGGGCTGTTGGGGAAGAGCCATGGCACCTTGGACAAACTGCTGCTGCTGCTGCTGTTGCGGCTGAGGCTGACCAGGTTGGCCGACAAAGTGTTGGCCTGGTTGAAGCTGCTGGCCCGGCTGGAGCTGCTGGAACTGTTGCTGCTGTTGGCCGGGCTGCTGTTGACCGGGCTGCTGCTGCAGTTGCGGTTGCAGTTGCGGGTAGGCCTGCGGCTGCGGCTGGTAGCCCAGAGGAGCCGCATTCGGCTCCTCGTGCATCTGCTGCAGCTGTTGCGGGTCTTGGTTTGGCTGCAGCTGCCAGGGACCCGGGTACAGCTGGCGTTCGGGCGAGCCACCCTTGGAGCGCTTCTTGCCGGCATCAAGCTCAATGCCGGGAATCCGGTGCCAGGTGCTCGTGTGTTCATCCTTGCGAAACGCCAAGTTCCCAATAAGATTGTGGCGGACGCTGCTCTCCCAGCCCTTGGTCTCCACGCAAAAGTAAAAGTACTTGTACCGCATCTGGATGCGCTTGTAGATCTGCTTCAGCGACAGGCCATGGGGCGCGGCCTCGGTGAGCACCTCGTCAATGAGAATGCTGTAGTTCTTGCTGGGCTTGGTCTTCTCGGCATCCGTGTAGTCGTCGGCGTTGAGCTCAAGAGGCGGCGTCTTGTAGCGGTCGGGACGGCCGGCGCGGGAGGCTGCCGTGCCGCCAATGCCAGAGCCGCCGTTGCTGGCGCCGGCAGTTCCGTTGCCGTTGGCACCAGCAGCACCAGCACCTGTTGCACCACTGCTGCTGCCCTCGCCGCCATTGTCGTCGTCGGCAGCCACGGCGCCAATGCCACTGACAATCGTACCGTCCGGTGCAAACTCGATGAAGCCGCCGTGGCCGTCGTCAACAAACTGGTTGCCTTCGTCACCCGGCTTGGGCTTGCGCGCCTTATATTTGCGCTTCTCAGGGGGCGCTTCGGCGCCCTCGGGCAGTGGATGCTTGCGTGGCCGGCCGACCTTGCGCTTGACGGGCGTCTGGCCATCCGGACCGACAGCTCCAGCGCCGGCGGGCGTACCATAGACGCTCGGCGTTCCCGAGACATTGGGCGTGCCCGTGGCGTTGGAGCCGCCGCCACCGGCGACGGGTGTGCTGTACTGCGCGTTGAAGGGGTAGCCCTGGGTGTCGGTAGCGTTGCCGCCGTCGGGCGTGCCCGGGACCAGGTTCTCAAAGCCGGCATTCAGCGGGAAGCCGTTGGCGTCGACATTGCCGCCATTGGCTGCAACGCCCTTGCCTTTGCTGTCGACGAGATTGTTGGCGTTGGCAAAGTCGTGCTGGCCGAGAGCCGCGGCGTCGGCGAGCTCGTTGGCAGACGTGGCGCCAATGGCCTCGAGCAGCAACTGGGCCGTATGCTGGTCGTTGGGATCGGCGTTTGGGTCGTTGATGATGGGGTGGAGGTACTCCATGGTGGCGTTGTTGTTGGCCGCGGTGGAGGTCGAGGCATCAGCGGCGGTCTGGTTTATGTGGGCCTGGATCAGGTGCAAGTCGTGCATCTCAACATCGTTGTCGCCGCTAACGAGCTGCTGCTGTTGCTGACCATCGGCAGATGCGGCAAGGATCGGCTGCTGCTGCTGCTGTTGGGCCTGCTGCAACAAATGCAGTTGGTGCATATGCTGCTGTTGAGCATTGGCCTGTGCGTGTGCCTGTGCGTGTGCCTGTGCGTGTGCCTGCTGCTGAGCAAGATGGGCTTGCTGGGCTTGCTGGGCCTGTTGCTGCTGGTGCTGCTGTTGAGACTGGGGCGCCTTCTGAGCTGCGGCGGCGGCGGCGGCATCCTGCTGGGCTTTTTTGTCCGAACCATTGGCCGGGTTGCGCGACTTCTTCTGCTTGTGGCGCATTGACTGAATGGCCTTTTGCAGCAGCGTCTCCTGCTCTGGCGACAGGCCGCCGTGCTCGATGCGGTCCTTCATCTCGCGGATGCTGAAGAGACCGTTCTTGGGTGGGCGGCCCGGGCCGCGCTTCTTGGGCTGGCCTGCTTCGTTGCGCTCGCGGAAGGTCTGCATGATCTCGGCGATCTCGGCAAGGTTCTCGTCCATTTCGGCCGGGTCGGTGGTCGGGCTGCCAGAGGGAGCAGGGCCAGAAGCAGAAGGAGGAGGACCAGCAACACCAACACCAATACCAATACCAGCGTTGGCGTTGGCATTGGCATTGGCATTGGCATGGGCAGGGTGGCCCGCGAGGTCGGCGCGCGTCTGTTCGGGGCTTCTGTTGAGGGGAGAGGAGGCGGAGGACGCAAGGTTCGAGGGTCCTGAGAGTGCCGAAGATGTTAGTTTTGTGCCGCTGACAGACGGCTGAAGGATATGCAATTGGTGGTTCAGATGAGATTGATGGTGCGGATTTGTAGAAGGCGAAGAGGAGTAGTCATGGATGTGGGGGGTGCTGTTTAGAGTTCGAGAGGATTCGACTTTGATCTGGGGGGAGGCATGCACAGCAGCCAACGCCGACGCAGACGCAGACGCAGACGGCTCGCCGTCGCCGTCGCTGTCGCCTTCTTCACTCGTATCACGCGCATGAGGCGAGGAGCCGTTGTTCCTCTCAAACTCAAAGCTGATTTCCTTACCCCCAGTAGCGGCGGCGGCCTTGTTGCGGCGCTTCTTGCCAGCCTTTGTGCTTTTCTGCTTCTTGATGAACTCGGGTTCGCCGCCGGTCATGCCCTTGGGCACGTAGCTGATGTCGAACATAAAGTGGACGTCTTTGATCTGGATCGTGTCGTGGCTGCGCAGCGTGGCCGTGTGCTTGGCGACGTGTCTGTCGTTGATAAAGAAGCCGTTGCTGTGGATGGGGATGGCCTCGAAGGTGTGGTTGTCGGCGTTGTAGCGGATCTTCATGTGCTGCCGCGAGATGCCCTTGGTGCGGCTGACGACCTCGGCCATGTTGCCCGGCGAATGGATGCCGAGGAACGCCTCGCGGTCGACAGACGGCATAAAGTCCTTTACGGTCAGGTGGGCCGAGCCGGGCGTGTGGTTGACGTACTCGCGGTCGGCAACGGGGTTGGCTGTGCGCGGTGGCGCCATGGCCTCGTAGTCCGTCTCGTCAGCCGGCTGTTGGTGTCCGTTGCTGTTTCCATTGCTGTTTCCATTGAGATCCTCGCCGTCGTTGTGTCCGTCCTGGTCCAGCATCACCTCGTCCCCGTCGGCATTGCTAATTTGGCCGTTGGAGTGCGAGCTGGCCGGACGAGACGTCGACGACTTGGGCCTGCGGCGCTTGCGGAGTTCGGCGGATCGTGAGGGGCCGAGGAGGCCGCCTTCTTGACTGACGTACGATTTGCTGTACCGCGGGACGTTGGACAGCCCCTGGAGATCCAGGCCCTCGCCGTCGCCCTCGCCGTTGTCGCTGTCGTTTCCGTTTCCGTCTCCGTCCCCGGCTCCGTCCCCAGCTCCAGCTCCAGCTCCAGCTCCCTCAGCCCGGCCTACAGCAATGCTGCCGTGGCCGCCCATTGTGTGCATGTCAAAGCCTGCTTCATGGTTGCGTTTTGCCTGTTCGATAGCCAGCATATCGCGGCCGATTAGCAAGCTCTTTGTGGTCATGTGGAAGACGGCGTCTGCAAAAACGAGGCGGGCAAACGAGTGGATGTGCTCGGTGTCCTCCTCGGGCTTGCCGGCCTGGCTAAGACTGTCGCGACGGTGGAGGGTCGGCATGCTGTTGAACGGGTCGGAGGGGTCTGTGTTCAAGTAATAGTCGTTGGCCAACAGTGCCTGCGGTCCTTGGGGCAGGTCGGCCGACTGGGGCAGGTCAATGTCCATTTCGAGGGCCAAATCGGGCTGCTGCTGATTCTGCGGGATTTGTTGGTTTTGCTGGTTTTCAGTGTGCTCATTCTGTTGGCTTTGGCTCTGATCTTGTTGACTGTGTTGATTCGCAGCAATTGATGCCGATGCCTCGGTCGATGCTGCCGCTGCTGCTGCCGGGACGGAGGCAAACATATCGCCGTAGCTGTCCGAGCCACCACCGCCGTCGGCAGCACCGGCTCCAGAAGGCGAAGTCATCGCTGCAGGCGTGGCAGCTCGTTCGCCGTGTTCGCCGTTTTCGGGGACGCGTTCGCTTCGATTTCCAAAATTCAGACTGTCGGGCCAGTCAAACCCTTCTTGCCCTGGGTAGACGAGGCGGTTTCGGGTGTGTTCGTATCGTTCGCCGGGGATAAAGGCACGCTCGTGGTCGCAGTTGGGCTTGCAGCGGCAAAAGACTCTCGGCTGGTTCTGGTGCTGAAATTCGACGGCGTCGAGAAACGCATCAAAGTCGAAGCCAGAATTGGAAGATGCATCGTTTTCGTTTTGGCTCCTTCCTGTCGAGTCGTCGTCAAAGTCGAGGGGGAGCGGCGGCAGGTGCTCGGGCGGTGAGTAATCCTGCGTCATTATTGGCCAATTCTGCCAAGTCTAAAAAATTTTGGCAAAAAAAACGGGAGGCAGTCGGGACTGGTCAAAAGTGGGGCTGATCAGTATCGGGCCAATCGCGCACGTGCACTTGCACACGCCAGATAATAAGTGGGGCCGCTGCTTCCTTCAGCCAATAGTGTCTAAGCGATCTCGCGACCGCCCAAAAGAGGAACTCAAAGCGATAGAAGCAGTGGTACTCCGTACTATCAGATCCAACTTTGATATTGGCGATGCGGTATCGCGATACCGTGATATCAACACCGCAGTCCTGAGTGGACGACTCACATACCCTGGATAGATGTGAGCAATTTCACGGGACAAGAGCTCTGTGTATTATGGTGGAGTGAAGGAAAAGGGGAATTCTGGTGAAGGGAACGAATTAGGGGGAAAGACGACATCGAGATACACACGGGCAGAGCACGGCACAAGCAAAAATAAAATAAAAACATACTGCTGTCAGTTGGTCTCAATCACTGACTGGATTGAGACTGGAAGAGTGTTGTTCTGTAAATTGTGACGAACAGTTGTCGACTTGTCCGTATATATATATAAAAAAAATTCACAAACAACGATGCTGCTGGCGATAAAATAACTTCGTTTGGAGATCAAGGAGAGCCGGAAAAGTCAAAGTGCAGGCTGGCTTGCAGGGCTGGTGAGAGTTGGCGAAGATTTTGGTGGATTTGGTGAGGCTTGAGCGTCCAAAGAACCAAAAGAACAGATGACAGAAAAAGGAGAGTGGGCGAGAGCCTTTTATACCATCACCAACGAGAGTCTCGCGATGCGAACCCAGAGAGAGACCTAGCCCAGATGCAATCAGATGCAAACTCCCCAGACTAAACTGCATCGCAACTGCCGACAGATGAAAAAAGTTCTGCTCAACGAGGCGGTGGCATCTCGTGAGCGCCCAGTTGTTGGAGAGGTATCTGCACGCAAAAAGAGACAGTACC
This sequence comes from Sporothrix euskadiensis, assembly GCA_019925375.1. Classification (NCBI taxonomy): domain Eukaryota; kingdom Fungi; phylum Ascomycota; class Sordariomycetes; order Ophiostomatales; family Ophiostomataceae; genus Sporothrix; species Sporothrix euskadiensis. The sequence goes on along the minus strand of JADHKQ010000018.1, from coordinate 568,532 downwards.
TCGCCATTAGCGTCAAAGATTACGATTGTAAAGGTCATTGACCTGAACACGGTGGCGGACAGTCGCGGCATTTTTAATGAAAAATAAGAAGAAGAAGAAACTTGATGTGCCAGCACTGTCCATAAAAAAGCGTCCACCCCCCGGAGTGTTCCAAACATTATTCTGTATCATTACTTTTTCAGAGGAAGCCACCACTATTGTTCATACCGATGTCCACGCTGATGTCCCTGACTGCACCCACGACAACGCCCATACCCGCCACGAAACCTTACATTCGTTGATTCTCATACCTCTTAAGCCAGGCCCAGCGTCGAGCCGTAGTTTACGACTTTATTTTTGGCCAACGACGACTGCCGGTCTTCCTCCTCCACGGACCCGCCGACGCATATACACGTAAACTTGAAATTCTGGCGATGACGCGACGACACGAAAATGTGCCCTTGTACAAGGGGATTACGGAGAGCAGAACCAGAAAATACAAGCAGAAGACACACGGGGGTTGGCTTATAGATAGAGACAAAAGAGTGGCGGACATGTACAAGTGTGCATGACACGAATATTTTCCACAGTGTATATCGACGTATATTGACATATATTGACATACTATTTGCTAGGAAATCACTCATAAATGCAGGTACCGCCATCTCGCGTTCCCCGTCGTGTTCGTTCCTTTCGTCGCTATTCATATACGTTTCCCTCCCAGAAGGTCGACTTCTTTCCCTCATTCCCTTTTTCTCCATTTCTCGATTTCTCGCTCCTCCATTGCGGGCGCTTACGACGCCAGCAGAGCACTCGATTCGTCGTGGCCTGGGCGGCGAAGACGGTTTCGGCGGCTGCGGCGGGCCTCGAGCGCATCGGCGAGACGGTACGAGGCGTGGCACAGAAGGCCCGCGACAAATCCGGCAGCATCGTTCTTGAAAGCCAGCAGACAGGCAGCCGTCATCAGCATCACGGTCCAGCGTTCTCTCTTTTGGACAGCCGAGTAAGAAACATCGCCTCCCTCGTTCAGCGTGGCTCCAGCCGACGCCAGCTCGAGACCAGCCGCCAGAACCAAAATGCCAAGAAGACTGCGAGGGAACGCGCGGACGAGGTCCAGCAAGGTCTCTCCAAGGAACAGTCCAAAAAGCACCTTCGCCACTCCCAGCAATACAACACTTGCGCCACTCCGTGCACCAAAGCGGTATTGAGCAGCCAAACCACCAGCACCGTGGCAGGCTGGCATGGCACCGAACCAGCAGCCAATCAAGTTCATAGCGCCGACACTGCAGCCGAAAGCAGTAACCGAAGTAGCAGGCGTAAAAGACGAGGACAGCGACAGAGCCGAAAGAGCAGACGGGGAGAAAAGTTCCTCGGCCAGAGCAGATACGGCAACGACCGAGTTGAGCGTCGTGAGCGGCAGCTGGGCAACGGCCATGGCCCAGGCATTGCTCGACAGCCAGTGCGGCAAATAAACATGGGGTCTCCAGATGTCGAAATGGGGCAACAAATGGACGGGATGGTGATGGTGGTCGATCAAAGCGAAGAGGATGCCGACCAAAAATACGACGAGTGCAAAGGGGAGGAAGAGTGCCCGAGTAGACGACGCTGACGACGACGACGAGCTGAGAGGGGCCATTCTCTGGGTCAACAGCAGTCCGACAAAGGCTGCCAGAGCCCAAAGACGGTTATCGAGAACAGACGGGCGGTCCAGCCAGCCCAGGTCGCCCAGCAACGAGTTCCCTCCGGCCGAGATCACCAGCGACAGACCTGCACCCAGCTGGATGCCCTTGACGACGGGCGTAGGCACGACTTCGGCCAAGCGGCGCAGCAGACCCGTCACAGCCAAAACCAGAACAATACTGCTCACAATGGCTCCAGCAGCGACAGTATCGCGCAGTGAGGTATGCTCAGCGATGGCGGCAGCAGCAATCGCCTTCATGGGCTGAACAGGCAGTGGGATACCGAACCAGAGACCCGTGGCCATGTTGAAGATGCCGGTAAAGACGAGCGTCGACGACAGTGAGATGGATCCCTGCAGAGCCAGTGCAGCCATCAGCGGCAGCAGTGTGCCCAGATCGCCGAGTGCGCCCGAGATCTCGGCGAGCGGGTTGCGGCGGAGCGTCGCGAGACTGTGCCGGCCGCTGCGGGCAACATGCTGCCAAGGATAGGTCGTCATTGTGAAAGGATGCGGCCGAGAGATGTGGTGACAGGATCGACGTCGATTGGCGATATCCTCGAGATTCGAGTAGACGATCGTGGCCGACCAAATGCGTCGTCTTGACTTGTAGCTTGTCGCGTATACACGATCAAAAAACAGTTTGTCGGGTCGTCGAGTCGTCGAGTCGACGAGTGCGTCGGATATCAGCAGTCGTGTCGCTAAACAGCTGCCTACAACTGAGGGGTTAACTGGTGACGTTGGCTGGTTGTTGCTCTCCGTCGGCGATATGATAATACGCCCCTTTGCTCCTTCTCGATCCAGCGATTAGCGACTGCAGTAGTGCATAGAAGGTGCGTAGTGCCCGCTGTTGGATCCTTTGTCCCTTTGTCCAGTGGAGGTAAGTGCGACTGGATAGGGTTCGTTTGGGGGTTTTCTGGCAGGAAGGGGCCACCCGGATGACGGTCTATCCGCTGTAGCGTGGCCTGCCGCTGCCAAGACTGCCTGTCAAAGGCCCGTATGTTTAAAGATCACGTGGAGGCCACGACGGCGTCGTAGACGGCACAAACGGCAGGTGCGTCGACGACAGCAGCAGGAAGGAACGACTGTAACGGACCACGATGTATTTATGACGTACATATTCAGAAGACGGTTATCCGCCCTTGGATGTGCGGACGTCTTTTCTTCAGCACCTCATTCCAGTGACGAATACAGAGTACTTTTTAGTGGGTTCCCTCCCCTAAACGCGTCTCCCTCTCTACGAAGTAAAACAAAGAAAGCAAGAAAATACGACAGTCTCGATCCATGATCGATGGGACAGGACGGACCTTCTTCAAGTAAATCATTGATGTAAATTCAGCGTGAGCCAAGGCAACGTAACCAGGAAGTGCCCATTAAGAGCCTTCGATGAGGTTGCAGACATCGCCAGACGGGCCTCTTGGGCCGCGACCCACTGACGTCATTGTTGGTGTAAACACTGTAAAGAGTGAGGCTTGCTGGAGGTCTTCTCCACACTCTTTCTGGGTCAACTCCACACCATCATCCTTTTCATGGAGTGCTGGACTCCTGCAGACTGACAGCCGTCAGAAAAATCAACGACACGCGTGTCATTCTCTGGTGAAGGGGGTGCAGATGAGCGGATGCATCGATCAATTGTATGGAAAGAAATGTACAATGAGATCACAGATCGAAGTGAGATGGACGATCTGATGATGAATTACAAGGCCGTGTTTGGTAGGTTCGGGGATTTGGCTGTCGTTCCTCTCTAATTTTCATTCATGTGGATCACTGGCGATTGATTTTTTTCTTTAATTCTTTTTTTTCTTGTTAAAAAAATATGGTTTGATTTGGTTTAATAGTCTTGAAATCTTTAATTATGGTATAGATTTGATGAGTATGTTGTAATAAGGATGGGATATCATATAGATGGAAATTGGGGGTAATTGATAGCAGGAAAAGCAACGATGAGAAAAGCAATTGTAGAATCAAAACAGGTCGCAGGCCGCATTGCATTCGTCAAACGATCGTAAAAAGTTGTAAATCAGCCGAGAGGCGGTTTTCGTCTTTTGGTCGTACACCGGGTCATTATGGAGAGTCCTCAGACGTCTCCCTCTCTTCGGCACGCCTGAGCGTGTTTATGTTGTTGTTTGATTAGATGATCATGATAGAGCTCATCTTCTAGTTGGGCTTGGCTGCGCATTTAGAAGAAGCGGCGACGGCGGGGCTGGGCGACGTAGGCAGGGTCGACCTTGCCGCTCGTGTTGTGGCGCGAGCGGTGCATACGGGCAGAGCAGCAGGAGAAGAAGACAACGAGGGTGCCGAGCAGCAGGCAAATGCCAGCAGCCAGGATCAGCCACAGACCAACACCATAGCTGGCCTTGGAGCCCGAGCCGTCCTCGTTGACGTGCTTCTTGACCAGGTGGAAGAGCACAAAGTCGGTGATGAGGACAACGGCGGTGATGATAAAGGCGATCAGCGAGACAATGGCGCCGAGGAACGAGCCGACAACACCGGCGCCGACAGCGAGCAAAAAGGCAATGAAGGAAACACCGGTAGCGATGGGGTGCAGGACCATGACGCGGGTCAGGGCCTTGGTGGAGTCCTCCGAAGCATTGGAGAAGTTGTCGGTGCCATCAACATTGGCAATGACGGCCGAGGGGTTGTAGCCGATCTTCTTGGGCGAGCAGGCATTGTGACCGCTGGCGGTGTGGATGGTGCAGTAGCCAAAGGTGCCAAAGGTGATGGCGGACTGGTGGTCGCTGGTGGAGTTGCTCAGGTCGACCTTGAGCATCGAGATGTCGTCGACAACGGGAGACGAAATGGTCGTGACCAGCAGCAGGATGGTGGCGGCGAACAGCAGGAAGCTGCCGATGTGGTGGAAGAAGCCAGTGCGGGCCATTGTGAATGTTTTGTGTAGTCGCGAGAGACGAGGCTGGTTAAGAGAGTGGATATAAGCTTGAAGAGAAAGAGAGAATGTGTGTGTGTGTGAGGCTGGATGTGAACCAATGTACGGAGTAGGACAGTGGAATGTGAATGATAAAATGGAATGAATAAGAAAGAAGAAAAAAACGTGGGATGAGGAGGGCGGCGGAAGGGCAAGATATATTCGGCTGGACGAGTGAGAGAGGAGAGGACAGACTGGGTAACGAAATTTTCAAAGACTGGTCACCGTGAGACAGAGTTTCAGGCAAGTGGCCTGGGACGCAGACGACGAACGACACGGAGACGACGTAGGAGGGAACAGGCCTTGTCCCAAAGGGGGAATACGCAAAACAAGGAGGGAAACCGCAAGGAAAATAGAAGAAAGGAAAAAGAAAAAAAAAACAAGGTGCCGATCGTCACAGACAGCTAGCCTGCAGGTCTGCAAGTGCCTTGTACTGACGACTGCGCTGTGCCACACCCACAGAGTGGCTCGACTGCTACGACGTATGCTGGCCGAGCAATACGCCGTGTATACGACGTAATGATGGACGAGCAAAGAGAGAGACCCAGAAAGAAAGTCAAGCATCGTCACTGGACAGGGGTGGGGCCCCAAGTCCAATACGGTGGCGCTGGTTTTTTGGTTGTTTGGGTGTAGCTTGAAGCGCAAAGAGCAGGGCGAGCAGGGCGAGCAGGGGTGGTGAGACAGGGGTGCGACGTCATCAGAGTAGAGTGCAGACACAGAGGGTTGCAGGACGGTAGACGACGAGACGTAGACGGTGCAGGTCGAACTGCCGCCTGCAGTCCCCAGTCCCTCTCCAGTCCCTCTCCAGTCCCTCTCCAGTCTCGTGCCTTGTTCGGCTGTCCTTCCGTCTCTTTTCTTTTCCTTTCCTGTCCTACTTTGTAAACATCGTCGTCACAGCGCAGGGCTGCCTCCCTGGTCAAAGTTTAGCTGCTCAGTCTACTAGACAACAGGCTTGTCTTCTCGTCCACGGCCAGCCCGTGATGTGCACAGCAGACCACGTAGCCAAGGCCCACCAGCCACAAGTTCGAGGTCTACCACTGGCTCGACAGGTCGGTTCGGTGTTGTCAGCTGGATTAGTGGCGTTCTCTTTGTCTCGGCCACTCGACGCGCAAACAAACTGCTCGGGCGCTGTATTCTCGTGAAAAAGGCCTGGTCGCCTGAGAAAAGCAAAAAAGTTCCCTCGGTTCTTGGGTGCTTCAGTGCCCCAGGCTGCAAAGACAGCTCACACTGCCACGCCAGGAAAAGAAACATCCACTCTTCCCCCAGCTGTTCTGTTCAAGACAGGCCAACCAGAGCCGAGGAAAGAATAAACGAAACAGCAAATAAAACGACAAGAAAAGGCGGAGACAAGCAACTGCCGTTCGGCTGACGAGCGCACGCACAGAGAACAATGGATTCCACCGTCTTGTGGTCGTTTAGTTCTTTTTTTGGTCTTCATTTCTGTCGAAATTCTGCTTCCGTATGCCGTTTTGGGAGCCTCCAAGGAGAGCTCATCCCGCGTATTACGACGTACTCGTATTAGTCCTCGTAGTCGTACCAGTACGAACGTACTTGTAGACGGCACTGGGGCCTCGGGGCTTCTTGCTTCGTCCTCGTTCATCGTCTTTGCTTGGGATCGTCGCTAGAGAAAAAGTAGCTCCATAAGTCTTTCCAGGGCATTCCTGTGCCTGGACCGGCGGCGACAGGCACCCGTCAAGTCCGTCGAATCGTGGTCGCTAGACTGGTTAGTTTGTCGACTTGTGGCGGCCTTCATTTCCTTGGCTTTTCGGCTTTGTTCTGTTTTCTGTTTCCTAAACGTTGTTCCACTTAATTTGGGTGACTTTCACTTTGTTTCTATTTTCTCCCTTTTTAGTGGAGAGCGTCAAGGTCTTCCACCACAGAGCAAGAGCGATGGAGGTCTGGGCCTGGCCAGTTGAGCCACGCTGGGAAAGAACGAAGATGCCTAGCCGTGGCCCGAGCTGCGGCTGGCGCATGATACGTCATCAATACGACAAGTGAGTGGCAGAGTGGCTGGTGGGGGTGAGGCCGTATTACGGTATTAGGGAAGGAACGAACAAGAGACGGAGGAGGAAGAAAAGAAAGAGAATACGGAGGTCTGACCCCGAAAGAGACAAAAATGTACTCGTAAAAGCATCAAATGGAAAGAGCGGGTGGGTCCATCTGGAGCTGAACTTTGAGTTTTGCGAAAGGAAAGAAGCAGGGATGGCCACGATCAAATTAAGAAGCAGCAAGTGAAATAAAGTGAGGAAGGAGCGAATGACGGACGACAAACTGCAAACGACGTATTATTGAGAAAAGCTCTCAGAATGAAATCTCAAAGACGCATTCGTAAAAAGGCAGAAAACTCTGTTCCAAGGTTTACACAACATCACGCGCAAGACGGACGGTTCTCGCTTGTGGTTGACATCGTCATGTCTCCATCTCGCGATGTTTTCCAACGACGCACTCTAACAAATACTGGGAAAGCGACAAAATGCCATCATTCATAGACCACCTTCTCGACTGTTTCCCTGATTCTGCCCACCGTTGCAGGGACTCACTTGCGCCGTTTAGGTAAATAGCTCTGCAGCCTGTGTGTCTTTACGTCGTATACGACGTACAGCAGGTGTGACATCTTCCGCGACACAGCTCCGACCAGGGGTTGTTTACGCCCAATACTTGCCAAAACGGCTTGAGAAGAAAGAGTGTTATGGGATCAGTGTGGTTTTGATATGCTTTTGGTATGCTTTTGGTGCGCTTTGGCCTGTTTTCGGCGTTGTCCTTGGCCTTGGATGGGCCCTGGTCACAATAAAGGTCTGGGCCAGGGCCTCGCTCGAGCTAACAAAATGTCACAGGGGGTCTCTAGATCGGGGCTACTAGAGGCAATCGCTGCTTTTGTGTGCGTGTGGCTCTGGTGTACAAAGTACTCCGTATGATTTTCGTGGTCTCTTTTACGTTCGTACGTTGTGTTTTGTTTCTGCTTCTTCAGCCGTCTGGGGCGGGTCGACATCCGACCAACACGCTTTGGCCTTGAGTAATTGTGGCGTTTTGGCAGGAAAGGGGAGAAAAAGAGAAGAGAAAGGGGGAGAAAAAGGCAAACGAGAAAAGCGAATACGACTTGCACATGCACATGCAAAGGAATCGAGGATTCCGATATTCTCGGTGTTCTGTTCCATTGCGACATGCCTCCTCTCGTCACACACGATCCTGCTGGAGTGTGGCTCGGTTTCAAGCGTATCCGAACAAACAAATAGAAGGAGGTGCGGGAAATACGGACGACGAGGTTGGTTGTACGGTGTAAAGAAGAAATAAAGAAGGGCGAGGAGGGTGAAGGGGATGAAGCCAACGAGGTGGGTGGTGGAATGCAAATAGGACAGTGCTAGCTCACAGCCGGAATATAGCGTACGAGTTCATGAGAAAAAGAGAAGAAAGGATGCAGTTGTGAAACAGAAACGGAAGAGAGCAGGGGCACAGCAGACTTAGCAGACACAACCATGAGGGGAAGGGGAAAATGCAGAAAGAGAAAAGAGAAACAGAAAAGAAGCTGATGAAAGGTACAAGCAAAATCAAAAACAAATCTGAACAAAAAGTGACCACAATTTCACGAATACGGTTCGCTCTAGACAATCCTGATCGACAGCGCCACATGAGACCAAAACGAGAAAGAGAAACAGAAAAGAAGATGTGCTGAGACAGACGTGCCAGACATGGGCCCAATACTTCGTAGAGCCCAAAGAACATCTAGACAGCTGCGAGAGATTGCGAGAGAGCACAAACAGCCAGGATGCCATCCTGTGATCGGCTTTCAATAAACCTAAATTTCCCCTGCGGCTGAGATCCGTACAGGGAAAGAGACGGACGTAAACAGACAGCCGTTTTCATTAGCCAGAGCAGACCAACAAGATTGACTGTGATGAGAAGACCACAGTTCACATACGATCTGAAAGCTGCTTGACTCGTCACCTTTGCAGGACCCTGCCGAACTTGCGTTCTCACCGCCGTGATGTGGCGCCCGGGGATTGGTCTGGGAAAGGCTTTGGACTGGCTGCCCGACAGGGTGAAGGCGATGGAAATTAACAACTTGTCGGCCTGACAACCCATTTTCTTCGGCAGAGGGAAGTACACCCCACGATCGTGAGGCCAGGAGAATACAAGACACACGATGCAGCTTGACGCAGCCAAGAAAGATAAACAAAGAACATGGAAGCAAGGGTAAAAAGTGTTTCCACAAAGACGGGCAGTCTAGTGCAAGAAAACTGCAATTCAAAAAGACCAAAACAAATTCGTAATAATGGTGAGAGAAACAATAAATGGCATACCATAATACACTCAATCCAGCTAAAAAAGAAAAGTCCGACGTAAATCGAAAAAGACATATGAAAAAAAAGGGAAAAGGAAAAGAAGATGGAGAAAGAGAAAATAAACCAGATCCAAAAGGAAGACATAAAAGGACAACACGGTTGGCATTGCCGTGCACCTTTTGTGTCATGTTCACCCGTCCTGATACAAAAGCGCCCAATACAATAGCGTGTCCAACTCATTCACCAAAACACTCTCATCGACACCTCGCCTAGTCCATCGGCCGGTCCACCAGTGTCACAGCATGCTGTGAGTGCTGGCGGTTTCCCGACTCATCGACGCTTCCTGATCCCGCTGCCGGGGCTGCGGCGCCGCCTGCCCCTGCACCAGTGGCACCGCCGGCTGCGACAGGCGCAATTCGCCGGCCACCAACAAAGCGCACACTGTTCCGGTTCATGCTGCTGCGCTTGTCAGCAGGGGAACCGGGCGAAGTGCCGTCGGCAGGCATGGCCGAGGCTTCAAGACCAGGTGCGCCACCGTTAGCAGCCGTCGTTGTCGGGTCAGCAGTGCCTGCTGCTGTTGCACCATCGCCGGGCACCTCAAGACTGGACCGCTTGACGGCAAGGATTGGGCCGATGCTCTGCCGGTGGCGCTCTGTCGATGCCGTCGGGCTTGTCTGGATCGGGAAGCGTGTCTCCGGGCCACCAATGCTGCGATCGCGGCGGTGCGTGCTGGCGCGCGGGCTCGGTGCCGGTGACGTGGCGCGGCTGCGGCCGCCGTTGGCCTTTTCGAGCAGTGCGCGTGTGCGCTCTTCCATGTGCGCCTTGCGGTTGCTCTCGTCCGTGCTAATGGCGCGGGGGCGGTTGCCGATACCGCCGTTGCCCGGACCACCACCACCGCCTGGGGCGTTGGCAGCAGCCAAGTTGCCGGAAGGCCGACTAACTGATGACGAGTGCGTCAGCGCCGACAGACGCTTGAGCTCGGAGAAGATAGCATCCTTGTGCGCAAACAGGTCGCGCACCAGGCGGTAGGCGTGGCGCTCCTCCATCGTCAGCGAGCTCTCGACCCGCGGCCGCAGGACGCACGGTGCAATCGTCGTCGCCAGTGCCGCCACATATGTCTCATCCGCCGACGTCAGCTCAATCAGTCGTGTGAAGTGGTTCATGCAGGCGTCCAGGGTGGCAATGTTGGTCAGGCGCAGCTGCGACAGGGTCTGTTGCAGTACCGGAACGCGCCGTGCGTCGTCAGGGGTCTCGCCGGCGGGCGTCTGGTAGATGGTCCGGATAATTTCGTAAACGTGGGAAGAAACAAGGGAGTCTAGTGGTAGACAATGTCAGTAAATAAGAAAAAGCAAACGGTCGTTGAAAGAGGGAGGGGCATACCAGGAAGCTCGCGAAGGTAGAGCTTGAGGAGACTGGCAATGGTGGGAATGTCAAACTCCTGGAGAATCTCGGGTGAGAACGTCTTGCCGTGATTGACCTTGGCGCGCAGCTTGTGCACCTGATACAGCGGCACCTCGATCAGCCAGACGTTGCGCCGTGCCTCGTCGCCCTCAAGGTCCGGGTAGTGGTGGTCGAGGTAGGTCAGCAGCGTCGTGACCACAATCGGCACGCGCTTCTTGTCAGCGCGCGCGCGGGCCTCCAGGTCCACACCAAACGTCTCCTCGTCCACACGGTTGTAGTAGTTCTCGTACGTCACGACCTTGGGGATAAAGCTGCCTGTGCGGTAATTCTCGAGCAGGTAGCGCAGGTCGCCGAGCGGCTGCACGGTCTCCTGGTACAGGACCAGCTTGTCAACTGTCGACTGCAGGCTGGGAATGACGTTGCTGATGGTGCCGGAGAAGTCGAGGATAACTGTCTTGATCGCCTTGAGACGGTCAAGCTCGCAGCGCTCCAGGAAGCGCAGGTGGTCGAAAATGGCCTCCTCCAACTCGCAACGGAGCTCGTCCAACCGCCGCACACCGGCCTTGTAACGCTCGTCAGCCTCGCGGGCTTCGCGGCGCATACGGTCACTGGGCGTCTCGTTGGGGTAGGCCGTGCCCAGCACGTTCCACTTCTCGAGATACTCGTTGACGGTGCCGATGACGGGGGAGTCGATGGAGTTGGGGTCGGTGCCGGCAGCGGTCAGCGAGAATGTGCGGCCCAGCGGGACCTTCTTCTCGGGTACGCCGCTCATCTGGAAAGCCTTGGGTCGCCACTGGTAGGACATCTTGGAGCTGTTGGCAAAGGTGTTGCCGACGTTGCCGACGAGGCGCAGGAAGCCGTGCGTAACCAAATCCTGGCCGATGCGCTCGGCGTAGCTGACGCTGCTGGTGTTCATGTTCTTTTGGAGGTACTCGACAATGTCGGAGCCGGCCGAGGTGTTCTGGTAGGTGCCGAGGATGGGGACCTTGGTCTCGCCCATCTTGATGTTGTTGAGCATGTGCGACAGGATCTTCTTGACCTGCTCGGGCTGGTACGTCTCATCGCCAATCTCGTAAGGCTCCTCCTCCTCGGGCTCTTCCTCCTTCTCGACCTTGATTTCGGGGATGTTGCTTTTGGGGCTCGTCTCGGGGTCCTGGAAGGCGAGCTTGTTCTCCTCCTCCAGATCCTCAAGCAGCCGTGACTTGTTAAAGTAGTTGTTGCGCAACTTCTTGACGTTCTCGAGCTGACGGTCGTGGGTCTTGATGCGTGCCTGCAGCTCGTCCTGGCAGTCCTGGATACGGGCCTCGTGGGCATCGCACCAGCGCGAGAAGGGGTTAACGACGAGGTCGCGGATGTTCTGGGCGATCTTGCGGTGGTTGCGTGCGGCATCCTCCATCTCGGTGCGGACACCTTCGTAGGCCTTGCGCACACTGGCGCCATCGTCGCGCGAGAAGCCGCCCTGGACCTTGTCGACGGACAATGGGATCTCGCCGAGCTTCTGGCCGTAGACCTCCTCGGCCTCGGCACGCATCCGGGACACAATCAGCAGCTGCCGGTTCTCAATAACGCCCTGCTGCAGCTTGCCAAACAGGATGCCCAGGCCTAATGGAAGAAGAAAGAAAAGAAAGGCCGTTAGCTATATGTGTCTCACTAAGAGAGTTACCCGCTTCGCTTCGAGAGAAGAGGCCTTTTCACGGAAGGTACTTACCTGCAGCATAGTCCGAGGACCAGAAGGAATCTGCGAAGCCAGGCATGACGGGCAACGTTGAGCTTGATATGCAGGGAAGGAGGGGAAGTGTATCGAAGGTAGTCGAGTATCGAGAATCGAGAATCTAGAATCGAGAATTGTGTCGATCTGCAACGGTCCTCTCGTCAAGGCGATGTGGCGGCCGCTGGCGCACTGTATTGCGATTGCTTCGTCAATTGAAAGGGAAGACGTAGAAGAAGCGTCGGCCCGTCGTACAACAGAGGGGGGGCGTTGACGAGGTCGATAAGCCACCAGAAGTTGAAGCTTTTTGGTCGTAAAGTGGCGATGTCGCAAAGTTGACCAGATTGGCTGTTTTAGCTGGGCCAGGCCGCAAAAAGGCAGTAGCAATATCGAAACAAAGGGTGCTGATGGCGAGCACGAAGGAAGGAAAGTGAAAGGAGGGACGCCGGCCGCAGTCGAACAAACGGGGTCGTGGAGGTTACGCAGCAAGAAAAGAGAAGACACTCGAAAGACACAATGAGGAAATGCGAAAATAACAACACACTGGAAAACAATTGGTTCACTGGACAGGAAGGCACAGGCCAGGTTCAGGTCCACCCTGGCTCCCTGACACCTGCCGTCAGCTTTCCAGCGAAGGGCAATGCAGCCCAATTTGGAAGCAGCGACGGGCCTCTACCCCTGCCTCTTCAGGAGCCAGTGAGCCAACTTGCGCCGCTCCTCCTTCCATCTCCGCTGTAATTTAGCAGAAGCGCCGTAACACGTTCGTACTGTGCTGGCAGTGACGCGGCGCACGGTATGTTTTGGCAGGCGCAGACGGCACGTTGATTGGCCTGCTATATACGGATGCCGCCAGGGAAAGGACGCCAGGGAAGGGGCAGCCGACGGAGAGTCCACTGGGCAAGGCAAGTACGAATGCGAGTCGCGCGAGCTCCTCCACAGCTGGACTTGGGACGGGCAGCGACCAGAGAGAGGGACAGAGGGACTGAGGGATTGCAAGGAAGGAGCAAAAACGCCTCGCCGTCCACTAATATTGGAAGATGTGGAGGAGGACCCCTGAGATTTACAGCCACAGCCAGACGTCTCCAATCCACAACCCCAGCGAGCCTAGCCATTTCGTCCCGTCTCGAGGTGCAAGCACACAAGTGCACGCCGTGTTCATTTCGGCGGCTGCAGGCTGCACCTGGCTTTCTGCAGCCGTGAAACAGAGGCCCCCTTCTCGAGCCCTGAAACGAAACGGCGGGCCCTGCGTAATTCGCACTGTATGACACACACATTTTGTGTGAGGGAGAGCCGTGCGAGTTTTAAGAAGGCACGGTGCTCAGAACAGAGGAGGCAACTCATCGGGGGATGAGCCGGGACAACAAAGGCACCAGATAAACAACAGCCTGTGCGTCTTTCGAATCTTTGAATGCATCGCGGCAGCTTCTCTTCAAGAATCGAGCAAATGCATGCTTCGGACAGTGAGCCACCTGCACGTAGCCGCATCTGCTACTAGGCTATCTGCAGCAATTGTACATATAAGTACAGTGTGAATATGACCTCCAGGTACGATATGATTACAACCCACACTGTCTTTCGTACCTTCCTGAACGCGGTAGCGAGCAAGCTCCGACTTACCAAGCAGCTTCCTCATGCAGCTATCTCGGCCGACGCATTGCTCCTTCTTCCTGTAGATGGCGACATAGAGGCAGCACCTTCCTTGTGTCTTGTGTGTTGGCGGTCTCCCTGTCGGCCTCTTTCCTTTTCCCTTCGTTTTGTTAACATCACCAATTGCAAGACAATTGCAATCTGACTCCAGCTTCACATTTCGTTTACCCCAAGCTCGCGTCCCCCATCCTACCCCCTCCACGATGGCCCACTACCTGGCCGACGAAAAGGCAGGGTACCAGCCGGTGGCTGATACGGATGCTGACGCCGAAGCTGCCAGCACCAAAGCAGCTCCGGCGGATCGCCCGCAAGCACTCCTGCAGAGAGTGAAGAAGGCGCAGCTTTCGCGGACGGCTCTGGTGATCCGTGTGGTTGTGCTCGTGGCGCTGACGCTGCTGCTGGGTGTGCACATGCTCGTGGGCCGGCATGCTATGCCGTGCCGCTCCGGCAGCTCCCGGTCGTCGCACTTGACGGTCGAGGAGCGCGTGGACAAGATCCTGACGGCGACGCCGCTGATTGATGGCCACAACGATTTCCCGATTGCGATCCGCGAGATGTTCAACAACCACATCAACAACGACGAGTTCCGCAACGGCTTCGAGCGTGACGGCCTGCCATACCACGTGGACCTGCCCCGGCTGCGGGCGGGCAAGAACGGCGGCGCTTTCTGGAGCGTGTTTACGCCGTGCCCCAAGAACGGCACCGACTTCTCGGACACCAACTACGTGGCCAGTGTGCGCGACACGCTGCTGCAGATCGACCTGGTGGCACGCCTCAAGGTGCAGTACCCGGACGTGTTCTCGCCCAACGTGAACAGCTCGACAGCGCTGGCTGCCTTTGAAAAGGGCCAGCTGATCTCGCCGCTAGGCATTGAGGGTCTGCACCAGATTGGCAACTCGGTCTCGAACTTGCGCCTGTACCATGCCCTTGGTGTGCGCTACGCTACTCTGACGCACAACTGCCCCAACAAGTACGCTGATGCGGCTCTCTGGGAGGGCCCCTTCCGCAGGGCGCCCAAGTTCTTTGATGGCCTGAGTCCGCTCGGCCGCAAGGTCGTCCTCGAGATGAACCGTGTTGGTCTGATTGTGGACCTGTCGCACACAAGTGTCGACACCATGGAGGACGTGCTCGGCGGCCGCCCGGACGAGGAGGAGGGCTGGAACGGCTCGCTGGCGCCCATCATCTTCAGCCACAGCAGCGCATACAGCGTCTGCCCGCACCCGCGCAACGTCCCCGACCACGTGCTGCAGCTCGTCAAGGCCCGCCGCGGTCTTGTCATGGTCAACTTTGCGCCCGACTTTGTGTCGTGCCACTGGACAGGCAGCCCCGAGGAGGCCAACGGCGTGCCGTCATTCTTCCCAGGCAACGCAACGCTCGAGCACGTGGCCACGCATGTCCTGCACATTGGCCGTCTGATTGGCTTTGAGCACGTCGGCTTCGGCAGCGACTTTGACGGCATTGGCTCGACGCCGCGCGGCCTGGACGATGTGGCGGCGTACCCGGCGCTGGTGGCCGAGCTGCTGCGTCGCGGCGTGACGGATGAGGAGGCAGCTCTGGTTGTCGGCGGCAACATTCTGCGTGTGTGGCGCGAGGTCGATGCCGTTGCCGAAAAGCTGCAGGCTCAGGGTGTGCCGCCGCTCGAAGACGACCCGGTGCCGCTTTGAGGAGTACGTACTATGTGGCTAAGAGAGGCGGTATAGACTGTGTGGCATAGACAGTGGCGAGGCCGGAAACATATGTTTCAGCTTTTGGTATAGATACTTTGAACAAGTTTTTCATTTCTTCCGTAATCGTACAGGGCCGAACCAATCCCTTCTTGAGTCTTTCGATGTGTATATACAAGTTGTTTCATAGCACCCAATGCAGCCCAATAATGCATGCATGTGCTGTCGTCGGTCGTGACCGTTGCTCCCCCACCGTCCATCGTCTGTTGTCTGCTGTCCGCTGTCTGCTGTCTGCTGTCTGTCTTCTCTGTCTTTTCCACCACTTCGTCGCCTTAGCCAGCCCGCTCGACTCTGTTGAGCTTCCGCGCAGTCATAATCTGGTTTTGCGTCCGTTGGCCACGAACGGGCAGGTTCATGGCGTGCCGCTTACCGCGGTACGTGCCCATGTCACGCAGTCGCTTGATGTTGTCCTGGATGATGCGCCGCGCGTCGTTTTCTATTGTCATGTTGGACAGCTCGGCGGTCAAACTGGTAATCGTCTTGGCCGGCAAAGAACCGACCTTGGCGCGGGGGTGGATAGAGTACTTGGCGAGGATGCGGGCGGACGCCACCGGTCCGACGTTGTAGAATCGCTGGAGGGCTTTCTGGGGGGTGGTTAGTGACTGAAGAGTCGACAACACGAATCAACAAGCGGCTACTCCGCGACGCCGCGACGCCGAGTGGACGCACCTGAACGAGCTTCATCTCGTGAAAGTTGACACCGAGAATGAAAACCATCTTGGCGGTTTGGAGGGTGCTGCAATGGCCGACGGGGACCAGCAGCAGCGAATTTGTGTGTGGATTGTGTGCCAAGGGAGGCTGACTGTTGTCTTTGTCGGGTCGTTCGTCGTGGGGGTCGCCGGGGGTGGTCGTCAATGGCGATGGCGATGGTAATCATTCGAGAAAAAGGCGACAATTGAGGCATCTCAAAAATTTGGTGACGGGATGCTCCAAAAGTGGGTCCTTCGGATTCAGCCCCAATGCGTGTCTGTGATTGGTCAGACTGGCCACCGCCTTAGAGCCAGCCTTGCTCCTGCCCGCCGAATCAATATAGCGCCTAAATTTTCAGTGAGGCAAGAGCGACCATTGAAGTCGACGGGAACTTACCAACTTTTAGTTTTTATGTCAACAACTATTTATGTATCCTTATATACATTCATGCGATTCGTTCATGCCTGCATTCAGCGCTCTGAATATCTAGAGCCCTGCATCAGCCCCTTAAACAAAAGCATACGCCAATATCTACGTCGCACGCATCTTTCATCACAGCCTTTTCAATCTCAAAATCGACATCGTCACCAACTTCATAATCAAAAATCGCGCCTTGCTTCACCTTTACGAAAATGGCTTCATAGAGAAAGAAGATCCTCAGCCTTTTACCTTACTCAAACCTGTGGACTTCGAACGTCCTCTTCCTTTTCATCTGCCCACCCTGCTACCACCGCCTCCACTTCATCCACCGCCACGATGAGACCGGAAAAGTCTCTACCCTACTCGGACGAATTCACATCGGCGGACGACTACGTCGAGCGGCTGCTTCAGTATGTAGCATCGACGCCCGTGTTCCAAGTGCTGTGCGGCGGTGTGCACATTATGGACTTTTACACGACCGATCCGGGCCTCTTTTATTCGGTAGTCCCAGCAGACTGGCAGCCGTTTCTCCTCGATCGCGAGCCCATGGAACTGCTCGACTTTCTGTTGCGAGATGACATCGATGGGTCTCTCAAAAAGATTCAGGAAAGTGGCCGGGTGCCGCCACCACCCAGTCTTGTGCAGTATGTCCGCGATATTCGGCGGTTCAGTCTGCAAAGAGATGTGCCGCCAGCAACGGCTATTGCATCAACAAATGCCAAGCTGCCACGCAGAATCACAATGGGCATGAACGTCAAGAAAATCCACGAGGTGACACAGTTCTCCGAGTACGTGGACAGGCTGGCGGACGCCGTGTCGGACGATGCCCCAACGACGCCCATCACCCACTTGGTAGATGTCGGCAGTGGGCAGAACTATCTTGGGAGAGCACTGGCGAGCAAGTCCAGGATTTCAGAAAGTGGCCAAAACGGTCAGAATGGCGAGAAGGGAGAAAAGAAGCGTCTTCGCCGTGGCGTCGTGGCCGTTGAGAGCAAGGGGCACAACATTGCCGGCGCCAAGGGCCTGGACATGATGACAGGCGTGATGGCTGCACCTGTACGCCCAATGCGCAACAAGAAGCTGTACCAACAGCAGCTGTTGAAGGAGAAGGGTGCAGCAGCCAAACAGACGGATAAAATCAAGAACCGGATAGCAAAGCTAGCGGAGGGTGTCCAAAGCAAGACTGAGAGTGAAGAGGGCACAGAGGGAGAAGGTGACGACCAGACACCAACGCCCCCGCCGGCACCAACACCCAAACCGACATCCATTGTTGCCGATATGCGGCCACGGAACGAGATTGCTATCGAGGCCTACGAGCAGAACCAGAAGCTGGGTCTGTCAGCGAAACAATCGCAAAAAGAAAAGGACAATGCGGCGGCAGCCGAGGCCGACAACCTGATCCAATATGTCGAGGGCCGGCTAGAGAACGGCGATCTGTCACACATCCTCTCCCAGGTGCAGCCATTACGGCAAGACGACAAAGGTGAAGGAGTCGGCAACTCGGAACTGCCCCCCAGCTTCCTCACAGTCTCGATCCACTCATGCGGCAACCTGTCGCATTACGGTCTGCGTGCACTCGAGCTCAACCCGGCAGTGCGTGCTGTTGCCATTGTCGGCTGCTGCTACAATCTCTTGACTGAGCGTCTCGGCCCTCCAACCTACAAGGTCCCCGGGATGCGGCCACGACCGACACTCCAGCCAGTCAACGGGCGGGTTGTGCGCGAGGAGGAGCGCCGGGACCCAGAAGGCTTTCCCATGAGCGAGCGGTTTGCCCACTTTGCGCCAGGCATGCCAGAGACGTCCCAAGATGCTTTTGACAAGGGCATCCGCTTCAACATCACAGCCCGCATGATGGCCTGCCAGGCGCCGGGCAACTGGACTGAGGCCGAGAGCGAGGCCTTCTTTACACGCCATTTTTACCGGGCTATCCTGCAACGCATTTTTCTGGACAGAGGTGTCTTGCGGAGGGTCCGTCTGCACGGCAAGGAGGGCAGCGATTCTGATGCCGACGATGCTGACGATGCTGAGACTGCCGTCACCCCCATTATTATTGGCTCTCTGCGCAAGGCTTGCTACACATCTCTTCCAGCCTACGTACGTGGCGCTGTGGCCAAAATTGCTGCCCAGGGCAATGGTGACGGTGCCGCCTCCTCGGCCGAGAACACTGCCGTCAACGCTGCCGTGGCCGAGACGATGGCCAATCTCACAGACGAGGAGCTCGAGGAGTACAACGTCCGCTATGGCGGCAACTCCTTGCGCCGGCGCGAGCTGAGCGCCGTGTGGTCTTTAATGGCCTTTAGTGCAGGCGTCGTCGAGTCCACCATTGTTGCCGACCGTTGGCAATACCTGCGTGAACTGCAGGCACGCGGACTGGTAAGGGACTGCTGGGTTGAGAGCGTCTTTTCGTACAACCAGAGCCCCCGCAACCTTGTGGTCGTGGGTGTTCGTCAAGATGATCAGGTGTAGAGTATGCTTCATAGACAGATAGAAGACTCATAGACATAGAAGCTGCATTGTAGCGTCACGCTTTGGTTGATTTAAAAAAAAAAATTGGCACTCATTAGTATCCCAGTTCTCATTGTCATTATTTTATTGTATCGCTACCATTGGACTGCCAGCCGCCTTATCTTCGGGTGCACTTTGTCGTTCACCGGTCAATGCCTCTTCCGCCAGACCGGCTATGGTCCGCAGAGGTGCACAAGTACAGAGATATGGAAACACGACTCACTCTACTCGCCCAACTCATTCTCCGATCAGCCGTTGCACTGCAGCAATGGCAGGCCACCATCGGGATGCAGAGCTCCTGTGCCCGGCCCAAAACAGTCAGCAGTGACGCCCTTTACTGTCTATATTGACGTTTCTGTCGCCTTGTTCATGATGTGAGCCTGGGCAGGAAAGGTCATCCGACCCCAATTTCACCCCTCTCCAAAACCCGTTCCTGAGCGTGGGGGTACATTTCTCTTTCCCCTCGTTTCCTTATTCTTGTTTTTCTCGAGCTTTCTTTATTTTTATTCTTTTTGTTTGCCCACTATCCACGGTTTCTATTGTCTCTCGCTCAAGCAACTTCCCCTCATTTTATTTCTTCTTTCAGGACGCACGATAATTATGTCCTGCATATAACAGGCCCTGCAGCCATTGGGATCAATTACCTGTACGACATATCAACGCAAACATTGAATAAATAGACGAGGTGGTCACAAGAACCGTCCTCACTCAAGTCGACATCCTGTCCCAGTCCTGCCCTTGACCTCTTTCCTTGCCATATACCACCTCTCTCTCTCTGAAAACCCCATCGTAATTCAGCGACGGATCTGTTCATCGACATCATCACCACATCCTGACACACCTCGATTCGATAACTTGGACGAATTGGACAGCTGCACACCGTACTTGCTGTGCCCTTTGCTCTTTCCTTCTTTGTCGTTCACGCTCAATTGGCATATCGTGTGCTCGGGTGGGTCCGCATCGCAGCTTCCCTCCGTTTTCGCTTCCATCTGCACCCGCCGCCCCTGCCTCGCGCCTTCCACAACACGGACAGCGGACAATTCCGAGTTGGCAATTGACATTGACTCCTTCCCAACTTGTCAACCGGACATAAAACGTACATTGTACTCAACGACACACAAAACACAACATCGACTTGACGTCACGCTGAACCAAATTCTCCAATCATTGACTCCCAGTTCATCTCTTATCTATCCCCGGACCTGTCTCACCCTCTCATCTCCTCATTTCGGCCCCAGGCCACCGAACATTGCAGCTTGTCCTCGCCGTCTTGTGTGCTTCTGTTGATCCACGGAATTTGGCACAAAGACCATAAAAGACACACAAAAATACACAAAAATACACAAAATCACATAATTCGGTGAGATAAAGCTCTCTTTACCTAAATCCTTGACAAGAAAGCTTTACCCGTCCCCCACCCTGCACGACACGGACCACGGGCATCTCCGCTGTGAAGCCGGCGCCGGCCTTTATTGTGTCCACTAAACCGATACATCTCTTTATTTCTTATTCCACCATTTTATTTACTACTCCGTACTTTGCGTGTCATTCCTTTCTTTTTCCTTGATCCTTCTTTCCTTCCGCCCCTCTTCAACGGCTGCACGTTTCCTGTATGTTGTGCATATGACCCCTGCGCTCTGCACGTCTTACACGGCCGACTGCTTGCCCCTAGGGTTGTGGATCGTTCTCTTCTTCTTTTCTCCCACGCCTTTTGCCATCTCCAGTCTCATTTTACACCCTTTCCACGCCTCGTGTGGCAGACAAGCCGACGTTGTGCGCCGGCTAGATTGCCTTGGCCTCTCGCTTCTCAGGTGTTAGTGCAAATCGCCTCGGCTTTCGTGTCTTGTCGCCTTCCTTTTCTGCATTGTCTGTGTTGTCTGTTGTCCCTTCTCTGGGCGGTTCCCTGCTTTTTTCCTCCTGCCATCCATACGTCTCCAGTCAAATTCCATCCCTTTTGCCTATCTCGGACCCTTTCGCCTTTGTTCGATCCCTTCTTTTAGCTTCCCCACGAACGGTCTAAAACGCTGCTTAACACTGGCCCGCCTTTTTTAGTCCATCGGCCGGCTGTTGGAACATCTCTTTTTGGTGGATTTTGGGGTCTTTTTCTCTGGTTTTTCTCTTTTTTTTTTCTTGTTATCGCTGCCGTCTCTTCTTGCCCTTCAATACCCATTACTGATTGTTCGATTTCCTCTTACGTCCTTGAAGTGACCACGCAGGGTCCCCCGCCAACTACCAGTAGTCTATCCAGTCGGCCGCCAGCGATAATACACCACCTGCGATACGACAATACAAAGTACGCTTTTTATCGGGATACGGCTCACACCATCCAACATCCGGACCGGATCATCTCTGACTCTCTCCCTTTTCTTGGCCTTTCAATCTCCTTACGCTTTCCTCGGCACCTGTCTTTTTTATTCCATTTCTTCATTCGTCTTTTGTGTGGCATCGTTCAGTAACCGGTCACGATCCGAGAAAAGCTTAAGCAGAGCCTCACGAAATCAAACCTCGCAACAATACGACCGACCGGCGCACCTTGCACTTTGCAACCTTCCATCATCGCAAAAAGGCACCCGGCCTGACGGGGCCAGAACTCTGGCGCAGTATGAATGCCCAGGTTTCGTTCCTGGTAAGTCAGCTCCAAACACGGCAATCCGATACCACGACATTCACCAGTGGCTCAACCTCCTCCCACTAACAACAACAATAGGATGGCGAGTTGAGCCTCATCCACATCCCCCTGGACCTGTACTCGGCCTTTTTCCAGCCGATCCTGCAGATGCTCCTGCCCCAGGCGCACAGCCTGTCCAGGCCCGAAGATGACCCCGACGGGCCCGAGGGCCTCACGTCCGAGTACACCCACGCCTTTTTCAACCTCAGCATCACGCCCGTCGAGTGCTCCATTGTCTGCCAGACCTACTGGGCCACCCATGTCTTTGCGCCCGCACTCAAGGCCGCTGCCGAGCACCTGCCCGCCGATGCGCTCAGCAAGGTATCCATTGCCAAGGAGGCCTACATTGCCCTCTGTGTAATGAGCGGCGGCATGGATGCTGGCTCGCGTGTTGTCGACCTGTCGTCGCCGCTCGCCCTTGCGGGCATTCCCCTGTTCTTCATCACCACCTACTACTCCGACTTTATCCTTGTTCCCAGCAAAGACCGCCAAAGCGTCATCCAGGCGCTACTGTCGCGCGGCTTCGAGTTTTCGGAGATGGAGTCGTCGTTTGTGTCGCCCGGGTCACTCTCTCACCCACAATCCCAGGCACATCACCAGCGCGGCGGCCCCAACAACAGCAGTAGCGGTGGTAACAATATGAGCGGCAGCATCGCCAGCCTGTCCTCGTTCCACCAACTCGATCTCGACCCGCTCCCCACCAACCCGGCCGAACTGCAGGACCGTACATTCGACCTTTTGCGGAAACGCAACGTTGTGCCGTACGTTGTCCCTGGTTTGAGCCTCGCACACTGTTCCGGATCAGGAGTGATGGGCGGCGGTGGCGGCGGCGGCGGTGCTGGAGGCAGAGAAGGCGGAGGCGGAGGCGGCAACCACAACGGCGGTCACGGTCCCCAACGCCGCGGCACCCAGCAGCGTGAGAGCTGGATCGATACCGTCGACACGCGTCTTTATACGTGTCTCGTGGCCGCTCTGGCCTTGCCGCCACGGTTCTTGTCCGTCACACTTGCGGCGCCCGACCCGCCATCTGTCCTGCTCGACAAGACACTGCTGCCACTGTTTGGCAGTGCCCTTGTCGGCGATGTCGCCGGTGATCTCGCGCCCATCTTCCTCGACCTTGTCAACCTGCCCTTTGAGGCCACGGGTATCGTCTCGGGTGTTGCTGGCAAGCTGGTCGCCGAGATGGGCGCTGGCAGCGCGCTGACCGAGCTGCCAGAGCTGTCCTATCTGTCCACGTCCAAGGCTGGCGCGGTCATCTTAGCGAGTGAGCACGCGCCCAATGCACTGCAAATACTCCAGGTGCCGCTCGAGGTTGAAGACACGTGAAGGGCTGAAGTGAAGGGAGGTTAGAAAGAATGATGAGGGCCTGCCAAAAATCGGTGAGCGAGCACTCAAAAACTTGTGAGCGGACAGAATAGCAAAAGCGAAGCGAAGCAAAGCAAAAGCAATGATATGATTTTCCTCCAACTTTTCCCAAATTAGAACGCAAGCCGTCAAAACAAAAGTGGACGAAAAAAGGAGGCGACCGTGACGTTGACGTTAGTCCAATGGGGGCCATGCAGTGGTACCATACCTTTTCGAGAGCCTCGTAAAAGAAACATGCTTGCGTTGCAACGGTAATAGAAACAGACAAAAAAGAACGCCGCAATCCTGAGCCGGGGTGAGAGATATCGAAAATAATCGTACCCATACAAAGTGCAAAGTGCAAAGTGCAGCAAACAGACGCACAGTTGGGTCGAGCACAAAATACTCGGTTCAGGAAGTCGCTCGTAGGGCAGAACGTCGTCTTCTGGGCCGTTCTTTCCTTGCACGAGTTCTTTCCAGTAACGGCTCACGCATGTGCAACTGCAGCAATTCGCAGTCTCACACACGCGGGCAGGAGCTTACCGCACCATACCCTCGGTCAAAGTGTGCGTCGCTGTCTTTGATCTCTGGGAGGGAAGGAGCACAGCCCGCCTAAATTTAGACTTGGCAACACACCTGCAGCAGAACAATGCACCACCCAGATGCACCAATAGCAAGCAGCTGCAGCAAACGACAACAGCAAACAAAAGCTGGCCGGTCGGCCAAAGCCAGAAACTTAACGATGCTGCCCTACGATTGGGTCGTCCCAGGCCGTCAGCAGGGGACAACTGCGTGCTCCAGAAACCCACAGTCGTGCCTGCCGTTTTCTTTTTGTTTTTCGCTTTCCTCATCTTTTCTCATCTTATGGTCATCTTGGTGCAGGCAGGTGCAACTGCGCAGGCTGGCTCAACTGGGCAAGAGCTGCCCAGTCCCTTGGCTGGTACCTTGGCTGGTTCCTAGCTCGTACCTGCCCATTCCCCTTTCGTGTCCCCTCGTCCCTTCTCAATCTGTCATACGTTGTGCGCTAGCGCCTTCCCTAGGGCCGCCGTTGTCGTTGGCCTCCCGCTGGGCGCTCATTTTATCCAATGGCTTGCAACCTGCGGGAGCGTGTCAGACAACACGACAGAGCCGCTTCGTTCAGCTTTGTGCTCGTGTGTTCGTGTGTTCGTGTGTGCCGTCGTGTTGACTGTTGCGTCTGCTGCGTTTCAACGATCTTTCGAAATCGCGAGAACCACTGTTTTTTCTCTCTGGGGCCTTTCCCGTCATTTTTGCATACTGCAACAAAAGGGGAAAGTGCATCTTTGGCGCTTGGTGCGGTGGTCGTTATCAAAACTGGGAAGGCGTGCCAGGAGGCGCCTGCCTCGTAAACCCCTTGTAGACAACTCGCGGCACTCACACACTCAGGACGCTCCTGCCATTGTTGCTCCTTTTTGCGAGTACGAGAGCTTGAGCGCTCGCTGCAATCATACGGAAGGTGCGGTCTACAGTCTGACAGCTCCAGGGCAGTCGCGACGTCTTTTTCCGCCATCGTGCTGTTCTTCCCCAGTGTTGCGCACGTTAAAGTTTCGTGGGTAGGCACTTCAGCCTTGTCGCGCTTTCCCTCTTTCCACTCGTACTTTCCCTTTCTCCAGCGCTACCCGCCCTCAGCTCCTGCCGTAACGTCCTCCCGCTTCGTTCTTTCCTCAACTCTCGTGTTTTCTCGTCTCCTGCCCATTTATCCCCCCAATCTGTCATCTCTCCTTTTCTCCTCTCAGTCTCTCCCTCTCCCTCTCCTGTTCTCTCTTTTCTCTTCGTTTTCCCATCCTCACCATCGCGTCTGTCGTCTCATCCCACCACATCGCCGCTGCAACCACAGACGGCCTGCGTGCGTAGCCCAGCGGCCCATCGTCTCCAATCGTCCCTAACACCTGGGTTTGGCGTCTGCGCGCTGCAGGATTTCCCCCTTCCTCTACGAAAAAGTGCGGATACCCTACGTTCGTACCCCTGGTCTAGTTCCAGTCCAGTCCCCGTCCATTTCCTCACCTCTTGTCGCCTCGCTAGAGCCGCTAGTCTATCCTTTCCAGTCCTCGAGACGTGGCGATCGCTCTTGTCTTGCTGGGAGCTGTTTTTAGATTTCACCTTTTGCTCTTATTCAATCATTTTACTTCAGCCGCTTTTCTCTCTCGTCTGCTTCTCGACGGGCATCCTCTCGTTTCTCTCGTGTTCCCCGTTTTCACTTCCCCTTCCCTTCTTTTGCTCTGGCTTCTATCCCAAGCTGCTGCTACGGATCTCGACCAGCAGAAGACGACGGTCCACGCCGACCACACACACCGCAACGATAGGGGAAAGCATCAAGTCGCTGGTTTCAGGCGCATCCTCCGTCCGTACTTTGCGCCATCTCGCCGTTTCGCAGTCTCGCCGTCTCGCCGTCTCGCCAACACTGTTTCGTTCTCGCGCAATCTGTCTCGACGATTCTATTTGAATTTTGTGCGCCTGTCTCAGTAAATCAACAAGTACAGCAAACACCAGCAGCAAACACCAGCAGCTTCTCAAGCAAGACAACGGCCGTTTACAGCTTTTGTTGGCTTTGCGCCGATCTCTCGCGTTTGCTGCCTTGCCTTCTGCCAGCTCTTTTTTACCAAACCACCTCCATCGCCATCCAACGCATCTTGGCACATCCTCTCTTCCTTCTCCCCTACTCCGCCTCTCCACTTCCTCTCCTCCCTCGTACCATGCACGCATAAGTAACCATGGATCCGTACGGTTCCGCTTGGGCCCCGGGCGCTCCTCCCCCAGCCCCGTCCTCTGCCTCCGTCTCTGTGCCCTCCTCCGGGTCCGCAACTCCCAACAATGGGCCTCCTACACGTCCTCCTTTGAATCAGCCTCAGGGATCACAAGAGACAATCAGCCATCGCATCTCCAGCTTCTCAGATATTGCCGGCTACGACAACTATGACACATCATACAACCAACAGCAAGGGACGCAGCAAGAGACGCAATATGGCTCCTCGCAGCACCAGTTCCAGTCACAGGCGGCCGCACCGTCGCCATACGATCCGCAGCCGACGCTACGCGGCCGTGAATCGCTTGTGTCCCTCGACTCGCTCGTCTACGATGAGTCTCTCAACGCTTACACAAGAGTACCGATAACAACCGCCGCTCCACCAGCCGCGGTTCCCGCCATAACCATGCCGGCCACAACCGTGTCGACTTCAGTATCTCCAGCACCAATCTCGACAGTACCACCAGTCCTGCAGTATACGGATCTTCCACCAACAACACAGGGTTTTGGGGCAGCCAGCAGCAGCGGAGGATGGACAATGGCCGCGGCTCCGTCCGAACATGCCCCGTGTTCTACGTATAACTCTGGCTATGGGGCAGGATCCGCACCCCCGGCAGCAGGCGCTACGATAACCCGTCGGCTCAGCACTATGCTTCCTGGGAGACGGCAAAGCACGCGCCGCGTCGACTCGACGCACAGCACGATTATGGAAGAGGGTCCCTACGACAGCCGTGAGAGCATCGATATGACTAGCCTGGTCCAGAACGCGGCACCTATCAGCACGTCGTCAACTTCCTCCAAGCCATATTCACGCCTGGCTGAGCACGACCTAGAGAACGGTGACGAAGATGTGCCGCCAATAAGCGCGGACGGTTTCTCGGCCGGCAGTGTCCCCGTGGACCTCTCAAGCTTTTTCGGCCCAACAACTGGTCAGGACGAAGCGTTTATCAAGCGCCTCCACGAACAAGAAGCCCAG
Source organism: Sporothrix euskadiensis (assembly GCA_019925375.1). Lineage (NCBI taxonomy): Eukaryota > Fungi > Ascomycota > Sordariomycetes > Ophiostomatales > Ophiostomataceae > Sporothrix > Sporothrix euskadiensis. The sequence goes on along the minus strand of JADHKQ010000018.1, from coordinate 541,831 downwards.
GGCAAACTGACTATGGGTCTGGGAGCCGGCTTTGAGCCAGGTACGAGGCTGAAGGAGTCAGACCTGCTCTCTAGCCCCACATCAACGTATGGGTCGGACCGCGGTACATCGCTGCGACGAACGCTGTCTAGGAGATGGGCGTCCACGTCGGCGGCGTCTGCCTCCGCCTCGACACCACTCACACCAACCGCTGGCTCGCCCATCAGCCCGAGCCAGCTCTCCCGACAAGGCACTGTACGGGCGCTCGCGCAGAGCGAGGCCAACCGGCGAGGTGAAATTGTCGAGGTCATCATGGAAGAGGACGAGGAGGACATTGCCACCTCCGCCGCCCAAGATCACGAGCCATTGCACAGCCGCGGCCTTAGCGATGATATCACTCACGACGTTTCTGATATGGTGAACGTCGGCTCCAAGGTCGACTTGAGCATCATGTCGGGCCCTGAGGGACCGGACCCGCTCGCCGGTGGCATGAGTAAGGCAAACCGGCGGCAGTCGTCCATCCCAATGCGCATGTCCACCACTGGCGGCACGCGTAGGACGCAGGTGTTTTATCCACAGCCCAATTGGCGGCCCTTTTCGATGCGCTGGCCTTATCTCATGGCCTTGATTCTTCTTTCGATCCTGCTCGGTGTGGCACAGGAGCTCATCTACCGTATGTCACTTAAGCGGCCGCTAGTCAAGTTCAATTCACCCACAGAAATCCCTGGCCACCTCTACTTTACAGTCAAGTTTATGCCGACCATTGTGGCAGTCACTTTTGGTGTGCTCTGGCAGATTACCGACTTTGAGGTCAAGCGTCTTGAGGCCTTTTACCAGATGAGCAAGGAGAACGGTGCAGTCGCGGACGAGTCGATCAACGTGGACTATGTGACGTACTTTACCTTCTTCCGCCCCTTCCGCGCTCTGTACTGCAAGCATTACGCGGTGGCCGTGTCGTCTGTTGCATCTCTGCTGGCTGTGTCTCTTGTGCCAACACTCGGTGCTGCAGCCATCGTGTTGACACCGAACCGTGCAACACGTCTGGCCGATCCCCAAGGCGAGAAGCGGGTGGTCGTCAGTGCCGTCTGGTCGCGCTTCTTGACTGTCGTCCTGTTTGTGATTGCCGCGCTGGGCTGTGTGCTGTTCTATCTGCTACAGCGACGGCGCTCGGGTCTCATGTCGGACGTCAAGGGCATTGCAGGCCTTGCGTCTATGGCTGTCGTCAGTCATATCATGACCGACTTCAAAGGCATGGATCTGGCCACACATAAGGATATTCACAACCAGCTCAAGGACCACCGCTATGTGCTGCGCAACTCGTCACTCGCGCCCGACGACGAGAACCCGGTGTCACTGGCCGAGCGCGAGCGCTACAAGGAGTTTGACAGCCATATGTCAGAGAATCCGCACCCGCTGATGCTGCGCGCCCGGGGCTGTATCCCCTACATTGCGGGCATCCTGCTGTTTGCCGCGTTGATCCCCGTTGTGCTCTTCACACCAGCCAACGCGCTCACAGACAAGGCGGCGTGGCTGTTGACCGCGCTGGCCGTCACGATCAAGCTCGGCTGGGGCGGTCTCGAGATGTCGGTGCGCATGATGGAGCCATACTATATTTTGTGGCGCCGGCATGCACCCGCCAAGACACTCACCCTCGACTACACGGCGATGCCCTTTTTCTGGGTGGCGCTGCAGGCGCTCAAGAACGGGCACTACCTCGTGTTTTTCGTCGGGTTTGGCACGGTTATGACGGAAGCGCTGACAGTGCTGGTGACCTCTCTGGCGACGGTCGAAGGCCACGACTTTATCGGCAAGGGAACGCCGTCGACCACAGCCGACACCGATGCAGACAGCGGCGAAGAGACAGCCCTGTCTTTCTGGCTGACGCTGGGTCTCGTGACGTTTATCCTGTCGTACATGAGCATTGTGGCCACCGCCGCGTTCATTCGGCGGCGCCGGCCCTTCTTGCCGCGGCAGCCGAACACCATTGCGTCGGTACTGGCCTACATCCACCAGAGTAAGATGCTGTGGAACTTTGTGGGCACGAGCAAGATGAGCAACGCCGAGATGCTGGTCAAGCTCGAGAAGGAGGGCCACAAGTACGGTCTGGGCTGGTTTGAGGGCCGCGACGGCAAGACGCACTGCGGCGTGGACCAGGAAGAGCTGATGAGCAGCTACAAGCTGGGCTACGATTACTCGCGGAGCAACAAGCCTTGGAACGAGCAGCACGAGGAGTGGCTGTAGGCGCGCATATGCAAGGGAGGCTGTTGCTTTACACTGTCGCTGTTGTTTACGGGCGTTTTGATTTTATGGAAATGGAAATGGCCCCGTCTAACGGGCGTGGAAATGATATCCAGGAGCATGTAATGGACATGGCATATTAGCTTGAATTTATCTCACATGTAAAGTATGCAGAAAATAGTATTCGGATCAATTTTTATATCCGTATTACTTCTACTGTCCTGTGCTTGTTTTGTAATAAGGCTTTTTGGGGCATTCTGTTGGATGAAATTGAAGCAAAATTAAAATAAAAACGAACATCAATCTTGGAGTAATAACATAGATAGTGATATTTTGTGGAATATACTCAGGGCTAGTTCTCATTCAACACAGTTTCACAACTTCACATCTTGTTATATCACAGAACATGACGTCCTGGCAGCCAGTAGTACGACATCCCCGTTTCCCGGGTCAATAGACTGTCGTTCATGAAGCAGGATTCTCCCCACCAAGAAAAGGCATCGCCGCTTTTGTCGATATTGCGCATCCATCCCGTTTTTGCGTCATCCATTTATCTTGCTTTGTGCCGCTCGCCTCGCCCCGCGAACTACATACATACGGACTCTTTTGGCTGCAGGATATATTAATATAAACATACTGAAAAGAAAAGGCCTGGCAGCAAACACAGGGCAATCCGTCGTCGATCCTTCCCGGCTTGGCTTTTCTTTATTCTGTTACCTTCGTGATCCTCATATTGTCGTTTCTGCACACGCCTCACTATCGAATAAATCAAGGCAACTGGGTAGAATGCACCTCCAGCGAGCACACTACCGTGCCTTCTTCCAGCCTTGCAGCTACATGCAGAATAGAGGCAAGCGGTAGAGAAAATGGGCAAAGGCGGCAAAAAGTTGCACGCCCCTGTTGTGGTTGTTCCGAGCTGTTTCAAAACAGGGAGCTGGACCCCTTTTCACTGTTTGGGATATACACAGCTACGCATCGCCAAATGAACCGGTGCAAGTAATAAATGGCAGATGGAGAAAGAGTGGGAGTGAGAAATATTAACACAGAAAAGAAAAGAAAAGAAAAGAGAGAAAAGTCAGATATGAGCTTGGCGAGGCTCGTAGATCGACCAAAACCCTAAATGCTCCGTTTCCTATTTTCTTCTTCTTTCCTATTCTCTCTTCTGTCTTTCTCCTCCTCATAACCATAGTCACACCCTCCATGGATGGCTGGACCTAGATGCAGCCGGATCCCTCCCACCCTCCCTCGCCAAAGAGGATGTTTGTTTGATGATCGTGAAGGGTCTCCCTTGCGCACTATTCTCGTTTGTTTCTGATCCGGCTGTCTCGTCCATGAAAACTTTTTTTTTCTCAAGAAATCCCACACTTCACTCCATATACGGATCGTTTTGGTCCGGCGACCCTACATTCAAACCTTTCTTTTTTCTCTTTTCTTTTCTCGTTGCACCTCTCTGTGACAACTTTAATTTTATTTTTGTAACACAACAGATGCTCCCATGGGCTGTGTCTGTGTTTGTTGGAAAAGCGTGTGCCATACCTCCTTTAACCTGGATCGGGCAGCACGGGATCCGGCCAGGCATCCAAGAGAATGTTCTTGAACGAACGCATTGCATTGGCGAGCGACCCAAACCACCGCGCGAGTTGCAGATGGCCAAGATATGATGGCCGTTGTCCAAATCATCCTTTCCAGAGCGTCAAATAGTCTCCTTCCGACATATGTTTACTCACCCCCGCTTCCTCCCCGCTTCTTCATTCCCATCTGAATCCCTGCCGGGCGTAAAAAGAATCACAAAGATTCAACAGACGTTGTCGTATTGTCATTTCCCTTTGCACTGGGGCGGCCTGCGTCTTCAGACCGAGATGGCCATAGAGAACAGACTTTTCGACAAGACTGACTGGCATCTCCAACCGCCTATCATCGCTTTTGAGATGGGCGTCACTTCGGTATCTCATGCCGTGCGTTCTGTGTCATCCAGACACTCTCTGAAATGTCTGTTAAGTCGTGTGCAGAAAGGCTTGAAGTCGCCGTTGTTGTACTGTGATTGGCTCACTGCTTGCCCTCCAAGATTTTTGGTGCTCTCGGTGTTGCTGACCCCCTTTCGTTCGGAACAAGCAGCGTGGCTGTGCATCTAAGATTGCGATTTGTGTTTGCTCCATCATAAAAGAACACAAAGACGCGCAGCACGGAACACGGACTTTTGGCTCTTTGGTGTCTCTTTGTCTCTTGGAGTTGTTAGAGTCGTTAGAGTCGTCTTAGGTCGAGCATCTCTTGCAGCCAAGTGCTCACTTCTTTGCTTGGGAGGGGCCTTGGTAGTCTTGCGCATCTCGGTGCTCTTGGTGCCCTCGTGCTCGCCGCTCGCGTGCTCGTTTTTGTTGCTTTTGTCTCTTCTCGGCGCTCTGGGTGCTCGTGAGTGCTGCATGGTCGCTGGCCTCTGACAACTGGTGCTTCGAGACAGGTAAGAAGCGAGCAAAGCCCCGTTTGTGGCCTTGGTCTTTTTGTCTTCTTGTCCGACACGACACGCCCCCCTTTTTTGCAACGCTGCAGAATAACAGTGACGACAGAACGGCCCGCCAGCCAATGGATCTTGTCTGCAACGGCGGGCTGGTGCTCCGGCGGCTGGTCACCATCCACAGTGCCCTGTATGTACGTTCGGAGTATGTAAACTCATTGCCCTGTAAGTACGTCGTAGTAATATGTCGCAGATGTGCCCTGTACACATAGACAGTAGAGTTGAGTGTCATTGTGCTCTTGGACTTCTTCGCCGCGTTTCACGATGGCCGATGCTGAATCTGGCTAAACAAGGGGCAAGAGGCAAGACAACATACAGCTGCCAGCCGTTTCGTCTTTTTCGTCTGTTCCAAACGGTAACCCAAACACGAGGAGACGAGCCGGCGGTGGCAGTGCAGAGAAATGGAGAGCATGGAGAGGATGGGAAAGGAACGAGAGAAAAGCTTCATTCTGTTTTTCCTTTGTTGCGACACGCTTTCCCCGTATTTTGGTATTGTGCTTCATTCCCCTGGATATATACGACATAGCGAGGAAGGTGCGCCCAGAGAGCATTTTTCAGCGCATGTGCTTTCGTGCTCGCGCCTGCAGTTTTCTCGTACTCCGGGCACTTGCTGCATGCGACAAGAGAATCATTACGGAGCAACCTCGTATTAAGAGCCCGCAATAATACCGTGTTTACCCATGCACTCTGCTCGAACGCACCTGCCGTGTGAAATACGTCGTATACACACTTTTGAAAAGACATGGAATACGAATTGTGTGCGCGTCCCTTGCACTTTCCCTCTTTCTCTCCTCTCCTCTCACCTCTCCATACTTTGCTCCTGCCGGGCGGCTCTTTCTCCAGTGCTTTCATCGCATTTCACGCTCATTTTACTACTCCGTACGACGTACTCCGTACTTCATACATATTACATACGTCGTTGTATTTGGCGCTATGCAGCGCTTCGTCGCTTCCCATTTTTTTTTCTGTTTACGGGGGGCGAGCGCTCTTTCCCCACTGAACTCAGGGGTGACATTCGTCCCAAAGTGGAGCTGGACCACCCGAATAGGGGAAAGAGGAAAGAGCCAACGACTGTGCAAGCGAAACTCACGAAAAGCCAGGGCGCCAAGAGGAAGAGAAGAACAGGCTTTGGGGTCAGCAACAGGTCTAGGAGGCCAGGTCTGGCCAAGATACAAAACCCGCGCGACACTGGCATCTAAATTAAGAAACAAAGAACGCAAGGAAAAACGGGGGAAAGAGGAAAAGAGGAAAAAAGAGGGCCATAGCAACTGCAGTGATTTGCGCTGTGAGAGTGTGAAAGGCCTTGAAAGGACCTGGATGAAGAAAGAGCGATCGATGAAAGCTGGCGCGCTGGCTCATCAATGGGGTGGTACGGTGGCAACACAAACAAGGAAAGCGCAACCAGCAAGAACAAAAGAACATCAAAGAGAGGCCGGCGAGGCAGGAGCGACACACCCTTCCAAGACACGAAGGGCAGGCACCAAGACGTGCGGCTGTCATCGAGTGCCCGTAACGTCAGACCGTGGACGGTTCTTCGTCAGCGACCACAATACGAACAAGGCAAGAGCAGCCAACGGCGAATATTTTCAATAATGGGACGAAAATATCCACGGAGCTGCCGTCTAATGCCGCTCAAAGACTTTTTATCGTCAACACGGATTGTACAACACGAGTGAATTGAGGAACGACACTCGAACGAGATGCAATGCAAAATGAAGACCGCAAAAGATTCCATGCGAGGGCCATCGGCCGACGGCTGGCTCGGCGTCGAATTTGATTCCTTTTCAATACGAGGTGACACAGTGCGGGAGATGAGAGAATGTACTTAGATGTACTCTTAGTAAGGGATATAGTGCTTAGGTACCAGACTATAAGAGCCGCGCCTTTTTTTAAAATATACACACTGTGCATGGTACCTGCTTAGCGCAATGCCAACCGCGACAGCGGCATGTACCCCGGCCTCCATACCCACCGTGTGATGGAAGACTTCTCGGGCACCGCTGATAGCGATATGCAGTGCTAAAAGCTGCCAGCCCCAAGGGCTCCAGGGGCACCCAGTAGTACGAGTACGACGTAAGTACATACAAACTGCCCTGTATTTTCCAACGTTTTCCAAGAGCTAGCAAGTGCTGTTCCTGTTTTTTTTTCTTTCTCTTTTTCTTTTCTACAGGCGGTCGCCCTTTCCTCCCCTATTGTAGCAGTGCGATTTCTATTGACACGCCCCTAACACCCCCTCCTTCCCGCGCTCTCATTTGTCCTCGCATGGATGCGCCCACGCCCCTGTCGCTCCCGCTGCCCCTGCCTGTCCCAGACTTTCTGGTGTGGTGCATTGGTGCTTTTCGTACCTGCCACCTCTGGGCCGTGAGCATCACTTCCTTTGCCTGAGTATATGTACGAGCACTACCACACTATTCGTCCCAATCCAGAAGTAGCTACGGGCCTCTTGGGCTACGTAAGATACACTGGGCCTCCACTCTTTTTTCTGGTCCCGGCATTTCCTGTTTGCTTCTGTCGCTCCTGCCCCCGTCCTTTGCTCTTCGCTCGCTCTTGCCATTAATTCCCACTCCCACCCCCCTCGCTCCTGCCACTGCCAGCGACACACACGCCAACCACCATACCACAAAGGAAAAACAGGAAGGAGGTGCTCTCTTTCCTCCTTTTTCCTCTCGTCATCGTCCACTTCCTTTCGTTTTCCACCATCACCAACCCTCATCCCCCATTTTGTTTTCTTTTCTTCTTCTTCTTGTATTTTCATCCCCTCCCCTTTCCACCCTTCGCTCTTTATTCGTGGTGCAATCGACGCATCTCCCTTTTCTCTCTCGTCGACCCTTCTCCAGGAAACAGGCTCTCCCTTCCGCCTCCCTTCCTAATTGCCTGCGGTCGCGCCCCCTGAACGGTCAATTTCCTCCCTCGCTTCTTCGCCGTTGATCGCCGTCTTTTCCAACGACCGTTCCCACGACTCGCTGCCACATCTCAACACTTTTACGACACTCGTTTATTCCGTGGCAACAATATCGTTCGCGCTTACTCTCGCTTTACCGTCGCCAGAAAACGATTCGCGGCGTTTTTTCCATGATTCCCCCGAATTAAAATCAGAATAAAATCGACGACTTTTTAATCGACAACAAATCGAATCGAGAACCACCAACCACCGGTCCACTGCATCCGCAACCATGTGGTCTTCCGCAAGATCACTTCTCTTCGCTGCCATCGGCGCGCTGAGCTTCACTGCGGCATCCGCCGAGGAGCTACTCAAGTCGAACTCGCTTAACACTTGCCAGGCCAACTCCGGCTTCACGGCTAGTCTTTTCGATGTCGTCTTCACGCCCAACAACAACTCCGCTAGCGTCGACATGGTCGCCGTCTCTTCTATCGAGGGCAACGTCTTGTTCGATGTCACCATTATTGCCTACGGTCTCCAGCTCCTCCGCCGCACAGTCGACCCTTGTGATGCCGGTCTCGCCGGTCTTTGCCCCATGACGGCCGGCAAGCTGGCCATGACTTTCAACCTGGCTGTTGGCTCTGACGCCACCGACGTTATCCCTGGCATTGCGTACAGTTTCCCCGACCTTGACGCCACTGTCAAGGTCTACATCAACATGACCTCCGGTGATCAGGCCGGCCAGAGCGTTGCCTGTGTCGAGGCCGACATCTCCAACGGCAAGACGGTCAACCTGCTCGGCGTCAAGTGGGCTACTGCCATCGTTGCTGGCCTTGCTCTGGCCTCGTCTGCTGTTGTTTCGGGCCTGGGCCATTCTAACGCTGCGTCTCACGTTGCTGCCAACGCTCTGTCGCTGTTCAGCTACTTCCAGGGCCAGGCCATGCTCGGTCTGACCGGTGTCAAGCTGCCTCCTGCTGCCGCGTCCTGGACTCAGGACTTCCAGTGGAGTATGGGCATCATCCGCGTCGGTTTCATGCAGACCATCTTCACCTGGTACCAGCGCGCCACCGGCGGCACGCCGTCCCAGCTCTTCAACTCGCTCACGGCCGTGTCCGTCCAGGTCGAGAAGCGTTCGCTCAGCCTTGCCGATGCCGCCTCGGAGTACCTGCCGCACTCGCTCTCGTTTATGCCTCGTCACATCGCCATGGCCCCGCGCCACATTGCCCGCCACGTTACGACTGGTGTCAGCGCTGTCTCCAACGTCCTTGCCAAGCGCTCCACCCTCGAGGTTAACAGCTCCGGCAGCTACGTCGTTTACGGCATCCAGCGTGTCGCCTACGTTGCCGGCATTGAGTCGACCAACCTGGTCCTGACTGGCCTGACATTCTTCTGCATCTTTATCGTCATTGTCATCCTCGGTGTTGCCGCCTTCAAGGGCTTCTGTGAGCTTGCTGCCAAGCGCCACTGGATCAAGAGCGACACTTTCCTTGATTTCCGCAACGGCTGGTTCACCGTGCTCAAGGGCATTCTTTTCCGTGTCACGCTCATCGGCTTCCCCCAGATGTGCATTCTCTGCCTGTGGGAGTTCACCCAGGTCGACTCGCCCGCTATTGTGGTCCTTGCTGTCTTCTTCTTCTTTGGCATGCTCATTACTCTCGGCTGGGCCGCGTCCAAGGTTATTCGGATCGCTCGCCGCTCTGTCGCCATGCACCGCAACCCCGCCTACATCCTGTTCTCGGACCCCCAGGCCCTGAACAAGTGGGGTTTCCTCTACGTGCAGTTCCGTGCTTCCGCCTACTACTACATTGTCCCCATGCTGATCTACACCCTGGTCAAGGGCATGTTTGTTGCTTTCGCCCAGTCGAGCGGCGTCGTTCAGTCGATTGCGTTCATCCTGCTTGAGGCCTTCGCTCTGATTGCCGCCACTGTCCTGCGCCCGTGGATGGACAAGAAGACCAACGCTTACAACATTGCCATCTGCGTCTTCAACTTTGTCAACGCCATTTTCCTGCTGATCTTCACTGACGTCTTTGGCCTGCCTGGCCTCGTTATCGGCATTGTCGGTGTCGTTCTCTGGATCATGAACGCCGTCTTTGCCCTGGTGCTCCTGATTATGCTGATTGTGACGACCATGCTCGTCTTCTTCCGCAAGAACCCCGACACCCGTTACCAGTTCATGGCCGACGACCGCGCCTCGTTTATGAAGTCGCAGACGCAGCTCAACACGACGACTGAGCTGGACGCCCTTGCCGTGACTGCCCGCGGCGACAAGGCCGGCTACAAGAGCAACCTGGACCTGGACGACGACAACGAGTCCATCTCGTCGGACTCGCTGCGCCGCCGCACCGACCCCAACCTGGCGGCCGCCAACAACGTTGCTGCCACCAACAACAGCAACAGCAACCTGTACCGCGAGCCCCCTCGCTCGCCCGTTGACCCTTCGATGCCTCTGTTCCCTGCCGACAACCGCAGCCACGCCTCATCGCAGAACTCGGGGCCCCAGGGGGCCTACGGTGGCTACGCATCGGTTCCGGGTAACGCCCGCTCGCCGAGCCCGTACAACAACTCCAACTCGAACCTGTCAGCAGGCGGCTACCGGTCACAGAACACGGCCAGCCCTGCAGGTGGTTTCCGCCAGCAGAACAATGCCAGCCCCGCGAGCTTCCGCCAACAAAACAACGCGAGCCCGGCAGGTTTCCGTCAGCAGAACAACGCTAGCCCATGGCAGCGTGGTGCCGGCTACGACCACTAGGAGAACCAAGCCGTACGGGTGCAGTAGCCATGGCGGTACTGTACTCAAATAAAACACTTGGTACTGCTTTGTGCGGAAAGGCAGCGGCTACTCATGTCACAAAGAATGACGAGAGTGAGCTCTGCCTTTTTTATCCAGCTATACATAATTGGGTTTTTTTTGCGCTTTTTTTGCTTTTGGGAAGACGGACACTTGTTTGTCTGTCAAGTTTTGAATTTCTTTCTTTTTTGATAAACAGCATGACACAGGGCGTCCAGGGAAAGGAGGGCGAACAACCAAAGCCTTTGGGTAGTTTTTGTATTCTCTCTTTTTTTGTATCTTGTTTTTCTACAGTTTTGTCACCTCTACTGATTAGTATCTTTCTTTTGTCATCATCACCACCACACACAAACCATTTCCCCTTGTATACAACCCGACTACTCCATACACACACATCCATTACTGCATTCGCGCTTTTCTTATAGTTTCATTTGCCTTTTTTCTTCTTTACCATTATTTTTCTTTTTTTTCTTGAGTCTCAAGTCAACTTTTTTTAGTCAAACAAAACAAACCACGCTTTACTACTTTTTTTTTTCCTGACTATCAAGCAACACATGTCATAGGATGCAATCTCATTGAGGGGAGAGTGTATGTGAAGTGGCTCGCAACACTTTGAAGAAAGTTGCATCACGTGAGATTCCCATACAACTGGATGAATAAGACTCTCAGTGTAAAGGAGTATAAGTATACGGAGTAAGTCAGCAAGCAATGTAAATAGACATGAGCTGCACGCAACAGTTTATAAACCAGCTATGAGATAAAACACGTATCAGTCTTCAGTTCAGTCTCGGGTTATATTCTTTGTATATATTGTGGGTGCTTGCCATCTAAGTACAAAAAAGGTTTTAAAAAGATCATAGTCCAAAAAAACAAAAGGCCACTGCTGGGGGTGTTGCCAACATACACATTTGTTATACAGACAAAGATTGAAAGACATATCAAAATCACTTATGAAAAGAAACGAAGCTGGGTTTCCAAAAAAAAGGTACAGTGTGTCCAAGAAAAAAAAACAGACAGATCGCAGTCGTTTAAAAGTCATCAGTCAGGAAACAAGACAAAGGAAAAGATTATGACACAAAATACAGGGAAAGGGAGGGACATGGAAACAAAAGACAAGAAGTACAAAAGAGTACAAGGGGCTGGTCAGAAGAGATAGTCACACAAAGAAAAGAAAGAAGAAAAAGTTCAAGGAGGAAGTAAAGCAGAGCGGTCTAAAAGAGGTAGATTGAAAAAAAAAAGGAGAAAAAAGGAAAAGAAAAAAAGAAGGAAAAGAGGAAGTGAGGTTGATCATAGAGCAATGGCCGATAGATTATTGAGTCCTTCAGCCTCAAGCTGGCGCATGGCAGCGTCCTTGTCACCAGTCTCGGCCATGGCGCGGACCAGACGCTCACTGAATTTGCGGGTCTTTTCCTGCAGTTCACGCTCGCGACGAGCCTTTGTCTTGGAAGAGCCGCTGGGCGCAACGCCATTCATAAGAGATTTGTGGTCACTGGCAGTGAAGTTGACAAAGCCGTCAATCTTAATGCCACCGCCGTTGGAAGCTGCAGACCGCGGACGGCTGGCGTCCGCTGATGTAGACCGTTGCCGGCGGCTGGGCGTCTTGGGCTCTGTGGTAGAGGCGCCAACGGCAGTGGCAATAGCAGCAGCGGCCGTCAAGCTGGTGATGCCCTGGGTAGAGGACACACGGCGCATGTTGCTGGCCGAGCGGCGCTTGCGGACGGCACCGTTGGACGGTGTAGTGGCACCGCTGGGTAGGGCGCTGAAGCTGCCACCGCCGGGTGTAGGTGATGTACGCGGCAGAGCCTGCATAGAGCGCGAGCGGCGACCAAGCTGGTGGCCATGTGGCGTGCTGGGCGCAGTCATGGCGGCAGCTGAGATGCCAGAGCAGCCGTCATCGTCGCTGCTGTTGACAGTGGGTAGGTTGTTGACACTGGACCGCTTGCGCGGGGAGTGCAGACCATCGCCGCGGCTGCTGTGGTAGCGAGCACCAGCAGAGGGGGCACGCGGCTTGGACCGCCGGCTGCTCCCGCCTGGGGTGGCACGATGGTCATGGCGGTACTCCTGCTCCGAAGTAGGAATTGGCGGCGGAGGCGGGTAGCCCGTGTTGCTGGGAATGCCCGGGAAGTAGTATTGGTTCTGCTGGCTGCCGGGTGTCGTCGCGCCCGAAGTGGGCGGCATGTGGATCATGAGACCGTTGGTGGCCAGATCGGGCATGTAGAAGCAGAGGTTGCCGTTGGCATCAAAGGCCTGGGAGTTGGCAGCAATGAACTCGGGCGGGAAACCCGTGGGGACGGAGGTGGTGGTGTAGAGGGCATCGGCCTCGCTGGACTGGCTAGACTGCTCCAGCGGATCGCCGACAGCCGACTCAACGACCGACTGCTGCCACCAGTCCTCATCAGTATCCATCGCCATGGAGGCCGGATCAGCCTTGATGCCAGCGGCCATGGCAGCCATGGCAGCTGTTGCGCTGGCCGAGGCAATCACGCTCGACCCAGACATGTTGGCAGCGGCGTTGGCCAGGTACACACTGGGTGAGACTTGCAGCCCATTGTCATTGCCGCGGCCGGGGATGTTGATGGCAGCCGTCACGGGCGTGGCATCGTTGTCATCCTGGAAGTGCTGCGGTGATGTCTTGCCGCTGGGCGTAGCAGACGCTGTCACGGGCCAGCAGGCACTGCTCACGCCGCTAGAAGGTGGTTGTGAGTGTGAGTGTGAGTGTGATTGTGACTGCGGCTGTGGCGGGCACTCCGTCTTGACATGAGGGCGCAGAGCGAGCAGGGCGTGCTGCGGGTGTGGTTGAGGACCGGGGTGACCGCCACCGCCAAAGAAGGCGTTTGTGTCAGCGCCAAACGGATCGTCAACCAGACCAGACACAAAGTTGGCCATATCAGCCGGGTGCAGATCCTCTTCGCTAACATTCTGGTGATGATTCACCAGGTGATGGTGGTTGTACAAAGAGTGCTGGGGAAACTGTGCGGCCACAAGGTGGTGGAATTGGGGACCGTCACCGCCGACAGACGAGGCTACTGAGGAGCATGCAGACGTAGAGAACGTCGACGATGTGGAGGACAGAGACGAGGCCGTGCCGGTCAATGGTGGTGTGAGCGGGTAGCTGCCCATGGCGGCGACGTGTGTGGCAGACAGGTCCAGGTCCAAATCCAGATCGCCGGCGTGGTGGCTGCGGAACTGTGCGTGGTGGTTCTTGTTCATGTTTGTGTTGTTGACGATGCCCTCGGGCACGCCGGCGTCGTTGAGGGTGGCCATGGGAGCGATAGTAGGCGGTGCTGCCTCGTGCATGAAAGCAGTGCGTGAGCGGCGCATGTTTGTGGCCTTATTGCGGAGGGTTGCGTAGATGCTCTCAAAACGGCCAGTCTTCTTGGGCGAGGATGAGGCGTTGCGCTGCTTCCGGGGAGAGAGTGTGTGATGGTTGGAAGGCTGCTGTGTAGGAGGTAGAGGGATGTTGTTGTTGTTGTTGTTGTTGTCCAGCGGGAGAGATGAGCAAGAGACAGATGCTTGACTCTGGTGATTGGGATATGGGTGGACAGGCTGTGTATTGGGGAGAGGCTGTTGAGCGTGCTGAGGAGATGTCTGGACAAGATGGGCAGAGTGAAGAGGGTGAGGAGGGAGAGGAGGGTGAGCAGACTGCTGAAGATGTTGAGACTGGGATTGAGACTGAGATTGAGAGAAATGAGAAGGCGATGAGGGAGAGGGGTTGGAGGGTAAATAAAGAAGTTGGGAAGCCGGTGGACGAGATGGCGAGGCAGAGGAAGCCTTTATGGTCGCAGTGCTAACAGAGCTGGTCATGGACGAGATAGACGCAGCCTGCTCCTCTCCTTGGCCCTGGCCTTGCGGGTGATGCATGATGGAGAGATCTTGGAGACGGAGCAGCTGGTCGTCGTCTGTGGTGTTGTTGTTGGAGTTGGAGTTACTGTTGGAGATGGAGGTATTGGAGGTGTTGCTGTTGGCTGTTGGCGCATCGACTGGCGCCGGAGCTTGGGATGGCTCGACTGTTGGAGGTTGTGGAGGATGTGGAGGACGTGAAGACGAGGCGGCGCTAGCAGAAGCCCTCCTGGCGTGGCTACGACCCCTGGACCTGGAGGCTCGCCGCCGCCCTTGGTTGACGGGCATATTCCCGATCGGGGCAGACACAGAAGCAGACGCAGAAGCAGACGCAGAAACACCGGCGCTGCCTTGGGGCCAGGTGACGGGGGGAGTTCTTTGTTGTTGAGGAGGCGGCTGCTGCTGCTGGAGATCATACTGCAGCTGCTGGGGTGTGGCTCCAAGGGGGCGTGCGTCGTGGGGAAAGGGCTGTTGCAGATGCACGAGGGGGTGTGGCTGGAGATTTGAGTTTGGATTTTGGGAAAGAGAAGGTGAGCCTGAAGACATGGTGCGGCCACGCGAGATAGACTCGTGCATCTGGCGCATCTGTTCGTTTTGCTCCTGCAGCTGCTGGATATAGATGCTCTGCAGGTACATTGTATGCTGCTGCTGAGCTTGCTGCTGTGCTTGCTGCTTCTGCTGCTGGCTGAGATGGAAGCTCTTGTCGTCTCCAAACAGATCATCACTGTCGAGACCGCCACCACTGCCGCCAATAGCTGGAGGAACCATCTGGAACTGGCCCAGAACCAGGTTCATCTGGTCAATCTCCTCCTGGCTCATCTGTGCCAACTGCTGCTGCAGCTGCTGGTACTGGTCGAACTGGTCGCCAAATTGGTCAAAATGGCCGTCCATTGCGAGGCCCTGAGAGTCCATGGTGAGGGTGAGGGTGAGTGTGAGATACGACTCTTGAGTCCGTTGCGGTGCGTTTCCCGTTTCGGCCAATGGGTCTCACGGACCTGCAGTAGTCGATGCAATCCAAAGTGGCTGAAGTGGTGGACTTGGCTTGACTTTTCTTTGTTGTTCTGCAACGGTGATCCCCGGATGGTCTTGTTGGTCTTTGGACTTCTTTTTTTGGACTTGGACTGTCGTTCTTTGACACCTCGTTTCTTTCCTCAGTCTCTCGTCTTCTTTCTTTCTTTCTTTCTTTCTTTTCTTCTTTCCTTCTGGCTTTCTTTCTTCTTTCTTCTTTCTTGTCTCGTCAGCTGTCGTTCTTTGACAGTAAACAAGCTAAACCGAAACTGCGCACGCCTTTTCTCTCCGTTGTGGGTGTGCAAGTCTAGGCCGCTCCTGCGCAGGGATGAACGATCAGGGCAAGGTGAAAAGAGAGAAAAAAGATCAAAAGAAAAGAAAGTTGTACTCGAATGTGGTCGTTGCGGTGGCGAGGCCTTTGTTGACGATCTCCGGAGCTTGTGTTGCAGGGTGCCAAAAAAGTGACAAAAGCGACAAAAGCGACAAAAAAGTGGCAAGGTGTAATTTTTGGCGTTTTGGGCAGGACCTGAGCCAAAAAAAGAAAGGCACCGCTGTTCTGCGACTACCTGTTTGGGATGCACAGGGGTGATTTTGAGAAATGAACAGGAAGGGACGACGCAGTAGGATTTTCTTGTTGTCTTGCGTCTGCTGCGTCTGGCGGTTGGTTTCCCGATTTGAATGTTGACCGTTCGAACGCTCTTTCCTCCGTGATCTCCGCGAACTCCGTGAACGGCAGTGTTATGTACGTCAGATGTCCGGTCGTGACTGCCGGGTTTGTGTCGATTATGGAATCTGGCCGTCTTTCCGTCTAGAAGGTGGGCTGTGAGGCGCGGCCGATGTGAGTGGCCAAGTGAAGAAGGAGCGATCAGAACAGATTGAATTGAGCCGGAAAAGATGTTGAACAGGAAGGAGCGACGTCGCGGTATGTCGAGGAAGGTGCGAGGGACGAAATGATTATTAAAAAATAAAGAGAGCGACAAAAGGATCAAATGATGGGACGATGAAGCGGAAACAGGTCAATGCTGGCTGAAAAACAATGTGATTAAGGCAGTCGATGTGTGGAGGTCTCTAGTAGTCGCAATCGAGGTCCATGGTTGTGAGGGTGAAGCAAGGTAACGAGCGTGGTTGCGAGATGCAGAGAGATGTGAAGCAAAAAAAGTGTGTAAAAACAAGAGGAGCAAACAAAAGACTTGAGAGCTCAGCAGCTACGGAGTATATCAAAGTTCAAGGCCTGCATCTACGGCTGTATGAGCTCTCACCAGAGACTGTCAACAAAGCACCACGATGGACTCCTGTGCCACTGGCACGGCAACAGGAAGAGACAGACGTCGTTTGGCCTTTCAGTCTTTTGAGTGTTGAAGGGGCAAAAAGGAAAGAAATGGCACGCATAATCAATATTGGCAGGTTTATGTGCAGCTGTTTCGGCGTAGGATCTTGTGGAAAAACCGCAGAGCAGCAGGCGAGTTGACCCAAAAGGTCGCCTAGGCAATCGTTTACATTTTTTGTCGACATCAAACCGGGCCAGAATGGGCAGAGAATGGATCACATCGGATCGATGATGGGCCAAAAGGCAGGCCGAAACGACCGGTGAAAATCACCCGAGGTCTCAGTTGAAGTCGACTAACATGGACGTGAATTTTGGCCGTCAGTTTCGCAGTTGCTGATGCATTACAAAAACTGGTGATGGTTGATTCTTTCTTGCTTCAATTCGCAACTTTCTGAAGGGCAACCCGATTGAGAAGCCCTTATGAGAAGAAGAGAGCAGGAAAAAGACCAAAAAAGACACTATACTCTGGAGAGATAGAATGCGCGCTGCGACGAGTTGTTGCGGGTTTCTCGTTTGTCTATTTTCCTGTGTTGTTGGCTCTAGAGAAAAATGTGGGACTTTGTCAGATCCCTATAATACGATTGGCTATATAGCCAGGGAGGGTGGATGGTGGCCATTCCTCGCCAGCGAAAAGAAGACTACGGAGGGCGAGGAATTGGCTTGAACGGACCCCTCGTCATCTTTCTGCACATGGTGTCAACAAGCCAGCAGCATGCCAGTCGTTGAGTGAGAAAATTATTGTGTAAATTGTGCGTGCAATTGCTTGTGCAACTGTTTTTGCAGTCGTATTCTTTATTGTTTAGAGGAGAACAAATGAGACCAGTTTACGGTGAGAGAAGAAGACAGCGAAAAAGAAGAAACGTAGGAAAAGACACAAACACAAAGGATAACTATTAACGAAGAGACAAGGTAATAAAATAATATAAGGTATTACGAGGTATATCTTTTTAACCTCTTGACTTTGTTTGGCCTGCCTTTCTTTCTCTTTTCTTTCTCTTCTCTTTCTCTTCTCTTTCTGCTCTCTTTCTGCTCTCTTTCTGCTCTCTTTCTGCTCTCTTTCTGTCGTCTTTGTCGGCACCTTTGATAGCTCCGGGGCGTGGCTTGGGGCAGACAAAGCCGGGCATGGGTGAGGGGACATGTCCATACAAATTAAGAGGGTGGGTGAGGCGCCGGACTTTGAGAACAAAGGAAGAAGACTGTAAAGAGGTAAAGAGACGAGAGACGAGGTCAAGATGATAGAAGCTGACTTTGTTGGATAATGAAAAAGGAAAAGCGGCGGAGGAAACGATGAGATGCTCGGATGAGTAGACGATAGAGCGAATCAACAGAAAACTAGCAGAAAAGTAACAGAAGAGCAACAGAAGAAGACGAGGACAACGCAAAACTACACAAAACTACAGGAAAAAAAGAAAAGAAAATCCATGCCCATGTTGATACCCACAGATAAGATGACCACACAAAGTATCGATTCCACCACGGCGAAGCGGTGAGAGGTGTGGCAGCGAGAGTATGGTATCAACGTACATACGGCCGTCCTCGGCAGACAAAAGAAGAGCGGCCCGGATACTTTCCCAATTCAGACACAAACGGCTAACTATCTTACTCGTCAACGGCGTTATCCATAACGGGATATTCTCCTTATTGACTCTTGATACAGCGGGCGGTTGACGAAATAGTCAAGAGGAGAGAGGGAGAGAGATAGGGGAGAGAGGGATAGAGGGAGAGGGAGAGGGATGGTGATGACACGAACGGGCGATGGACCAGATGGGAAATCAACCGACATCTTCATGACCATTCCAGGATCATGTCCATCCTCAACCTCGTCTTGATCACATCCATTGTCGGCAGAAGGCCGTCTTCTCTTTTGAGCAATCTTCCGTCCCCGAAGCTTCCAGGCATTTGACGATGATGGTGGGTGACGACGGTGGATGACGATCTGGATGATGTTGGGCAGACTAGTCATGTCGCAATAGCCTCAACGGTTTGAGAGATGACTCCATGCCCACCTGATGTTTATTCCGGACCTTGGTGCCCTTGATTTGAGTGGACAGCGAAGATTTGGCAAGAAATTGGCGCCGGAGTTGTATCTCTCCCTTTGCTCGTAGCCGATGATGCTTACGCCAGATTTAACCCCAGACCCAAGTCTTGAAGATTGACGGCGATGTAATGTGCTGTGGCTTAACCTCAAAGAAAGTAAAGAAAGCACAAAAAAGACTGGGGAAAGAAGAGTAAGAATAGAATAGCACGAAACAAACATGGTCTTTGCACTATTGTTTGCCTCGTTTTTTTTCTTGTCTCCTCTTTCTTTCTTGTCTCTTCTTTCTTTCTTGTCTCTTCTTTCTTTCTTGTCTCTTCTTTCTTTCTTGTCTCTTTTCTTGTCTCTTTTCTTGTCTCTTTTCTTGTCTCTTTTCTTGTCTCTTTTCTTGTCTCTTTTCTTGTCTCTTTTCTTGTCTCTTTTCTTTCATTCTTTCCCTTCTTTTTTCATCTTTGCCGTCTCACCACCCCGCTCTTTCGGATAGTGCACCCTCTTAAAACTCAACGACATCGAAGCTGGACCAGTCAGCAGTCTCGACAGAACGCCAACTGTCCTCCGCCACCCCCAATTCTGCCAGATGTGCCAAAAAGAAAAAGTGCAACTGTCCGGCCAGAACCAACAGACAACCACAAGACGGCACTAATACTATTTTGTGACTGCCCTACGGAGTATTACAGGCTACAGGCTACAAGTACGACGAATACGTCCAGCGTTCTGCGCACTCATTTTGTGCCCTGGTTCTTTCGAGTCTTGTCACTCTGTCACACTCTTTTTGACCATGACACCAACTTACCTCCGTGGCTACCAAACCCAAACGGGACAAGATCCGGAGATGCGATCCTTTTAGCCCACCAACAGGCAGAACGACAGCGGTCAGACAAAACGACACCGCTACTCCCGCTACTGACTTATCTTACCATGCCCTCCGTTGTGGAAGCGGAGGCAGGGAGGACAGACAGAAAAGAAGCAAAAACGGCAGAAGAAGAAAAAAGCAAAAAAAAAAAAAAAAAAGCAGACACACTCGACAGGGGCAGGGAGGCGAACGGGACTTGACAGGATGATCATATGACCTTTTGCTGGCAAACCAACATGCACCGTAATGCCCACCATCAACAGCCGTCGACCGTTAAGGCTGTGGATCGTGTGGAGGTGGAAGCCCTTAGCAAACGGCATTCTGTCATTCTATCGTATTACCGAAGCCCTAGTGAAGCCTTCTGTCAAACAAGGCTCTATCTTGCGCGCCCCTCCAAGGCTGGCCCATTCTCCATCTCTGGAACTAATACGACGTACATTGTCTGCCATACTATCCCTGCCTTTATCAACTACTGCCTCGACTTCCCACTCAACTTGCCACATTGATCGAAACTAAAACTACGGCCGTAGACAACAGTCAATAACAATCAACAACGTCAACAACAGTAAACAATAGCTACAACTCACCCTTCCAGTCTCCCTCGCGGAAAATGGCAGATGGAAATGGATATGGGGCCCGGGGGACGGATAACGGCAGAGAGAGATTTGTCCGAATCATCGTGACGAGTGAGTGAAATGCAGCGAGCTTGTGCAGATAGTTGTCTAGAACCATCTTTTAAAAGTGTAAACGTAATATGATTCGACTGTAAAATCTACGCCAGATTCTCATATTCTAAAGAACAGTCCCTAGTTTTTGCCCAGCGGCTTTGCCATGTGGCCGTCCTTTCACACTTGCCACCCTCCCGCTCCTCCGCTCTTCTTTCTCTTTATGTCTTTTCATCCATTCTCTTCTACGTCTTTTTTGCTGCCGTGAGTTTGCATTTTTCATTACACTCTTTCCATCATTTCATCATATCATCTTTCTCGTCTTTTCGCTCACTTGTCTCTCCGGGTACAGAGACAAGTCGTTCGTGACCGAGCTGTCCGCCTGGGCTTTCTTCTTTTGTCTCTTTTCTCGTCATTGCTTTCTTTTTCTTTTTCTTTTTCTTTTTCTCCTCTTTCGCTTTCTCTTTCCTTTCTCTCTTTTCCTAATGCTGTGGAACATGCAAGCTGTTCACTGACGTGCAGGGATGATAAATTTAGAGCTCTCTCTCTCTCTCTCTCTCTCTCAGCTGAAAACTGTGGGCTGTAAACTGTGCAATGACCAAACGAGGGTCCATGATGGGCCTTGTGCACATGCAGATGCAGCTGCGCTGAGTAGTTTGCTGTTGGAAGTGTGCCTTGCCGATGACTGTTGCCTGCTGTCTGCTGTTGTCGGCCACCTGCTGAAATCCGTAAAAGGGTCACCAGGTGGTTGGGGGGAGAAGAGGCTGGCCGGTGCTCTCGATTTGTGCATATTCTGCTCTTGAGGCACAGATCGCATTGACAGCCGTTACGGTCAGGGCCAAGAAAGGAAATCCAGCCCGCATGACTGTAAGACATTCCCCAGGAACAGAACAAAATAAAGGGGGGAAGAAGAACGACTGCCGTTTGACACTGACTCCGACTGATTTTTTATTGTTTTCTTATTGATTTGATATATTGACAACTGAATCTCGAGTTCTGACTACCGTTCTTTCTTCTCTCTCACTGCTGATTTATTCCACTCGCCTGACAAAAATCAGTTTTAAGTCTCCTTTAAAAACGAATTGAGCTTGCAGCCACAAGAAGAAAGGGAGGCTTATGTTCCCACGACCACTCAATTCTGACGGATGCCGCCGAATGCTGCTGAATGCTGCTTGAGTACTACTTCACTACCACCCGCTCTGTCTTCCTATCCTCTTGTCTTCTTGTCCAGTTCCATTTTCTGTTCTTCTTCGTGACCCACACCACCTTTACTTTTTTGCTATCCTTTATTCTGTGTCTGCTGCATCTGCATGGCATTTCTTTGTTCCAGTTCATCTCCCACGAGGGGGCCCAGCCTATGTGGTGGATCATTTTGTTATTTTTGGCTTGTTGTTTCTGTACGTCTTTGCTTGATTGCGACACTTCTTCCTTTTCGTGCCTTTCTTTGTTTTCAACAGCCACCCTTTTTTTTTCTTTTCTTCTTTTTCTTCTTTTTTCTCTTCTCTTCTTCTTTCTTTTCTCTCTCTCTTCTTTTCTTTGTTTACCTCCGCCGACCCCTGTTCCACCGTCTTTTTCCTTCTTTTATCCTTCTCCGACCTTCTAGCTCTCATCATCCATTCTTGGCTCTCTTTCTCTCTCCCGCCTCCCTTTCTCCTTCTGTATGCATTCTTCTGCTAATCATGGTTGCGGTACTTGTAATTATACGCTTTCTGTGCATGAAGTGGGACTCTTCTGTTATTGCAGGTACCTTCCCGCTTATACCGTCCTTTCTCTTTCTCTTTCCTTTCCCTTTCCTTTCTCTCCTGGTTTCTGTTGCTGGTCTTTCCCTTTCTATGAAACCTTCTCTGGCGTTCTTTTCAGGCCACTGTAAACAAACAATGTGCTCCCTTGCCAGCAGGGCTTATCGAACTTCACGGTCTATGCTGTTCTCTTGTTCGTATTAAACAAGTACTTTGTATCTTTTCAGACTCCCCCTCTTCTCTCTTATCGTCCAACTCCGCTTCCAACACATGGCTCTCCGGCACTATTCCCAACGTAGAATAAACCCGGATTTGCAACTAGTACGGAGTACTCCGTAGAGGGAAGGATGAATGTTAAGGCGACCGGGCAAGTCGGTCACCAGGCGAACAGGTGAGCAAGAAGAAAAATAGGCGAGGATAGACCATTAGGCCAATAGACCAATAGGGCATGAAGATCACTCCTGCACAAACTATCAAGCGAGAGGAAGGAGGGGACACTTTTGGACTCCAAACTGCGCTCGTGGTTTGTTCGTACTGAAGAGGAGACACAAGCGAGAAAAAGGAGATGGTTGGAAAACGTACCGTGGAAACAGACTGGCGCAACTGCCGGTACCAAGCCAGCCTCTGACCTGTGCCCTCTGCTTTTCTTTTTATTCTTTTTTATTCTTTTTCTGCTTGTACGAAACCCCCCTTGCAGGTGTGTTTTCCCTGGTGTCTTGAAGCAGCCATGGCAAGCCTTACGCCTCGAATGAGAGCTGACCACTCCTCGTACAGCCTTCTTGAGCACTGACCAGCTCGCCTCTAAACCAGGTATCCTGCGTTGTATATCCCCTGATCCCCGGCGTGGCCGTCCGGATACGTCTCGTGCCCGTCCCTATCAGGGAGCCCAGAGAAGAGAGATCGACAAAGCCTGAGGCCCGAGGACAGAGGTGAGAGCCGTGAGAGACAAGAATAGACGGTGACCTTGGAAGGAAACTGCACAGACCAGATGAAGATGGCCGGTGTACGGAGTACGTCGTAGTCAACCCATGACTGGCATGGTTGGAAGAACACCCCCAATTGGGCACCTTCCTGAACCGTCACACCGTCTGACCCCAAGAACCGGTACAATCACTAAAACTGTCCATTCGGACTCCTCCGAGTGCCACCACCACCGTCACCGCCGTCCTGTATCTTCCATGCATCGAAGGTTGCTCGTCGATGGACCTTTGATGTCGTTTAGATTCTGTAGTGATGGTCGGTGTGAATGGTGTAATCGAACTATTGCAGTCAAGGTAACCCTGTGGTAGATGACCTCAAGGTGTAGGGTAATGTGACCCGGCTGCATATCGTAGCCACCGACATACACACGAGCAGGGGAGCTTTGGTAATATGGTGCCTTGATCTCCTTTTTTTGTGGGCTGTGAGATATTGGTCGGTGTTCTGGAAGCTGGGAATGAGAAAGATTCGAGCAAGATTCGTCAGCAGTCAATGAAATTGATTCGCCGTATGCTTTTTCCGTAAGTCAGTATACATAGCAAACACGCGTAGATCTGCGGAGTATATGGCGCTGATAGATGATGTGAGGCTTTGGTATTATTGAAAATTGTTGTTTGTGATTTGTGAGAGTCCATCCCAAGCCGTAAACGCCATTTTTTCCTGAGCCTCCCAATTTGTTCTTCTTCTAGAAGAATCGAAGCAAGATAAACAACAATGCGCCTTTTGTCTCCTATCCCCGAGACTTTTGTCCAGCTATTCCAAGACCTTTATCCAAGAGAACAAAAAGAAATACCCAAGAAGAGCCTAAAAGATACTGGGGAAGTACACAGGACCCAAAGACAACCAAAAAAGCCCCAAACAATAGATGGTGACAAAAGAACAAGTAAAAGAAAATGCGAGCATGGAAATGAAATAGGGTATCGCCCCATGCGAGAGAGAAAAATGAAGAGGATCAAAAAGAAACAATAAGAACGACAAGAGAAACGCCTGGCAAAATAGGACAGAATGAAGCACAGTAAAACACCATGTCTCCTACAAAAAAAATGAAAAATGAACCCAAGCAGTCTAAAAAAAGTGATTCGCGAATGTGGATGAAA
The DNA here is from genome assembly GCA_019925375.1 of Sporothrix euskadiensis. Classification (NCBI taxonomy): domain Eukaryota; kingdom Fungi; phylum Ascomycota; class Sordariomycetes; order Ophiostomatales; family Ophiostomataceae; genus Sporothrix; species Sporothrix euskadiensis. Next base: position 517,891 of record JADHKQ010000018.1, on the reverse strand, counting down.
CAAAACGAACGTTGATGCTGTTGTTGTGTATCTCGTGTAGGGGTATGCGTCGTGGTCATGCCGAAAAGAAGAAGATGCTGGGACTGTCATTTGTTGAAAGGCATTATGTGATGAGTTTAGATAGATTGTAATAAGTGAGAGTTCACGAGATGTTGTGATTTCTCAAGACATTTCGATGTTGTAGGTGTCGGCATGGATCGGCTCGGTGACGGGCAGTCCCAAAACAGGAGGCGGGTGTTGCTCCGCCGTCATTGTCGTCGCCGGCTGTTGTTGCGGCAGCTCGGCCTCTTGTTCGACCTGCATGAGGGCTGGATCGGGAACCGGAGGCATCAACGGATCAGGCGGCGGTGAGGGTTGAGTCGGCGAGACGGCATGCTTTTGAAATTCGGCGTGGGCGGTCACTAGCCGAGCATGCTGCTCGCGGTGTCGGCTTGCCCTGCTTGGCCGTTCAATACTCTCGATGGGTTGATTCGGGTCTCGGTTTGGGTCTCGGTTCGGGTCTCGTTCTGCACGCTCAAGTTCGCGGGCACGTTCCCGGTGACGTGCCCGGCGTCGCTCGCTGCGCCGTTCACTATGCCGGTCGCTGTGCCGACTGCTTGCACCGTCTTTGTGGCTGCCGCTCCGGAGACTACTGCCGCCATCGTTGGTAGTCGCAGTCTCGCTGCCCTCACCTGCCGGTCTGCGCCGACGCATGCGCGGCTTACTGTGCACGAGATTGGTGCAGCGCATGGCGACTTCGGACGATAGACGGTAGCGGAAGGGCCCCATGTGCTTGTGAAGGTCGGTGGATTGAGCAGGGTCCCAAAGCGGCGGCAGCGAGTCAATAAGTGAGCCGTCGACAACGCTAGACCCTAGGACAGACGATGGCCCGAGAGTGGCGTCAATGGCGGTCGGGTCGGCCATCTCCACGTCCATACGGTCATCGGCCTCAATAATACCAGAGGACCCATTTGCTGAGCTGCCGCCAGCCGAGCTCTCCGACCGAATACGCTCTGCCTCACGGGCCATAGCCATCTGGATGAGACGGACACGTTGCGAGGGGGCCATGTACTGGCCGCTTTGAGTGGTCGTCTTGCCGCTGCTTTCCGGGCCGGTTGCTTGAGATGCGGTGGCGGAGCCGGAGTTGGACCCTGTTGCAGGCGTAGGCGTAGCCGTGGCGGTTGCCGCTACGTCGGCCCCTTCTGGGATAGCAGCAATACGGTCGTCGATGTTGCTTGAGTTGGGATTCTCCATGTCGGCCTCCAATTCGCCAACAGGCGGGTTGGGGCTGGTGCTAAAGCGGAAGGGGAACTGGTGCGGCTGAACGTAGGCGGTGTAAAGCTTTCTGTTCTGCTGCCGGCGTTCGCTGGCAAGAGATGCGGCTCTTGCTGACGACGAATCGGTAGGTGGGCGATCGCTACGGTTGTCATTGTTGGAGAGCACGCTGCCATCAACAGTAGGCGCAGCTTGGTGAGGAGCAACAGAAGGGCCGTCCTTTGCTCCACCGGCATCTGTAGAGTATGCTTCGCTGCAGCTGTCGGTAGTGCCGGCAGCCACAGATGTTGTGTCTTCGGCGGTGCTGGTGGTATTCAACCACCCTTGCAAATCGTAGCCAGACGAGGGGACATCGTTGTGCAGAGGAGCTAGGTGAGGCATAGCGAGAGCTTCGGAAGACAGAGGCAGGCAATGTGATGACGGTAGACCAGCCCGTGATGACGGTAGACTACCCCGTGATGACATTGATAGTTGACGAGAGTGAGGCCTGGAATGCGGGAGAGAGCGAGAGTACGACGTGGCTTGAGAGTAGTATGAGCGGGAGTAGGAGTGAGAGTGAAGGTGGAAATTGCGCTGCGGGAATGGGGCCATCATGGCCATAGTCTCCGTGGGGAGCGGAGCCAGGTCGTCGTCTCCGGCTTCGATAGATTCTGCTACTGCCATGGCTGCCAGCGAAGCTGATGCTCCCACGGGCGCTGCCACGGGTGCTGCCACGGGTGCTGGTGCCGATGCTGGTGCTGCTGGTGCTGCTGGTGCTGCTGCTGGTGCTGCTGCTGGGGTAGGCGCTGCTGCTTGTGTCGTCGGTGCCGGGTTTGGTGCCGATACCGTTGGCGGAGTCATATCCGTCATTGGAGCTACAGCTTGCTGTGGCTCCTGAGAGATGTCCGTCTCTGGGCTGATCTGGCGAGGGAACGGCTTGAGCCCAAGGTCGAGATGGCGTACACTCGCTTCGGCCAGGGCCACTTGGCGCATCCGCATACGCTGCAGGCTTGGAGGGACAGCAGGGCCGGTGTCGAGGTCCACACTGTCTGCATACGAGTCTGCATACGACTCTGCATACGAAGACGAAGGCCCAAACTGAGACGCTGATGCAAATGGCGGCAATGGCGAGCGTGGCCGAATCTGGCAGCCACCATCGTCGTTACGGCTCTCCTGGTCCATGTCGACTTCAAGATCCGTGACAGGTTCGTTGCCGCCGCGGCGTAAGCGAAACTCGGCCAGGGCGGGGTTGAAGTTGGCAAAGGCATCTCCGTACAGGCTCCCGTGTCGACTCGCGTTTCGACTCACGTTTCGACTTCCCGGGCCACTACCGAATCCGCTACGACCGCTGCCGTTGCCGTTGCCGCTGCCGCTGCCGCTCCCACTGACACTGATGCTGATACTGTTGCCGGTGCTGCGGAATCCTGATGCAATCGATGTTGTCGGGTGTTCGAGTTTATGGCGACTAAACTCTCCTGTGAGCTGCTCGACCTCCCTGGGCATTCCTTCCACGGATGGTGCTGATGGCGGCGGCGATGGTAGCAGCGGAGGCGATCGTGATGGCGAGCGTTCATGTGCATTGGCATTGAGCGGATACGGAATCTGTCGCCGCTGGCGGGGCTGTTTCGGCGGCTTCATATCCCGTGATCGATGGTGCAAGAAGGCGGGGCCTGCTGGCGGCAGAGCAAGTGAAGACGAGAGTGACGAGTGGAATGGTGGTGGTAATGCAGGATTTGGTGTGTTGGGCGTGGGTTGGTGGAGCGAGGTAGATGAAGAGGACGAGGTGGGGGGTTGTTGCTGTGGTTGTGAGTGAGATTGCGGTTGTAATTGCGACGGCGTCCTCGACTGCGTAGCTGGTCGGGGCGATTTAGAGTCGCGACGTCGTTGGCGCGGCCATGTTCGCAGGTTCCGCTGCCGCAATGCTGAGAGTATGGCGAAGGATGCCGGTATTGATGGTGCATCATCGACTTCAATGTCATCATCGACTTCAATGGCATCGATGGCACCGATGGCGGTTGCTGGGTCGGTGTTGCCGATATTGGTGGCACTGTTGCTTATTGGTATACTGCGGTGACTGTTCCTGTTGTCGACGTCGCCGCCGCTGCCACCGTCCTCGTAATGATCGGGCGGCAGCGGCGGCGGCTGTCCTGAGCCGGGTGGTTGTCGGAACATCCCACTGTGTGTTATGGGGGATGGCCCGAGACCTCCACGGCCTCGCAACGACAGCAAGCTGTCGTCGATGTCGGGCAGCCCGTTCTGGTGGTCGTTGGCACTACTTGGCCATGTTATCGCTGTCGGTCCATTTGATGTGTTTGATGTGCTAAAAGGTAGGCGAAGAGTGCCGTTACCGTTGTCGACAAGACGATACACTCAGCGAGATACAAGGAGGTGATGAGATCAGAGATGATGTAAAAAAGCGAGGAGGCGGAAAAGAGAAGAGGCCAGACCGATGAGAGCAGACGAGCAGGAGAAGAAGCCTGTCTGGGACGGGAATGGGAGCGAGAAGGACACCGAGCACAAGGAGGACGAGGAGCAAGGAAGTACAAGGTGTGCGGAGCGCAAGGAGCGCAGGGAACACAAGGAACACAAGGAACATAAGGAGGCCCAGTGCCAGGCGCCAGGAGAGACAGGAGGGTGCACAAGAGATCAACTCCGTACAACTGTGCGACTTGGGGAGACCGGAAGAGAGAAAACAAGGAGCAGGGAGGGAGCGACCCAGCAACAAGAGACAAGAGAGGAGAAAGAAGAGAGCGAGACCGAACGAGTGCGGGAGGTGGGAGAAAAGGCGAGGGTTACACGACAAGGCGGATCGTGCGGAACAAAGATCGATCGCAGCAGGAGGAAACTGCGGGTGGTGAGAAGAAGGATGAAAAGGAACGCCGAGGGCGGACAACGGAGGACAAGAGGTGGCAGAGACGACTCGACGAAAAAGTCGGGATGAGGCGAGAGAAATAGGAGAAAAGACTCGACGAGATCTGTAGGCCGTTGATGCGGAAGAGAAAGTGTCCAAGCCAGGCGAGTTGTTAGAGAAACGCACGAGAGGTTGGTGGAGAGAAAAGAAAATGGAGATTGCACGATAGGAAGACACAAAAAGGCACGACGGGCAAGGCCAGGAAAGAAGGTTCATTCTAGGAAACGCCTGGCGTTCTGGGCATGTACTCTGGCTGGCTCGGCTGGGTCTTCTAGGGTCTTGGGTGCGTCCCCTCTTTCTTCCTTTTCTCCCTTCTCCGTGGTTCGTTAGTGTTTAGTTCGTGGTAGTTCGTGGTAGTTTGTGGTCGGGAGGACGATCCTCTCAATCCACATCCGTCCCTCACTGCTGGGACTGGACGGAGCAGGTTTGTTCTTGGTTGCGTGTCTTCTATCCAGTTCAGGCTTCTGACGGAACGGTGTTTCCCGTCTTTTCTTGGTGGAGCAACCGGCTCAGCAGCTGGGCGCTGGAGTGCAGGGTTGCTGAGTCGCTGGGATGCAGATGGGATAGGACACGCTACCGACGCGAAAAAAGGAGAGACATTCACAGTAATACGTCGTAGAAGCACCGGCACAGCGATACAGCGATACAGCAGTTGAAGAAGCAAAGGGCGGAGACGAAGAAAGAGGAAAAGAGGAGGTGGATGGGTGGATGGGTGTGTGGGTATCTGGGTTTCTGGGTGGAGATGATGGGTGGAAAGTGGAGTTGACAAGACACGCCCCAAGTAGAGCAGAGGCTCCCAGAAGCAATGGCTAGCCCCCAAGGAAGATGGAAGCGAGGCTGTCGAAAATGAGATGGCCTTGGGGCGTGACCCTTTCTTTTGTTTGGTCTGTTTTGTTTTATGTTGTGCTGTTTCGTATCTTAAACCGACGGCACGCGACATGGGGGGCTTGGTTTCCGATGGAGGAAAGTATCGCCAAAAGGTTGGAGGAAGGCGAGCACGAGTTGGCGAAATATAATGTACGAATGAGAGCACATACGTTTATGTGTACATACTGTTGTGATAAGATGCACAACAATACACACCAGTGCAGTACAATGCAGTGCACCTCGCGAAAAGCGTTTCGGGACTAGGCTGGCTAGGATGAGATGGGTAATGGGTTGACGCCGGGCTGGGTCTGGCTGTCTCTTGCTGCTGTATTTGGCTCTAAGTGGAGAGAGCGAACGGGAGCCACACCCAGAAGGGAAGAGGGGGAGCCACACAAGAATGGGGGAAATTGGAAGGCTGCAGGGAGACAGGGAGGCGGTGACCAAGAGCGCGGGCGAGTGGGCGTTGAGAATGTGAAAGTGCAGCGACTGATAGAGACGGGCAATAAAATCGTGCCAGAATAGAGAAGCGAATTGAGACCGTTGGGTTTTGTTTAAACGTCTGTTGCTGCTGCGACGTAAGTGCCGATGAAAACGACAATAGGACCAACAGGCTCAAAGGGGCAGCGAACAAAGACAAAGCCTTGGATGTACAAAGCTCTCAACGTCGAGGAAGGGAGAGACAGCAAGCCGAGAAGGGCAGAAGGGGCAGAAGGGGCAGAAGGAAGAGACGAAAGAAGACGAAAGGAAGCAAAAAGAAAAGGATCAATGACAGAACGGCAAAAAAGAAACAAAAAAGCGGTCGAACAGACCCAACAATAGGGGTTGCAATAGATTGGCTGTGCTGCGTGTGATAAAAGAGGAAAAAAAGATCGGAACCCGATACAGGGACGTGGAGACAGGCAAAGTACGTCGTAAGGTCGCATTGGCCCAAGAGATGGGGGAACGATGCCGATGGTGATGCGAGGAATGCAAAAGGGATGAGATGCTGAAGAGAGAGGGGGGAAAAGGGGGAAGGCCAAAACACAGAAAGGGAGAAGCGGGAAAGAGGCCCAACGGCTGCTATGTTTGGCATGCACAGGTGAGGCAAGCGCGACCCCGCTGAAGATGCACTTTTGGCAAGAGCGATGAAGTCAAATAAACAGTAAATTTGCAAGCGAGCAAAATGATCACTGCCAAAATTGCCAAAGTGGAAAGAGCGACGCCGGTCACTCGGAGAGACAGATGCTCCTTCCTTTTCCTTCCAGTTTTTACTCTTTCCTCTCTTTTTTCTTTTCTTTTTCGTTCGCTCTTGCTTTCGCGAGTTCTCGAGTTTCTCAAGATGGAAGGCACAGTGTCGATCGCGCCCCTAGTGAGTCCCGATGAAGCTTAAATCGGAAAGCAGGTGGCAGGCACGAAGGGCACAAAGGGCACGAAGGGAGGAGCGACCGAACGGAACTTAAGCCAAAGAGCTCAATTGGCCCAACCCAAATAGGCCAAATAGACCAAATATATAAACGAGTACGAAAGGCAAGGCGTGAGAAGCGTGGTACGTGAGAGACACGCATAAATTATTGGAAGCAAAGAGATCAGAGACAAATCTAGACAAAGCGGCATTCTACCAATCACCACGTCAAGTGCCCAGATCACACCCGTGGCTGGCAGTGGGGCGCAGGCCCTGACTTGGGGCAGCAGTTCGTCCTGGATCTGGTGCCGTGGTGGTGGGATTTCTGTGTTTCCTTGCAAGACGGATTATTGCAGTGTACGGAGTGCTGGGCGAGCAGTTGCGTAGTTGAGTGCTGAAGACGGGCGAATGATAGAAATATCGGGGCATGCAGTGAAGGACCCGTAGGATTTTTGAGTATCATTTTAGTAATACGTGGTATAGGATCTTCTGGTTGGATCTCTATCTATTTTTTCCTTCTCTAGGCCCTGCTTGCATCTTATATCCGACATCGTACATATATATCGGAAAGGGAACAGATACTCCGCGACGCGGCAGGGGAGATTGCAGGTGCATGTACCTCGAGTGTATCACCATATTACCCTTTGCATGACCTGCAATAGTCGTGCGTAATACATATATATACGGCATGCGTTCAGCACTTTAAAAGGGGCCGAAAGAGAGAGAGAGGCCCAGGAAAGAGGCCCGGGCACAGGATCGCGAAACACTGGACGGCAAGAACAGGCGACCCCTGTGTTTAACAAAAACCCGGCCAGACCTGCAGACCTGGCTGCCTGAGGTCCGCCGTGAATTCTTTGTGCATATGATAAAGTAGATGCATGGCAATGGCCGGGCGACCACCAGGCTGTGAGCGTGGGAGGGTGTGATGTGCTCTCTCGCCTGGGAAGGAAGAGATAGAGAAACTGCCCAGGCTCAGGGTGGCACTCTTGTACTCTGTACAGGAGAATAGTCGTATATGTACACTGCTGCAATTAACGGGGTACAGGTAACTCATACCAAACGTACAGCAGACTTTCCATATTTCGGCCAGCCTCCCTTGAAAGGCGACAGGACAAGGGAGCGGAGAACGATGCCCATACAAAAGGCAGGCCAAGAAGTGTGGCGTTCTGGAAGCAGAAAGCTTGGACGGGTCAGTGAGGGTTTGTGGGGGCCTGAGTGTACAGAGTACTCTGTAGCTTCTGGCCAATCGTAGTGATGATGGCCGAAGCGAGGTCACGAAAAGGGATGGTGTGGGTGGAAAAGAGTGGAGAGAGAAGGTAGAAAAGTTGGGAGGGGAGGAGAAGGGAAAGAAGGTACATCGAAGGCGTGGGAAAAGAACTCCGTATTGTTCGACTCTTCGTGTCAAAATCGAGTTGTTGGTTGTCGGCACTTTTTTCCCAGCGAAGAATGGTCGTCTGAGATGAAGAAAGAAACAGCCACCTGACTTTAATGTGCCTTTTGGTAATACTGGACTTGCACACTCAAAAGGAGGCGAGTGAGTGAGGCCTCAGACAGACTGTATATGCATCGTTGAATTTTTTTACGACAGACGGGCGTCGCATTTTTGTTTCGTCTTTTACTGCTCCTGCGAAGAAGAGGAGCGAGCGAAGGGAAAGGGAATGTGGCCGGCCAACTTCCGAGTTAGGAAAGCTACCGGCGCCATTTTAGAGCTGTTGAGTGAGAACTGAGCGAAGGAGCGGATGGGCGCAGGCAGAAGACTCGGGTGCCAGTGGGCAATGCTGGGCAGACGTGCTGACGAGGCCAGAAGAACAGTGAGAAGGAAGAAAAAAGAGAGTAAGACGCGTGAGATGGCAATCTTACAAATGGAATAGGCTGCAGTACGAAGTACGAAGTACAGGCTGCAGACTTGATGTGTAGCAGCTCATTGGACAGGCTCTTCAGCGATCATAATTGTCGGCGACGGGAGTACTGAACAAAATCAAAAGAAAAGGGAGGAAGAAAATGGTGAAGAAGAAAGCATACAAATTGCAACATGAGAATGTGCTTACGGCGCATTGCAGTGTGCTATTTTCGTCTCACAGGCAACCTGCATAGATATCAGCCTCTCACTTGCAGACGCGAGATGCTTTCATAGAAAAAAGAAGGCAAACATGAGAAGACGACGGTCAGAACGACAGTGCGGACGTTCTGCCTCTTTCGACATCGTGGCGGTCAGTATTAATTCATGGGAAAGGGATGGAATACGTGGACGTTTTTCGATGTTGCAGGCAAAGAAGCAAGCAGAATACGACCGTACGGGACACTAACAGTCGAAAGCAATGGCCCTCGTCAGAGTGACAAGATGATAGGGGATTCTTGAAGAGAAGGCAGGTCCGCGGGAGAACCGCGCTTTTGGGACTGGGCCTAGACCAAGGCCAGACCCTCCTTGCAGGCAGTAAAACATGACCGTAGGCGACGTAAGAATGAGGGTGAGGGAGGTGAGGTCGGCGAAGAGATATTTCGCAGTGCGTCTGTACGTCGTACATACGACGCACTCCGTACGCAGTAGCACATACAACAGGAAGCCTAAGAGACACCCTCCCACAACGCGTCGGCAGACCCCTGGTTGACATGGGACTTTCTTATTTCTGATGGGCTTCTGGGCTTCTGGGCCACTGTGACACTTTCTTGGTTCGGCTCGGGAGATGCAGCCCAGCAACCAATGACAATCCTATTAACGACAAGGATTGCGCGGATCGCTGCGAAACAGAGGCTCAGAAAACAGAACAAAGAAGAAGAAGAAAGAGAAAAAGAAAAAGAAGAAAAGAAAGCCCAACCAGCCAGCCAGCCCAATTTTTGGTTCGGAAGAAGGCACAGGAGGTCAGCTCCGGTCCGTCTCCGCAATGTATGTGGCAAAGTACTCCGTATCTCTTGATGTGGTTAAAGTAGCGGGAGAAGTGTGGCCCCGTGGAAGAAAGCCAGCAACGAAAGAGTACGCTGGAACAGATACTACTTGTACGAGGCCGGAGAAAAGAGTAAGAAAAAAGGTAGAGCCAAGAAAATAGAAAGGAAAATAGAAAAGGCAGGCAAAGGGAGCATTAAACGGAGCACGGAGAAACATGTAAAGATAAGTCGGGTGGAGAATATTGGCCACGAAAAGGGCAGGAACATGGGGGTCCAAGCCTGACAAGCCTGCTTTTCTGCTCTTCTTGGGTCTTGACTGGGTCTGGGTCTGGGTCTGGGGGAGCAGCCGCTGGAGCAGGGATCGCACAGAGCCCAAAACCCAGCAGCGAGGGGAGTGTTGAAGGAAGACGAGGATTCGTCGAGTCCAACGGGTTTCACGACCGATGCACGACGCACGCGAGGTCTGTTGGTTGTGGTTGTTTCTTTTTTGTCAATGGCTTTGAAGAGAGGATGACAGAGAGAGAGGAGAGAGAGGACAGAAAAGACGGAAAAACAGGGCGTATCGATGTTGACATCGTATCGTGTTCGTATCTTGTTGCCTTTTCCATCAATGTCTTGCTTCTCCGCTTCCTTTGACTGTCAAGCATTCGCATTCACATTCTTCTTTCCTGTTGCTACAATTTGACTCGTACGATTCTTGCTTTGGTGGCGTCCTTTCTCTTTTTTCGCCTTGCAGCAACAGGCCCTCTGGCCGTTTTGCCCTTTTCTAACCAAATTCAAAGTCGCAATTCGTCTCTCCTACCCTCCCTCTCCTTCTCACGGCATGTTTCGTTTCTGGCCCCCGAACAAATGGGCGCTGCCGCGTCAGCCGTTCACCGTGTCCGTATTTTAAACTACTCCGTAAAGGCCTAAAAGTGTGTACCATGCACGAAGGAATGACAAACGACGAGCATCAAAGCCGACAACCAACAGGACCTCCAACAGACCGGCCTGCATCCGAAAGACGGCGGGGAAGGTGCAACTAACGTACGAGAGAATGTGAAGAGAGAGAAAAAAGATAGATCGCCTACAAATAGTTGGCCGTGGCAAAGGCTGTGTTGAAACAAGAAGGCCGCCTCGGGTCTCGTGAGAGTGGTTGAGTTTGAAGACAAAAACTGACGATAATGGACGACAAGGTCAAGGTCACCATCGTGGACGAGGAGGAGAGCCTCCGGGCGGGACGCCATCGCTGTACAGAACAAGCCTCAGGACACCTCTGGACACCTCAGAACACCCAGTACACCTCAGAGCAACACAAAGATGGCCTGCGGCTCCGTACGACTTGTCTCTACCGAGCGACGTGGTGGTGGTGCAATTCTGGTGTGCGTTGTACGGGTAATACTCTATCCTGTACTCTGTACTCCGTACTCTGTACTCTCGGATACTCTCGGAGCATGGCACGCGCGATCCATCCCTTTGGGATTCTTTGCTCTCTTTCATGCCGTCGGCGCACAAGAACTGCCCTTTCAATTCTCCTACTCTTCTCTGATCCTGTGCATTAAAACTCCCAACCACTCCACTGGTTCACGACCGCTGGGACAGTAGCCCCGGGTGCACAACACACGAGAGGCGGTGGGCATGAAGCACAAAACAATGTTTCGTGCGCCTCTTATTTTGCAAACATATTGATAAGGGTAGGGTAAGATGGAGTAAGTAAAATATGTACGTTCGTAAACAGTGACAGTCAAAGGGGAGAAGAAAGAATGAAAGTTTTGGTTGTCAAAGGATTTTGGTTGTCAAAGGAGCCTCCGCTGATCTACGACCGGCACTGCCGCTCTTCCTCCCAGTGCCAGTGATCGACTGCAGTGCATCCGTATGTGGTTCGTACTTCGTAGAGGATGTTGGTCCAGGGTCTTCTGAAAGGGAACGCGCTCGAAAAAGAAACCAAAAGTGAAGAGACTACCACTGCAGGAGAGAGAGGCCCCAAAAAAAAGATGAGCAGGTGACTATCAAACATATCGCTTCCTTCTCACACACCGCGCACACACCTTCAGATGCATAGCATTATTTTTTTTGTCTCTCTTTTCCTCTTTTCCTTGCATTTTAGCCCCTTTCCCTTCCCCTTTCCCTTCATTGCCCTTCATTGCCCTTCATTGCCCTTCATTGCCCTTCATTGCCCTTCTCTCGCCTTAGCATGCCCCTTCTGTTGATCACATTCATCACATTTCACAAAAACTGCAATGATCGATCTCCTCTTTTTGCCCCGAGACATAGTTGAGACAGAGATACGCGCATTTGCCATCATAAGACCGTGCAATCGAGCAAGCGAACCGTACTGTCTAAGGGTTGCAGGTCCCATAGTTTTGTTTACCCAGTACTACCGACAGATAGATGCTCCATCTTTTGCATCTGATGTTGTCAAATCAAACGTTGCCCATTAAACCGGTATCAACATCGTCAATGTCATAATCTGATCGTTGAGCATCATGAGCCTATTGAGCCTCACCAGCCTCTTGACGTCAAAAGTCAAAAGTCAAAAGTTTGACCCCTTTCCCCCGCTTGCTTCCCTGCTAGCTCTGCTAGAATAACGACCATGTAACCGTACACTCCGTTTGTCTCCTTTGCTCGAACGATTCGCTTTCTAGTACGTTTTCTTGGGAGTGTGCTTCTAGGTCTTCAAATAGTGCTCTCGCACTTGTTTTTTGTAAGTTTTCTCATCTTTGCCAGCCACTCTCCCACCAAAGGAACCAAACTACTCCGTAAACCAAACTACTTTGTAAAAGATAAAAGAGCCCCAAGGTGCCGGAATGTCTCAGTTGCTGCGAAGCAAGAAGGGAAGGCGAGCGGCAAGGTCAAGCGTCAAGCGTCAACGTTTTCTATTAGGGCGAAAAGTGGACAAAAGTGACAGATCACAATATTACCAGGCGCCGTCTCAAGCTTCTTTTTGCTCACTGTGGAAACTCGCCGTTCTCCATAAAAAATACCAAAAAATTAGTCTGTCTTTTGACCGTTGTGGCCGCAAGGGATGGCAGGCCCGTCCCTTTCGCGCTGTCGCCGTTCATTTTGGCTGTTTCTTCTGTACGGTCGGCTTGTCTTTTTCCTCTTATATTTTCTCTTTTTAGCCCGTCTGTTCGCCCTGGGGGGCTCCTAATGCAAACCCAGAAAGTAAACAAAAAAAAAATGAGGTATGCAAATCCCGAGTATTCTGTCGAAGAGAAAGCACATGCAAACTATCAAAGAATTGGTGACAAGATATGTTGTTTATTAAGTTTCGTCGAGAGCTCTAAGCACTGCCCAATACCTACTCAGCCTCGACCCAATATTCAAGCTCCCAAAGTCTGCAAAACTTGTCGACTACGAACCGGGATGAACCATACACGGAAAGGGGCCGAAATAGGGGCGAATAGAGAAACAGTTGGGACAAAACACGGGACGGGCTGTTTCAGGGGCAGAGCACTTGCCTGCATTACGTTGTAAAGCAGCCATATTGGGCCCCAGAGTTTCACTGTTTTGTTGTGTAATACTGCGTAAGACAGCCTAAGCAGTGAAAAAGATAAGAGACAAAATGACAAAATGACAAAATGACAAAAAGACACCACAAAGAGTGCCCCGAAGCGCGGGGAAACACCTGAATGTTTTTGACCCCCAATGCTACTGAGACTGTGATGATACGTATACCCGTCCTGGGGTGCTCTGAGGTGCTCTACTGTCTGTTCCATCCCCGTCTCGTCATTTCTTTCCCGCCGTCTGGTCGGAAATAACTTGCGGATGAGCATCTTACGCTTACCTGCTGGATCCTTACGATAAGCGAGTACTGAGTACGACGTACTGAGAGCAAGAAAGCGACTGACAGGCTCGACGGGCAACCAGACAAAACAAGACCATGGCCTATGGGGCCTCTGAAGCCGGTGAGGTGCGCTGATTTGAAATTTGAATTTGGCGATGTTCGGGGAGATAAAACTATCCAGTCACATCAACGGTTCCAAGAGCCGAACCGGAGGCAGTGCTCAAAGGTATATGCTTCGATTAACATGGCATTGAATAACAGCGAAAGCCTATGCGATCAGCATGGCATTAATAACAGCAAAAGCCTATGAAAACAGGACCTATCGTCCACGTCAAAGGTAGTCAAAACAAGACTCGGGTTGACAAAGGTCAAGACCGGATGAGATAATCAAATATACGGGATGGCCCGCTCGACGTTAGTGGCACGTCAGTGCATGCGGGCCCCATTTACAGGCAGGTGCCACAGGAACCACGGCGGTTGTCGATCCCACGTGACTGCCGCAATAGTGGGGACGGCGGCCCTAGAAATGTTGTGCGATTGAAGATTCAAGGCCGGCAGCAACGACCGAGCTCCTGCCGACGACGAACGACGACGACTAACAAGTTCAAAACGGCAATCACGCCGGCCCCACGACGATAAACAAATACCGCTATCCGCCAATAATTTCCTCTACACATCTCCAACATGCGGCCATACGGACCCTTGGCGTCGTCGCTCGCCGGCCGCGTCCGGTCTTCCAGCACGATGGGACCGTCCATCTCATCCGTCTCGACCATCTCGGCCATGCCGGTCATGTCGGCCATGTCGGCCATCTCGAGCAGGTCCATCTCAAGCTCTTCCGGCTTATCTTCACCATCTGACCTCGCTCAACGCTCTCTTTTCATCAACGTCCGTCCGCCGCCCGCCTCCCTCGCCGAGCGCCGGTCTGTGCTGGGCGTGCTCGAGCGGTACGGCAAGGCCGAGCTGTTCAAGAAGCTGGCAGATAACAGCTCGTTTGTGTGCATTGCATCCAGTGCCGTCATGGCGAATGCCTTGGTGCAGCGCAGTCCGCTGCAGTATGACCTGTTGGCAGAGACGCTGGAGTCGGCCAAGCCATGGGGCCAGCCGCGGGTGGCATCGCTAGTGCAGCCGTTGGAGACGCCAGCCAGTGCGGCAACAGAAAAGACGACCACAGACTCTTCGTCTCCTAGATGGTCATCTTCTGCCTCTTCTTCGACGTCTTCGTCGTCTTCGTCTTCGTCGTCGAGCGGCGTGCAGCACCGCTCCTTCGTGGTCAGCGTGTTCCCCAGCAACGACTACCACCACCGCACAGTCGTCCGCAGCAGCCCTCTGCACGGTCCATGGCCCTACGATCGTGATGAGGGCCCGTCGGGCATGGCCGCGATTGTTTCGTCCAACACGGACAATTACCGCGACACGTTTGTCTACAACGCCCTGCGTGCCGTCGTGCCTGAGAGCGCGTCGTCGGCAGCTTTGTGCGACTGGCGGCCACGGCAACCGGCAACGGGATACGATGCCGATGTGGCCGCGTTGCCAGGCACGGCATCTGCAAACATGAATGTAGCAGCCCGTGTCCAGGAACGGCGCGCACGGAGAGCACATGCAAACAAGTCAATCCTGTCGAATATGGTGTCCGGGAAAATGGGCAACAGTAACAGCATCCGCAGACCGGAGGTCAGCAAACGCCCGAACCGGTGAAAGAGAACCGACAAGTGAAAACGGACAACAATTTGGAGTACGACATGTACTGCATTCGCACGGCGAGAAAGACCAGAGAAGGCACTCGTACCTGACTGCTATCACAAGCTGAGAAAAGACAGACACGGCCCTGGCGGTTCACAGTGGCCAGTAGCTCTCCCGCGTTTTCCGACAACGGCAAAGACGCCGAACACTGCCCCTTTCTCCTGTCTTTGAGTACCTGAAAAGAGTCACGCGATTTGCGGAAAAGTATGCGGAATAAAGGACGGGGGATTGAGATTCAGATTGAGATTCAGATTGAGGCAGCAAATCGTTTCCATGCCCGAATATCAGGTCGAGACCCAGGGCCGAGATCTCCAAAAGGCACGGACAGAGACGGCGGCGATCGTGCAACACCGATTTTTGTTGCCGCCGCTGATACTCTCGAGAGAAGGGAGGCTGCAGGATTTACGATTGCAGAGTACAGGAATTGTAGGCCAGAATCCACAAAACCAAGTCGAAAGTCAACGAGGCTGAGGAGGCCTCAAGCGGCGAGCGGCGAACGGCTCACATCGGTTGAGACTCAACCAGCCACAACAATTCAATTCACAATCATATCACAATCAATTCAAACTCAATTCAAACTCAATTCAAAATCAATTCAAAATCAATTCAAAATCAGTTCAAAATCAATTCACATGACATTTCACGAGACAGCTGATTCAATCAAACAACGCGATGCGATCTCTTTTAAAAAGGCCTTTACTTTTTTCAACTTTATTTTACACTCGTGCCTTTTTCAATGCTAATCTTGTCTGTTTTCGATGACGAGCGATTATTCAACCTGCTTTCTGACCATGTTTCCGTCGTGACATCTCAGCCACTTCAGGTGCGTTTTTTGACCAGAAAATTCGGTTGCCTATATGCACGTCGTGTTGTTGCCGCCTTTGCTGTCGTTGATCTGTACAGTGTACGGAGTACGGAGTACTAACAGCCAATACGATAAACGCCCGGTGGCCTAGCTCGCCTTCGCCCTGGGATCCGGAGAATGGGAGAAAAGAGGCCCTGCTTCTATTTTTACTGGCAAAATCCCGCCCAGACCTTGTCATCCAGCAACAGCCACGAGCCCTGGCCACAACGGAACAGATGGGCCAATCCCACCCCTGTCATCCCGCATCCTTCGCCCTTCTCTCCCTTTTCTTTCTTGCCTTGTTTTTCAGGGTCCCTCTGGGTGTCTAGTCACCACCCAGAGTCCTTCCAGCGCATTCTCTGCATGATGACACAGTACAGAAGAGAACCAAGATGCAACAGTGTGCGGAGTACGGAGTACTCCGTACCCGACACTCTGGAATACCGTGGCTCGTGATGACATACTCTGTGACTCCCCCATACGAGAACCTTCGTACGGGGCTGTCGGGCCCTGGAACTATCCTCCCGGTCTTTTTGCCTCCTCCTCGGTTCTGCCGCCCTCCATCAACCTTTTTGCCTGCTGAAAAACAAGAAATAGCGCAGCATTTTCAGCAGTTCAAGACAGGTCGAGGCACGCCACGTAATCATAAAATTGCCAAAAGAAGGATAGAAGGCCGGAGACACGCCAGAAAGAAGCAGGAAAGAAGCAGGAAAGAAGCGAGTGTCGCGAGAATCAAGCGAAGAGCACGAATACAACCAATAGAACAGCAGCCTCGGCGGGAGTCCTCTACAAGTTCGCCTGTTCGCCTGTCCCGTCGGCCAAACGTCAAAGGCCATTGTCCCACCGGTTTGGTTCGCTCACGTTTGCCCGCTGTAATGCGTATTCCTTCGTCCTCTTTCAGGTCTGCTGTTTTTGCTGTTTTTGGTGCCTCATGACGTCGCCTCTCTCCACACAACGCCTCGGCCGACAGGGTGTCTAAGCCTGGATTCTTGCGGCCTCGCCCGGCATACCCTTGTTTGGGGTTATTTGCAGCCTTTTTACTGGTCATTCTGGGCTCATTCTGTGTGTTGTGTTTTCCTGTTGCTGAAACACGCTGCCCGACTTTCTCTAGTCTGCGCCCTGTAGGCATCACCATTGTTTTTCCATCTGATCCCGTCAAACGGGGATAAACATGTGCTTCTTCTCCCAGGCTCCGGCGTTTTCTTTCCGTATATATGACCCCGTCGTTCACCAGAACTCAGAGCGGAAGACAGAAAAGAAAGCAGAGCGCACACACTTCACGGTCTCCTGTCCTATACCGTCATACGGACAATACGAAATCTCACCTGTTCTTTGCTCAACACGTGCTTCACTTCAGTTTACACATCATCTGACAAAGCAGGCAATATACTACTAATCATCTGCCCTTTTTTATCTTATTATATTCTCATTTTGTTTCTTATTTACTCATTTCTATCGCTCCTATAATTTGAAAGAGACTCTCTACAACACAAAGTCACACCAAACAAGTCACACAATCCCACAATCCCACAAAACACAAAACACAAAACACAAACACAAACACATCAAGACTATGGCGCTCACGATCAAGCCTCACCTCCGGGTCTATAGCGGGAGCGACATGCACTACCGCTTCGACGAGGAGTCGAAAGAGTGGTACAACGACCGCGACGACATGCGCTACTTTGACCGCTACGACTACAGCGACGAGGACAGCGACAGTGACGACAGCGAGGATATCTACGACGAGAGCGCGTCGACTGCGTTCACTAGCTGGCAGACGACCGTTGTCAACAACCAGACCGAGTCCAAGACGGATGACCCCAAGACCGAAGACAACACTCTGCCAGAAACAACAGAAGAAGCAGAAGCAGCAGAGACGCAGACACACGATCTCAGCTACTATGGTTACGGCGACTACGACTTTGGTCAGCTCAGCCGGGTTTCGACGGCAGCCTTCAACATTCACGATTTCATGGATCCCAATCCTGTGGCTGTGACGGTTGAAGAGCGTGCCAACGAGGGCGACGATGAAGAGGAAGAGGGAGAGGAGGAGGCCAAGGATGAAGAGACTGCAGACGATGCAGACGACACGAGCATGGAGAACCGGCGCTGGCACTGTCCAGAGCCCCGCCGTTAACACGAAGAGAGGAGAGCCAGAGAAGAGAGAATATGGAACGACGATATACACTTTAACGCAGCAATGCGATCTAGGACTGGTCACTGTTTACAAATTACGTTTTATGATTCGGATGACTGCACGCCACTTACTTGGAACACGGTTGGGCACGGCTCCCGTTTTTATACCAGCCTCTTATGGCTAGCATTTCATAAACTAGTTTACACTTTGCGTACAATCGTGTACGTTCTTCATAATGCATTCGCCTGGTCCTTGTTGGGCTTCTTCATCGTAGACAAATGTAGACGCAGCCCAAGTAGCGGCCTCCCTTACAAACCCTCCACCTCCGCCAGAGCCTTGTGTATCCGCCCAACCTCTTCGGCAGTGACCGTCTCCGCCTCTGCTCCCTTGGCCGTTGCCGCCGCTGAGTCCGCCAAACAGGACGAGTGGAACGAGACGACGCTCGTGTGGCCACCTTCTTCGGCTCCCAGGATAGTCTTGGCCAGCTCGCCGACATTTGAGCTCCGCACACCGCCGCCCACAACAAGCTCGATGCTCGCATGGGGCCGCGCTTGGGCAGATCCTGCAACCGCACGCTCTGCCGTCACCAGCTTGCGGAGCGTTTCGGCATGCTCAATGGCACCGCGGCTGCCTGGCCCGCCGGCCGTCAAGACACCGGCAAACCCACAGTCGCGCAGAGCGGCCAGTCCCTCTTCGGCGGCCGTTTGGGTTTCGTCGGTTTGGTTGTCGCTCAAAACGGAATCAAATGCCCGGTGGAAAACACATGCGAACGGCTCGGCCGCCTGCACAAGCTGCCGGTTGCGGTCGGTGTCGATGCGCAGATGATGAGCTTCACTACTGTTACCGTCTCGTGCCAGAATGCCAAACACGAACCCGTCGCCACGGGTCGCCTGGAGCAGTCCGCTTTCCACAAAGGCGCCAATTTCGCTGCGCATCTCGTGGAATTCATCGTCCGAGTACAAAAAGTCGGGCTCGCTCAAAGACGATGACGATGATGATGATGATAACGGCGGTCCCCGCGGACGGATCATGATGCGCAGTGGCGTGGTCGACTGAGGACCGCCCAGAGCTGACGACACGGCCTCAACTTCGGCGCGCGAGGGTGTCAGTCCACCGGCGGCATAGGATCCTGTGCGGTTAACTTCGAGGCGTGTGGCGCCGTTGTCGACGGCGACTTTGGCGGCCGTCGCCGAGAAGACGGGAACTTCAAAAGTAGGTGACATAGTGGCGGTTGTGTAAAGCGGTATTGGAATTACTGCTTTCTGTGAAGAGTAACGGAAAAGTCAATCGAGATGGAAGAATGGTTGTTGAGTCTGCGTTGTCGCAGTTTTGAGTCGATGTCGTTCAATCTGACGTTAAATGCGGGACAGCTTTCTTTAGCGAACAGGGACTTGACACAATGAGACAATGTATAAAGTAGTTCGTATCTCCACCCGCAAAAGATGTATGACATCAGGGCCGCTCTGCTTTGAACTGCTCCAATTTTATCGACGGGTTGGAGACGATAGCGCCTCGAGCACGACTGTGTCGAGTGTGTTAGACGCCAGTCACAAAGGGGTAAATAGAAAAAAATAATTGTGAGACCAATGTTCCGCAATAAACAAGACTATTAGTATGGTAATTGTGCTCAAAAACGTGGGTAGCTCGGTAGGAAAAAACAACGCCGCGAAGCAAATATCAAGCTGGACATCAATGGCATTAAGAACATACAGCTCTTCAGTCCTGAACTTTGAAACGATCGGTTAAGAGCATTAAAGGGATAACCGCCCAGAAGAACAACGCCACAAGCATCGGTGCTACAACAGCTGTAAATGTACAACAAAAAAAAAAAAAAAAAAAAAAAACCAAAGAGAAAAGATTGTGTAAAATGAGAGAACGTCGGCCACATCTAGAACTTGCCGAGAGAGGCCACTGCCTACTCTTTGTATTGGGTGACAAACAGCTCGTCCGCACCCTCGTTGGCTTCAAGTTCTTCGACAATGGTGGGCAGCAGCTGCTTGTCAACGGACTTTGAGGACTGACTCGCAGCTGCCGCCGCCGCAGATGACGGTGACGGCGACGGCGCAGTCGAGAAGAGTCCTACCGGAGGCAGGGACACACTGACTTGAGGCAGAATGGCCAGTGCGTCAACGACACGGCCAAACTCCGGCCTGTCAAAGTATGTCTTGCGCGCCGGTACTGTCGGCGGCGCAAAGGGCATGGCCTTGGCCTTGTGACCGGCGCGGCTGAACAGTTGCCTTTCCTGCAGCTGGTGGACGTTGTCTGCGAGAGGCATGTGCATGGGGTGCGTGGAAAGTGTGGAGAGTGTGGAGAGCGTGGAGAGCGTTGGCGGCGGAAGAGACGCGGCTGGCAGCGGCTGGAGAAGAGGGAGTGACATAATGGCTGACAGTGGTGGCATCGAGAACTTGACTGTCTTTTCGGCGTAGAGTGACGGGAATCCGAGGGCAGTCACCGATGGCATTGGCTCTTCAGCCAGACGCTGCTGAGGGGCAGATACCGGCTCAGTGTATAGCCGTCCAGTGTGTTCGGTGTAGGGTCTGCTGCCGACAGTGTTGACTCGTGCAGGTAGAGTGAACGCCGGGTCAGCAGCGGTGTTGAGGCTCTTGGAAAGAGTGTTGTCCAACTAAAACTTTTCACTCAGTTGCCCAAGGTGCTCGCTTTGCTGCCGCCCTGCCAGTTGCTGTCGAGAGAGTCGTGTTGCTGCTGCTGCTGCTGCTGCTGCTGCTTTGGCTGCGTTTGCTCTGTCTGCGTTTAGGGCCGTTGAATTACGCAGCTTTCGGGGCCGAGGAGCCGTGGGGCTGCGGTAAGAGCTTCTACGGCGCGAGTTCTGCACCGAACGACTGCGTTGGATAGGAGTCAAACCTGTCGTGAGTCCTGTGGATGGCCAGTCAGCCGCAGTCTTGAGAGAGAGATCAAAGAAGCCTTCGATATTGGGAAAGATGCAGAAACATACGCTCATCGGTAATATAGGCCCGCACAAAACGGGCGGCGTTGGGTGAGAAGCGCTCGAGGACGCAGTTCTGGAAGAAGTGCTCGTCTGGACGACAGTTAGCAAGATCTATTGACTGATGCAGAAGAGAGGAGTGATGGAGACAAGCAGTACTCACAGAGCATCAGCGCTGTGTAATTTCGTCGCGCCAAGTCGCCCATCCTCCGCTGCATGACTTGCCGGAGCGACTCCCAACCGTGCGCATCGTTATTCGGCCGTGAAAAGAGGTGTCCCTTTTTTGAGGACGGAATGATCTCGGTCCAAAACACCCGCTCCTCTTCCTCAGACCAGACTTTGCCTCCCATGGCAGCGGTGGAGCGTTTGTCGATGTGGTAGTGATGCAAAAGTAATGGCAGCAGAAGCGCGTGAGAATAAGACCAAAAGAAAACGAAGCCGAAGAGCGGAGAGCGGAGAAATGTCGTGACAACAAAAGAAAAGCAGCAACAGAGCCACCACCAGAGTGTGACAAGCCGTCACGATGACAAGTCGCTGACCTGTGAGTTGTTGCTGATATGATAGTAATGTCGGAACGCCAAATGATGCTGTAAAGCCCAGAAGAGAGAAAAGAGAGAAGAGAGAGGTTGAAAGTCGAGGACGTGAAGGGAGGGGAGAATAAAGAGAGTGGGGAGAATGTCGTGGGGAGGGAGTCCTGACGAGAAGTGAGCAGCTATTTATGAGCGTTGGGAAAGCACCAAGATGAGCCTCACGAACAAAAAGAGCAATCACGCGAGGCCATCTTCTGCGTATATCAACGCGTTTTCTTCGCCCCCGTGACAACGTACTCATTCATCCGAAGCCAAGTCCACGGACGATACACGTCATCTTTGCGTAGGCATTGTGGATGCGAGCAAAAGTGACGGATATCTAGAAAATATCAAGAGAAAGTCAAAGTAGAAGGGGCTCGATAGTAGCCATTCTGACCCATTCTCTCTCCTTCTGCCATAAATAGACGCTGGCTAAATCTTCGACTATTCAAACGGACTCGATGGCAGCGGTGCTTCATAGCCGCGTGCTGTGAGTGAGTCGGCAAGTCGTCGTTCAAAACGGGCAAACTGTGTTGTTAGTGACACAGTGACAAATGAAGACTTTTTTTGAATTTGGATTTGGAATGGATTTGGTGATTATACTCACTACACTCTTCTTCTCGGGCGGAACAACACCCTCGCGCACCCACAGCCCCCAGCTTCCCATGGTGTTGGCCAACATCATGTCCGTCGTCAGCCGGTCGCCGACCACGGCGATTTCGTGCGCCGACGTCACGCCCGTCTCCGGGTGCGCTCTGAAATATTCCAGAATCTCGTTGCCGCAGCCAGGCTTCTTGGTCGCATGCGGAAGCACCGCCACGCCCGTGCCCTTTTCGACTGTCGCCAGCAGGCTGCGGTCCTTGTCGTAGCTTAGAGCACCGGCCGTATTTGACACGATGAGCAGCCGCTTGCCGGGGTATGCCTCGCGGAGTTTTTGGAAGTGGTCCTTGAAAGTTAGCGGGTGTTGTGTCAACAAATACTCTGCCAGCCAGGCCTACCTTACCTTGTACGCTGGATACACCTCGCTGCTCTCTGGAAAGGCAAAGCAGTCGTCCTTGTCGAGCACAACAGCCTTGATCTCCGGCTGGCGACCGCTTTTTCCTGTCCGAGCGGCAAAGGCGCTGTCGAGTGGAATCGGAATATCGTTGAACGTCGATACAACACCGTGCGGCAGACACAGCGCCGGCCGTGCCAGCAGCCGGAACACATTGACTGAGGCTGATAAGTTGAGATTCATCGTGTTTGCTGTGGGGTGGGTGTGCTTTGTGTAATTCAATCTGACGTACGGAGTACGACGTATATCTTCTCGGTAAACAGCTCCTGTGAAGCTTCGACTCCTTCGGTGACGTTTGATTTTGGTGCTTGACAAGGGGGCCCACTTATCTTGGAGCTCTAGCTCAGTTCTCGTGGAAGGAGCTGGGGGGGCGGCAAAACTAAAGTGGGGCCAGGAACCAATTTAATGGGAAGGGGGAAAGAGCCAGCGAATCGCGCCAGCGACGCGTTTTGGTGGAAGGTGCGACTTTGCGACTCCGTGCTCGTGCATGCCTCTTTTTTGACGGGGGCTCATGTTTACTTTCTCTTCTACGACGTACAGCACAGCACACGATGCGATAGACTTCTCTTTTTGACTTTTGACTCTGGGCATCCCCGCACAACTCACAATGGCCCGCTCGACGACAAAACGGAATAGCAGCCGCGACGGCGCGGTCGAGGCACTGGCAGCTACGACGGCTGCAACGGATCAGCGACAGACATCGCCTCTCAACGAGAATCAGATTGCCGAGCAGCTCAATACGCCGACAAAAAGAAGAACGCCGGCCTTGGCACGGACGGCAAACAGCACTGCCGACAGCCTCGACGTGTCTGAAAACTCACTCCGGGACGAGGAACGCTACTTGTCCGTGTCGTCGGCCAACAAGGCCAGTGGCACTCGCAAGACGCGGAGACGAGCAGCTGTGTCTGCTGTTTCTTACGGAGGAATGGATGGCGATGATGACGAAGAGAACGACGATGACGAGACAGAGGAGGAGGCAGAGGCAGAGACTGCCCAGGCACATACAAACGGTGCAGCCGGGGATGCACCGGAAAAGGACCAGGACCAGGACGGGCCCGAAGATGGCCCAGTATCTCCTGTGGCTGCAGGACTGGACTTGGACTCGGCCATGGAAGATGGGTCGGCTGCAGACACAGGATTTGAGACGCCGCGAAAGCGTGGACGGCCAGCTAGGGCCCGCTTCGCCGACCGCTTCAACTCGCCTGGCGGAGCAATCGAGCGCACGCCGACAAGCAAGCGGCGGAAGACGGATTTTGCGACTCCAACAAAATCAACACCAACAAAAGCTCGCGGCGGTGGCATTGCTGCTCCGACTCCCAGCACGAAGCGGACACTGGCCGACAGATCAGCACGGAAGAAGAGCACACGTGCGCTGATTGATCGCATGGTGGCTGGCGGCGATGACGACGACGAAGACGAGGAGGCTCTCAACGACGCCATTCTCGATGCAGAATTCGAGGACGATGAGGATGAGGATGAGGACGAGGAAGGAGGAGAGGTCCTGCCACAAACGAACGGTCTTGAGCCTGGACAGGATATCCCCGTCATCCAGGAAGCTGCCGAATCAACACCTGCCCCCGAAGCACCAACACCGAGAAAGCGCGGCAGACCACCAAAGGCCAAGGGCGCTGCACCCACACCTGCCAAGCCAGCTCCTGTTGTCCTCGGCCCAGATGGCCAGCCGATTGTCAAGCGTGGACGCGGTCGGCCTCGCAAGGTCGATGGAGCCGGCCCATCCACCTCAAGATCGGCCGCTGCGGCAAGAGACGTGACGCCACCTCGTGATTTGCCTGCCCACGAGCACTACTTCTTCCAGAACCGCGCTGGTGCCGGCATCAAGACCTCCAACAACACCCTGGCCGCGCTGCGCCTGCTGACTTACGACGAGTACTACCGCTTGCGCGATGGCGGCACGGGCAATGTCGTCAACCGCCACGAAACGCAGATTGGCTACCTGGAGGAGCTGCACGCGCAGTCGTTTGCACAGTGGGCGTTCGAGCTCTCTCAGGGCTTTAGTGTCTGTCTGTACGGCTACGGCTCCAAACACCGCGTGCTGCGGGCATTTGCGACGGCGCTGCACAAGGGCATTCGGGACCACGACGCGCACAAGATCGTCATGGTGAACACGAGCACAGCCGGTGCGTCGGCGTCGACAGCAAGCACCACCACACCAGCGATCGGTGCCAGCATGGGCATGACCGCATCGGCTGCAGCCTCAACACTCCGTGATATCATGCTCGTCGTGGCTGCTGCTGCCTCGGGTGTCGTCAGCCACGGAAAAGATGCACCTCCCAAACTGCCGTCCGGCCTTGCAATCGCCGAGCGCATTGTGCTGTCTCTCCTCGATAAAGCCGACAAGACCGACAGCGCCTTCCAGGTGACACTCATAATCAACGGTATCGACAGCCCTAGTCTGCGCCGCCCAGCCGCCCAGGCCACCCTCGCTCGACTGGCGGCCCACCATAGCATCCGTCTTTTGTGCGCCGCCGACACGCCCGCGTTTGCGCTGCTGTGGGACGGCGCCGCGCGCAGCCAGCAGAACTTTGTCTTCCACGACGCCACAACGTTCCGGCCGCTGGCCGGGCTGGACACGGTGGACGAGGTGCATGCACTGCTGGGCCGTCGTGTGCGTCGCGTGGGCGGCAAAGACGGCGCGGCGTTTGTGCTGCGCAGTCTGCCGGAGAATGCGCGGACACTCTTCCAGCTGCTGGTGGGTGAAGCGCTGGCGGCGGATGAAGGACAGAAGTCCAATGCGAACGGCTTTGGCTACGACGACGAAGACGAGTACGGTGAGGATGGCGAGGACCGCGATAGCGGGGCCGCCGAGTCGGTGGCGCTTGAGTACCGGATGCTGTACAACAAGGCCGTCGAGGAGTTCATCTGCAGTTCTGAGATGGCTTTCCGGACGCTTCTAAAAGAGTTCCACGACCATCAAATGGTGACGAGCCGCAAAGACGCCTTTGGCACAGAGATGCTGAGTCTGCCGTTCCGACGCGACGAGCTGGAAGCGCTCTTGGAGGATCTTGCGTCGTAGGAGAAGGGGGGATGAAACGAAATATCAGAGATATCACAGTTAACGGAGCAAAAGTATCATATCAGAGAGTACATAGCGATTGCTGGCGTCAATTTGTCTCGCACTTCTGCGCGGTTTACCTTTACCCACAAAATAGAAACGATGAGAATATATCTGAGCATTGATCATTAGTTGTATTTGTGTATTACTGTTTTTCTATGAATATCATTATATCTTTTGTTGTGGGGGTATCGTTACATATGTTCTTTTCACCACCTAGTTACCTCGTTACCTCGCCACCTCTTTCTTACAGACCCAAACTCTTGACACACGTCCACAGAATGACGGGCACGACTACATTGTCGTTGCCGCCCGTCAACACAGTCTCCGTCAAACTCGCAACAGTGGCACAGACGGCTGCGCGCGGGGCAACAGACTGCGCTGCCTGGAAACCGATCCACGACGCGACACGTTGGAGAGACGGGCTGACCGTCAGCCAAGAAAAGTCTGCCATCGCCGTGCTTGCTGGTGCAGTCGTGGCGGCTGCTTTGGCGGCTGCCGCTATACTCGTAGGCATAATTGGCGCCTCTCCCGTTGCTGCCCACCCGCCAACACGCAACCACAGACTCGCCAGCATCAGCCCCGCAAAGACCGCCAGAGCGAAAGCGAAACTGCCCTCGAGACTCTTGCCGCCACCCCACAGCCACTTGCGACGTCCCCAGCGACGGCCAATGAGAGAAGCAGCAGCATCGCCTAGACCAACGCAAATGACACCGGCCACCATGCTGACGTCGCGCGTAGGGACTTCCCAGCCGGCCGAGGGCGAGCTGGGTGTGTCGCCGCCGTCGACTGGGTCAAGAGGGTCGGCGACAGCTCTGGGGAGCGAGGCCATGGACAGCCATAGTGGGATGGCACAGCCAATCAGCAAAAAGATGTGGGAGATGACGACGGGGCCACGCAGGTCGCGGCCGTCGACATAGGGTGTTAGGAAGGTAGCGATCGGCCGTGAGAGCGGGGGAAGTTGGCTGGCTCTCAAAAGGTCGAGCAGGAGGAATACAGCCAAGACAAGCGCAAGGGCGAGTGCGGCATAGGCTGGGTCGACAAAGATGGCGGGCAAGAGCATGGCAACCATCATGAAATGGAAAACTTTGCGGCGCGTGTCAACCTCGTAAACGGGCGACAAGGTAAAAACAACAGCCAGACCAAACACAAGGACAACGGACCAGTACCCGGCCAAGGCAAGACGCGTGTTGGCAGCACCGAGCCAGGTCTGGCGGACGTGCTCAACCCAGCCGGCGGCACAAGACGCGCAGGGGATAGACGTGTCGACTGCGGCTCTTGTCGGCAACGCGATCCAGCCCTCTAGATTGGCCTTGACGACTTCCAGCCTGAACCAGTCAATATCACCAAAGAGGTATCCCAGGGCCCAGCCAAAGGGCTCACGACCATGCAAAGCGTATTTCGCAACGTATGGTCGGATGCCGGCCAGGATAACGATGGCGATGCAGGCGTACAAGTAGCCAGCATAGAGCCACTTGCGACGGACTGCCTGCTCGTGTGTCAAGGAAAAGAAGGCGCGAATGGTGGGCGAAGTGGCACGCTTGCGACGGCCGGAGGGCGTGTGCGTGGCAGCAGTCTGGGTGTGAGCCTGGGTAGTGGAGTGTCTGCGAGGTCTGCCAGCAGCGATGCCGTCGAGGCCGTCGATGTTGCCGTCGAGGGGTGCGGGTTTCTTGGCAGACACAGTGGCGGACCGTTTGACCGTCTTCTTCTTCCACGCCGCGCCATCCGAGAGGCCGCCTCGGGAGCGGTTGCTGTTCTCGGCCGAGTCGTCGGAATCACCATAATTTCGGCCGTCACCTGGGCCGTACATCAACTCGAGCCGAGCACGCTTCAGCGACTTGAGCTCTGCCCAGACACGGCTCAAAACAGCAGTCGGCGACAGGAGCCACGGGAGGTCATTGCTGTCTTTAGAACCGAGCTCTTCGCGGCGAAAACGCCAGCGCGGGATGCGAGCCAACAAAATGCCACGTCGGACAACATTGCCTCCGAGAACGAGGATACTGACCCCGCCGCCCCAAAGAAGAGCTTGTAGGATGGTGGCTTGTGGCGAGTGGGCCAGAAGAAGAAGGTTGATCAGGGCAACAGAGTTGAGCTGCAGCTCGGCAGGGAGGAGACTCGTCGTCGTCAGGTCGTGAAGAATCCAGCACAACGTCTGGTGGAGTGGGTAGATGAGGGTGGCCAGGTCCGCTGAGAGGGGAGCGACTGGTGAGAGGACAGTCGACTGAAGAGCCCTGCCCTTGAAGGATGAAGGAATAGCGTTGGCGACCATCATAGGTACGCAAGACAGGATCCAGTGGAGTGGACTATAGAGTTCGGTGCTGCTTGAGAAGGGAATGAGTGGTCTTGGGAGTGTGCAGAGACTTAAGACGAGATTGAGGAGAGGTGCGGCGTGCAGCGTCGGCGTGGCCAGCAAGAAGGAAACAAGGACGGGTATGGCGAGAGGATAGAAGAGAGGCGCCGGGTCGAAAGAGGCCGGGATAGAGATGAGGTGGCGAAGAGCCGTTTCCTCGCGGCCGATATCTTGTCTGCTGCAGTGGCGCACCCACATGACGAGCCGCAATGGGTAGAGAGCCAGAAGGGCGCCGAGAACGATTGTGACGGCCTGCAGCTCGTATCGCCAGTGGAAAAGGAGCGGCCGCACGTTTGGATTTGAGAAGAGAAGGGCAGCCAACGAGACGAGCAAGAGCAGCTCTGTCGACCGGCGCGTAATTTCGCGACGACGTCGACTGCGCTCGGCACTGCCCTTTCCTTGGCGGCGATCCTTGTCATGGTTGTCGAGAGCGGCTGAAGCAGAGAGAACGTCCCGTTTCAACTTCTGGGATAGCTTCTGAGGTGTTATGGAAGTGGGACGGTGGTCGTGAGGCCGTCGTCGGTCTTGGACGCCGTCTCCTGCACCAGCTCCGCCGAGACGGCTTTCGCCGTCTCTATCCTCCCCCGCGACGCTGTAGACACTACCGGCAACACTATCGCCGCCATCCGTGTCCACGCCGCTGCCGTCGCCTTGTTTCCCTGTCCTCCTCCTTCTCCCGCGTCGTGTTCTTCTTGTTTGGTCACTGTCTTGTAGACCAGCGCTGTTTCGTATTGGCGGTACGGGCAGTAACGGTGTCGACATGCCCGACAGGACCTCGTCCATACCCCTCAGTCCCTTGTGTGGTTTCGATCGCGGCGCCGGCAGTCCTTTCAAAAAGTGCTCATCGTCGGCTTCGGTGCCGCTGTCGCTGGCGGGCGTCGAGTCTTTGAGGAAGCTGGATGCAAAGGAGACAAGCGACAGAGCTGACTCAGGCGAAGAGAGGGGCGCTGGTCGGCCGTGGCCACGCCTTGCATGTAAAGTGGCTGCATCGTCCGCTTCGACTGTATCAACTGTATCGTCGTTGACAACGGTTATATGGGCGTGGAGACGGTCGGCGGGATGGAGGAGGTCGGTATTCCGGTGGTGGTAGGGATGCGGTGATCGGGACAGCAGCCGCAGGCCGTCAGCATCGCCTACTGCTGTAGGCGCATAGCCGACAATGTGTGGTTGCGACTGTACTTGGAAGGCGCCGTCGCTTCGTATTGGTGGTCTGTTTGGGGAAGCTGGGACTGAAGTCGTGACGTTGTCGCTTTGTTCGTTTTTGCTGCCGCTGCTGCTATTGCTGCCGCTGCTTTGCCTGCTCGATACGGAGCCGTCCGACACATCGTTGTCGCCGTCGGCGGCGGCCATAGTGTCGGCGGTGTGTCTCAGTCGCAGTGTTGGCCGGGGACAGCTGCGGTGTCAATGTCGTGGCGATCAACGATGGCTGTCGATAACAAAGAGGTCAAATCGAAATAAAAGAATGCCAAAGGGTCGGATCGTTTGGAGGGAGAGCTTGGAGAACCCGTGCGCCGTTACATGGCGGGGAGAATGTCGAGCGGATGCTGGCAATGGGACAAGGGGACGGTGAGAGGTCGAGGTCGAGGTCGAGCGAGACAGGTTGGACTGGTCTGATCTCATTTGCCGTCGTGCGATGTTGGCTGTTTTGTCAAGTCGTGGAATGGAAATCACATGAAAGCTGGCGATGTCCACAATTGTCGGTATTATTGGCAGGAGCGTTATGCTGTTAGTGTCCACTGTGGGTGGCAGGAGCCAGTGGCACCCAATGATAGGTTGCACTGCATTTGGCAAGAGCCAAGGGGCAAGGCCAGGCTCTCTGGCTTGTGATTTGGCCACCTATGGGAGCTAGCGGTGCGACGCGGCTAGACTGAAAGCTGCGTGTGTGTCCTGCCGCCCTAGCTCGGCAGCGCGTTCGCTGTAAGAAGCTGACTTATCACCGCGAGTCTCTCTTTCCTCATTTGACATCTTCAAGCAACCTCTTTCTCTCTGGTAAGGATATGGAAAGAGTAAGAAAAAAAAAGAGAGAAAAAAAAAAGACTTTCAATATTGTACCTCGATAAATACTAGGGGTAGTGTTTTCATTTATATCTCAGTTCATGCGTGTATCTGCAATTGTTTTGTTTTATTTTCCAACTTAATCGAACACTGGCACCTGTTGTCTCGTCGGTTGCCAAAATCGATGCCAATAATCAAAGAAGTTGATCTTCGGTACAGCATATAGAGTTTATGACTAGTTTGATACACAGATTGGATAATGCTCAATTGACGTGATGAGGAGTGGTCTCTCGTGATATGCGCGTCTTCTTGCGTGTGTCGAGTTCTTCAATTGACCAGTTGCTTTGTTTCTTATCTCATCCAAGACATGTATCGTTTACATTTGCTCGCTCATGGCTTCCATGTGTGCCGCATTGAATAAAAAATCAGCTCAGATCAACAACGCCATGATCTTATTGCCATGTGTTTTAACTCCCGCTGTTTCTGTGTGTAGTGTTTGGATGATTTGGGTAGCTTTCAGATAAGATGGAAAAAGCCTAGAGCTCCAAAATATACGAGCCGAAAATCGGAATGTTTTCAAAATAGATACAAAATCCACAATAATGAATCGAGTCCTTTGTAAGATATTATCCAACTCCCAACTTAAACCGCTGACATCAGCACTTCTAGGGTTACAACTCAAAGAATCTACAGGATACGGGCAATTGGGAAGCAGCGATCTTAGGATCTGCACCATCGGAGACCGACAATCTAGTCCCGACTGGTTACTGTGTAATACAGTTCCAAAAATAAACATCCATCACTTGCAACGAGCTCCCTTGTAACGAGTTTGCAGCAGACTTTCAACCTAGCTCCTGCTGTGTTCTTGTATTCTCCGTTCGACTATACATACGTCGTACAGCCGTACTTAATACGCCCTGCATTGCCAGTTCTTCCAGCCTTCCTAGGCTGTCGAGGCTTTAGCATCCCTATGATTTGCATCTCACACCTGCAGTGCTCAAAAGTACAACACGGTATGAACACTACATTGTGTCCTGTTACGCCCGCAGGCAGCCTGTAGCAAAGTTTTCTGATGCCATCTGTTGACGTATGCCACCATTTGACTCCTCTTTCTCTTCATCGCCACGTCACGCCTCGGATTGTTTTTGCGTAGAGCGTCGTGGCTGTGGGGGCGGCGGTCCCGGGCCAGAACCAAAATAAGTACGAGTAAATACGCATATGTGAATGTCAATATTGGTCAATATTTTCACCAATCTCGATCCCCCCGAGGAGACGTCAGCCAGAAAAAAACGAGAAAAAAAAGGAAAAACAGTCCTCCGTATCGGTTTCCTCGGTAGTGGTCTGAGGAGCTGAAGGACCTGGTCTACCGCTCGACCCACTGCTACCAATTGCGGCTGACAACTGCTCGATCTCCGAAGGCTCTGGAAGAAAACGCCAAGCTTTTTTTTCTTCTGCTGCAGCACTTTCCTTACCTCACGAACCAGGTTAACCACAACACCACACAGCCAGCTGGGGCTAACTGCAAATTCAGCGTTGAAACTTCGTGACGTCGGTTCGTCCATCGTGAGAGCCAGGCCGGATGCGGTCAATTAGGGGCCGTCGAAATGAACGGCGATATCAATACCGCAAAAAGCCCATTGACTCGACAACATCGCGTGAAAGAAGAGCGGGGGACAGTCTATTGTTTTGACACTTTTTACAACGCTGAAAAACATCGTCAAATTTTGTTGGCAAACAAGGTCCTTTTGTCGAGGCAGGAACTCCCGGTCTTGCCTGCCTGCCTCTTGCCTCTTGCCTTGCCTGCCCACAGTGGGGTCCTGCCTACGGAGAGCTAATGTTTAGGTCTTGCATTCGGCTTGGCTTGGCCCGCTGGGCTTTTCTTTGCTGGGCCCCAGCGCCGAACGCTGACGCAGACTGGCCCCATTGGCCAGGCCCGCCCGTAAAACACACCGAAAAGTATCAGGACCAACAGAAAAGTGGCTTTTCAGACTGAATTTGCCCCGTCCGATACGAGGCCTCCATGGCGAGGCCCGAGGAAGTTGCACGATCGAGCATGAAACAGGCAAGAACGCAAGAACGAAAGAACGAAAGTGCAGGAAAGGACGGGCTGCCTGCACCTTCTCCTGCAGCTGCCACTCCCTTTTGTATATATTTACTCCGTACTCAGTCCTCAGTACTGAATAAGTCGCAAGTCGTATTGCGTTCTATCGTACGGCAGGGCTCGTATCCTCGACCTCTCGTCTGCGTACTGGACTGTCGCAATCAACCACAGATGCAACACACGCCGCGTGCGGCAGTACTACCGTATATTACTCCGGGACGTCGCACGTCACAGCTTGTGTGAGTGCATGTGTGTGTGTGCACCGTCGCTTCCTGTCCGGTGGGAGTGTCTCTCGCTCTTTCCTGAGTATCCTACGAGGGTCTTTCCCTGCCTTTGCTTCGCACCTTCCCTGCTCCTCGTGCTGGCCCTGTTGCCGCTCCCCGCTAGCGATGTGCTAGGAGAGAAAAAAGAACAGCGCTAACTGCCCTGGATGGTGCGATACGGGGACACGTCCGGTCCCTCCTGCCTTGTCGGCCGTGTGAAAAGCACCTTTGGAAGGCACCAAAACGTACCAAAATGCCCACCCACGCATCAGCCAAGACAATTGAAAGACTGCCCGGATCCAGTCGAGCCGTGTAAATTCGTCGTTGGCGAGCTGAGAGAACACACGATCAGAGACGTCGTAAAAAAAAAAAAAGGCGCCAAGTGGAGGGCGTTCAATGGCTCGCTGTTGTTTCCGTAGCCGTTTGTAGTCGTAAAAATGGCTGGCACTTGTTTCGCCCTGGCGCCTTCCCTCTACGGTTTTTTCGCGCGGGTTTCTCCATTTGGCTGACTCGCTGGCTCGCTGGTCCGCTGGGCACCGGTCGTTGCTGCCCCTGACTTGTACCTTTTGGCAGGTCAATCGCTCGCCGCCAGTCGCTGCTCGCCAGTCGCTCTCTCCCCTTTCGGCTGACCCGGCCAGCACCATCTATCGCACCTGCCCCCATCGTCCCCTAATCCTTTCCCTCTCACTCGAATGTCCTGCGATCCCAGCAAAAAGCCTCGCTCTTTCACATCTCTCTCTTTCTCCTCTCTTTTTATACTATTTTTGCCTCTTATTTTCTCATTCCTCTCATTCACAACTTTCTTTTTTTCCTCTCAAATATTCTTTCGTTGCTTACATCATAACTCTGAATCCTTCTCCTGCACTGTCCCTTTGTTTCACGACAGCCTGCAACCCCCCTTACCGACTCCTTGTTTGCATCGGAGCAAATACGAGAAAATCGCCAAAATCGGGTGTCCGCCAGCCACTTTCTTTTTTTCCACTCGTCGATAAGGAGACGACAACCACAACCCAGTGTCCACTCCTCCACTGCCCTCCACTCTCGCCACTGAGCCGTTCTCCGTACCTGTCCCAACGACAGTGACACCACTCTACATCTTTGTGCCTCCGGAACAAACTGCAACCTGCAAACGATCCCCACAGACGTCTGTCTTGCCCACGTTTTCCAGGACAACAAAACGAGGCTGCCTCCCCTTCTCTTGGACCCTTTCTCTCAACACTCTTTTTTTACTTTTCTTTCTCTACGGAGTACGCCTGCCGTAATTCTTAATCTATCTCACCTCACCACACTCTTTTTTCAGCATACGACATCACGGCATCACGACATCTCTCACACCTCACATCACAATGTCTTCCTATCCCACAGCAGAGGACGAGAAGCGGCTGCTCACCCACGCCGCCGAGACGACGACTGCGACTATCGCCGCTGACAACCAGAAGAGCAAGTGCCAGCACGGCTGCAGACGCCGTATCGCCAAGGTCAAGAAGGTCGCCCACTTCACCGTGACTCTCGCCTTCGTATTTGCATGCTGCATCGCCGTCTTTGGCCTCGGCTCGCTCGCCATTGGCACCATCCGCCACGCCCGCCCCTGCAGCAAGCACGCCGGTGCCCACGGCAAGGCTGGCTCTCACCAGAAGAACGGTGCCGTCGTCGTTGTTGCTGAGGGTGCCGTCCCTACCGGCAGCAGCTTCTCTCGCCTGCTCGAGGCCGTCTCGCCCGAGTCCCTGCACGACCTCCTGCACGAGTACCTGCCGGACACCTACAAGCATGGCGTCTACCCCTCAGAGAAGCACGCTCTTGAGGCTATCCACCGCGAGAACGCCGCCCTGGCAACGTCGATTGTCCAGCTGGCCCGCCGCGACCTGAACGGCACGACCTCGAGCACCCCGCCCACCAGCAGCGCGCCCAGCACGACCTCCAGCTCTTCGACGACACTGCCGTCGTCGACGTCCAAAAGCTCGTTGACGACCTCGTCGTCCAGCTCGCACACGACGTCCAAGACGAGCTCCTCGTCGACTTCGTCCGCCACCGGCAAGAAGACCACCAACGTCTTCACCTCCACCATCAACGGCACGCCCACTGTCGTGACGGCCACCTCTGTTGTCGGAGCCAGTGCCACCAACACCGGCGCCACCGCCACTAACTCTGGCACCCTGCAGACCGGTGCTGCTGCGCCCCTGGCTGTCGGCAACAACGCCCGCTTCGCCGTCGCCGGTGTCCTTGTCGGTGCCATGCTCATCTAAGCATCATCGTGCGTCCGTGCGCCAATGCAGTCAAATGAATATGAGAACAGCAACAAGGACGGCACACATAACCGGCGCATTGCAAAACAGGCAGAAGACACACGACCCGACAACCAACAACGACGGCCATTCAACAGGGTTAATATAGGAAGACGACCAGGGTGGACCAGCTTCAAGATTTGAATAAGCATATTGTCTTGTCCCTTGCCGGCCCATCCTTCACTCTTTCTGAACTTCAATTTCTGAAGTCATCCCTTTAAGGCCAAGTTGGCGACTCTAGGTGTCGCGTTTGCCCTTCTCCCTTTCGTCGTGCCTATTCAGACTTCAGAGTAGGTGCGTTCGACTGCACTGTGCTCGATTTCGCGCCTTGCCTTTTTGGGTTCTCTCCGTCTCTGAGATCACGTCTTCTCGCTTCCCTTTTATTTCTACTTTGTCGTTTGTTCACATCATTGGCTATCTCTGGTCTTCTTTCTTATTATTCCCACTCAGTCACTCATTTTGCATCATGCAGCACATCAGTCTGTTTACTGTCCTTAAAGCGTTGTTTACTTTTACCCACATCACCACATTCCTTTGCATGGACGGGGCGTTTTCTCCCATTTTGTTTTTCTCTGACTGGTTATTACGCTTTGCTATTTTCTGCTGGTCTCTTTTGGTCTCTTTGGGTTCTGCCATACGAGGAGAACCCTTGTTGGTATTTTTTTTGGTCTCTCTTAGTTTACGAGTACTACATAAGTCTCAGGACATTCAAACATACGAAGAATAGAACATCATTTACAGGTTACTTTCCAGCTTACAGCTTCAAACCTCCGCAGTGCGACCGTAAATGCGCCCGCAAACTTGGCACATTCTTGCATAGTAGGCCCAGCACCTTCAGGATCCAACCGAGCCACTGGGCTGATTCGTGGAGAACTTTCTTGTGGGAAATGCACAGCTCATTCCCGGCCGGTGGACTGTACGTTCCCGGCTTTTGTATTGCCGTACATATACGGCTCTCCGTAGAAAAGAAACTCTGTGCAGGCGTGAAAATGTACGAGTCATACACCGCGTTCTCTGCAGTTTTGATAGTCCGCTCTCATCCTCAGTAGCCCCAATACATCATCGTCTGGCACGCAAT
Organism: Sporothrix euskadiensis; assembly: GCA_019925375.1. Taxonomy (NCBI): domain Eukaryota; kingdom Fungi; phylum Ascomycota; class Sordariomycetes; order Ophiostomatales; family Ophiostomataceae; genus Sporothrix; species Sporothrix euskadiensis. Next base: position 482,414 of record JADHKQ010000018.1, on the reverse strand, counting down.
GGCAAAATCTAGACTTTAGAATGAGGAACTATTACTTAACAGTTTCCTCTTTAAATTTGCCCTTCGCGGCTCATCGACTGGCACAAACAACAGGGAATGACACAAAAGACACAACACGAGGTCATGCTCCCTTGCTTCCGTAGGAAAAGATTGCCTGTGTCTGTGTTCATTTTTTGGCTCGGATGAAGAAAGGGATACGAGTAAGCTGTGCCTGGTGCCTGACTAGAAAGCTTTGTTGCAGGCGATCCTGCCCTGCAGAGAGAGTGCTCTATTCCAGCAAAAATGCAAAGCTGTGTGCACAGCAACCGGGCAAGCACAGAGCCAATATTGATTTTACGGAACAAACTGATCGGCGGTCGGGGTCTGCAACGGCACGCCGTGCATCCGTTCCGATGGTCATCAACGGAGTGGTATTTTTGTAAACAAAGCGGTCGGGAGGATGCGCCCCGTCATGTAGCGATTTTAAGGTTTGATTCGCATGTAATATAGTCTGGAGAAATATTAGAATCAATTTGACTTAATATTAAAATAAAGTGATGTGAAATGAAAACTAAATGTATAAATACAGTGTTATAAAATAAAATAGGATGATATAAATGTACAAAATAATCATACAAAAAATCAAGAACTTAGATAAAGACGCCAAAAAATCAGATAAAATCAAATACAAATGCAGCACATCTCGAAAAGCAAATGAAAAATAACCATAAAATGTAAATTGTCACAAGTCGGAATATATTTTCAAAAAGATGCCAGTCTACGACGCCAGCCCCCCCAAAAAGCCCACGAGAAGCGCCATATACGCCAAAGAAGCAAACAAACCAAAGGAGCTCAAAAACAGCAATAAAAGAACCCACACAGACAGTCGTCGGCCACCAGAAGCACTGTCTTTCTCTCTCTTTTCCTTTGTTGTGGTTTTCGTGTATGTTTTTTTCTTTTTTCTTTTTCTTTTTTCAAATTCCAACAGACCCCTGCTTCCCGCTCCCTCCACCACCACGATGCAGATCGTTCTCTCTCCACATCTTTTGAGCCTCTCACGCCTCTCACGCCTCTCTACCCCGGCCCGATCTTGGGCATGTCGTTGTGTTCGCTGAGGCGGGAGAGGTAGGTGTTGAGATCGGCCAGACGCTCTTTGTGGCTCTTGAAGAGCTCCGGGCGTGCAGCACGGGCCTCTTCGGGCGATGCATGCATCAAATCACGGATCTGATGGTTAGCAAAAAGGTACTTGAGGATCATGAGAAGCAACGGAGACTGCTTGAGACCTACCTTTTTGTCTTGTGCCTCGGCAAATTTGCGCTCAGCTGGTGTCATGCGGGCATACGGGTCGTTCTTGAGGTCCTCATAGTCATCGTAGTCTCCGCTCCCGCTGCCGCCGTTCTCGTTCTCGTTCTTGCCCTTGCCCTTTTTGCTCTTCTTCTTCCTGTCCTGATCCCCGGCGTCGTCAGAGTCTGTTCTCTCCAGCTCATCCTCAGCGCGCCGGGAACGGCTTCCCTCCTTGTCCTTTTCCCGACTGCTCCTCTTCTTCTTGTGCTTCTTGCTCTTGTGTTTCTCCACTCTGGCGCCCTTGAGCCGCAACGCGCCGCCGCTCGCCGATGCATACTCGTCGGAGGGCATGGTGAGAGAAGGACAAAACACAAGAAGACAAAAGGGCCGTGTGGGTGCGTGTGTGGGATCTCCTCCCCGCAAAAAAAAGTAAAACGGCGCCTGCCTCTCTCTCTTGCAGAGATCCTTCTGAGAACGTTTCTTTTTCCAGCGATGCAATAGGTTGTTGTGGAATTGGGCGGATGGTGGATGCGCGCGCCGGTCGTTCTTTGTGTATGCCCGTATGAGTGTGTGGAGAGGCGCGAGAGACGGAAGATGAGCACTCCGGATCTGCAAGAATGGAGAGAAGCGAGATCTGGCTGAGTCTTGATGTGCTGCGTGCGCTGATGAAGGAAGGGACGTTGGAAGTTGTTCCGCAATCGATAAGAGCCGCGATTGAGGATAAGAAACACGTGACCATCAAAACGCGGTTGTTCTTTCCTCGTACTCCGTACGACGTACGCGCTCCAACGCACCTTCCCCCACCGCCTTACCAGGGCCCCACTTTCAACAGAACTGACTATTTCTTTGCATTCCTGCCGCCGAAAATTCTTTCCTGCTTTCTTCTCTTCTTTTTTTTTTCTTCAGATCAAAAAGTTACCCAGAGGCGCCACGACCATCATCTCGATATACAAACCCACGGTGATGCGTTGCTAGACTGTATTCCTTCTACGAAGGGATCCCTCTGCAGAAGAAAGTCCAGGAATAGGAAGTTTGCCGACTCGCCTTCGGGCCATGAGTGCGCAAATGTCATACATTTAGGATACATCATTTTGTGAACATCACCACTTTCTGTTCATCGACTGGAAAGAAGCAACAATCGGCGGATCATCGTATCGTGTAACCAGCGGCCCCGTTTCCCGTTCATCGTACTTTGTACCCGTATTTTCCAGCCAATTTGCGATGCATTCCGTCGCTGTCCAATGTGCGCGACGTGATCTCAAAAAATCTCAAAAAAGAGCCCAGAAACGACCGCACAACGAGCCATGGGAATATCTGCGAAAACAAGCGCTGATGGCCCGCGTCGAATTCCAGCAAGCAGAACGCGACTGAGCCGGTCACCGAACAACACCGAACAAGAGGAGTCGGGCGGCTGCGTTGTGCCTGTGCCTGTGCCTGGCGTTGATGGAATGCGATGCCCCAGAAAAAGCCAGAAAAAGCCAGAGAAAGCAGACCGTCCTTTTACCTCCCTTACTTCGACTCCTCTGCTCCTTTTTGCTGCCTTGCCTCTCTTCCACCTCACTCTTCTTTGCGAGCTGCGTTCCAGTCGGCCCCCTTTGCTCTGCGCGTGTTTTCAGTTCGCACCGTCGCTTTTCTCACGCTTCTCTTGCTTTATCTTGCTTTCTCTTGCGTCTTGTGTGCTGTCTTTGTTCTTTGGCTTCTTTGGCACATTTTAACCTTTCACCTGCAGCACAAGCTCGATGCCACGTTCCTGGCCGCCCTGCGTGTCGATGCTGCCCCTGCTTCGTGGTCTCCCTTGCTACTGAGGGAGGCAAGAGCATCGGCTTGCATGGCCAGACAAGCAAATTCTCTGGGGAACAACATGGCCGTCTTTACGGTCTGTTCATCTCGATGCTGGACTCTTGCGAAGGCCATCGCCGGTTGGCCACCAGTCTTCTTCACTGGCAACACCGTCGACATCATCACTCAGCTGTGCTGCCAGAACCAAACATGCCATGTCTCACCTTTCCCTCCACCTCGCTCCAACGGCGTCCCGCGTCCCGTGCTGTTTAGTTGCAACGCGTCTTTGCTGCCGCTGTACTTTTGTCGTCTCCTCTGTGTTCTTTTGCGTCCCTTGTGTCCCTTGTCCCACAGTATGTGTATACGGCCGCCCTCATACAAGTGATGTATTGTGCTGTATCGGTGTCTGTTTGCCATTTGAGCAAGGCCTCATGAGCAAAGGGCCAAAAGCTCGTATTCATTGTTTCTTTTGCTGCCTTTTGTTGCCTTTTTCACTGCCCATTTGATTGCACAACTTTACTCAAATTTTTCTCGCATATTTCACATTGCAGTGGGCCGGGCTCTGCTATGCAGCGTTTGATGCCTTTCTCTTCTCCACGGCTCTCGGCGGCCTGCCTAAGGATGTCCAAGGATGCCCAAGAATGCCCAAGAATGCTTCTCGTGTTGCACACAATATTGCCCCTAATGCAGCCCGTGGAGTTGATAATGGTATCTCCTGATGCCACCAAGAATGCGCCCAAATTTCCCACTCATTCTTCACGCTTGTTGACCACCATCACAAACAACTCCATACACCTACACACCAGCCTTAGTTTCTACACGGATTCTGCAGCAAACGTGCCTCCCTTCCGTGGCCGTTCCTCCCGCATGCTGCCTCCAATGCTGCTTATTTTGCTTAGTCTCCTAGTCTCACAACCTTGCTCGCGATCCACCATCCGACTGCTATATGAAGGCCGCCTCTCTCGCCTGTTGTTGTTCATATTTTTTTCTTTTCTTTTTTCTCATCATCAACCAGCAGAGCTCAGCCTTTCCAGCCTCTCCAGCAACCAGTCACTCTTTTATTTGCAGCTCTTCAGCTCAAGCCACTCATTTAACACCAGCAGCCAACTTTCTCCCTTCGCTTTTTTAACAACTTTTACTTTCGTTTCTTTAAACACCACCCCCCTTCAAACCAACTTTCAAGATGTCTTCTCTCTCGTCCAGCTCTTTCATGGAGGATTGCTCCAGCTACCCGGCCACTGTCACCACCACGGCCCTTGCCACCACCACGGAGACCTTCACCACCACTTACACACACTGCGGTAAGGCGGCTGATGCCACCACCATCTGGGATGCCACCTACACCATCATTGAGGTCGTCTGCGGCGACTCCGGCAGCTGGGTCAAGCCTACCATCCCGCCCAACTTTGTTGAGACCGTTGTTGTCTGCAACGAGACCCCTGTGACCATCACCTGCCCCGTCGAGGCCGCCAAGCAGACCGGCACTGTCTCCATCTGCGGCAACGGTGTGACCGCCACTGCCCACGCTGAGGCTGCCGCCACGGCCAACGCCAACGCCGGTGGCAGCAGCGGCTCGTCTGCTTCGGCCAACGCCAATGCCAACGCAAACGCCAACGCCGGTGGCAGCGGTGGCTCGTCCTCTGCTTCGGCCAATGCTAATGCCAACGCTAACGCCAACGCCGGTGGCAGCAGCGGCTCGTCTGCTTCGGCCAACGCCAATGCCAACGCAAACGCCAACGCCGGTGGCTCGGGTGGCTCTTCCAGCGCCTCGGCTTCGGCCAACGCCAATGCCAACGCCAATGCTGGCGGCAGCGGTGGCTCTTCCAGCGCCTCGGCTTCGGCCAACGCCAATGCCAACGCCAATGCTGGCGGCAGCGGCGGCTCGTCGAGCTCTTCTGCTTCGGCCAACGCCAACGCGAACGCCAACGCCAACTCTGGCAGCGGTGGCTCGTCCTCTTCGTCGTCGGCCTCGGCCAACGCGAACGCCAATGCCAACTCTGGCAGCAGCAGCGGCAGCGGCAAGAGTGGCTCGTCGAGCTCTTCGTCGGCCAACGCCAACGCCAACTCCAACGGCAGCGGCAGCTCCGGCACCACCGTCTGCGTCAACGGCAAGTGCACCAGCACCTGGAACAACGGCACCAGCACCAACGGCGGCAAGGGTGGCAGCAGCTCGGGCTCGAGCGCTAATGCTTCGGCCAGCGCTTCGGCTCACGGTGGCAGCACAGTCGTGACGGCTGGCTCGGCTACGCTCAAGAACTCCATGACCTTGGCGGGTGCCTTCCTCCTGCTGGCTGGTCCCTTCCTGCTGTAAATGCCCTCATCTTTTACAACAATGGATATGTCTTGTCTGCTACTTTTGACGTTCATATGATGGGTTCATAAGGAGTTGCTTGTTTTTGGCTACCTGTTCTTTTTTGTTCTCTGTTTTTCTCCGGGAAACGTTCTTGCCTATCTGTATTTTTTATTCTCCTTTTCTCTTACCTACTTAACGGCCTTGTACCTACTTCTTTTTCATGTACGAAGGTTTACTTCTTTCTACTCTTCTGGGCTGAGTGGCTCTTTACCTTTTACCTTCAAGGGGTGGCATTGTCTTGGGCTTACTGGATTGACTGAACCCTCTGGGTCTCACTACCGTGCATTTCGATCGTTATGAAAATTTGATTCCTTTTGTCAACCGACCCTTCTCTGCTTATTGCGACCTTGACATAAATATCTTGGCTGTGGCTTCTTTCGGCGTTATCTTGCCCACTCTTGCCTTGAAAGGTTCGCATCTGCGCTTCACAGTAAATTACCGTGACTACGGAGTAGAGGAAAGAGCGACCAGCGGTTATGACGTCATTGCTAAACTGGCGATGCAGAAACAACTGTGGAATAGAACACGAGCTCGAGTTTGTCGGGTTTGGCAAGTGCTGGCCAAGTTGAGATGAATGTGATATTGATATTTATTGTACAGATCCTATTCGTCGCATGTAAGTATCTACTTTAGGCCCCTTGATCAGAGATCCCTGAAAGAAATAGGAAAGAGCAGCAAGCACTCGGGCCGGCGGGATCGGCAGAATCCGCACTGTAGTCAGGCACAGTTGCCTGATCAGGAAGGCGGTGAATGTGGCGCCTGCAAAATATCTCAACATCCCACCATCCGGTCCGACTCGACAATGCGATGCGACATCAGTGTCTGTGACCGACGGTGACCTTGTTGTCTTTCGAATCATTTTGAGCGTCTAGAAATACAGCAGATCGAGCAGAGTATAGAGAAAACGATAAGACACTCCTTCACCACCAAATATGGCCCCGATTCCGATCACGATTGTCACGGGCTTCCTCGGCTCGGGCAAGACGACACTCATTCTCAACCTCATCCCACAGCTACGCGCCGCTAACCCCAATTACCGACTCGCCCTGCTCAAGAATGAGTTTGGCGATCTTGCCGTCGACTCCCAGCTGGCTGCGTCGAGTGCTGTCGCCGGCGTCCGCGAGCTGCTGAATGGCTGTATCTGCTGCAACCTTGTTGGCCAGCTGGGCGATGCACTTGAGGAGTTGACAACGGACAAGGGCAACGGCGCGGGTATTCCGTCGCGCATTGTTGTCGAGACTTCCGGGTCGGCTTTCCCTGCGACACTCGCACTCGAGGTCAACCGCCTGGCCCGTTCGACCGGCGGCAAGTTCGCGCTCGACGGCGTTGTCAGCGTGATTGATGTTGAGAACTGGGCGGGCTATGAGGACACGAGCTATACAGCCAAGCTGCAGGCACGCTATACGGACCTGATTGTGTTCAACAAGTGGGAAGCGTGCGACGAGCGGCGGTTTGACGTGTGCTTGGACCGGCTGGGTGATTTGCACACGGACGATGTGGCGTGGGTCAAGAGCCACAAGGGCTGGGTGGACGCTGGTCTGGTCTTTGGAGTGGATGGTGGACTTTTGGCCAAGGCACTGGACGATGGAACGTCAAAGCTGGATGGTGATGCCAACGGCCACGCCAACGGCCACGCCAACGGTGACGCACACAGCCACGACCATGCAGGCCACGAGCACAAGGACGACCACCAGTCCGAAGTCGAGGTGCTGTCTGTGACGCTCAAGGGCGACGGCAAGGATGCGTCCGTGGATGTTGCCAAGCTGTCGAAGCTACTGACGACGGCCTCCAAGGACGAAGTCTACCGCATCAAGGCCGTGTTGTCGGTCGACGCGGCATCGGCAGCGCAACTCAAGAACTCGGACGACAGCATCAACGTCAACCCGACAGAAGAATCAGCGGAATCGACAACAGAAACAAAGGCAGGCACTGCTCGGTACATCCTCAACTGGGCCTTTGGTCGCTGGACAATCACACCAGTGGCGGCCGGCGTGGAGGAGCATGCATCGAGCGACAATGTGCCCCTGCGCATGACACTGATTCTGGCCCGCTATGAGAGCAACAAGTGGACCAAGAGACTCCATACGGGCGACTTTGTGGCTCTGGCTGGCGAGGCAGGTGCCAACACAGACACTTTGACAATTGCGAAGATTGCGTGAGGAAAGACGACACAGAGAAAAGTTGGCGGGCGGGAACTTGGTTTGCGATTTGGCACATATGATACACTGGATGGCGTTTGGGTGGTTTTTAAAACACATGATTTCATTGTAAAAGGGGAGCGTTGATACATTTGGGAGGTAATACATGGCATCGCATTTCATAGACAAGAAGTCGGGGAATCAAATATATCTAAGCAAATAAGGGAAACTTGAAAAAAAAGGGTTGAGACGAGGAGTGTTACCTTTACGACGCGTAGTGCACATGGCGCTTTTCGGTCGTCTTTGACACGCGAGGTTGTCTCTTGAGCTGGGTGCTTTCCGCACTGCTGCGACGGCTGCTTTGGTGAGTGGAAGTCGGCTGGCTATGCTGCCGCTTCTCGTCGATTGTCTCCGAGTTGCTGCCAAAGTAGTATGAGCTCTCTGGCCAGCTGGTGGTGTAGTCCCCGTCACTGCTGCTACTGCTGCCGCCGCCGGCGTCCTCAAAGATGACTGCCCGTTGAGCGTCGGCCTCGAAGTCGGCGGCCAGGGTCGAGGGGGTCACCGAGCACGGCAGTGGACAAGTCTGGCTCACAGAGCCAATGGACACAATGCCCATCTTCTGCTGTTCCTTGGAGGGCATGCCGGTCATAGACTTTAGCAAAAAGGCGAGAGCCGTCGAAGACGACTCGGACGCCGCACGGTTAGCACGAGGTTCTTTCTCCCAGCGGACAAAGTTATTAGGGCGGGACTGGCCACCTGACAGCACCTTTGGGGCCCTTGCTCTTCGCTCTATACTTGCCTTGATTGTCTCGACCTCCCACTCGAGAAGGGGCTCGCCGTTCTGCTTTTCGGCGACACGAAGTGCCATGGCCGTCTCCGGATCCTGCACACCGTAAACGGTAGGGCGTAGAATAACATCCGAGTCGTCGAATGGTAGTCTTCTTTCCGGCATCAAGTCGTTGTCGCGAATCGGAGACTGGGGCGGTGGTGTTAGAGGGGAAACATCTGCCGAGTTTGGTCGTGGGCTCGGGGGTTGCTGCTCCTCCTGCTGCTGCTGGTGCTGAGGGGGCTGTGTCTGATAAGGACTGGAAAGCTGTGCTTGTCGCAGAGGTGAAGAGACCCGCGGCACCCATAACTTGGGCTGCTGTGGCTGACTGTTCTTTCTCTGATGGTGGGACCGCTGTTGGGGCGGTGACACTGGCCGCTGGGATGATGGAGGAGGAGGTGATCGGTGCATTGGTGGTGGTGGAGGTGGACGCGGTAGTGGGCTCTGCTTCCGAACCCGTTGCCGTTGCTCCGGTATTCTCTGGGTTTGCACAGCCGCAGAAGGAAGGTAAGGGCTGTCACCGGATTGAGCACGGGCGACACGCTCAGAGAACGACGCCAGCTGTGGAGGCGGCACAGCAGCCCGGGGTGGAAGAAGCGGTCTTGCATAGAGTGGCGCCGGGGCGCGGGCCGGATGAGGCGTCTCTTGGCGTAGTGGCGGCTTGCGCGGTGGCTGCTGGCGAGATTGTCGTGGGCTTGGCGTCGATGATGGCGTCGGCTGGACGGGAGACTGGGGAATCTGCGGTAGGGGCCGGCTGATATAAGAAGACCGGGATGATTCAACGTTGACAAACACTGGCGGCGGTCTTGGACTTGCACGATGCTGCAAAGTCCCGCTGCCGTTGCTCGATCCTCTCTGGGTGCTGCTGCCGCCCCCACTGCTTCCACCGCTTCCACTGCTACCGCTGGTGCTGGTGTTGGCTGTCGTCGTGCTGGCATTACTGCGAACACTCGGCCGCGAAGCAGCCCGCTGCGATGACCATGTTGCCTGCGAGGAGGCAGTTGATGGCCGTGTAGGTCTTGCCTGACGTTCACGCAAAGTGTTAGTCGTAGCAACTGGTGTCTGTGCTGTCGTCGATGTGCGGGCGCGAGAAGATGACGTAGGAGCCAAAAAGCTCGCTTGAGACGAGGATGCCGCCTCGCGAGATGATGATAGCGGCTTTGCTGAATGTGCAGTTTGGGGTCTGGAAGAAGAGGAAGAAGATGTAGACGACGAGACGAGAGCACGCTTTGGCTGAGAGGGCCCTGCCAATATGCCAGACGTGGCTGTCTGTGGTGTCCGGTCGACCTGCGCCTGCGCATAGACCTTATCTTTCGCCATCTTGATTGCCATATTTTCTGTGTTCTTCAAGGACTCACCTGTTGATGAGAGGCCGCTCTTGGACTGGAGAGCCCGTTGTCTGAGTGCAGTCCCTGAAATAGGAGGCGACACTCGTCTTCGGACGGGGCGTCGGACGGCTGGATCGGAACTAGAGGACGATCTGGGAGATGGACGATGTGGAAGCTGCTCGCGGCTGTCACTTGGCCGTGGTTTGATGAATCGCTTCGAAATCGGTGTGTGAGACCAGAAAGTATGCTCCCGATGCTGCTGCTGTGACTATGGTTGCGTCTGTGGCCGTGTTCTCTAGTCGTGCCGGTATCTTTTGGTCGTGCTGCAACTGGTGCACTTTGATGTTTGAGTGGATTTTTCATTTGCGAGGGTTAGAAAGGGATAGCCAAATAGAAGAAAGGGAGTCACTTTATAAATATAAGAGGAAAGAGGAAAGGGGAAAGGGGAATGGGGAATGGACGAGACGAGACACGGATCAAAGTTAAAATAGTAGTCATAAAATTTCATTGAAAAGGCAGAAAGCCGTGAACTACAAAATTGAGGTTGTTCACGATTGAACAACAAGAGAGCATTCCTCTTTCTGATAGAGTTTCAACGACGGCATCGCTCGGGGTTTTGTTGCTCTAGAAGTCGCATCTGTGCTCTTTCTATCCGACGAAGTAGGCTGGTACAAAGGGAGACCTCGAAATAGATTTGGTGGTGAGGCCCCAATGCTCTTTGTCGTGTTGTGGTTGCTGCGGGGTGTATCTCTTTCAACAACAGCACTCACCTCTTTGTCGGTGGACACAAAGCACCAGCGAGGCCAACCCATTGCGGCTGTCGGAGAAAACGCACACACGACAACACAACGTTTTTTGGTCGCACTACAGACTAACCGTGACCGTCATGTTATTGCTCAGAATCATGAGAACCGGAGGCAGCCCTTGGCAGAGCAGCTCGACATCCGACAGGTACTGCACACTGGCCGTCTCGTCACGATGCGTCCCTTCGTCTGGAATGGGAAGAGTCGTGAATATGACTGCTGCACCACCTGCAAGGTCGCCGCTTTCGCCACTGTGCTGCCGCATCAATTCGTTTAAAATGAGATGCTGTGCCCGGCTTGGTAGGTCGTTGAAAGAGAGCGCGAGATCTTGGGTACAATAGCTCGAGCCGCTCCCGTTACTGTCGTCGTTGCTGTCGTCGCCGTCGTCGATCTTCCCGCTGCCGCTGCTGTTGACACGCTTTCGTGCCTTGTAATCGGCCAGCAATCCTGCGATACCGATGCGGACCTCGCCGCCGCCACTCTTCCCATCTTCCTCTCCTGGGTCATCCTCTGTAAAAGAGGCACGTTGGACGACAGGCGTCGACGAGTGACGTGAGAGGAGAGGCCGGTGTGGTCGCTCTTCTTGCTGTGCAGATGGATCTCTCTCTGGCTCCACAAATGAGACGGAAGGCCGTGGTGTCGCTCCCTTGGGGCGCTTCTTTGTCATAGATTCAGCTAGGCTGACCCGGCTCTGCCTGGAGTTTGTCCGCGAGAACGGCGGACGCTCTGCCCGGTCCGACGCTGATGTTTCGGCAAACATGATTGTGCGTTCTGAGTCTTCGGGGTTTGTAATCCGCGTCTCTGGTACAATGCTGCTCGAAAACCGCATCGACGAGGAGGATTGAGCGAGGGCTGGAGAGGCAAGAGGAAAGGATTAACATATGAGTGTTGTACATAAAGGGGGCATCGTACTTACACTGAGTGCTGTGAACTGTCAACAAGGAGGCGTCTTGTTGTGATTTTGGCTTGTCTTCGCTGGATTGGCCGCTGATTGAAGACAATGCCGCCGTCGACATTGTGCCATAGCTCCGGCCAGACGCAGTTGCGAGCGACGGCATGAAAGCTGGAACAAACGATGAAGGGCCTGCTGATGTTGGAGACGTCTGCTTCCCACGCTTTGACTCGTCCGTCTTTTTTCGGCGCAAGGCTGGTCTCTGGACGATGGCATCACCGTGGCTTTTTCTGCGTGCAGGCGTTGGTAGCAGAGGTTGACGGATGGCATCTGCCTCGTCGTCAATATCGCCAACGTCACCTTCGCTGGCAGCACTTTCGACATCATTGAAGTCGGTAGTGTCAAAGTCATCTTCGTCGGACGTCGAGCTGCTGTCACTGATGGCACTGCTATAGTCATCGCCGCCGCTGCCATCTCGGTTATAACGAGCGTAGGTAGGCCGTTGACCTGCGAGATTCTGTGTCCGAATGCCCATGCTCACACCAAGTCGAGACAAAGCAGACACTGTCTGGTGTTTCTGGAGCTCTTGGATGTGGCCAATACTGGGGCGTCGTCTGCGCACATCGTCTTTCCAGTTGGAAGGACCCTCGTCAGGGCCACTGCTCCGTTGTGGCATGACTTTACCGCGAATTTCTTGTATGTTGGCCCACCACAGTGAGTCTCCTAGAACACCGTCCACGATCTTTTCGATGGAAGGGTCAGCATCGCCCTGGACGATGGCCTCATAGGTGGTCAAATCGCCGCTGGCTAGCCAAAAGACGTGCACTTCAGCACTGATACGTAGCTTTTCGAGAAGTGCTTCGACTCGTCCCCTTTCTTCCTCGACTTCGTTTTCGTACTCAACAAACACCATGACACGGAGGCTGTATACTCGCTTCCACGTTGGCACAGTGTGAAGAATGTATCCAAGCTGGAGAATGAGTGTATCTAAAAAGAAAAGAGTTAGATGGGTCTTTGGTATGCTTGTTGAAGAGCAGCTTACAGGTATCAAAGTTCGTCGTCAAAACGCTCTTTCCGTCTGCTTCGAGTTCAGCTGACATTTGGATGGGCCACAGATCGATATACTTTTTCGTGTTTGTCCCGTCTGACCTGGGCGTCTCGAGGTTGTGAAACCCTTTGGCGACGGCTACATTGATGCGGTGACGGAGGGCCAGGTCTTCTAGAATGGTGAGGTATTCGGTCGCTTTCATCATTCCTTCGGTCTTGATCACATCAGTCGGTAGGACACCTTCCAAGATTCTTGATGTAGTATCGCCACGACGCCGCCTTGGCCGAACAACTGTCGGACCCTTGCCTGTAGATGACACTCCCGAAGAGGCGCCTCCATTTCTTCCGCTGCGCATGGATGCCGCGGTAGACAGCGGTAGTTCTGGAATTTGGAGAAGAGGGTGCGCCATACGGAGCTCGTCCATATTGTAGAATCCAAGGACAGCGATGTTCGGACGCATACCGCCCAAACCGCTTGCCAGGATGAGGTTCCGTGCACCCCAAGTGATGGACGGCGACATAGTCAGCTGGACAAAGGCCTTGATGCGCGAGTATTCGGTGATATACTGTGACCACAGCGTCTGCTGTAGTTTTGCTTCGAGTACGCCTGTTGTGAAGTCATCTGTAACAATGACATGACCCAAAATATACAGGCCGCCCTTCTTCATCGAGTTGCAGAACTGAATAAGACGAGTTTGCCGGCGGGGATTGTTGGTTAAGAGGATGATCTGGGGCCGCCAAAATTTGATGTGTTCCGGCTTCAGACGGAGCAGGTATTTGCGAACCTGGTGGTAGATTAAGTTTTGCGAGACATCACCCCAGCGCTTTGGCGGACAAAGATAGTGGATCAACATGAAGAGCATAACAAGCAAAATCACGGATGAGGTGGCATAGGTCTCGTCAATAAAGAACATGGCTGCGGCCGACATAACACTGCCGAGCAAAGCTGTCTGCCAGCTGAAGAACTTAAAGGCGGGCCGAAAATTGGGAGCTGACCCGATCTTGAGCGAGAAGCAGGCCAAGTTCATGACAAAAAACGTTACCATGTAGCCCATGGAAATGAAAGTGGCAATCTGGTTAAGGTTGGCAAAGAGCGCCAGCTGGGCGATTGCATATGTCGCGAGAAGAGCGAGTAGAGGCTCATCATTCTTTTTGGTGCCCCAGGCGAACATAGATAGGCCAGGAAGCAGCTTGTCTCTTCCTAGCGCCTGCATCAGCTTGGACGCTCCGATGAGACCCATCAAGGCAGAGAAGAAGGTCACAGCACACTCGCCAGCGAGAATGATGGGTGCCCACAAGCTTGTCTCCTTGATAATGTTCGGTTGTGTCAAAAGAGACATGTGCGTAGTACTGGAGGCCAGCGACATGATCACAATGAGATAAAGAGCAAGTGTCGACCCCATGGCCCAGAGCGTACCGGTTGGGATGGACTTGCTGGGGTTTCGAAGATCGCCAGACATGGAAGCACCGGCAAAGATACCGGATGTGGCCGGGAACAGGATGCCGAAAAGGTCCCGGAATGTGTCAAGACCACGGAAGGCAAAGTCCTCGCCCGAGTGCGGAAAGAGGTTGGACCGGAGTGTGGCTAGCCGCACACCGGTAAACTCCACGCCACTCACGGGGTCCGCAAAGGGCTTGCGAACGAGCACTGAGAGAGGAATACTCAGGGTCGCGATGGCAAGAACAACAAGGAGCCCATTGCTAGCCTTGGCAAATAGGGCACTGCCCGCAAAACAAAGTAATGTACAGACGACCAGGACGATAGTTTGTGAGAAGTAGCCCCACCAGTAGCCATGGGGCACAAGAGAGTCGAAGCTGAGGTCGATGCAGTCGATAAGACCGACGACATTGAGGGCGGTGTTGAGAACCTGGGACAGGTAGAATAGCAGGCCAATGGAGCCGCCGAACTCGGGGCCGAGCGACCGGGAGATCAAATAATATGTGCCGCCACCCTTGACCTCGCCATTGGAAGCTACGGCCGAGAGGGACAGTGTCGTCACAAAGTCAACAAGATATGACACGACGAACAGGCCTGGATGAGGTTAGCCATGAATAGCCCTTGAAGTAAACACACACAAAACAACACATGCACTCACCGAGCATGCCCAAGAGGCCAAGTTGTCCGAGGATGCTGCCGAACCGCAGGAACATGAGGATGCTAAGGATGCTGAGACAGACGGGCACATAGACGCCGGACACGACGCCCAGCTTGTGCTTTTTGACGCTATGATCGTGGTTGATGCGCTCCATAACGGGCAGAAAGAGGTGCGGTTGCTCGCCGGGAGCTCACCGGATGCCAAGTGGAAGTTCGATAAGCGCCATGCGCGATTGCCGACGCGACAGGGAAGCGGTGTGATGAGGCTTGGTCCTGATAACGGCGTCGTTGATAATGATGGTCGTGAGAAAAGAATAAAGAAACACAAGCAAAATCTGTAAAGGACTGCCAGTCTTCAAGCAACCCTGCAGGTGTCGCAGCGGTTCATAAGAAGAGAAGTCGAGATGCTGCTGCTGCTGCGGGAAGAAGACTCGAAGACTCGAAGACTCGAAGGCTCAGAGACCAAGCAAGATCAAGTTTGGGGCTGCACAGTTGGAGACCCGACAGCTAACCCGACGAATGATCGACAGTGCATGCAGTGGTCCCTGCGATTTCCAAGGTTTTTGCAGCGGAGCTCTTCAATGCACAAGTGTGACGGTATGCGAGCGGACATAGCAGTGAGGTCGACCGGGAAGCAAACAATGATTCAGACTCGAGGATGAAGCTCGAAACAAGGCCATTTTGAATGTTTTCCCCATTTTGACCAGAAGTCCCGCGACAGCCTGGCCATGGCTGCGTTGATTTGGCGAGGTGGAGCCTTCTCGCCCTGTGCCAGGGCGTTGATGCGTTGGTCGGAGCGCGACTTGGCAGGTTCACGGCAGAGTTGTTTACCAGTGGAATCCGGACGTGCTGTCTAGCTCGTGGAGCGTGAATTACAGGACGGGGGATGTCGGTTTGAAATGGAGAAAATGAAGGTTTGTTTTTATTTCGACTTTTTCCCAAAACGGACCCCTTTTGGCTCTTTCCATGTTGCAATCTACAAATGTCCGTTGTTCGTACCTGCCCTGTGTAATATGGATGAGAGTGTAGGCACGCTCGTCGCAAAAGGGCAGGTGCAATGTTTTCGAGGCGCGCTTGTTGACAAGATTGGCAACTGCGTCATCGTGTCTCAGGGGCAGCAGACCACAGGTACCTTGATGGAAGGAGCGAAGGTCGGAGTTGTTCGCAGCTTCCCCAACATTTTCTGCAGCCAGACCCTCCTCTTTCTGCCGTGTATTACCCGTATTTGAGTAAATCACAGTGCTTTAAACACCGACTGAGAAGTGAATAGTAAAAAAACAAAAGCAAAGTCAACATTGACAGACAATGCAATCAGCTTGTGTCTTGACAGATGGTCAGCTGGTGTGTTTTAACACCTGGAACCCCCATGTTAGGCTTTCCAGCGGGGCGCTACAGGGCTCCTTCCCCAGCCTCCCTCCTTCCTAATCGCAGATTCTCGTGGTTACTCAACATGGCAGCGATACGCTAGGATGTGGGGGGCCATGGGCAGGCGCGGGCAGGCACGACCGACAGACAAGGGCCTGTGAGTGAGTACTCCGTATTACTTAGTCTATTTTCGTCGTGGCCGCTGATAGCAGATAGCTCGACAGGCCAGGGCTATTCTTCACTGCGGGCAGGTGCCATCCATACCGGAAGGTGGCCGCTATCACGAGCCCGCAGCTGCGGCAAGATACCAACACTGTGTGGACTGCACCTGCCCTAACCGCCAGCGCTTTCGGCCAGTCACCTGGTTTCTTTTCCCGCGTTACGCACTGCAACCAAATCGACAACCTCTCCTCTCTGCTCCTCTCTCCGACTGCTACCTCTCGCCTCTCCAATTAATATTGCGCCTTCAAAAGCCGCACATCAACTCCTCTTGTCTCATTCGACACACGGCTCCAATCTTTTCGTCAGTCACCACCATCTGCACACTCTTTTTGGCCCATCGCTTTTCGGCATTTTCGTCCTTTTTCCTCTTTTCCGTTTTCTTGCTCTCCGTCCATACTCTCGTTTTTCGTGTCTTTTCTCTTTTCCCACGCTCTTTTGTCGCTCTCCCGACGCAACTCTCGACTTTATCGACGCCATATCAGCTGCCGGCTTTGCCATTGGCCACCGACAGCCATCCTGCAGCACAGCTCTGATCCTCGCGATAAGGAAAAAAGACGACTCTCGACCTTGATTCTCGACCTCCATCGATGCTATTATCTGTCCGACTCGAACGCACCGATATGCAGTAATAGCCTCGAACGACTCAATCTCGACTTCTCTACACACTCTCTCCATCACCATCTACCGCTGCTATGAGCGATAAAGGGCGGAGCTCGCCGGCTCCGCAGCCTTCTCCGCGGGCAAATGCAGGCCTTCTTTCGTCCTCGCCGATCGGCTCTTTTCGCGCGCGGTCCTTTGGCACTTCTGTGCCACGAGCTGATACGACTGCCCGCCTCGCAAACCCCGTCCAGAATCTTGGCACCTCACCTGCTCCATCGTCTGGCGGTCCTGGCGTCCGTCGCGGCTCCGGAAGATGGTCGCCTTCGGGCAATATGACGCCTCTCGCTGGTGGCAGTGCCTCGGGTGCATCACATCCCGCCGGCCCGGGCGTGTCTGCTCTGGCGATGGCTCTCTCCAACTCGATCGGCACGTCTCCTCCACGCTTCGGTACACCTCCTGTGCGGACTGCTTCGCCTGCATCGCAGGCAGCTGCCTCGACCGCCGCGGCTCCGACCAACTTTAGCAGCACCCCCTCCGTTGGCGGCACCGGCCTTACACCCACAACCTTTGGTTCGTTCGACCCAAGACAAAGGCACGCCAGCACGGGCGGTCCTTACGAGGACCCCGAGATTGTGCGGAGACACTTGGTGCAGCGGACGGACGCGGCCAGCATCTCTGATAACGCGGCCGACGCCAAGGGCAAGCAGCCCGCTAGCGGTGGCGGTGCAGAGTCTGCGACAAACGGCGGCGGCGACACAGACTCTGTGGCTGCTCTGGGCGCTTCAGGCATTGATGATGACGAGTTCTCCAGTCTGCGCCTGCAGGGTGGTGACATTACAAGACCGATCTACAAGTGGACGGAAGAGGCGACGAACAAGGTGCACCGTAGCAAGAGTTTCACGATGCCACGACCGGAGCCTGAGAGTGAGACGCTCGATATTAACACCATCAAAGTGCCTGGTGGTTTCCGCCGAAACTACCTTCGCCGCACGGCCAAGGACGGCTACGGCACCCTCGATGATGGCGAGGCCGACGTTGAGAACAGCCACCACCACCATCACCATCACCTCCAGGGCCCACCGCCACAGCCAGCTCCGCTGTTCACGTCCAGCTTTCTCGAGTTCTTATCCATCTACGGCCACTTTGCTGGTGAAGAGCTGGAAGAGGACGACGAGGTGCTTGCTCCTGGCGAGTACTTCTCATCTGGCGACGACGTATCTCGGGATCTCGACGACGACGAGTACAGTAGCAGCGAAGGCAGCGGCAGCTCCGATGACGAGCGCGAGCCGATGGAGGACAGTGCCCTTCTGACGCCCTCGCGCCGGAAAAGAAGACGCAAGACTCGTGGTGGCAGCGGCAAAGCCAGCCCCATGAGCGCAGCGGCCGTGCTGCTCAAGTCGTTTGTGGGCACGGGTGTGCTGTTCCTGCCGCGGGCGTACCTCAACGGTGGCATGCTCTTCAGTAACTTGGTGTTGCTTTTTGTGGCGGCGCTGAGCTACTATTGCTTCGTGCTGCTGGTGACGACGCGTCTCAAGGTGGCTGGCTCGTTTGGTGACATTGGCGGTATTCTGTACGGCAAGTGGCTGCGGTTCATGATCCTGACATCGATTGTCATTAGCCAGGTTGGCTTCGTGGCTGCCTACATTGTCTTTACGTCGGAAAATCTTCAGGCTTTCATTCTCGCCGTCACCGACTGCAAGACCTTGATTCCAACCCAGTACCTGATCCTGATGCAGATGGTTATTTTCCTACCATTCTCGCTGCTGCGCGACATCAACAAGCTGGCTTTCACAGCGCTCGTGGCCGACGCATTTATTGTCATCGGTCTCGCGTATCTCTTCTACTACGACGTCCTGACGCTCAACAAGTTTGGCGTGGCCGACATTATCATGTTCAACAAGGACAGCTGGACGCTCTTCATCGGCACGGCCATCTTTACCTTTGAGGGTATTGGTCTTATCATCCCCGTCCAGGAGTCGATGCGCCACCCTGAGAAATTCCCCAAGGTCATGTTCGCCGTCATGGTCATCATCACTACGCTGTTTATTACCATGGGTGCCGTGTCGTACGCTGCCTACGGCTCCAAGACCGAGACGGTTGTCCTCCTTAACCTGCCGCAGGACAGCCGCATGGTCAACAGCGTGCAGTTCCTGTACTCGCTGGCTATTCTGCTGTCGACGCCGCTGCAGATCTTCCCGGCTATCCGCATCACAGAGAACGGCCTGTTTACGCGCAGCGGCAAGTACAACCCATACATCAAGTGGCAGAAGAACGTGTTCCGCTTCTTTGTTGTGGCGGCGTGCGCTGGAATTGCCTGGGGCGGTGCCGACAGCCTCGATAAGTTTGTGGCCCTCGTCGGCAACTTTGCCTGCATCCCGCTGGTCTACATCTACCCGCCTCTGCTGCACTTCAAGGGTGTCGCCCGCAGCCGGCTCTGGAAGATTAGCGACATTGCTCTCTGCATCTTTGGTTTCATCGCCATGGCCTACACGACCAGCCTGACTATTCTGAGCTGGGCCAACTCGTCGGCCGAGCCCGCCGTCCCCGGCTACTGCGACAGAAGCTAAACATGACGGTGCCTTCAACACATCGTCCACTCTAGCTAACGGCTTCTCTTTGTGTCTCCCATCTCTTGTCGCTTTTATTTTTGCGACACTATCATTTTCTGTCTGTTTACTACCTGCTTTACCGATGCTGCCTTTGCGTGCTATCTTGCTCTTCATTTCTGCATCTTCATTTCTCATTTCTTGTTGGCATTTGAGGCGAAATCTGCTTTTGGGCAACCATTCTTGTATGCCAGTCCATCCTGTCCGGCTATTTGCTTTGTCGTTGGCAGTTTTGGATTAATGCATGGACCGATTACTATACTATAGATTGAAGGACCATGTCCTTCTGTTCCTTTGTTTTCTTGACTCTTCTTTTGTATCTCTGTCTTTCTGCATTCAAGTCTGTCCCTGCCGCCATTCTTCTGGTCGTTGATCCTAAGCCACTCTGTGAGCTTTGTACCTGTATTTCATAGCCACCTGCAGTTTCAATAATGTCTTTGACAATCGTGACCGAACGGGTGTGAAACGCGATCGCGTATGTCGTAAGTGTATTCTGTGTATTCTGTGCCTTGAGAGAGCTCTGATTTGTTAGCCTTGTCGAGTTCTGAGCTGGTCGTGGAAGGCAAAAAAGTGGGCCCACAGAGCCCAGACAGCCAGAGGCTGCCACCAGCTTTCCCCAATTTTTATCGAAGCCTTGCGCCGCCGCTTTCCTTTTGGCTGGTGTCTTGCCTCTCTTCCTAAACCCAAATTCCCGGAACCTCCCTTCTTTCTTCAACTCACCTCGCAACTTCTTCGAGCTGCCGTCCTTTGTCTGCGTACACCCTGACCAACCACCATCTCCTCGCGCTTCGGCCATTATCTGTTGCACACTGCTGCACAAGTCTTCGATTATCCTTTTCTTCGACTTCCTCCTCTTCGAACCTTTCGCTGGTCTTTCGCTGGCCCCGATCCTATCCCCTCTCGACTCGATCAACACTTGTCGCTATGAACGCGCCCGACAGGTACGTACGGACGATCGCCAGTAGCTTCGACTGGGATACTGGCCCGCCGGCATCTGGGGATTGCCAACGACTCTGCAGCGATGGGCTTGCTGCTTTCGTGGCGCCGGATGCGCTTCAGCTTGGATGGAATGTCGTTGGCTGGGAGTCGCGCTTCAAGTGAGGCCAAAGTCGAGAAGGCTCGGGTTTTGTCACTACCAAGCTTGGGAAGTTACGACTGAACTTGTGCGTGGGTTGCAACGCGAAGGGAAGGTGGGAGGGGCATGCTTGTGTCAAATCGTGCCGAGCCTCTGGTTTGCGCTCGAGAGGGAAGGAGCTCCCCATCGCACCTTCCCTCCCGAACCTCACTCACCATGCGCCACCTGCTCCTTCTGTTGTTCTGCTCTTTCCCAATGTTTGTCCCAACCAGCCTTGCTCGCGTCGTCTTTGGGGCTTGGCCCTTTCCCCTCCTTCCCCTTCTTCCCCTCCTTCCATTACTACATCACGACTACGTCCCATCACGATATTCCCACTTTGAAAGCTCCAGCTCAAAATGCCCGTCCGCACCATTTTCCACGCAAACGTCCCGGAGAGGTTGTGCACGCCGGAAGGAAGCAGAGAAAGACACAGCAAGCCTTTTTGACCAACGATTGCTAACTGCCTCTCTAGATTCGAGCTCTTCATCCTCGCCGATGGCGAGAAGAAGATCTCCGAGACGCCGTTTGCCGGTAAGTTGAGTCGCGTTTCTTGATGATATCGACATCTTCTAACATATACAGGCATGGCAAACACGTCAGACTTTCTTATGAAGAAGGAGGACCACACTCTGGGTAACCTCCTGGCGGAGCATCTGAAGATGCACCCCAAGGTCCTCATGGCAGGTTACAAGAGTGCGTCAAGTCTTGACTTTTTCTTTCCCTCGACAAGCGACATCACTAACAAAGCAACACAGTCGCACACCCTAATGTGGCAGAGGTCTTGCTCCGCGTCCAGACAGACGGCACGATTACGCCCAAGGAGGCCATTGTGGAGGTGTGCAAACAGCTAGTGGCCTCGCTCGGTCATTTGAGCCGCGAGTTTACGCGTGAGTACGAGCTGCGCCGCATGGCTACGGTCGGCGAGCAGCAGCAGGGCGCAAACGGTGGACTGTGAGAGCCTTGCGCGTCTGAGCTTCTTGTCTTTTTGTTCTTCTACCACTTTTTTTACATTATTACGTTTTCTTTTTTTTTCTTTTTGGCGTTCAGGAGGGTTTACGAAAGGGAAAAGAAAAAGCACAAATGCCGTCATTTCTTCAGTTTGCATGCTGTACTTATCACTTGGGGTTGGCGTTTTGAGAGGCAAAAATGATAGGAATTGGTAACTTCGAGCCAAATCAACGTTCAAATGGATGCATGCGGCGATGGCTGTTTTGTGCCTTTGTACGCCGTATTAGTAATTACTCTGTAGGGGACCTAGGGTCTGGCGACGGCAGAGTGATTAGTAATTATATATATATCGCGTCACGTGATAATAACGCACGGCGATAAGGCTGCCACCAAATCCCAAAGCAGCTGCTGATAAAGATCCACATCTCCCTCCTGTCATAATCACCAAATCTACAACCGGCAATCAGGCTGTCGCTTCTCAACCCTCGTTGCGCCAACGACAAGACATCAACTATCGCGCCGGACCCGTCGCTGCGACAGTGTATGCCGAACTGCCCAACTGTCGACACCAAAGTCGCGCATAACACGATTTTTCTCATCACAAAGCATCGATAGCTGATCGCGCCGGTGATATTTCCAAGTTGAATATCGCCAGAAGGGGGCACCACGACTGGACAATAACCGCGACGAACACTGTCGACCCACCTCCCATTGACCACATCGACTACACTCACCTCTCCCACCACCATGCCGGACGACCGCAAGGGCATGTCGTCGTCGCCGGCGCCCGCGACGCCAGCCGGCAAAAAGGGCGGCGCGTCAGGGACGCCCAAGATCAAGGCAGACAAGAACGACGAAGAGGCCACGATCAAGGTGGCCTCGAAGAAGGACAAGGACAACAAGGACAAAGACAGCAAAGACGCCAAGGACAGCAAAGAGACCGGCACGGCATCCAAATCGAGCGGCACTATCAAGCTTAAGAAGCCGCCACCAAAGCACAAGCTGCCCGGCAACTGGAAAGAAGGAACCTTTGTTGATCGTAAGTGCAGCGCATGTCAATGAAACACTTACACGCCGCTGCAACACCCTCGCTGACATCCTGTCCTACAGAAGAAAAGAAAAAGGGAAAGAACGCCAGCTCGGCCATCCCGGCACCATCGCCCAGCCCCGTTGTCAACCAACTCGACGAGACCGCACGCGAAACGTTTGCCACCGGCCGGCCCCTCGAAGACGCACTCAACCTACAGATGTGCAAGCACTGCAAGAAGAGCGTGCTCGCCACCGCCGCAAAACAGCACATTGCGGCGTGCCTGAAAGTCAAGAAGGAGAAGGCGCAGCGGAAGAAGGAAGCCAAGGAAGCACGCGATCGGGCCCGTGAGCAGCAAGCACGCGACGAAGAGGAGGCCCAGCGCAAGATCGAGGGCCGCGACAAGGACGACGACTCGAGCGACAGCGACGACGGTGGCGACGGCAAGAAGGGCGGTGCCGCAGGAACGGGTACACCGAGCGGCAAGGGCAAGAAGGCAACGGCTGCGTCCAAGAAGGCCGCCGAGGCAGCAGCAGCCGCCGATGCCAAGGCGGGCGGAGCCACCGCCAACAAGAAGCGCAAGGCCGAGGCAGAGATTGAAAAGGCAGCGCCCAAGAAGAAGAAGAAGGAAGAGACAAAGCCCAAGACGGCCAAGCCCAAGGGCCCTGTCGATGTCGAGCGGCAGTGCGGTGTCATTCTGCCTAACGGCCAGCCCTGTGCCCGTTCACTGACATGCAAGAGCCACTCGATGGGTGCAAAGCGCGCGGTGCCGGGCCGGTCGCTGCCGTACGATATGCTGCTGGCTGCCTACCAGAAAAAGAACCAAGCAAAGCAGCAGAGTGAGTTTTCACACGGGTGGTCTATTTTTATGGGTAATTTGTTGTGCAGCTTTTACTAATCGTCTTCACAGAGGCTGCTATCGATGCGAGCGCACCTGCCGAGGAGGAGGAGGACCCAAACAGCGGCAACATCGACTCGGACGAGGAGGCTGCGACCGTCATGAATGCCATGGCCAACTGGCGGCCACGGCCCGTCGTGCCACAGCCTGCATTTGAGCCGATCAAGCGGAAATACCAGCTGTCACGGCTGTTTGAACAACTCAACACGGCAACGAACGGCGGCCGCGTAAACATCTTTGGCGTGCGCGGCTACGGCGCACAGAAACTGCCCGACGACCACCCGAGCCTGGCCGACAGCGAGGACGCCATGGGCGAGCCTGACGTCGACATGCTGACGACCATGATGCCGCCAGCCGTGCCGTCGGCTGCTGGCCGTGCAACCTCCACAACGCCCGTGCCGCCGCCGGTGGTCACTTCGACGACACCAATACCTGTGCCAGCAACTCCGTCGTCTTCGTCGCCGCCACCCGGCATGCGCAACCACAGCAGCCCATCGACGACGCAAAGACCTGTTCCCGTGGCAGGCCGTGCTTAGCAGTCACGCGCCACCGAAAAGAATTAATGTTGTTGAAGCTGCCGAGGCTGTCACTGCGGATACTGTCTACCTTTTTTTTCTTTTCTTTTCTTTTTGGTTCATGCCCCTCCTCCCTTAACTTTTCTTGGGTGTTTTTTTTTTTTTTTTCATATTGGCATTTTGGGATGGCGCATCAGGCGTTTTAGACGTTGGAAGTCTTTGGCCAAAAGTCTGGGCGGTTTTCTTGTTGTTCTTCGGATGGGTTTACGAAACAAATACCATGTTAGCTTTATTTTCCCGCCTTTATTGTCCTTGCTTCTGTTTTCCGGCGTGATTGTGTCGATGTCCTCTTTTTTATTTATTTATTTCCTTTCTTTCCAGCCTTTTCAGCCCAGCCATCACGCGATGCGTATTGGGCGCGTTCCGGTTGGGCAACGAGAGAACAAAAGAACTGCAAACGCAAGATATGATGCGTATGATGCGCCCCATCTCGCCCGTCTTTATTATTTGGTGCGTTATGCACGAAGCATGTGCCAGCACAGCAGCAGGAGGAACACATCAGCACCCAACCACGTCGACCGCCAGTCTGCAAGCTGCATCCAATACCAGAAGCGTATACGACGAAACGCCCCGCCTGTTTTCTGTCTTCTTCTTTTCTGTCAACAGCCCAATGCACCCGACAACTGCACGTTTATGCGGTGAGCAAGCGAAGAAAACAAACGAAAACAAGACAGGCACCGCCTCGCCGATCCAGCACAGAAATATGTCGATGGAAGAGGCTGGCAGCTGGGGCGACAACCGCCTACTTACCCCCCAGGGCCCCAGTCCCGTCCAATGCCTTCGTCCCAAAACAGCACAATGGAGACGGAAAATGTGACGAAGCTCCAACTTCCCCACAGCCAAGGATGTTAAGGCGCCAATAGCGGTGGGCAGGGCGGGCTGGCAGGTCTCCATTCATCCATACAGCACAGCACAGCACAGCACAGCACAGCACAGTGTGTTGCTGTGGCAGAGGAGGAGGAGGCCAGAAAAAGACGAGAATAAAAGGAGGAGCCGAGGACTGTCTGCCATAAAAGGCTGCCGGCACGATCTTTGGCGAGTGTCGACTCCTTCCGGCCTACGTCATATTCCATTGTTTACACGATCTTTTGACCGTCCTGTCTCTTATCGACACAGCATCTTCCGTACGACATGTCCCTTTCGGAGCTGGCGTCGTTTTCCATCTCCGGTTCTGCAGCTACTGCTGTAGCGGCACTCCTCACTGATCGGGCCGTCCCGTCAAATTCTATTATTGGACCGAAATCGGCAAAACCGACAACAGCGGCCGGTAGCGGGTTTGTCTTTTTTCTTGCCTACTACGCAGCTGCAACAACAGGTCTTCGACTCGTCGGTCGACACAACCCCGACGCTGGGAAGCTAGCATCAACCCGCAGCGCAGCTACAGAGGCCTTCTTTGTTGGTGCCACAGCATCCATCTGCACTCGACTATTTGGACCGAGAGACGGCCTTTCCGAACAAGAGCATATAGATGCTGGATATGGGGCCCCTTCGCCAAGCGGAGGCAATGGCTCTGCAATACCACTATCGTCACCACCAACGCAGCCTCGCCGACAGCATCGATGGTCGCGTGCAGCACTCGAAGACGATCTTGTCCTGGCCCTCGATCCCGGCCTGACGTTCTGCATTCACGAACTACTTGCCCGGCTGGCAGCCAAGAGACAGTGGCGACGACAAACATTGAGACAGCAAAATGCAGGTGGACTGAGTGCTGCTTTGACCGCCTTCCTTCTTGCAGCCACGAGCAAAGCAATCGCTGCAGGTGCAACGTTTCCTCTCTATGCAGCTTCCACAGCGGCAGAAGCATCAAGGCGACGGCAGCCTTTGGTGGAGATTGAGAGCGACCACGAGAATCGGATCCTGGCCGTGCTGTGGAAGATGCTCCATCATCCTGGTGGATTGAAGGCACTCTACGATGGATGGTTGCGGACTGTGGCTTCTGCTGCTCTCGGTCACGGCCTCACTATGGCCCTTCAGCGTGCTCTATACGGACTCGTCTTGAGGCTTGTTTATTCAGTCACTCAAGCTCTTCGCAACAGACAAACGACCGCCACACAACCGAGAAAGCCAGTATATGTCGATACAGAGACACCGCGATCAGCACCAAAGATGCCAGAGGAAGCAGCCGATATCCTTGCTGATGAACGAGAGCAGGTCACCAAAACCGTCGAGTCGTGGCTCGAGTCGACAAGGGGGAGCAGTGACGTTGCACCCAGCAAAGCTGGCCGTGATGTTGCCCGTCTTCCTCCGCCACCAGGGACTGTGGTGCCCTCCAAATCGGCTGTCTCCAATCAGCAGATTTGGGTGGAGGACCTGCTCACAAGACAAGAAGGTATGCTGCCTACATCCCCAGACGATGCAGCCCTAGTTCGTTACGACGCTACCCGACGACAGGAGACTGTTGTTTCACGGCCTCAGGGCGCTCCTCGGCCACCTGCAAATGACGCGGCATCGAGAACGAGTCCGACACAGAGCGGAGTGGGCAATGATGACGACGGCGACGGTGCTGGTAGCGTCATCTTCAACATGATTTCCAAGAGCCCTCGTGTGGTGAAGCGGTAGACAGCTGGTGGCCAAAGAAAATAAATAGATACTGCCCACAATGAATGCATTTCTTCATGTCTTGTAGCTGTAGCCAAGAATACAAGTTTCGTTGTCAATTCCCAATACTAAATGCCCACCTTTGTAAACGCCTGTCCGTATATCATGACCACTATTATCTCCTATCCGCTCTCTTGGCCCTCTAATCCCTCTAACACTGGAAAGCAACACCGTTCTTCTTGACCTCGCTGGCGCCACCGGCCGAAAAGCCTGTGCCTTCACTTCGTAAATCCACAAGGCCCGGCTTGACGCGCTCCTTTTTCTTTTCCTTTTTGTCTTTCTTGTCTTTCTTGTCCTTTCTGCCGCTCTTTATGCTCTTCTCGTCCTCGGGCCGCTCCTCGAGGTCAGTCTCGCAGACATAGCACCGCACTGTGCCTGTCGTTCCTGGCGGCGCATGCGGGTCAAATAGGACGGCGTGTCCGTTGGCCCCTGGCGGCTTCACAAATTTGTGCACACAGCTGCGGCACAACACATGTCCACACGGCTTGGCCAGAACAGCCTTGGACGCGTTCGTGAGCATCTTGTTGCAGGCCGGGCAGATGCGCTGGTCGTTGCTGTCGCGTTCAAACTGGATAGAGACGAGGGTGTGCAGAGAATAGGTGTGGCGGTCGTGGCCAGCAGGACACAGCGGTGTGCTGTCCACAGGAGTACTCCCTACAGCTGTCGTCTTCGCATCCGTCTTCGATTCTGACCCGTCTTTCCGTTTGCTCGATGATGGCGTCTCGGATGGCGTCCAGAAAGATGGAAGTGCCCGTGCACCATGGGCCGCCGCTTTCTCGGCCTCAATCGCACGCCGCGCCTTGGACCGGTCCTCTTCGGCAATCCGCTGCAACTCGTCCTCGTCGAGCGCAAACTTGCGCTTCTTCGTCTGTGTGTCATCGCTGTTGCCGTTCGCAGTAGCATCTGATGGAGGTCCAGCCTCGAGTAGCTTCTGTGTTGGTGTCGGTGTCGATGTCGATGCCGCTACTGGTGTCGCAGTTGCTGATGCAGACACCG
This sequence comes from Sporothrix euskadiensis, assembly GCA_019925375.1. NCBI lineage: Eukaryota > Fungi > Ascomycota > Sordariomycetes > Ophiostomatales > Ophiostomataceae > Sporothrix > Sporothrix euskadiensis. The sequence goes on along the minus strand of JADHKQ010000018.1, from coordinate 454,941 downwards.
CCTCTCTTGTGCTCGCTCCGTTTGTCGTCTTGCGCCCACCCTTCGCCTCTAGTCCGGCCTGCACGAGCTCAAACTCCTTGACGGCTCGCGCTTGGTCCTCGGCATCGTCTCGCGCTTGACGCTCGGCGCGATCTTTCTCTTCCTGTTCCCGCGCCTTTTCGAGTCGGCGCATCTCCTTCTTTTGAGACAAAATGTTGTTCAGGGCGCATTCTCGGCAGAAAATATCACCCGATGGACAGGCGACAGGGTCTTCGGCGAGTTCGAGGCAGAGTGAGCACGAGGCAAAGGGGAGGAAGCTGTCGCGAGTAAGGCGAGCCGACGACACGGTCCAGGCCGCCTTGGCGAGAGAGCGCTCGTAGGACGTAAATACTGCTCTGCTGGTGTTTCGTTTGCCTGGAAGCAGTTCGTGTGAGTGACTGGGAGGGGCGACAGAGGGAAAGAGAAAAGTGAAGAAAACGGGGGAAAGAGTTGACTTACTATGCGACATGATTGCGGTTTGATGCGGATATTTGGGAGAGAATAGTGCCAAGAACGATGGGTTGAGAGATGTAGAAACAAAAGAAGCGAATATATCCCCGGCGCGGGGCGTGGAGAGAGTGGGAGGACGTGGTGGTGTCCCTGGAGAGAAGCCGAAAGGAAACAGAAAAGCGGCAGAATTGGTTGTGAAGCTATTCATCACCGAGGAAAGTTGAGACCGAGCAGAGCTGATAAGATAAGCGCGAGGCTGTAGCCAGGTGCCGTGGTGCCGCTAAGCCGCTCGCTGGAGCGCTGTAAATACAGGGCACTCCAGGGGACCATTAATCACATGCAACAGACTCGTCTTTTTTCTTGTCATATCTCTAAACATCTTTGAGCTTGGATTGAATAACAAAAGGCATTAACGTCACTCGTGTGTCTATCTTGTCTTCTTAGGTATACATAAATCAACGCATGCCTGGCGTCTAAAGAAGAAAGGCTCGTAATAAAGAGAATAGGGTTAGAAAGACGGACACTTGCCAGCCTTTCTCCCAATTTGCAGTCTGTTTCTGCATAAAGTTCTCCAGCACTTTCGTATCATTTCCTCGTCCTCCTGCCCCTAATAGTCGTCGTCTACAAACGACTCGGTTTCCTCGAGGCCACGTAGGGCCTCCTCAATCTCTGTCGGATCCGTGATCGCCCACACGCCGCCGCCCTTGACCAGGTCCTTGCCGCGCATACCGACTTCTTTGCCCACAAGATTGCGGCCGACTTTGCCTGGACCGATGCCGATCCACCGCCGGACGCCCTCTTCTTGGTCCAGATACCGGATGCTGTCCCACCAGCGCACTGTCTCCTCGCTCTGCCGTGCCAGCAGGTCTTTTAGCTCTTCTCGACTGCCAAACGGCCGCGCCGTCACATTGCTGATGCACGGCAGCGTGCCCGGGAACGACACTATATCTTCGCTCTCTCTCCCCTTAACACGACTGTGGCCCGCCAGCAGCCGCCGGATCGCGGCCACGGCCGGCCGCATAATTGGGCTGTGGAAGGGGCTGTCGCTGTTGAGCCGCACGGCGCGCGGGTCGTGGCCCAAGAAGAGCCGCACCTGCGCCATCAGCGAGTTGATGCGCTCAATGTTGCCGCTCAGCACGATCTGGTTCTTGCTGTTGATGTTGGCAATCTGCACCTGCTGGCTCGGTGGCGGTGTCGTGTCGCTCGCTGTGCTTGCCGTAGCTTTCTCGCCTGTCGGGTTGTTCCCCAGAAACTTGTAAACCGCCGCCAAAAGCGGCTCCATGTACTCGGGCTCCGTCACCACCGCCACCATGCCGTAGTCGCCGCCGTGCTCGTCGCGCGCTTTCTGGGTTGCGCTCGACATGGCCTCGGCGCGTTCCCGCACAAGGTACAGACTGTCTTCAAACTGCAGGTAGCCGCCCGCCACGAGTGCTGCAAACTCGCCGAGCGAGTGGCCCAGTGTGACGTCGATGCGCTCGGCCACCCGGAAGTCGAACTCGCGCTCCAAAATACGCAGGATGAGGATAGACGTTGCCATGATTGCTGGCTGCGCGTTGGACGTCGCGGTCAGCACCTTGCCAGGCCCCTCCTGGATAATGTGCGACAGCTTGTAGCCCATAAGGTGGTCGATCTCTTGTATTGTGTCGCGCGCGGTAATCGGAAACGCCTCGAGCCATGGCGTGAGCATCCCGACTTTCTGTACGCCTTGGCCTGGCGATGTGTTAGCTGTCCGTCATCTGTCCCTTTTTGCATGTGATGCAGTGGCCCACCTGGGAAGAAAATGGCCGTTTTTGGCCGGCCGTTTGGTGTCGACGACGCCCATCGGTGCTGGCGAAGCGCATCATGGCGCGATGCCGGAAGTGAGCTCGGACGCCCGGAGCATGGTCGTTGTCCGTAGACTGTCCGTCGGATGTGTTTGCTGGGGGAGTGTGAGAAGGGCCGCGGTAGTGAGGCGTTAAGGAGGAAGCGGGAGAGAGAAGAAGAGGAGGACGAAGAGAAGGAAGAAGAAGAGACAGGAGAAGAGGAGGAAACAAGAGGGAGGGGAAGGGCTACGCCCCGCGGAAGTCGTCGTGTCATGGCCTTGCGCCAGCCGGCGACGATGTGTGAGGGGCGTCGGATGCACGCATCAGCGCGCAGCAGGTCTCTGGGGAGTGTCGACGGTGTGTAGTCGCTGCCGGCAGCAGCATGCAATGTCGAGAGAAACGGTGACAGAATAGAAACAACGCAAATCTCACGATGAACGACTTGATCACAAAAAATCCGAGAAAAAAGACGCTGGCGGACTGCGCGCTGCCGTTTTCCTCAACAGAACTCAAGAACTTCGGACTAATCCCGGTAAACAAAAGCCCGAGTGGTCAGCTGTGCTGTCGTCCGTCCTCGCGCTATGTGCATGCGAGCATGAATCCCCAGTATTTTCCGTCGGAATCTCATCGAGTCGCTTTCTGGCGTCGTTTTCTGGCTTTTTGGGCGGAGTCGTCTTTGCCAGGAAGTGCAGGATCACTTTGGTGCGGCCCCTTGTTCGTGGCCGTGGGCCTCTCTTTCCTCCACCAATGCGTACTGGGAAAATGGGGTATTATTGGGGAAGTCGGACGGAATACGGGGAAGTAGGCGCAGGAAAGGAGGACGCAACAGACCAGTCGTAGCTCGGGCTTTCACGGCTAGGCAAGTTGGACAGTTGCGCGTTCGCTCCTGCCCTGCTTTGGTCTCTCCCACAGTGGCCAGAGCTGCACACACAGAAACGGCAACTGCGTCAGGCAATAGCCAGGAGAGTTTTAGCAATAGCGACTCACTGTAGGCGAGGAGCCAGGGTCCATGTGTAAGGAAGGTGCACCCGGCGGAAAAGCGGCGTGCAATTAGGGGCAAGTAGCTCGTAATTAGTGCACTGTTATCCCGAAGACCTGTGCCTGGCGCTCCGCTTTGCAGCCTTTGTCGCGCACCAGGACAGAAACGGTCAGAAGGACACACTCCCGGCAAGCGTCGTCGGCAGCCAACCGACCCGACCGATCGCTCAACGTTTCTCGTAAAGTGCTTTTCCATTTTCGAGCTCCTTCCATTTGAGCAAATTGGCTGCTTTTCCGTGTCGTCAATATGGAGTTATTCAACGTTCAGTCGCTCCTTCCCTTCTCGTCAACTGCGTTGTCGGCTAAAGCCCTTCGAATCCGAAGGAAAGCGCAGTTGTGTTCTGTCGTCGATATCCAGATGTCTGCCCATGCACGTGATTGCACCTCAACGACGACTTACACGGGGAAAGAGCGTCCGACGTGCCTTCCTGACGTGACTTCCTTTTACGAAGCCAAGTCGACGCGTTTGTTTATGTTGTCAGATTCAACTTTTTTCCCGAGAAATCACATCTCCAAGCGCGTCCTCAAACACAAAATTGCACAAAATTGCAAACAGACACGTAGCCCAGCCCGACAACACAACACAACATAACACCCAACCACTGCCTGCATGCATATTGCACATACACACCACCACCACCCGTGAGCCCCGATAGTGCACAAAAGCTCATCATCCCACCGAGTTGGTGGTTGGCCTCACCAATCCAAATCGTTTTCAGTGAAAACAAGAAAATCAACGAGAGGATCGCACGAATAGAGACTCTGCACGGATCTGCGGCCTGCGGTAGCATCGCAGCGCATAGTGAGATATCAACACACTGTTTTTCAGGCAGAAATCTGCAGTCGCAGAAACGAGGCTGGACAAACAGAAAAACAAAGAAGGCACAAGGAAGACTTGGGCTCAAATGCATTGAATTGCAGCATTGAATTGCAAACAGGGCGGAACAGTCGTTGTTGAGAAGGAGGCTGGAGTCAAACGCGAAGCAAACGCGAAGCAAACGCTTCGGTCGCCAGTTGATTTAAAAGACTGACGAAGCTCTCCTTTCTTGCCGACAACTGACTATAACAGGGAAAACAAAACAGGCAGTCTCCTGTACACACGAGAAAAAAAACATCCAACTGACAGATCACACAAGCCCCCAATGAAACAGGCCGTCCACTCCTTCATGAAGTGGCGGCAAGCCGCTCAGCCTCGCCGTCAGGATGTCCTAGGCGACTTTGCTGGCCGCGAGCTGTGTGCCATCCACGGCGAGTCGCTGCTGATGCACTGTCTTTTCGAGGCCAAAGTTGATTTCGATGGTACGTTTTTTTTTCTCTCTTCATTTTTTTATGTGTATTCGGTGCATCCGTGCTGACAGGCAATTCTAGAAGGCTTTCAGCTTCTTCATCTTGTCCATGCCGTGGAGACGTTCCTCAACAAGCTCCAAAGCCGCCGCTGTAATTTCAACATCCTTTGGTTCGATGACCATGAGAGTCTCCTCTTCCCCGACCAAAAGACTGGTTTGGAGGACTCTTCGGCCGAGCTAGAACAGGCTCGGCATGCCGCTTTTCGAAAGCGCCAGCTCGCCCGCATCGTCGTCATACGCCATCTGCAGCACTACAGCCAGCAAGCAACAACAGCTACTGACCTCTGCTTCCGTTTTCCGTCTATGGAAAGCGAGGAGTTTGACTCATACAGAAAGCAAAGACCCATCCGTCTTTTCTTTGTCTCGGACGGCCAGGCGTCATCCTCCCAAGGCACCGTCGGTGCCATGACGTTCGAGTCCATCATCTTCAGACTCACTTCTGCTGGGCACACTGTAGGCCTTGTCGATGATATTGAGTTCAAGAGCTCCGAAGTGAGTTATTGTTGCCAGTTCATTTACACCGTACCATCTACGTGCTATTTGGGACTTAGACTAATAATATCAATCAAAGGTCCGCGCAACACTCTTCTCGGCAACGCCCGGAATACAGTTCAACTCTACCTTCTGGAGACCTATTCGCCAACAAAAGATCTTTGCCAACACAGACTGTGCTGAGAATCGCCAGCTTCTCGATGGCAAAGACACGCAAGATGTCGACTCAGAGCCCCTCGGTTTCCGTGACCGGGCAGCGGTCCTTGCCCTCGGCATGGTCCTGAAGCATGACGGAACTGGAGACATGCAGAAAAGAGCTGCTGCCTTTTTGGTGCATCTCGCAATCTTGAAACACTATCCCTTATCCACCAGACCCACGAGGCTTACAGAAGCGGACTCGACGGCAACTTTAGAAGCTGCTCTACTTGACCGCCGCTTCATGAGCCTTTTCTGCGATGCGGCTACCACGCTCTTAGATGTGGGTCTTCAAAGCGACACTGAGGTTTGTGACATCTATGACCTGGTGGATGGACGCATTTGGGCGTCTGTCTTGCAAATGATGCCTCAAGCCTCCCCCTCAGGGCAGTCTATGGTCACCTTCAAAGGTCTTGAAGCTTTACTTCGCCAAATCACTGGCATTCCGTTCATGCCTTTTGTCTCTGCGCCTGATGGCACGTCCACCCCGCCCTCTGCGTCCACCAAGCCAATTCCTTTGCAGAGTGCTGGCTCCCTTCTCGCTTTTTCCCAGCCAGATTTTGCATCTCTTCTAAAGGACGTTGCTGTTGACACCATGGTAGACAAAGAAAATGGACAAGAAGATGCGCTTCCATCTGCATTCGGATCTAAACCATTCGAGGACGACTCTCACTGGCACAGCACCAAAAAGGTCGTGGTCCAGCCCGGGCGACCCAGCGTTTTAGACGCCAGAAAGGAGCAATGGAGAAGAAAAAAGGATCAGTGGCTAAGAGCCAGACTTTTGAACTACGCAGCCAGCCTGACCAATGCGGTTGGCAAAGTGCTTGAGCCTGAGACCATCGTAGTGTCCAAGACACCAGAACCGAATGGCAGCTCCAAGACCTCGAAGAGCAACAAGATGGCAAAGCCGGAGAAGATGCAGCGGGGCAAGATTGCCTCCAACAAGAGTGCGGAGATTGTACGGAAACGTGAGAAAGAAGCGCAAGACATTGAGCGGAACAAAGCTATCAAAACCTGGGGGTTCACCTTTGATCGGCTCTCACGCGAATCCGATGTCCTCAAACGCTACAGGCTTCTATCTGACCACATCGCGAGGCTTTCTGGTATTTGGAAGTCAGCCATCGGTCCCGACTCCCACCTGTTTGCATGTGCTATACTCGGTGAACAATTGTCCAAGGACGACGGCCCTCTCGAATCCATCAGTAAGATTGACCACTACCAATATTGCTTACTCGGTTTCCATATTGCTACCATATACTGACGCTCAATAACATAGAGTCAGATCTCAAAGCACTAGTCTGGAGGCATCTTCATGACGTGCAAAAGCTTGCGTTGACGAAACAGCAATGCCAGACCGCGGAGATACTATCTACCAAGTTCGGCTTCACACTCAAATTCTTGCTGGCCAGCCAGCAGGAGGAGCAACCTTTCTTGTCGGAAAATATGGTCACAAAATTGCTCCAAAGCCACAAGGCCACCAACTTTCCAGTGTTGCCAAAGTCGACGAAATTCCAACTTGAGAACTGCGGCCCGTACATGGAGAAAGGCTTCGATTCTCAGCCTGACCCACGCGTCAGCAATTTCAACCCAGATTCATGGCAGCGTGATGTTCTGGATACTATCGACACGCACGACAGCTTGGTGGTTGTGGCACCGACCTCCGCCGGCAAGACGTTCATATCGTTTTATGCCATGAAGCAGGTGCTCAAGGAGAGCGACGACGGTGTCCTTGTCTATGTCGCCCCGACCAAAGCCCTTTGCAACCAAGTCGCTGCAGACGTCCAGGCTCGCTTCAATAAGTCGTACCCGTTAATGATGGGAGCAAAGTCGGTTTGGGCCATCAACACAAGAGACCATCGGGTCAACAACTCGGTCAACTGCCAGGTCCTCGTTACAGTGCCACAAATGCTGCAGAATCTCTTACTGTCGCCATCCAGCAGCGGTGGGAGTGGCGGCAGTAAGGCGCCCTGGACTTCGCGCATAAAATGGATCATCTTTGACGAGGTGCACAGCATTGGTCAGTCGGACGAAGGTGTCGTGTGGGAGCAGCTGCTTCTCATGGCCCCGTGCCCTGTTATTGCCCTCTCCGCCACTGTGGGAAATCCATTTGAGCTCAAGGATTGGCTGGAGGGTTGCGAAAAGGACAAAGGCCGTCGACTCAAAATGATCATCCACACGGCTCGGTACTCCGACCTTCGCTGCTACTACTGGACACCACCAGTCGACTTCCAATTCCGGGGCTTTTCTTCCCCAAACCGCTGGCCGATTCCTGGTATTGGTATTGACGGGTGCAACCGGGACTCTCCGTTTCAGCTTATTCACCCCGTGGCCTCGCTGGTGGATAGAAGCAGAGATACTCTAGTCGATATCAGCTTCGAGTCCCGCGATTGTCTGACGCTCTGGGAAAGCATGAACAAGCACCAATCCAAGGAGTACCCTTTAGACCCGGCTTTGGATCCTGAGGTATTCTTCGGAGACTCGGATGTTGTCAAAGCCACAACTGTGAGATGGGAGACGGAGCTCAAAAAGGTGTTGCTCCACTGGCTGAGACACCATGACTCGCCATTTTCCACTGTCCAGGAGGAGCTCTCGTTCACCGTCAAAACTCCAGAAGAAGACGAAAGATACGGCAGCAAGCGAATTTTGCAGCTGCTCGTTGATCTGCAAAAGCGTGACGCACTCCCCGCGCTCGTCTTTCTATACGATCGGACCGGCTGCAACGAGTCTGTCCAGCAGATTGTTGCCCAACTGGGTGAGCTTGAAAACCAGTGGAAAACAAGCAGTCCAGAGTGGACAAAGAAAATCGCTGCTTTCGAAAAGTACAAGAAGGATTCTGAGGCCTTGGCCAAGAGAGTCGCCAAACCTGCCAAGAAGTCCAAGAAAGGGAAACAGGGCGACGGAGATGACGACGATGGTCCCTCGTCCAAGTTAGACTCAATTCGTGAAACTGCAAGCCAGGGCGGCAGCGAATGGGACGGCTTTGACCCCGACGCACCCTTGGAAGGCTTCAGCCTCGCCAACCACACGAAGCTGTCCAAACTGGAACTTGAGGAGTACATCAAGAAGCTGGAGTATATCCATCTTGCGGACTGTTTCGTCGAGGGCCTACGTCGAGGCGTTGCAGTCCACCACGCCGGAATGAACCGCGAATATCTACAAACGTGAGTAATAGCTGAAAAAGCTTGCTTCCTTCTTGTTGTTGGTGGCTTTCGTCAGTGGACTTCCCAGCTAACTTCCTCCCAGAGTCGAGATCCTGTTTCGAAAGGGCTTTCTCACTGCTGTAGTTGCCACCGGCACACTTGCCCTCGGCATCAACATGCCTTGCAAGACTGTTGTATTCTCGGGCGACTCGACATACCTCACGGCACTCAACTACCGGCAGGGAGCGGGCCGTGCAGGCCGTCGCGGTTTTGACATTCTGGGCAATATCGTCTTTTACGACTTCACGCTGCAGCGTGCCAAAGAGATCATGTCCATGCGCCTTTCCGATCTGCGCGGCCATTTTCCAATCTCGACCTCGCTTGTGTTGCGTGTATCGAGTCTTCTTCACCAGACAGACCGTTGCGAGTATTCTCGACTGTCTCTCAAGTCCCTCTTTTCGCAAACGCGGATGTATCTTGGCGGCCCTGAGGGCAAGGGGGCCATCAAACACCATCTCCGGTTCTCTATTGAGTACCTGCGGCGCCACCATCTGCTGTCGGCAAAGGGTGCACCGTTGAATTTCTCTGGCCTTGTCAGCCATCTTCACTACACTGAGAATGCCATATTTGCTTTCCATTCGCTTCTTGAGGCTGGTTATCTCCATAGACTCTGCGCCGGCGTCCAGAAAGATGAGCCCAAGGTTTTGAACACCCTCATCCTGGTCCTTGCCCATCTGTTCAACCGCATTCCCTGCCGACGATACAAGGACCAGGTGTGGTTGGAGCACGTAGTCCGGCCATCGTCGTCGGTGGTGCTGCTCCCGTCGCTACCGGCTGAGGCAGAAACGACTCTTCGGGGACACAACACCAGCGCGTTGTCTATTTTCCGCCAGTATGTGCAAACATATGTCCGACAACATCTTTCCAGTGAGCCAGATGACACACTGCCATTCACTCACCAAAAAGTCGGACCTACGGCATCTCTTGACAGTGTCTCCTCTTTCGGTTATTGGAAAGGCGGCGCCAGGCAACCCTCACCTGTCGAGCTCCGCTCGCCGTTTGCAGCCCTGTCTGGCTTCAATGATGATTTTTCGTCGATTCGCGAGCTGTGCTCGACAGTGCGTGCCGGCGTATTTCTCGAGGAGTCGTCGGTGCCATACATGGCGATCTATCCGACCGATACGGATGGGGTGCCTTTGAACGCCTACATCTACGACTTTTTCCGTCACGGTGATCTGAAGACGCTCGTCAAGGCAAACGGAATCAAGGACGGAGATGTTTGGTATCTCCTGCAGGACTTTGATCTCACACTCAAGACAATTATCGCAAGCCTTGAAAATTTCATCAGCCCGTCTTCTAGCAGACTCGATGATTTAACAATGGGTGGGCTTTCTCTTGATGGCGAGGATGGTTTCAAGGATGGAGACGAAGAAGATGATCCTCGTGAAAGCCAAGTGGGTGCCAACAGCCAGAGAAGCAAGACGAGTGCCTTGCCTTTGCAGGTGAAGACGAATCCAAAGAAGGCGAAGAAAGCAAAGGTTGTCGACTCGTGGGACGACAGCGCCAGTGAAGGGGAGGAGGATATGCTTGCATCTACACAAACCCCTCCGGCTGTGCCGTCAGCCTCTCAGCAGCTCTTGTCTACAGCGTCGCCCGAGCAAGGACTGGAGATGGTTCTCTTGGCCTTCCAGAAGTTGCAGAGCCAGTTCAAGGAAAAGTTTGTCAAAGTCTATGCGTAGATGTTTGTCATTTGGAGACCGTATCGAGATATTTCTGCATTTTTGTACAATCTTTGGTCAGTTGGTATTCTTTGGCATGCCGCAAATAAAACAGCTTTATCTCCAGAAGAATAGTCGCATACTATTGGAAGCACACAAGTTCTTTGGCCAAATGATTTGAAGACATGCAGCAACGTACTTCACCACATGCACAATATTTTGTGTATATTACAGGGTGCTGCGACGTACTCCGTACATTCGCACTCTATTCTCCGTCCTGTGGTGCTACGACGTACTCCGTACTTTGTATATTACTCGTTTACTCATGCAGCTCCCTGTCCCAGAGCTGTCACAAAGCTGCAGTGTCAGACACCATCTTCTGGGTAGGAAACGAGAAACGAGAAACGAAAACGAAGTGGCACGTCAGCGTCCGTGACCATTTTACATATGTAAATGTGCATCCAGCCCTACCCCGTGCCCCCATCCTTGTTTCTTGTCTCTTTGCTTCCCGTGCGTATCGCAGCCAGTGCGAGTGTCTTGGGCCTCTTCTAGGCTTTAAGATGTCGTATTTCTGCTCTTGTGGTTTTTAGTTATTGCAATATTTGAAACTGAAAAAGGCAACTCAGCCAGCCCTCGCTAAAACAGAGAAGCCCTGTCGTTGTCGCTATAAGAATATAGCAACAACGGCAAGGGAACGACGGCACTGCCAATGTTTCCAGGTGAGCCCAACCACTGGAAAAGAGCACAAAGAAAAGTCACAAGATTTCAGAAGAAAAAGAGGAGGCGGACAGGAGGAAGAAACAGAAACTCTTAAAAAAAAGATGGGTGAAAAAGGGGCCGCCAGCAAAAGGCGTCGGATCTCCAAGCACCCCTACGGAGTATTGTAAAAAAACAGGTTCCGACCCCAGGTTACATCTCCGCGATGTGACCATGAGAATCTGAGAAATATATTGACTCTTTGAGCCCCGGAGAGAATGACAATTTGCGTGCATGTGTATATTGCTCCTTTGATACCCGTAAACTAACAGCCAGATCGCGCCTTCTCTCTTTGTCTCCGATTCCCAGATTTCTGGACCGAAAGAGGCAATTCCACGTTAAACACATGGCTTGAAAGCACCGCGTCTCCTAGCGCTGTCGCTGACAGTTGTAGTGGCCATAGTGGCGGCAGGAGCGGCCGGCAGCAGCGGGCCCCTATACTTGTAGACGTGTCGCAACTGCCAACAACAAAGGACAAAAGTACGACGTAAGTACTTGCAAGCCAATGTGTCTCGGAGAGAAAATACAGCGTTCTTTCCTTTCGTGTCTTTGTTGACTTTTCAGGCAATTTGTCTAGCCAGTCTGGCCAGGCAGGCGCGACCAGCCAGCCAGACTCCCAGCCAGCGCATGGCAGCCCAATTTTGCAGGGGGTCTAGACCCCACTGGGGCTTTGTTTCTCATGACGATCGGCCAGCCAAAGCACTCAAAAGGCCCCAGTGACATTCAGGAGAGAACGAGAAACAGCAATGCCCAGAGGGCCCCAAGCTCAGGAGTCCAAAGTGGGCTACCCAATTGGCCCAAGCCGGTGGGTGATGAGCCCCGAAAAGGACCTTGGCCCAGAACCCCAGCGGTTCGCCCAATGGTCCGCCATGCCTTCCCTATATATTCATTCCTCTCAGACTAGACCGTTGACTGTTTCTTCAGCAAAATAGCCCCCATTTAGTTCGTACATACTGAGTAGATACGTCGTATTGCTGAGTACGACGTAGAAAGTAACGAGATACTCAGCAAAGAGCGACGAAGGAGGGAAGAGCCACCAGTACACGCCCGCCTCCTTCCCTTCTCTTCGGTTGCAGCCTCTTTGTCGTTTGCTCTTTCCAACAAGAAGTCACAGTGGGTGTCTGTCTCTTTCTTCTTTGGGCGGCTCTCACGCCACGAGCAGCAGTCCTGCCTTGTTCTGCGCCGGTCAAAGGATGCAGCACTAGACTACACTTGGACCTGCCGCCCCAATTTAAGCTCATCACAAACCAAAGGGCGCCAATAAACGCCCTAAAACAAGGGAAAGCCACCAAATCGACAGAAACGCCCCTGGGCGCCCCAAAAACGCACCCTCCCCAGGCAAACCCGATGCAAATCGTCTTAACGGGCCTCCATACCGCCTTCCTTATTACACACTGGCTTTTCAGTCTATCCTGTCCACCCCCGCTTTTTGCCTCTACGGAGGAATAAAAGATACATGCACCCTTAATCTTTGCCAGTCGGTTTACACCTAAGGGGGCAAGTACCACGAGTGCACTTGTTTGCACCTTCCACATTCCTCCTGATCTGGCCCATTCTCAACGTCTCTCCTTTCTCCTCCTTCCTCTTTCCTTTCTGTTTGTCGTCGTCGTCGTCGTTTCTTCTTCTCACCCCCTTTTCTCGACCAAGACTCTCCTCTTTCACCTCTTCAAATCTTCAAATCTTCACGACCGCCTCTCCTTCGACCACCACCACCCCTTGCTTTCTCGCTCCGCATTTCTCGACTGCAGGCAGGACACGAGCGAACACAGTGACAAAGCGACGAAACATCCAACAAGTCTGCCAACCGTTAAAACGTCTCCCATCAATAAATAGCCTTATCCCCCGCTCAATAAAATCACAGCTCCCTTTACCATCCACCTCACCACTACTTTCAGCTTCCACCACCTTCACTAGCCGACAAACAACCGTTTATCGCGTCGGGCAATGCTCTGCCGCGTCCCGATCCAGCCATCGCTGTGAGAGGAGAGACGGCAGCCAAAGCAGGAGACAAGGAGACAAGGAGACAAGCGACATGCAGCGATAGCTTTCCGCCTACCTCCCTCTCCCTTTCTCTCTCTCTTTGCCTCGCTTACCACCCGTCTGCGTTCCACGGCAGCGTATTGCTGGGTTCCCTTTTACAACATCTATGCGAAAAGGAGCTGGCTCTTTCGCCTGTCCCACCTGCCTGCTTGCCTCTTGTTCCGCTCGTCTAGAATGGCCTGCGGTTAACTACGCTGTCAATCTCTAGCCTTGCAGCGCCACCCCTTTGAAAGGAAGGACGAAGGAAGGACGAAGGAAGGACGAAGGAAGAGATAACGACCAGGGGAGGCTGTATTCGACTATTTAGCTATTCGACACGTTACTTGCGTCCTTTTGCAAAGGTTCCCCCTTGCAAACGAACCAACAAGAGCCACGCCGTGCTGTTTACCTCTTGGCCTATCAAATACCACTCCCTGTGCCGCTGCAGTACCTCTTTCGCGACCTATCTCCTTCCCAGCACCCTCTTGTGGCGGTCGTCTCTTTTCTCAGCATTCTCTGTTCTCTTCACTCTCTTCACGACGGCTTGTCTTCTCCTCGACCTATGCATTCGACCCTTGGGTGAACTGTCGCCCTATCTCCCTCCCTCTCCGGAAAGCGTCGTTGAGCACCAAATCGCAATCATGGAACCTGTGCCCGAGACTGAGCGGATGGAGGAATTTCGCTCCTCGCCGCTGCCCACAATGCGGCTCCAGAGCTCCTCGACATCGCCCTTCACATTTGCTTCACCAACGCCTCTTCCACCGCGCGTAGCAACCGATCCAGAGAGCAACCTCCGAAAGGCGCCAAACCTGCGTCGTTCTGCTGAGCCACCATCACCCAGCTCACCATCGTGGGCACCTTCACCAAACGCACTTCCCTACCGGCCCCGTACGGCCTCGCCTCTTTCTGGCTCCCACATGCGTTCGCGATCAACTGCCAGCGTAGGCAATCTGTACCCTCCGGCCATGGGACGGACACGGTCTATGCCAGGCGTGAATGGCGCCGGTCATCTGCAGTTCTTTACTGACCCGCGCACGTCGAGCCCAACGCTCGGCCACCGACCACCGGCCTTGACCATGCGGACGCCAAAGAAGACCCTCGTCGAGGACGTGTTCCCTTCTTCGCCAACTCGTGTGTCGGTCATCCACGACGCGGACTACCCGAACCTGTATGAACGGAATAGTTCTCCCAACCTCGGCATCCACACCATGCCAACGATCCCATCCGACGGCACGCTCAACACTGGCATCACAAGCCAGCCGCTGACACGTACTCGTCGGCCATCCTCGCCCTACCGCCGGCTCTCGTCCTCGAGCGGCGGTGGCTCATCCTCGTCCCTGGCACCTACACCGTACACAGCATCCGCACCGACGCTCTCCACTACTACATCTTCTTCCTCCATCACATCTACCACTTCGACTGCCCCAACTTCCTCCACCGCTTCTACTACCAGCACCAGCTCGATCACGCCGACGGCAACAAACGCCGCCATAGCCGAGGCCCCTGTCCCTGTGGCGTCTGTGACGATTACGCCGCCCTCTTCCGCCGCCTCCTCTCCCCTGTACCGGCCGTCAGACACTCTCTTGTCAGCCCCATCCTACAGCAGCCTCGGCGGTCTATCGTCGTCTTCTGTACCGTCGACGCCAACGTCTACACGTTCACGGAGTCCCAGCATATCCAGCTTAGAGACGATCCCCGACTCACCGGACGCCGAAGAAGCTGCCCTCGAAGCGGAGCGCATGGCCCAGCTGAAGGCCGCAGCTGATGCTATAGATGGAGACGGCAAGGGTGGTCGTGGTAGCCTCGACGTCCCCACACGTGGCCGCACCCTGAGTTTTGGCTCACGCGACAAGCGGAAACGCTGGAGTGTCTGTGGAGCTGAACGGCGACAGGACCTCGATTTGGAGACGATCTGGGAGGACTGAGGTTTTCCGCTTTGCCTATCTACCCTCTTTTTCTCTTTTCTTTCTACGCTTTCCTTTACGATCCTGCATTTACTATCTGACCGACGGCTGCCCGCTCGGAGGTCTTGCTCTGATACCCTCGTGGCATATTGCATTATTATTATTTTTTTTCTGCCGACTCTTTTATTTTACACTTTACCTCTTCTCATCACGTCTGCGTCTTTCTGCTTATTTAAGTCAACACTCAACCTCATCCAAGGAACGATGTCTTGCTCTTATGAAATGAGGTCGCAATGTCCATAACCTCATATATCGGAGTGAGGCCGAATGGCTTTGTGTTATTTTCTGCCCCTATTTCTGTCCTTTGTTTGCGTCGCCACAGCTCATCTGCACCCTGATTTATGCTTTTTATGTTTCTCTTTCATGCCGTACGCAAAACTCTGGCTGACGATTTCTGGACACTACGCTGGACGGGAGGCTCAAAATTATCTAGCGATCAATGAATATTTTTTTTTTCTCGTTTGAAACTAATGTTCTATACATGCACGTGTATAAAGTCGTATCATGATACTGTAGCGGATGGCTGACACTGTACCTAACGGGCGCTCAGTCGAATGGAATCCTCCGGAGAACATCACGGCCGCTCTTTCGCATCTCTCCGGCAGCACCAAGACTGCTGGGCACGCGGATACCACAGCAGTCGCCCCAGCCGCTGGGGTTGTGGATGTGCCGCACGTTTCCCTCCTGGAAGACCTCCACACTGTCGTTGCCGTCGACAATGGCGTCCTCATCGTCCTCATCGTCCACACCAGCACCCGTCTCGTCAGCCTCCTTGCCCTCCCGCGGCGGCGTCATGCCTGGAGCGGCCGGCACCAGCGACCCAAACAAAAAGTGCTGCATCACGGGCAGTTTGCGCAGCACCTCGGCCACAAACATGCGCCGCATGCCACCCTCGACCTTTTCCCATGTCTTGGCGGCCGAGATATCGTCCAGCATCGGGCTATGCCAGCGCAGGCTGTTGTCGCCGCCGCCGCCACTGCTGGCGCCAGATGCCAACTTTTCACCGTCACCCGCCTGGACCACATTGGCCGTCGAGGCCACCTTGATGCTATTCACAAACCGCACCTGCCCGAGGTACAGATAGTCATCGCCAAACTGCTCCAGCGTAAGCGGCTGGTGCACGGCCCGCGGTGTAATGTAGCGGTGATGCAGCAGCTGGGCGGCGCCAAACAAGAACGGCAAGAACTGGTAGTCATCCAGACCCCATACACCGTGTGACCCTGCAGGCTCCAGGTAGTATGTTGTCTGCACCAGACGCATCACGTCCAGGTAGCGCGAAAACACACACAGCACGAGTGCTGGCATATCCTCGCGCGTCACGAGGCCCAGCTGGTAGAGGCACAGCAGCCACACGACAAAGTGTAGCTCGTGGCCGGAGCCGTAGTCGATACGTGCACGGTTGCCAAAGGCCTGGCCCAAGTATGTGGCAGCTTCCGAGATCGCAGTAGCGCCCTCACCCTCGCCATCCTCCTTCATACCCAGCTTCTCCTTGTGCCACTGCGGCGCCTTCTGCTTCACCTGGTCCACGAACCCGCGGAACCGTTTGTTGCCGAAACGTGAGCCGCCAGCATCGTCCGGGGGGTTGGCGTACACAAGCGCCTCCGCGTCGTCCAAGATGGAGAGCAGCCCCTGGACAGCCGGCGACAACGACCGTTGCGGTAGGTTCTTTTGGTATGTCTTCTGCTGCTGCTGTGGTCGCCACTGGCCCGGGATGGCCTCAGCCTCGGTCTCGGTCTTAGTCGATGCTTCTGGCTGTGCTGGTGCCGCTGCGGCCAAGGCTTCTGCGAAAATGCCCGCGGGCGTATCCACCACCGAGTCCGCCAGACCAAAAACCCATGCCTGAAGCAGTGTGCAAGTTGATGACCCTAAAAAGAGCTCGTGGTCGTTCGGGCTCAGAATGCGGCGCCGTGGAATGGCGAATGCATGCTCGCCCGCCTTGTCCGAGGCAGCCGTCGGTGGAGCGAGGGAAGGTGTAGCGGGTGCAGGGGTCGAGTTGGCCGGAGGAGCGGCACGGCGGCGGGGCTGCAGCTTCGGGATACGGTCGCGCAGATTGGGGATGCTGCTCGCAGTCGGAGGAGGTGCCGTCGAAACGGCCGGAGCACTGCTCGGGGCAGCCATGGTAGATTGAGGTTTGGATTTCGGGCGAGTCGGGTTGGATGCTGTCTTGAGACACAGTCGGGCGTAGGTCCTATGTAAAGGTCGGACGAATGGACGATGCAGAGCGTAGTGGCAGTTGTCGTTCGATTAAAGCCTTGTGTTTTGTTTGTCGGAGTCTTGTTTGAGAAATGGCACGATTTGAAATGGACGGGACAGGGCAGTCTTGGGAAGGACTGACGTATTTTGGGGGGGAAGGAGCAAAGGGCCATTCCAGGCGGCGAAAACGCGATCAAGCACAGTGGCGTTTTCTGCCCTTTTAGCGTGCCGCCTTCCTAAACAGCCTCGACAGTTAAAGAGCAAGCTCCATTCTTGCGGGGTAGGTGCGGCCCAGCTAGCGGGCATTTAGCTTCTGCATTTAGGAAAGAAAGGCGAGGCTCCAGAGAGCAGGCAGGAGCCACTGGCGGCGCTGCCGTAATTACTGTGTAAATTTTTCTACAAAGATTTTTTTTTGGAGCCTCGTCAACAAAAGCATTCAAAGCTCTCTCACAGCTCAACACCGCCAATCACCAACCCATTGAACCGCCACAACGCGTCATCTAGCCCTCTTACAAACCTCTACATCTGCTTTCCGACTCACTCACACACACACAATGGCCGCCATCGCAGAACCGCTGGCTGTGCTCTCACCGCTGCCGCGCGCAGACGGCTCAGCAACTTACTCGCACGCCGGCTACACGATTACTGCGTCCGCAAACGGGCCCATTGAGGCTCAAAGACGGGACGAGGATCCCGACGAGGCCACCGTCGATGTTGTCCTACGACCGGCTGCTGGTGTAGGAGGTATGTCAAGCTGCTGCCGCGGTATTGGGGAGGGGAAAGAGAGGAGAAAAACCCCCTCTTGTGGCCCCTGCCATCCTTTCTCGTCCCACATCGTTCGTTGAACACATGATTTTTGTCTCAAGTCCACTCTGCTCACAACGCACTCTCTTCTGCAATATATATAGGCCCCAGTGAACGCCATCTCGAGTCCGTTTTGCAAAAGACACTGCAAGAGATTATTCTTGTGCAAGACTTTCCGCGTTGTCTCATCCAGGTTGTTCTGCAAGTGCAGTCCGCGCCCGAAAATGACTATGTCAACACACGATTGAACACTCCCGGTCTGGTAAGTCGCTTCCTTTCTGTAGAATTATATATATGTATATATTTACCTGTCGCCTACATTTCACTAACACCATCAGAACCTTGGTGTTCTGCCGGCTCTTCTCCAGAGCGCCGTCCTGGCTCTGCTCTCGGCTAGCATTCCGATGCGGACCACGGCCACGGCTGCGTCTCTGGCTATTCTGCCGGTTGCTGAAGGCAGCACCGAGACCAAGATTGTCAGTAGCTTCTCGCCGCGCGACGCTTCCATCGCTCGGTCCACGCACGTCTTTGCCTTTTCTGCCCAGGGCGACAAGCTTTTGATCGCCGAGAGCGAGGGCGAGTTCTCCATGGGCGAGTGGGACGACGTCCTTGCTGCGGCCAAGAAGATCTGCTGCCAGACCCAAGAGCCTGTCGATGCATCCGGCGACGGCATGGCGCTTGACAGCAACGGCAACAACGACGGCCCCGACCTGCGTGGCTTCCTCCGCTCGACGGTCCAAGGGAAGCTGGAGGATGCCCTCAAATGGAAGGCTGGCCCGAGAGAATGATTCTCTCTTCTCATATTCTTTATCTCTCGTTTTCCCCCTCACATGCGACGTGCCTGCTCCCCAGCCACTTTCTGCGGCACGGCGTCCACAATCTGGAGGTACAGCTCGACATTTGTGTTTGTGCCGGCCTTTCTCCTCTTTTAGGCTGGCGGCTTACGATGATGTGCACGATGCTCGACGCACAACAGACGATGCGAGGGCCACGAACCGTCCCCACGAAGCGCATCTCATGCAGGGTCCAGGTCGCGGATTCAGACGCCAAACGCTAGAGCTGGACGGCATAGATTCGCGCACTTTCGACTTGTTTTTGTCGGGTCAGGGGATGACAAAAAAAGAGAGAGAGAGAGAGAGCAACGACAGAAGGAGAAACCAATCAACCTGAGCAGAAACAGCAGCAGCGGCTAAGAGAGAACGGCGGAAAAAAACAAGAGCGAGCTGGCCATTGGGCCCAGGATAAAGGAAAGATTCGCGAAGCACTTCCTCCGGCACATGACACCGACAGTGCAACCCATCCTTCTCATCGTTCAACCCTCATCCTCAGCGGTTAGCTGATGTGACGACACTGCAATATTGATTGCATCTTTTCTTCAGCTACGCCAGTCGTCACATACCGTTACAACCCAAGTTGTCTCCTATCTCTAGGCCTTTTTGAGACCAGCCGTTGAGACATGCGGTCAAGGCTGTCACTCGGTCAACAAATGATGAGCCAGGCCACGTCAACAGTGACAGGCCTTGTCACGATGCAACACGATTTCGATACCTTGCGAGCTCCCAAATTCAAGCTGAGCCCTGTCTGTTGCGCCGCTGCGGCCCTTTTTTAACTCCCAGCCTTCCTCTTTTTCATTCTTTCTTTGTTTTACACAGTATCTCTTCTTATGCTCTCCCCAGCTCTCGCCTTTTTTGTCTTATCTCAAACGAGCAGGCGAGTGGGTCTACCTGGCACGGTTGTGTTTGGGATAAGCCTCTCTCGTGGATATTTTAGGGGTGTTTAGGGGTGCTTTGGTAGCAAAGATGGCCCCCGTTTCATCGTTTTGGCCCATTCAGCGCCCATGGTCCAAAAGGCCCTCCCAGATGAGACAGCAGGGCTCCGCTCTCAATGGGCTGGACTGGGCTAAAATAAAACCACAGGGCCTGAGGGTACGATATCTTACAGGTAGATTTGGGGTGAGAAGCGAAAACAGGATTCAAACAAAAATTCTCCGTAAAACGTTTGTAGTGCAACTATGTGTTCTGTAAATATCACAAATGTATTATTACTGCTCTTGCCCCTTTGTGCCAGGAACCGAACGCCTAGTCTTGGCACTGGTTTGGGACGGTCCTGCCGTTCCTGTCCTGTCGCAGTGCAGTGCCAAAACACGCGGTCGAACAAGGAAGGCACAGATGACAGGCAAAGAAGGCAAAAATGGAAAGAACAAGCAACGACAAGCAACGAACCCAAAGGGCGGGCGCCAACCGCGACTGTTCAGCCGTCAGAGAATAGCAGCGGGGCCGTTCCTGCGGCACGGTGGGTAAGGGACCCCAGCATCCTCTTGAGCCTCTCTTTTTCTTTACTTTTGTGTGTTTCTGTGTTTCTGTGTTTCTGTGCATGTCAATTGCTTGCACCACAAGCCCCACGAGCGGTGATTGATTCGCGCTAGAGACCGGTGGGTAGCGGAGTGTGATCGGCACGGGTCAAACTCACGAGGAAAGCACGAGGTACGAAGCACACCTTCCTTACTAACAAAGGACTTGTGAGCACAGCAAGAACGACTTATCTTGCATTTACGGAAAGAGCGAACGAGCGAGATGAGACGGGCAAAAGCACATGGGGGCCGCTTGTCGATGTCGCTTCTCGCCTTGCACCTTCCTGCCTACGTCGTATGCCCTTTTGTAAACATTATGGAAGGAGCAATGGGCCCGCAGGCACACATGCACAAGTTAGGGAAGGAGCAAAACGCAGAAACAATATCGTGTCCGGCCCTAGACGGCAGGAGCCACTCAAGGCCTGCCCTACGATGCCCAGTGGGTATCAGAGACAGAAGAAACAACCAACAGAAGGTCAGAACGGATAGTCGATTGAATGAAATTGTATTGGCAAACGGTGGTGTATGATTCCTGGCGGAATCTAGTCTGGATAAAAGGTGTTGTCTAGTCTAAGTTTATGATCAGGAGCCCATCCCAGGAGGGCCACGTTTGAGTGGCTTTCTGATCAGAAGGCCCACGTGACACACAACACATATGCCCTTTGCGGAGCTTGAGACACAACGGGAAGGGCCACTCTGGCTGTCTCCTTCCTGTCCTTCATGATTGCCCCCTGTTCGTTTCTGCTTCTTTCTATGCAGTCCCGCCCACGTCTTTCATCCCCTCCACCCACACCAAAACACACATTGATCTGAACAGATCCCTGCAGTTCATCCCCGTCTCGCCAGGATCACCACCGCGGCGTACCGCCCCTTTGAAAGAAAGGTCAAAGGGACCACGAACATGCTGCCAGACGCCCGTCGGGACAAGCGACGATACTCATGCAAAGCAGCAGCTCCGAGGGGACCGGTCATTGAGGGAAAGGGAAAAGGCAGGAGAGGCTCAAGAGGCAAAACGAATACAACGATGAGACGGCAAAACAAACTAAACGACATATCAAAGCAGGGAGCGACCGCGGGTGGAGTTGCCCGTGTCCACTGCCGTCTAGCACAAGCGCCACCATCTCGACGACACAAGAGTCTGTGGCCAAGCTCAAAAGTCAAGATGGCTTGCCAAGCTAAAGAGCCTCTCTTCACGAGCGAGGGTATTGCTGCATCTGGTAAGTCGCAACGCTTGTACTTCATGCTCTACGACGTACTCGTACGGGCTACTTTACATCACAGTGACAGCGGCCTCACTATTTTTTATTTTTATCAACATACTGACGGCGCCAGAAGCACAGACAAAACAAGATGATGAAAAGGGGGGCCATCGAGAGGTCTTGGCAAGTCAAGGAAGCAACCGAAGCCTGTCAAACAAACCCGCAAGCGACTTGAGGATGGAGTACCAGAAGCATCAAGATACGGCCGGGGGCCTCTCCTTCTCTGGTGGGGGGACGGCGGCCCCGGCCAGTTCCCATTATCCTCACCCCTTACCCCCTTTCGACTCGAGCCCTGTGCTTTATGTTGCGTCTTGCCTCTCTTTCCCCCACCCCTGTGCTCCCGCGACAGATCTCCATGCACATACTCCGTACTCCGTACAGAAGATATGACGGTGATCTCGCGCAGAGGATGCGAAGGGACAGACCGCAGAGCATAGACGTCAAGTCAAGCCAGTTCCGTATTTAACTACCAGTGGCTCGTCCAAACCTTTGCTATCGTGGACCTCCTCTCGGCTCTTCTCTTTTCTCTTCAGTCCTCCTCACAGTCGGCCCAGCACCCTTTCGTCCCTTTCCGCTTCCCTTTTGCGCCGCAACACCGACGAGCTCTGGAGCCGTGGCTGTTGCTTGCTTCTTTTGCTTCCCTTATTCCCTTAGACTTCCTGCATCTGTCTCGTTGTCTCTTTCGTTTCTCTTAATTATTATTTAGACTATACCCATTTGCTCTTCGAGTCTTCTTGCCATTCCCACTTACACTTCTTCCCTTTTGCGTCTTTTCTATTTACAGATTCGTCACAGTGCAGAGCACCTGCAGCAAGCACATATTTTTATTACCACCCATTCCAAGAACTGCCCTCCAGTCAGCTTCGATCCTCAGCACGAAGTTATCTCTATTCGTCACATTGCACTTCCCTTTCCAGCCATACACAGAGCGTCGCATTCAGTTGTCTAGTCCTTTTTGTTCACATTTTCTTTCCATCATCTTTTTTATATCGCGCCGGGTCGCTTTTCAATCACACGTGCAGCATTTCGCACCGGTTCCATCACATCCTCCAGCCATCACACGACTTGCCTGCAGCAAAATACTCGTTAGCTTCACCAGCCCACGGTCCTCTGCAGCGGTCCAGCCGGTCTGCCTCCCGCACTTCCCACCTTACGCCTTGTTAGCAACCAATCAGTGCTGTGCACTTGCCATCTTCGATCTCGCAGTTTTTTTCCTGTAAGTGCAGACCCAGAGCCAAGACAAGCATATCCGCCTACTGCATATATTTATTGCGGCACCCAAAAAAGGCCGACAACCCGGTGGTGGGATCAAGGAAGAGACAGTATTCAATTTTCCCTCTGGATGAATGATCCCATCCGAAAAGTCGCCCGAATTGGAACTACTATTTACAGCGCATTCGATGCGAGTTACTAACCGAGTTGTCGCTCATAGTGTACCTCCTCGGACGGACTATATTAAGACCATCGGAATCGGCCCTCGCCTCGGGAAAGCACCCAATCTCCAGCGTGTTGCTCCATCCAGAAGCTAGACGGACTCCGGTTCCAGGATCTCCTTGCCCTCCCTCCCCTTCTCTCGCTGTGGAATCCTCTGTAAGTTGCAAAGTTGCCCGTTGCGTGGACTAGCAAACTAGCGCAGGGCGATCCTTGTTGTGGCAGAAGACAGGTGCCATGGCGCATCTTTTGGCAACTCGCTAACATCTCTCGAGTTTCTCCACGCTTCTATTCCAGGCCTTCCGCGGCCAGACTACCATCCGCCTTCCCCACCGGTGTCCAGACCCGGACGAATTGTGTCACCCCCTCCTCCACGGCTTGCGTCTACGCATACTGTGTGCTCTGTAGCACTTGCAAACTTGCCTCTTAGCAGGATTGCTCACTGTTGCCCACAATATTGTTAGCGAAGACTCACCGCAAGAAGCCCTCCGACACTCCCAGTTTCGCCTTTTCAGGGTTTAGGCCGGCGGTATTACCAACCACCTAAAGTCCGCCTTTGCTGTCGCCAGCGGGAAAAGTATAAACAAGGCCAAAGAATCAGCAAGAAACAAACGAAAATTTACAATGGCTAGCCGAGTTTCTTCGCCTTCAACCGCAATCCACCCTGCCTTGGCGCACACGACGCCTCTTGAAGGGCTGGAGTCGCTGATTCACACTTCTACTGATTGCACTGATCGCATCGACAATCCCGCGGAGCAACGTCCCAGGTCTTCTTATACCACTGCATCGCCGTCTGACCTTCTCGCCAGTGGCAGCCCGTCGTCCACCACCGATTCGCAGCTTCAGGACCAACAGAATCAACAGAACCAACAGAGCCAACAGACGCCCCAGCAGCATGTGGACCGCCTAGGCGAGCCCGCCGCTTTGCGCAGACCTCAGTCGGCCCGCTCCCACCACGGTACCCTTGATTCGGTCCCCCGCCAAACGATTATCAAGGCTCTCGCTTCTGTCGCACGAAACCACAAACCTGAAGCTCTTTCTCTCAGCAGCGTGCTGAACGCCACCATGCAGGCCGCACTGCCGGTTGTCGAGGCTGCCTCGGACGGCCAGCCGGCTGCTGGTGGAGAGCCCACCGTCCAAAAGCCGGCATCGCTGCAGGCGCCGGCCACTGCACAGTTCCCGCCTGCATCCGGCAAGGAATCATCATCGCAACAGCTCTGCGATGCGCTCAACGACCTCGCCCTGCGCAACAATGCCACTCCTACTATGACCGCCGCCGCCTTTTCCGAGCTGAAATCGCCTTGCTTCTACCACCAGCGCTTCGACGACGCCGTCGATATCGAGAAGGTTCTGGAGGAAATCAAGAACGACGAGTACATGTCGCATTCGCGCCTCGTACAGACGGCTACCGGAGTCCGCGAGGTCTCCAAGCAGCTGCAGCGCCGGCCCATTCGTCGTGCTGTGCGTAACATTATGATTGTCACCAAGGCACGCGACAACCAGCTCGTTGTCTTGACCCGCGAGCTGGCGCAGTGGCTGCTTTCTACCCCTCGCTACGGATCGGATGTCGGCGTCAATGTCTACGTCGACGCCAAGCTGCGCAACTCGAAGCGCTTTGGTGCCGCCAGTATCGTGGCTGCTGATACCCGCTTCGAGTCCATGCTCCGGTACTGGACTCCCGATCTGTGCTGGAGCCAGCCCGAGAAGTTTGATCTCGTCATCACACTTGGCGGCGATGGCACTGTTCTTTTCACGTCATGGCTTTTCCAGCGCATTGTGCCTCCAGTGCTGTCCTTCAGCTTGGGCAGTCTCGGTTTCCTCACAACCTTTGAGTTTGAGCGTTTCCGCTACCACCTCGATCGCATTATGGGCAACGAAGGTATGCGCGTTAACTTGCGTATGCGCTTCACCTGCACCGTCTACCGCGACGGCACCATCCCTGGCGAGCAGCCCGAGGAGGGCGAGCAGTTTGAGGTTCTCAACGAGCTGGTTATCGACCGTGGCCCGTCGCCCTATGTTTCCAACCTGGAGCTGTATGGCGATGATGAGCTTCTGACTGTCGTCCAGGCCGACGGCTGCATTTTCTCCACACCAACAGGTAAGCCGCTACACCTTTCTCCGTCTCAAGATGTTTAAATGTCTCACCGCCCCTTTTTCATGATCTTCAAGTTCCTAACTCACACGTTTCTCAGGTTCCACTGCTTATTCTCTGTCTGCCGGCGGATCTCTTGTGCACCCGGACATCCCAGCGATCCTGCTTACTCCGATTTGCCCTCACACCCTCTCGTTCCGTCCCATGGTGTTGTCGGATACAATGCTCCTTCGTGTGTCCATTCCGCGCAACAGCCGCGCCACTGCTTACTGTGCCTTTGATGGCAAGGGCCGTGTTGAGCTGAAGCAGGGCGACTGTGTCACAATCACTGCCTCGCAGTACCCCTTCCCTACCGTCACGCGCACCGACACTGAGTGGTTCAACTCCGTTTCGCGCACCCTGCGCTGGAACACGCGTGCTGCCACCCAGAAGGGCTTTGATGCCGGCCTGGGCGAGAGCGCCAGCGACCTGGCCTCCAAGGATGAGGTCGACTGGGACATTGACACCGACTCAGGCTATTATGCCAGCGAGGAGGGCAGTGTCGCTGCCAGTCCTCTGCGGCGGCAGATGAGTCTCCTTCGCATGTAAGGAGACTCTTTATCTTCGCAAAAATACAAGCAAGCGCTGCATGTATCTCTTTATAGATCGTTGCATTTGCTGCCAAATACCCAAAGCCGCGTCGAAATATACGACAGTTCCTTGCGAGTCGAGACTGCTTGGCTAACCTCCTGGCCCCTACCTTTTCTTTTTGTATATGATTGATACGACCGAACATTTTGCGAAGAACTGCGCACATTTCCTATTATCTCGTTTTGTCTTTATTTTCCATCTCGCAATACTTTTGTTGTACATAGCCTGTTGGAAACATCGTCTTGTTTTGTATTTATTGCCGGGAACTATATGCACAGAAACTTACCATTTATTATATTTATGTAGAGCTCAAATGATTGAAAAAGAGACAGACAGGCTCGCTTCGCCAGGGATGGCAGATCGGACTGATTACTTTTATATAACGTGTTGTATTTTTGATACTGTGATTCGATGACAAAGGAGATAAACCGTATCCATAGATAGACAAGGAAAAGAAAGAACAGCCCTTTTGTACGACATACATCATACATAAATAGAAGCCCCGAGCGCCAAGTACCTCTCTCACTCTTCAGCCAGTCTGGCTATTGAACCGAACTGATTTGAAAAGGTAAAAAGAGCAGGTAATAAGAATAGAACATTAAGCCCCAACCGACCATTCATATCGTTGCTTTTTTTTTCGTTGCCGAAATTGAGAGAAGGTGCAAAGTCAGATCAGATCCTTTGGTCACGTTATAAAAAACGGGAAAACAAACACCGGCCCGAACAAAAGAGGAAGAGAGATGAAAGGGAGGAGACAGGACAGGAAACGCAAGGGGGGGAAAGAAAACGAAAGTGCAAAGGAAAGGAGCAAAACAAAGGAAATCAAACGGAGCACAGATATTCGTCAATAAGGGAAGGAGAAGAAAAAGTAGTAGTAAATCGTATCCAACATTAAATGTTGCGCAACCGACCCGAAAAGATGTCCCAAACCTCACGTTGGTATTACAGAGAAAAGAGAAAATGGAAAAAGAGAACAGGGAAAAGAGAAATAGCGCGCCGCCTTGAGTAGATATGAAAAACTCCGATTTTCCACATAGATGACCGCTTTTTGGTGTTGTTTATGTAGTGGATGGATGTAATCGTGTGAGTGCATGCCGGCATCAGTTAATAAATAGTGTACAGATGGCTCATCACTTATAAATTTTGTCCCAGAACCCTGTTGTTTGTGATCGTTGGCGCCATTCGACTAGTTCGTTTTTTTGCTGTTTTGCGCAGCAATTAGACAGATAGCGCCGCGCTGTTATTGGCGAGTCGAGTTCTGCTGTGTAGAGAGTGCCTTTACTAGGTTTCAACGCCAGTTGCCCTGCGACAGTGACAGAAGACCAGCAATGCAGTCCAAGTCACCCTTCTTGCCCGGGCTGACTTGATCGCCACGCATAAAGCGCTCAACGTCATTGGGAGCAGAGAAAGTAGCAGCCCGAGACAGCTGCGCACGCTTTGGCGGAGAGCGGCCGTCCTCGTAAATATCGGCGGCATCAAAAGCAGCACCCTTACCACCAGTCATCCGGGTAGCGAGCTGGGCGTTTTTGTTGCCCTTGCTGCCCTCGCCCAAAACGGACCGTTGCTGCTGGCCGTTCCCAGACGAAGGCAGAGGCCGACGCACACCGTTCCCAAGGTTGCTCGAGGGCAGCTGGTTGTGCCTGGGCCGGCCCTCCTCATCTGGGCTCCAGTTCTCCTTGTCCGAGTCGTTTCCAGAAAGAAGAGTAGACAGCTTGAGCTTCTTCTTCTTCTCGTCGTCAACCCACACCTTGTCCTTGCCGCTCTCCTCGCGGGTGGTGTTGGCGACATTCTGCATACGGGCAACACTGCTCAGAGCACGACCAAGTTTGGCGCGCTTCATGCCCGGTCTCGGGATACCTGACCGCGACGACACGTTGCGCTTGTGACCGTTGGGCTGGAGAACAGACGAGTTGGACGTCATCGAAGAGTTGCTGACCGACGAAGTTGAGCGTAGCAGGCTGATTGCAGCAATAGCCGAGCCGCTTGCCTCCTGCTCGGCGTGAGCGCTAAGCTCATCGTCAACGCGTGTATCTGCGTCGCAAACAGACTCCCATGCGTGCACGTCACGCGAGCGACCCCGCAGCAAGCGAGGCGGGTGGGAGGGCTGGGGCATTGGGGGAGGAGCTGATCCACTCTCTAGTGAGTTCGTCAGGCTAGAGATGGGCGGGAGGGTAAGGCCCAGGCTGGGCAGGGCCGACTGGCTACGGCTGAGACCAGACCGGCGGATAGCGGGAAGAGACGGGAGCATGCTATCACTGCCGTTGCTGCTGCTGCTACCCGTTCGTCTGCCAATATCAACTGTGGGGTTGGGAGGAGGCAAACGCCGGGGAGGTGATGGAGACTGTCCTGCAATGACCTCAGCCTTGCCCTCCAGGGAAAGAGAGAGGCGGAAGGGGCGCTGCTGGGCTTGATGTGTAGGAAGATGCTGCTGCTGCTGCTGCTGTGATGGTGGGGGGAGGACAGGAGCGGAAGAGGAGGGGCGGACAAAGGGCTCAAGTCTCACGGACTCGTCCCGGGAGTTGTCACCGTTTGGTGACGGGCCGTTACCTCCACTCAAGGTGGATGGCGTAGAGAATGAGCTGTGCATATTCCAGCGATTGGCCAAGTAGCCAACGGAGCTCATGGAGCTCGAAAAGGAGCGGGGACCAGACGGTGTCTGAGCGACAGCGGGTGCTCCGCTTTCAGGCGCGGCACTCCGGTCGTGTACCAGTTCCTGTTGCTGATGTTGAGCAAGCGCGTCCGGGTTCCAAGGACCGATCTCGGGAGATGAAGTAGGTGTCGTCGAAGGCATGGTGGCGGGCATAGAGGCGGAGGTGAATTGCTGGTAGTGCGGGGGTGAAGACGCGCCGTGGCCGTCAGAAGAAAAGGACGAGTGCTGGGAGAGAGAAGTGTGGCCGAAGGGTGTCGTCGGGTCCGAAGAAAGGGCGTGCATGCCGCCATACCGGAGGGCGGCAATTTCCCGGGGCGAAAGAGGGCGGGACTTGCGGCGGTCATTCTGCCTCCGGTTCTGGAACCAAATCTAGATAAGTAGAAGTCAGTACACGGCAAGGGTCACGTTGAAGCGCGCCATGTTATGTTGGCTTGGAAGATGTTGCCATGTTCTTCATGATATATACATACCTGGACCTCCTTCTCGTTCAACGACACTCGGCTCACAATGTCCAGACGCGCGGTCTTATCGGGCTTCGGGTTGGACAAGTAAGCGGCCTCGAGTATGTTCTTGTCTGCGGCACTGGAGGGGGGGGACAAAGTGTTAGCCGCGTCACTTTGTCTCCTGCTTAAACACTCGGCATAAAGAAGGGGTATATAAAATGCAAAATAAAAGGACAATATGATATGAAGTTCATGCTATCAAAAAGAAAATGTCAGAGACGCGTCCGGGCATATACTTACGCAGTCCGCTTCCGCTTTCCTTTGGGATGCCGAAGCATGCTCTGGTCGCCGGCGTCAGAAGAGAGGGCAAGAGACTCGTCGGCCTTGTCGATAGTGCTGCTGTCGCTGCTCCGTGGTGAGGAGGTGAGAGGCTCGTGGGACGCGTCGCCATCGGGACGGGTTGCCACGGCCGGAGACGTGGCGGGCAGCTCGGACTCCATGGCGCGTGAGGAGAATGGTGACGAGAGAAAAAGAAGACGACAAGGAGACGAGACGAGGACGAAGTCGAGAAGGAGAAGGCGGCGAGGGGTTAAACGAGTGGAAGCGTGCTGAACGCGTCGCTCTAGGAAAGAGGCATAAGAGGAAGGAACGAGGAACGAAGAAGCAGGGAAGAGGAAAGAGAGATCAGAATTCAAGAGCAGGAAGGAAGAGTAAAATGAAAAGAGAGAAGCAACGACCGAGAGGTAAGGCAAGCGCGATTGGCAAAGCGGATCAGGCAAGACACGAGAAAGCGCTCTAAGACGCCCACAAAATATACAATATACAAGACACGAGAACCGCGAAGCGTGTTGTAGCAGTGGATTCTGGGCAGAGGGCAGAGTGGCCCCCAGCAAGCATTGCTGCGGAGTGTCTAATTAGTGGTTCCCATTTCTCGTGCATATTAAACCCCCGGCTACTGTACTTCGTAAAGTAAAAAGTACCTGAGTCCTGCTTGTACCTGTGTACGTCGTACCCTCCCCTCACTTTCCCTATATAGATTGACACTTTAATTGTTGTGAGGTGCTCTTTCCATGCCCCTCCTCTTGCCAATTGCAATGCGAGCAAGAGGCCGTTCGTTCTTGCCTCGTCGACAGCGAGTACGCTCGTAAACACGCTTTTTGCACGCGTCTTTATCCTCTCCTTCCCTTCGACTGTTAAAGGACACGACTGTTCAGGCAGCTGGCCTCGGTCGTGCTTGCCGGTACTTGGTGCTTTGCATTGCAGTAGAAGGTGCTACGGCGCGCCTGGGAAAGTGCTTTCCTGCGTGCTCCCCCCATATTGCAGCTAAAGAGCAAGATTGTCCTGCAGCAGCTTTTTACGTGACGCAGCGGCCCCACCCATGCTCGTGCCTTTTCCCATGTCATTCGCGTTGGCCAATCAGGAGACGCGCTGGAAGCTCTTATGCCCTGAATAGGCAATTAAGCAAACAGACCCGCCGGGCTGGTTGACCAGACGACTCTAATTGCAGAGAGCAGCTCCTGCCGGATTCTCGATTTTCGAGACCAAGAGGCCCTTTTTAGAGCGCGTTTGTTTCCAACCCCCGGCCCCGTCTTAATGAGACGCCCCCTCTTTCCATTTCTTCACCTAGAAGCGCGCAATCGTGCCGGTCGTGACTGCCCGTGTTATTTTGCTCTCTTTCCGATTTTCTGGCTTTTGTCTTCTTTTGTCCGTTCAATTGGATTTTTGGGCAATTGCCTATGCAAATGGCACTTTCCTGTAAATTAGCGTCCAGCCGGCCTGCATCATTCGCTGCAGGGCAGGAGCATCTGGATGCTGCAGACTTGCAACTTGCTAGGTCGCGTCGTTGTCGTGCCGGCGGGTCCCAGCTCCATCCAGCAGCGCCTTCCTGCCCTGTCCCCTTCCCTCTCCTTCCCTCAACAGCTCCCTTTTCTGTCTCGCTCTTGCCTTTCTTCGTTCGCTATTTGTACTTGGTACAACAGAAGGTGAACCTCAAACAGACACGGACCCTCCCTTATTTTAATTTTTCAAGGTCTGCAGGACGTACCGGACCAGACCAGGTCCGCCCCCTTGCAACACTACCCACATACATCAACGACGCGCCGCCGGCCTCAAAAGAAGAACCTGCCGTGCTGGAAAATACCAGACGCCATCCAACGCTACCTTGGCACGAAAGAACCGTCTTGGCCCGAGCACTCAATCTTAAAGTGCATGTCTATCGAATCTTCTCATCTTTCCCCCTCACCGCCCATCCGGATGCACTGGGCATGCTCTCCTGTCACATGCAGGGTATTAATAGCTACGCGGGGTCGCGTCTCTTGTCTCTTTTCCCTATTGAGGATGCCCAATCTGCCCATTCAACATCCCATGTCGCGTCCCAAAATCCGGTCCGGGCGAGATTAGATGTACTGTGATAGTGACGACGATGATGATGACACTCGTCGGCAGATCGAGGTTGGTCACGGCGCGTCGAAACATTTCGAGAGCGAGGGCAGGCTTGCCGAACGGCAGAAAATGCCCGGCGCCGTACACAACGGCAAAACTCAGGTTACCATACTCGCGCACCTTGCCCTGGACAGTCCCTTTTCCATAGCTGTTGCCTTTGCCAAGGCTGCCTGTATCTTTTTGATCATAAAAAATACGCGGCGTGTAGGGCGTGGCCTGGAAGAGGAACGATTGTGGGTAAGAGAGGGCCTGGGAGACCTAGTCGCCGCCAAACCTGATGAGAAACAAGTGCAGCTGTTAGCAACAATCTCAGGCTAAGCTTTGTCTCTTTCTTTTCACTGCACGTTGCAACTCACCAGTTGGCCATATAGTCTGCATCACCATGCATCAGGCTACAAAAAGTCGATAAAGGAAGAACAAAAATAGTCAGGGCTGCCAAACAAGGGGTGCTCAAACAGCGTTGGTACATATACACAAACGACGACAATGTCGGCGCGGCTGCTGTGCTGATCTCCGTCCGGTATGCTATTGACGCCCAAAGCTGCCCTGGTCACTGGCAGGTTCAGAAAATTCACAAACGCCTCCTGGGGGATGATCGTGTCGTCTGCCGGCCGGCGTATGTCGTACATGTTCCGGCTGCCGTAAAAGTAGAAGGGGCCTTCTACACTGTCCCGGCCTGGAATGGGCGCTCATATTAATATTAGCCAAGCCGGCCGTCTAAAGCGTAGGTGCTATGAGAGCTGATGAGCCTTTGCCAGGCACGTGGCCCACTTACACATGTATGCTGCTTCAGCGCAGCGAGCAATGGTACTGGGGCTTTGATCGGTTAGCAAGAATGCATTCATCTTGTTTCTCCCCATACAATGCCATACAATGCTATTTGGCAATTTAAATGGTCAGACGAAAGAGAGAAGCAAGCACTTAAAGCTGGAGTAAACAACTCGAAAATATGGAAGTCTGACTTTTGCTTGTCATGCAGATACGCCTCACGGCATTGCTGTATATGTACTTCATCGATGCATCCATTCGACATGTGGCACGCGAGGTCCATGTAGCGTTCAATTGGGATGACGTTAGTAGTTCGGGGTATCTCCCTTTGGTGAAGAAGATGAAAGAGCAAAATGTCCCGCATCCATACTCACCTTCATCTGGAACAAGGGAGAGGTTGTAGGTATTGTTCGCTGCAAACTCCGAAAACTGCAAAACAGCTGCAAGTTAGCTGCCAATTAAGTTTGAGTTTTTGTGACAGGCATTTACACGCACCTTGTGAAATTGGGCAAGGGCGTCAATAATACCACCGCCAAAACCCAGCGTTCCAAGCTCGAGAGGAATGCCAACTGTCGTCGACCCGTTTTTCAATCTTCCGTTCATCTCGTGGAAGTACCGAAAGAAAGCTATGCATTCAGTCAACGAAGCTAAATCTACAAGATGAATAAAGAAGAAAACAGAACATACTCGGCTCATAGTGTCCGCCGTAACTGCGAGGTTAAAATGTCAGCATCAGGGCACTTTGATCCCCTTTTTTCGGTGTGAGGGCAACAAAGATATACCTCTCTGTCCACAGGTGGACTGTCTTTGTCTCGACTTTGGGGCCCAGTGTGGGTGGTGCTTGCATGAAGGCTTGAAGAACCTCCCAGGCCGCTACAGAAGCCTTTTCTACTGTGTCGGTGACAGATTTATAGCTGGTATTACCTGTCGGTAATTGATATGAGAAACCCACGCCAACTGGCTGAGAGAGGAACAGCATATTGGACACTTCAGACCACGAGTACGGTTTGAGTGTTATGTTCAGGCCATCCGCGGCCTTGCAGGTCCGGTCTCTGTGGAGGAAGTATCTTGTCAGTCATTGTCATGCAAGTCTTCCAACCGTCTGAGGAGCTTCGTTGCTTCTTGTGTATTATTTTATATTTCTAGGTGTTCAAGTTTGTAAATATTGGAGTTGGGGGAAAATAAACCAAAAATGAAGATGATGTTTGTCGGGATAATATTCAAAATTTGTAAATAGGAAAATAATACGGAAAATCATGACACCACAAAAGTATGTAACAGAATACAAGCTACACAATGATATATACAGAAAGTGAAGGCAACCGACACTCGTAGAAATATGTCGCGGATAAGGAGGCCGAGAGAGCCATTAAACGGTACATTTCGACCCGGAATTGAGTTTATGCATGAGGCTACATGATCAGCCGCGGCCTTAACAATGTTAAAGAGCCAAGCGAGTAGTTTCGTAAAGAGTAAAGAGTACAGGGATGCGCGTAAAATTTGTCTTTTGTGAATTTTGTCGATATAAACGCGTCAAAGTCTTGATGCTGTCCATTAATGCTCATCGAGAGATGTCGTTCTTCACACAGTGTACACAGTGCAAATAACACTATAAGAACAGTGTGGGGCAATACCGAACCGTTGCGAAACTGACCGAAGCTTTCCCCTCCAATAGAAAAGGGGAGCAAAGCGGCAGGTTACAGGGGGCCAGGGGCCCTAAGGAGCCAACAACAAACGGTGAACAGCGCCAATTTGCATAGCTGAGACCACCAAAACTGCCCCGCCAAGATGGGCCAAAAAACTCGGTGCCCGCCACTCTCTGCAATGACGAAGGTCGGAAAGCAAGGAAGGAGAGCTCACCGCCTTCTTGGGAAAGTGCGAATGGTCAACATAACGACACGGCCGAGTGGCTTGTAGCTGTCCGATGACAGCTCTGTTGGTGAGAGTTATATCTGACGAAGCTGGCATATATGAAACGGGACGATATACTCTGTAGAAAATAAGCTTGTATATATCTATCTACGGCCTGGTCGGCTAAGCAGGTTTGGTAATGAGCTGTGCAAGAGAATGACATGAAATTGGGAAAGTGAAAGAAGGTGGCTTCTGTATCTCTTGGAATTACGGAGAAGTAAATAAGAAATGGGACAAGCCTACGCAGCCTTGTCCGCTCATCTGTCTCTTCTTTCTCTTAAATGGTTGCTTTTCATCCCATAAATCACATCTGCTCATCTCATATAGTGGTCTTTCATGTTCATGTGGTGGGATGTGGTTCCGACTCTTGCACTATTCATTCCTTTTGGGTCTATCTATCCTTTCTTTCGTCGTTGAAACACACTGTAAGAAGCAAAATTCCCCTCGCAATCATCATAGCGTCGTCGAGCCCATCGTCCGGCGCCCGTTGCCGCAACGCTCCGGCTGGGGGTTTGTCCAAATATGCAGAGGCAGCGTGCAACGGGCGCTCGTGCGCACCACCTCCCTTCGTGCCATGCAAAAAAACAACACTACCGCCGACTCAAGGAAAAGAAAATTGGACCGAATCGCTTAGAAGTCGTCGTCATCCTCGTCGTTGGGCAGCGGCATGCTGGCAGCGGCGTCCATCTCCTTCCGGTACTGCTCGAGCAGACTCTCGTCGACCTGGGCGGTGGGGGGAGCCAGGGCGGGGGCAGCGACGAATTCCTGATAAAAGGTTAGTGTGAGGCTTCGAGAGAGGGAAGAGAGAGAGAGAGAGAGAGCGACGTACCAGACCCGAGTTGCCGACCAGCTTGCGGCCGAGCCACAGGAAAGGCTTCTCGAAGTTGTAGTTGGACTTGGCCGAGATGTCGTAGTACTGGAGGTTCTTCTTGCGGTGGAAGGTGATGGTCTTGGCCTTGACCTTGCGCTCCTTGACGTCGACCTTGTTACCGCAGAGGACGATGGGGATGTTCTCGCAGACGCGGACGAGATCGCCTTGTGGTGAGTTAGTCTGTGTCCACAGGGACTAATCAAAGGTAAAACGGATAATAAAAATAAGAGGATTCACGTACGGTGCCAGTTGGGGACGTTCTTGTAGGTAATGCGGGAGGTCACGTCGAACATGATGATACCGCACTGGCCGTTGATGTAGTAACCGTCACGGAGACCACCGAACTTCTCCTGGCCGGCGGTATCCCAGACATCGAACTGGATGGGACCGAAGTTCTGGAGGTGCGGAGTTAGCTCAACATCTTCTTTTGGATGCCGTTTAGAGGCGCGTGTAGGCGGAAGGGCGCGTTATCTTACTGTGGTGAAACCCAGAGGGTGAACATCGACACCGAGGGTGGCAATGTACTTCTTCTCGAACTCGCCTGTCAGATGGCGCTTGACGAAGGTGGTCTATAAAGCACGCACGGCGCGGTTAGCATGTCATTGTCGTTATTTTCGTCGTTTTCGTAATTTTCGTCATAGAAGGACGAGGGCTGCATATCAGACGTGGCTGCAAGGCTGTCCAGGACAAGACACCCATACACCTCAAAAGCCGGCCATCAGCAGCCCCGGGACAGGAAAACAGCTTACCTTGCCAGTACCACCATCACCGACCAGCACCAGCTTGAAGGTCGGCACGTTGCTCGCGGGGGCGGCGGCCTCAGCCATGGTTGTTATGCGGAGGGGGGTGAGGATGCGAAATGCAGGTGGATAAGCGGATACAAAAGAAATCCGGGGAAAAAAGCGAAGACGATGAAAACGGTCTGAGAGATCGGGCTGTTAGTGATCGTGGATCGAGAGAAGAGGTGCAAAGCCGCCGTCGTTGTCGTTGTCGCCGGTTCTTGGTCGTTTTTGGGGCCCTTCTTCGAAGGCCCTCAAAGAAAGAAAACAAAAAGGCGGGGAGAGATAGGGCCGCTGGACGAAGCCGGGCGCGGTAGAAAGGGCGTGAAAAAGAAAAAGACAAAGCCAAAATTCGGCCAGACGACGACCTGGTGTCAGGAGGGCATTGGAAGCGGGCTTACCTTCGCGATGTGGTGTTTGGGGTGGAAAGGGTGGGTTGTGATGGTATCGTGGAGAGAGAGGGGAGGGAAAAAGGAGGGAGAACGGAGAGGGAGGTGGAAAGCGCAGGCGAAAGAAATCTTTTTAATGATGTTTTTTTTTGCCCTGTTGTTGCTGCAGCAGGCGCCAGCCAGTTTGGCGGGCAGCTTCGACTAGTGCAAACCAGGTTGGGCGTCGGCGGGGGGAAAAATAACGAAAATCGCCAATGAACAGTCACGTGGTGCGTTTTGTCAGCAAAGCTGGCAGGAGGGGCGGGCAGAAGAGGCGAAACGGCGCAGGCAAAGGCGGCAGAAGGGAAAGGAAAGAAGGCGGGAAGCAGTGGGGCCACAGAGAACAGAAAGCTGACCAGGCTGCCAGGGCTTGAATAAAATTAAATGCAAAATAAAATACATAAAAGAGCTTGATCGATTGCAGTGCCCAACGCTGCCTTGTTGGCGCTGGCATCAACAGCTCTACTGTCTCGCTACGAGTCACACTTTTTGATAAAGGTTCGTCAGTTTGTGACCCAACATCCTGTCTCACGAAGCGACTTGATTACAGCAGCACACATCTGCCAAACCGGGTATCAACAGCTCCATTCTCTCAGCCACAGCTCACAGTTGGGCCTTGACTATCTCTATTGTCTTCGTATGTCTCTTCATAACGGCAGGATGTGGCATCCCAACAGCCCTCGGCCACCCCAATTACGACGTGGTGTGAGGTTTAGGCGGAGCTCTTGCACACTGCCCGAGCCTGTGCTCCTTGCGACCTTGACGAGGATGCGTTGCTGGGCACCAAATTAGCAAACGTGCCGGGCTGAAGGGCAGAAATAAGAGCGCAAAAAGCAGAAAGAGCAGAAGAGCAAGAAAGAACAAGAGAAAAGATAACGTACGCCTTCGTTTCCGGCCACGCACTCGCCCACTTTCTTCAGGCCGTCGTGGTTCGCGTGGTTGACGTAGCCAAACGTGCGGATCAGGTCGCCAGCTTGTAGTCCAGCATCAGCGGCGGGGCTGCCATCGACGACGCTGTTGACTTTAGCAAATGGAGGATCGAGCGTCTCTGGGATCGAGTCGGGAAGAATTTGGGCAGCAGCAGCAGCAGCAGCGCTTTCTGCGCCTTCCTGCGTGTCTGTATCATCTGCGTCGAGGCTTGCAAAGTGCTCGTGCAAGAACTTCTCGATTGTGCCCATCAGTTCCTTGTAGTCGTTTCGCAAGTGGACGATGCGTGACCGTGTTGTCCGTACTGTAAACGCAATGTCAGCATTCGGCCGCTTGTTCAAATTGTATCGATAACAAAGAGGAGGCTTCTGAGAATATCTTCGTACTTTGCGCCACGTCCATGTCGGCTCGAGGAAATCCATCAGGCGTGAGGAGCGGCGTGTTCATGTCGACATTGTGCTGGCAGAGAAGGCCTTGTTAGCCAGTGACCGTCTTCTCAACATGGTAAACAATCGTCTACGTACAGAGTCCAGGACACTGCCAAGCGCCGTCAACTCCGCCTCCATATTCTCCTTCTTGCGCTGCAGCTCCGCAAAGGAGAGGTTCTGGGAGTTGCCATTCGTCTGGCGGGCAGTCGTGGGGCCCGAAGGCACGGTGGGTGCGTGGATGTTGTTCATTCTCAATGGTAGTCCCATAGTCCCATGCGCGGTTGCGGGAGGTTGAGCATTGCTTCGCGTACAAGAGCCGAAAGTGAAGAAGCACGACGATGTCAAAGGACCAGAGAGCATCAAAGGAGAAGCAGAGGTCGGCCTGCAGCGGGGCGCGCCTTCCTTACAGCATTAAAAACAAAGCCGCTGTGGCACTAATTAGGCAGAATGACGCGCGTGGACGGCGGGGCGACGGTTGGCTCGGTGTGAGCAGGCGCTGTAGCGCTAACTGTAAAGCACGTGCCTGTGCCTGTAGTTTGTTAGCTCTAGGCGTCTGTAAGTCGCCCTGCCCTCAGATCTACAAACATGGAGCAGCTGCATTATTCGTTGAAGGAAGCCTCCTCCATGACTCTTGCCATTTTGAGAAGGAAGCTCTTTCCTCATCTGCTCCTTCCATATTCGTTGTTCAAACAACCCGGGGAAGGCAGCCCTTGTGCAAGTGCACCTTCCTTCAGACGAAAATAAAAATCTGCAAGTGCCTCCGCACGTCATCAACAAAGTTTGTTGATGTTCAAGAAGGGCTCCCCTTATTTCATTGTCCTTTCAATCTGTCTTCATCTGCTTGTTTTTGGGTATCTCCACGTCTCTATCGACTCTTTTGCATCAGCTCTTTTTCTCTATTATCATTTCAGGATTTTTCTTACCAATAATCTACACGTGACAAGATGCCGGCATCTTTGGTGGCACTCGCCGATGATTTGGACACTGCGAACGACGACTTCCAAGATGTGTTCACTCGCGGCACCCATCTGTCCTCGCCAAG
Organism: Sporothrix euskadiensis; assembly: GCA_019925375.1. Taxonomy (NCBI): domain Eukaryota; kingdom Fungi; phylum Ascomycota; class Sordariomycetes; order Ophiostomatales; family Ophiostomataceae; genus Sporothrix; species Sporothrix euskadiensis. Next base: position 416,555 of record JADHKQ010000018.1, on the reverse strand, counting down.
TTGCGACTCTATTCAGATACATCGCCCGACTCTGGCTTTCGGTGTGTGTGACAGGACAACTGACAGCTTCGATGCCGTTCTACGAACGACTAACCGCCAGACTGAAGTTCTCACGGCCGCCTTCCCTCGGCTGGTCGTGACAGAAGCAAAACGTACGGGGGACAGTTTCCTGGCGAACACCGACAATACCAGCCGGGGGAACTCAACTGATTCCAGAATCCAATGGACTACACCCGAGGGGATTGAGGAGGGACTCGAAGCAGCCCTGACCAATGGCATTGATGGTCTATCGGCACCTGATATCCAGCAAAGAAAGCCCTTTCACAAATGGGTAAAAGTGCTGAGCCGACGCCGTATTGCACGACGCCACCTCCGCCGGCTGGAAAAGAGCGACCAGACGCGGTCAGAAACATCAAACCGAGCGTCTCGAAGCTCCGTATCCCGCCGAAACTCATCCTCCATTTCCTCCTTCGCCTACGTCTCGGCCGCCCGCAATGCAAGCATCAGTGGTGCTGGCACCAGCCTTGCGCCCTCGTCACGGAGACATCAGGCAAGGTCCTCCAAGAGACTGTCCAAAACAGACCGCAGCAGCCGTGCATCCTACTCTGCAGGACTATCGGAAGACGACCAACTACGGACACAGGCTGAGCTGGAAACGGTAGAACGCTCAAAACACCGACGTCGTATTATCGAAGAGCTCATGGAAACAGAAGAGGGCTACATTGGCGACGTCAAGTTCCTGATGAAGGTGGGTGGCCACCAAACGGCTGTTTATATTTTATATCGCCCCGAGAAAATGCCCTATTTTTCTGACGGATATTTTACAGGCCTACCTGACACTCTTTGCTTCTTCCTCGCTGGCCGACCCCGGTTTTCGACTGTCCATGTACAGCAGCCTAACAGACATCGTCGAGCTTCACGACCAGATCCTGGGCAGCCTCCACCGAGCCGTTCCAAACTCTGAATATGTCGGTATACCGCCTATGGGCACCTCAAGAAGCTCCCCGTCCTCGAAAATACAAAGACGACGGAGTCTCGATGCTGTTCCTGAAGATAGAACAAAAGGACTGCCACTTTACGAGCACTCGGGCATGTCAGCAGGACCCCAAACGGCAGGGGCAGTGGCCAACATCTTTGCAAATATTGTGCGTTCCATTGACCTGACGCTGCACTCGATACTCTTATTTCTGCAAAGGCTGACAACGCATATAGAAAAACCAACTATTTGTATACGAAGAGTATGGCGCAAAGTACGGAATAGTGATGGACGATCTGAAAATGATGTACCGTTCAAACCCGCACTGGGAAAAGCACCAACGCGGACTAGAAAACCTCGCTTCCATGCTGAGCTATCCCAGGGCCCCATCCGGCACAAAACGAGCCTTGTCCATTGGCGACTTATTTGCAAAGGTATATCCCAGTGTGGAAGAGTTGAAGTGTACAAATTGATGATATTTATTAACCGATACTAATTATTTGTATGAGAATGCAGCCAATACAACGAGCATGCCGATACCCTCTCTTGTTTAGGGAGTTGCTAAAAGCCACGCCGGTCTACGATTGCCCGCATGCCCATGTTGAGATCGAAAATGCTTTGAGTGAGCTAGAAAGTGTGGCAAAGGCCATGAACGAGGCGACGGACGACCCCCTGATTAAGTCAACACTTCAGAAAACATGGCTGCTTCAAGAGCGTCTACGATTTCCTTCCGAGGTGAGCAACAAGTTGTGAGCCTTTTGATCGATGATATTTCTCGAAGTGCACTTTTAAGAACCCTTATCTAAACTATTGCATCAACAGTCTACGGGTGGCACTTGCAGGAGCCGGGTCCGTTCATTCGGCCGCATCGAGCTTTGTGGAGTCCTCCACGTGTGCTGGCAGTCCCAGTCGTCGGTTGAAGGCAAATACATGATGGTTATCCTATACCGCAACTGGCTCTGCTTGGCCACGGCAGACAAATCGGAGAAGAAATACACGCTTCGAGGCTGCATCCCATTGCATAATTCGAATGTTGAAGAAGCGGATAACGGACGAGGTATGGGATGCACATAGGCCTCAAATTAACTGCCACCCACACCATGGGCACCAAAATTAACTCTCTCCAATAGGCTTGCAGTGTCATTCAGCCCCATACTGTTGGAAGATTGCATTCGAATGCAATGGACAGTCTTACGAAATATTGATGACGGCCAGCAACCAAACGGAAGAACGTGAATGGAGGCGGAGGCTGGACCGACATCCAATTGACGAAAACCCCTCTTTACCGGAGGACGCATCATTTGAATTTCTTGATCTGGATATGAAGTCTCTTGGGACAGTTTTCAATTCCCAAGGTGAGGCGACGCCTGCCCTGCCTTTGCCTCATGCTGTATGTGCTAACCATCAAAAAACAGGCACGGCAAAGCGCAAGCCTTCCATGCGGCGGATGACAACGATGCCAATGTCAAGGGCGGCAACGTGTCAAGTCATTCTGAACAATACATGTACCGGAAAGGAGACAGCAAGAACGACACTCAAACACGCATCTATCAAGCGATCCAAGTCGGTACAAGTTGGCTCTCGGACACCTGTTCTTTCACCACCTCGGGGGGAACGGGCTCAGCTTGAATCCCTGATTGCAGACGTTTGGACGCGTGATATTATTCTTTGCACAGGACTAGCAGCACGTCCCAAACTTGGACACCACAGACGCCCGTCGGCATCCTCTATTATGCGGAGAATGAGTGTGGTGAGCCTCACGGGTACATTCAGCAGGAAGTCGGCGTCCACTTCGTCCTTCAGGGTATTGGAAAGGGCCGAACGAGAGACCCCTCGACAAGCACAACCGACGAGCACTAGCTATATGACAGCAAGAGACCACCCAGATTTCAAGCCATACGACGGACAGGCAAAAGCTGGTCGGGTCGATGTTACCGTCCATGAACGCACCTCGAGTGACGTTTCCACTTCGTTTGACAAACCGAGAGAGCATTCATACTTTTTGACGGGAACGTCGGAGCAAAGGGCATACTCTCTCCAGCAAAGGAAAAACCAACCTGGCTCAACAGCCACAGTCGCCAGTGTTCCACGATCCTCGGTTACCCGTTTTATTGAGGAGATGGGGCCGGGCAGAGCATCCTCTGCTGGAAGAACAGACGGAGAGGGGCTCAGTGAGATACCCGTGTCTCCATCTATGCCAGACCTTTCTCACCACGGCTCACTGTCGACTGCGGAGATGTCGATGACCAGCTCCACGGCTAAGATAATAACACCATTGACACCGCAACCAAGGCAGGCGAGCTCGACAGGGCAGGGACGACACTGGCTAGGAAGACCGTTGCTCCATCGCAAGAGCTTCCGCCGGGACTCGAAAGAGACACATCATTGATTATTATGGGATTATTAGGGAGAGAGATGCTACGACATTCAGGATTAGGTAACACACTCTGGCCATCACAAGTTGTCTCGTTGGACTTTTGGACGTATGTGAGACAAGGCCGGCCCAGCCCGTGCTTGTTAAGATCTCCGTGGTCAACATTGCTATCATTATTTTTCTCCTACGGATCCGAGAATGGGCTAATAGAATTTGAGAACACGTTTACTTCCCCATACTTTTAGAGCTTCTCCTCTTCTATGTCTTTTATGGTCCCAAAATGACACAAAAAGACGCATTAGGACTCAAAGTATCCAGGAACCAATTGCAAGCCCACCGCCAACGGCTTGGAACAAGCACTTTAACTCTAGATTTGTTCAAAGACGAATGACGATATGCCGCGTGCCTGGCTGTGCCTGGTTTTGGCCATTCTTGTCTTGGAAACCTTGTCGATTTGTCTAGAGGAGACTTACGTCAATGAGGCGTTGCTTGCAGCTCCTTCCCTCTTTCTCCTGGTCTTGTACCTTCTGGTGGAATTATGGAGTGCAGCTGTCATGGAGCTTGCCCTGTAAACTGGCCCGCAATGACGTACAAAGAGAGAGCTCCAGAAGCGGGAAGAAAGTGCTTTAGTGGACCCTAAGCGCTGTAAACAGCTCCAGCTGACTTGGCGCCCTAAGCAGCGCCAGAAAGCTCTACTTTGTATACTAAGCTGACGAGTAGTGAGGGACACAGCTACTTGTGGGCCTGGCTGCGTGTCCTGACACCAGCAGTGAGGTGACCTGGTTGTGACATTCTCGTCGAGAAAGGCAAAGGTCACTTGATGTAGGCTCTAGTTGCGGATATTCCAGAGGTACTTTGTTTTCGGTAGGTTTTGGTGCGCTAGGGATGTACCATAGCTGTAAGGTGCTTGGCTGGGCGTGGCCCCACCTTTGGTGAATGTCCCCAGTTTAGCCTTGTACCTATGACGTATTGTCTCGTGTGGTGTAATCAAAGCCGAGCTCAGGAACAAACGAAGAAGGAAAGAGCGACCCAGAAAGAGGTGCAAACTCGGGCAAGGACAGAGCAAAGGGAGAGAAAGAAAGGAAAGAGAGTGTCACGCAACGGCGGTTCCTTCTGCTTTTGTGTATTCGGGGAGGGGTATTAGCTCATAGATAAAAGAGGAAGGTTGTCCCCTTTCCTCTTCACCGTGATTTCTTCCTCCTCTTTCTTTCTTCTTCAATTCAATAACTTCATCCTCCCATCAATTCATCGACGACCATCGGCGAAATTACACACACGACTTTTTGATACCCCAAAACAAAACCACAAGCTACTCACCTTTTTACCCCCCCTCCCCCTTCCACACACACACACACATCCATCACAATGGCTCGCGGCGAGACTACACAGACCAAGGTTCACTACAAGGGTGAACACGAGGACTTTATTGTCTTCGTTGACGACCAGGAGGACTTCAAGAAGTGGCAGAAGGACTCGTCGGTGCCGCTCACACACTTTGTCTCCACATTTACCGTCTTCACAACCCAGCGGCACGGCGCCCAGGGCCCCGTCAACGCGGCGCCCCACAGCACGCTCGACAACGAGTTTGGCACGCACAAGGAGGAAGAAGTCATCAAGATCATCCTCGAGAAGGGCACCATGCAGGAGGCTGAGGTCAGTACTTTCCACAGCACAAGGCCATCTTGGCTTCTTACTACTCTTCTTCAATTGAAACACATTCTAACTATCAACAGGCTCCCGAGCGTCTCGGCTTCCGAAATGAGTCCCAAGGCTCCCGTGGCGCTCACTAAGTGTAGATAGAATAAGAGGCCGAGAGAGCGATAAAGTAGGGAAGGGAGCTTTTACTCCCATTTCTTCATTCGTTCTCTCGTGGGAATCCTGGCGACAATATGGTCGCGTGTTCCCATTTCGCATTCGCACTCCCCCTTCTACCGCTTCTACGGCCGGCCGTTTCCCTCTGCTCCCAAAGAATTCGATTGGGAAAGAATCTAGACCCTTTTCCTTTACATCTGAACCGAGGGGAATGAACATGGCTGAGCTGAAAGAAAGTGAGGGGGAAGGACGAAATATGAATCATAAGAGGGGAAAGCAAAAGACGAAAAGGGTGGACAATGTGTAGAATTCATTGGCCCAGGACCTTGAACTTTTTAGCTACTGTCCCCTCTTTGCTCTCTTTATTTTGCTTTACGGTTGCTGCAGCATAGCATCATACGACATGACCAAAGCAAGCAGATAATTTTTAATACAAAAAAAATCGAATAATGAACAATGAACAATTCTGTCCAACGCAAATCGAAGTATGCAAATTGTGCAAAAACTGTGACTTAAGCGGTTCTGTAACGGCGTGGTGTCCCCCGCTATAGCTTGCCCTCGTGACCTTTACTACCTCCGTATTGGTTTTGGTGTAATAACAGCTTAAGCGGGACTGGGGGCTGAGTTGTGCTACTTTACGAGGTGGAGGAACCCACGCAAGTTTGGTGTTTGACAGTGTTTCGAGAGAAAAAGAGGCTTGGCTTTATCCCGGCTTATTTCGAAAGAACAGGCTCTTTTCCTTCTTTTGGCCCCCGTATGGCTATTGGTGTTTCAGCCACTGGCCTCACGGACAAAACAGTAAAAAATTGAGACGGCCACGATGGGACAAGTCACAATCATTGTCGTCTTTATCAGTAATACTGCGTAGAGATGACATCGATCAATGTGGATGGTATATAAAGATGAATAACATGTTATGGTATACGTGGATCAACATCACTTGAAACAAATTCTATTGTATATTCAGATTTTATTATTTTTATTCTGTTCATTAGGTCATAAGTCTTAAGTGTTCTAAGCTTTTTTGAGTTTATTTTTTTCTTGTTTGGATTTTATTTTCTTGTTGCGCTGTCTTTTTCTTTCATGCCGATAAAAAAGAGTCGTACAATGTAGCTTGTGGCTATTGATCGCAGTGGGTCAACTGAATGCCCATGCAAGATATCCCGTCTTTCCAGACTTTCTCCTTCAATCCTCTGCGCCACCCCCAGGCTTGTGTATATAAAACCCACACACTCAGGAGGGGAAGAATATGAGAAAAAAAAAGAAAAGTAGAATAAAAAAGGTAGGCTGATAAATGAGAAATAGTAAAAGAAAAGAACTTGGCGTGAAAAAAATTGAAAAAGAATGGCACGGAGAGAGAAGGTGGTCTGAGAGAATAAAGACAAGCCTTTTCAAGTCTGTGTCTCGAGTCTTTAATGTGATGCCGTTGGTCGTCGCCTTCCGGGTGTTTTGGAGTGAATATAGACGTTGACAAAAAAGGAGTAGGCGAGATTAATCCGGAAGAGATGAGACAGTAGTGGCGAGAGGTGCTGTCGACTCGTTGGATGTCGTCGAAGCGGATCGTATCGTTTATACGCGGCCAGTGCGGCCACCGCCACGCTGAGGCAGAGACCATGGCTTAGCACAGATGATCTCGCCTTCGCTGTAGGCCCAGAAGTACACAGACATGCCGACGACGTAGTAGATGGCGGCGTTAGTGCCCTGGTAGAGCAGGACCGCGGCTAGAGATGCTAACGGGATGACGGCCAGGCGGGACTCAAGACTGCGGTGTATGGCTGTGCCGGCAATAAAGCCCAGAGGCCACTCCCATGCAAGCATGAAAAGGCCCAAGATTACGTTGATAATCTGCAATATCGGAACGGGCTTGACGATGGGGTCAAGGTTGCGGGTCAAGAAGTCCCAGAAGACTTTGGGCCAGAAGAAGCCCTCAATGGCAGCAGCCACTTGGTCTGTGTGTTGTTAGTAGGTATTCAAAGTATAGTGTTGTCGCAGTGTGGAATGTAAATGATCCTTCCGCCAGAACAGGAAATAAACGTACAGGCTGCGGCAGTCAGGACAATGAGTCTTGCCCAGTGGTTCTTGATAAGACGACCCATGATGACGGTTTAGGATGTGATATGATGATGCCGGGTCGTGGTATATATTGTTGTCGATGTGAATCGTTTCCTCTTTTGGTAGCGGTGATATCTCGATGTATTCTCGGTACTCTTTGTCGTCGATTTCTTGTTTCTGACTCTCGGTTTGCCGATTTCTAGGACGCTTTCTTTTTGAAAAATCCCAAATAAAACCCTGTCGGGTAGCCGAAGACAAAATGAGAATAAACAGCTGGTGTTTTTGGTGAGAAAAAAAAAGTATCGAGATAGAAGCGAAGGTGGTTGAAAAAACAAGCAGGTATCCGGACCCGCGAGAAAAAAAAGACGGCGTAAAAAGGGTGTTGAAATTACAGGTCGAAGAAGAAGCGAAGTAAAAGAAAAGACAACAACAACCAGTGTCGATATGAAAGAAGGCTATCGACAAAAGCGAGTGCACAGCGCTGAAGAAAAGAAGAAGAAAGAAAAGAAGAGGCAAAAATAGAACGAAGAGAGAAAGGGAAAAGAAGAGAAGGATGGGATTATGAAAACTGGTTGTCTCGAGGTTTTTCTTTTCTCTTCGCTCATGCAGGTCCACCACCCAGAAGCCAAGACTGGTTACGGGGGTGGTGGCCTTGGTGGGTGTGGCCTTACTAGATGGGCTGCTCTGGAGAGCGCATACGTGCCCCAAGGGCAGTACCCGAGGCCGGATGTCTCGTGTATCAGACGGTCCAGTTTCCGACGAGGGCCCGTGTCGGATGTTTGTGGGTTGATGCTGGTATGGGTATTGGGGATATTGGTATTGGGGGTGGAGGTGAAGGTGTAGCAGTGGGGAGTGGTAGTGGGACAATGGGGACTTGAAGGTGGATGCGTTGGTTGCTGTAGCTGCTGGTTTGGGCGTAAGTGGTGCTGGTGTTTCTGATGTTTCTGTTTTGTGTGCTGCTGATGGGGCCTACTGTTTCTGCGACAGTGTCGTTCGTTTGCAGTCCACGTTCGGGCTATCTGATCTATGACAACAGCGGGCATCCGAGCGGCATAAAGCAGCTACTGTTTCTGGTACAGAAGGAGAGAAAAAGGAGACGGCCAAGCCAAGGCGTATCTCCGTGGGACGAGGGGAGTGATTTGCTGGGGAGGCGAGGTTCTCAAAGAGAGAGGCTCTGCTGATAACCCAGGGGTATGGGTTGACCGGGGAGTGGCATATAGTATGAGAATACGGAGTACTAGAGAATGGAGACGGGGGCAGTCCAAAAGGCGTCAAGATGGCGGAATGGCGAGGGGCCGGATGGGAAAGTGTCGTCGAGATCGATGTTCGAGATGGGAAACTTGCATCAGGTATGGGGAAGTTTATAATTCCGGTCTGGGAGTCTTTGGAATCTGAGGCAAGGCAAGGCCAAAGAGACAAAAAAGTGGATGAAAGGGGAACGGAGAAGGAACAAGAAAGGGTATCAATGGTATCAAGATTCAGAGTAGCAGAAAGGGGGTATCAACAAGACAAGACCCAGCAGGGGAGAAGGCTGTGGGCAGATGGGAAGATGATGGGCGAGAGTTGACTATGATCGAGTGCAAGACCACGGACGGAGACGTGCTGCATGAACAATAGAGTTTGAAGATCAGACACAGGGCCGGGTTGATGGCGGACGGGGGTGGATTTCAAGGAGGCGGAGCACGGAGGTTGAAGAGGTTGAAGGGGTGGAAGTGTGTCTGACAAAAAGGGACGATAGAGTGAAAGAAAGAGACTGAAAGATCGAATGGCTGAAAGGCTGCAAAGCTGCAAGAGTCAAAGAATTTGGACCAGGAGACAGTTTGGAGACAAAAGATGGCAGCTTGGCCTTTTTGGAAACACTTTGGAGTTTGATAGTCGACAAGGGAGCAATATGGGGGGAGGGGGCCGAAAGAGAGCGAGGGCCGGTCCATATGTAGTTTTTGAACTTGCAGAGTTGCGTTGCGTTTTTTCTGCAGTCCGTGGGAAGGCAATCAAGCGGCGGTAGTGCCACCCGCATGGGCTGCATATATTGGCGGTTTCTTTGTTCTCTTCTGTCTCTTTTGTCTCTTTTCGGGTCCCTCTTTTCTCTTCCTGGCCTCGTCTTGTTCGGCTGCAGGCCGGCGGCTGGCCGCGTGCAAGTGACGACGCCTCGCAGCAGCTCTGTCCCGCAAGTGATCGAGCAGGAAGAATGGATTAATCCCAGCATGGCCAGATCATTGGGCATTGGCTGGGCATTGGCAGGGCAATCTCTTGGGCGACATGTCCACTCACCCATGGGCCCTCGCCAGCCACGGCCGCGGCACACTAGACCAGGCCATTGTGAGGGCGAGAGAGGACGAGAGAGGACGAGAGAGCGACAGTCAAAAAAGATCTCGGCGACTGCGGAAAGGGGAAAAGAGGTTAATGCCTGCCACCCTTGCAAACGCCCTCCCCCCACGATGTGGGCAGACAGAAAAGTGACGACAAAGCAGTGCAAGCGGTGCGCCAAGCGTGTGATTGGGACGGCGGTGGGTGGAGAGAGAGTTGGAGAAATGGGTGCAGAACTATCACAGTATGCAGAAAAGAGAGAGCAGACACAAGAGGCTCGAGATGTTACTGTGTACGGAGTAAGAGACATCAACAAAAAACTGGGGAGGCAGTCACACCCCTGCCCTGCAGCTTCCCACCCCTGCCAGTTCTGGGCGGTTAGAGGTTTGGAGTGCTGGCCAATGAGGACAGCGAATGGCAGTGGGCCGTGCCTGCAAAGTGGCAGGTGTGCTTGTCTTTTTTGTCTTATTGTGTCATTTGGGCCTCGTTCCCAGGAGCTCCAAGCAACCCCTGTTTCCATTTAGGTTGCTCCTTCCCGCCCCTGACGGCAGCGCAACGAGGTGCTGGCGGAGTGGTGGTGGCCGGTCGTGGCTTCCTGCTTCCTCGTGAGAATCAATCATACCCAGCTTGGGGACAGCTTCCCATAATAGAAGCAGCCCACTTGTTCTCGATAGATATTTCCATAACCTCAATGCTGTGTATGTACATGTACGACGTACGACGTACGTCGTACTCCGTACAGGGAACCTTTCGTCGCCCTACCCCTGCCCCATTGTCTGCAGACTCGTGCATCACACACAGTTTGATTCGCGTGCTAAGGTGCGCTCGTTTTCTTGTATTCTCACTCTGTGTCGCTCTCGCCCAGCCAGCGGGAACGGTCCTCCTTTGGGGGCGACATCTGTTTGTGTGAGGATTTGTGTGAGAATGTATGTACTCCGTACTGGTCATGTACTCCGTACATTGCCCTCCGAGCGCCTCGCCTAGGACCTCTCTGCGGAGCAGTCGTTCCTTCCCTGGGACGACTCTCGTCGCGCTGGCTATCACAGAGTTGGGTTGTGGGTTGTGGATTGTAGGTTGTGGATTGTGGGCTGGGAAAGAGCGATGGACCACCACATAGTTCGACATCAAACTGAAAACATGCCATCGCAACAATGAGCAGCTAAAAACCAGCTGATGAGATAACAGAAAAGAAGACAGGACGACAGACACGACAACGAACTGAAAATGCCAAACTTTACTCACCTTTTGAGTTCTGCCCTCAAACACGCTGAGACGACGATCTGACAGACCCTCTGACAGACCCTCCCATGAACGGCGCCTCGCCAAAGAACCTGAAGTAAAAATGGTTTGAAGGGTGGACACCCGCCCCCATTTTTGGCGTATTTTTGGCGTCAGGGTGCCTCGGTGTGGTGTGTGCGGCACTACGCATTAGTTTGACTGGCACCCCTGTCGTCGCCAGGAGCGAGAGTGCTGACGGGCGCTGTCAGTCAAAAGAAAGCCAGCAAGAACAACAGAAATACAAAGTCTGTCACGTGAGGATATTGGTTCTTGCCTGACAACGCTATTTACTAGCAACGCGGCACGTCCCCGCTAGAGGCCAATCACTCACCTGGAAAGTGCAAGTAGTCTGTAATAGTGTTGAAGGAATCACATTGGTCGTACGTCCCTGCAAACCATGTCTGCGACTGTGCATTCTGGCCTGCTATTTGGCACAGCAAAATACGTCGTATACGTCGTATTGTGTACAGATTTGCGACGAGTTCTGCCTCTCATTTCGATGCCGAAGAGAAAATACGACATTCGCCGTTTGTTACGAACGGTGTGTGATTCCGTTCCGGCTCGTTCGTTCCTTCCGAGTCCACGATATCTCCTGATCTGGACATCTAAGCAATATCCCTCGCTCTTTCCTTTATGAATACCTTTTCTCTTTATTATCACGTCCGCGTGACCCGTGTCCCCGAATAAGGAAGAAGGATCGCACACGTCCATTGTGCTTTGGTTCCTTCCGTTTGTGCCTCTCTTCGACATGCTCGCTTAACTGCATACCACCTCTCTCCCTCTCTGTCCTCCCACTCTGTCCTCCCACTCTGTGATTACGGAGTCAAAATGCCAATCAACGTGTTGCACGCTACACCGCTTCTCTTCCATAATCTGCATCTTTCCCTTTTCTGGGGTTTGCTCAGATCCTCTCATAAAGCTGCCAGACCGAATAAAAAGCACGAATTGAAAATGTGCACAATTGTTATTCCTCTGCCCTTGCAGCGGGTGCGATCTCTGTGCCACCACGATCAGCCCACCTTCTCTGAGCGCCACGGTCCGCCACGAGCAAAATGAGAGTCCAGCCGACTCACAATACAAAAAGAAAGGCTCGTGATCTTTCAAATACCTTACTTGCCCCCAGTCGCCCACCTGACCTTTCTCACCGTACTCGTATTATTCTGTATTTCGTAGTTCGTAATCCGTGCTACTCTCCAGCCACCTCTCACTGGACGGTCCCGCACCTCTTCATCCAGTCGCATATCAGCATATCAGATGCTTCGTGGTGGGCATATCTCTCGACCATTATGGCCGGGCACGTTCACCACGATGTCGTTGTCGACTTACACGGGTGACTTACACCATTTTTTTTTTACCCACGTCCAAGCGGGCCCCGCCATTCACATTTTTATTCTTCTATCCGAAGATTAGCTCGCCCCACAGGCAAGCGCTAGCGCTCTTCCGGCTTAGCCTGGGCGGCTGCACAGCGCAGCTCATTGGTTTAGCGCTGGGTCTTCCCGCCTCTCCACCACCGCTATTTCCTCTCTTGGCGACTGTGTACGCCGTACTCCGTATTGGACCCCAATCTCAACCTCAACCTCTCTTTTTCTCAGCACACACCTGATCACCGCGGCCGCGGCCGGCATCGTATTGAGTTTATTGATTTCTCTGCATTTTCACTTGCTGCACACTTCTCAGCCAATCCTTCCTTGGTCACGCTCGCCTCGTTCAACAAAATGAATCCCCATCGGGTCACCAAAAGTCGCCGAATCATGGTCCACGTTCTCGAGTTGACAATCGTACATTGCCATATCAATCAAATCACCTTGCAGTACGGAGTAGGTCTATTATTCTTCCAGAAATAGAAACACGATCTTTGTGACCCTGCGGAGAGGTCTGTCCGGGGATGGCTCTACATTCGGACTGTCGACTGAAGATATCATACGAACGTAGTGGAGGACAAGAAGAAAAACAAAAGGAGAGGAACAACTCATGAGAATACGACTTTGACATGACAAGAACACGATTAAAGTTGCCAACCGAGAGTACTCCGTACCTCAACCAAGATACAGTGCTCCGTGCTTTTGCGAATTTGACAGACAGCGGACGGCACGGGAAAAGAAGGAACACGGAACAACAAAAAAATAAAAGGCAATATCGTCCCGTGCAAGCAAAGAGAACCAGTCAATCTGCGTTGTACTTATGCCGTAGACAGAGTGCTCCATTTCCTGCCGCGCCGTCGTCCATTTCCTGTCTGCTTCTAACTTTTGGCCCCATCATGCCACGAACATATCGTATTTAATACCTTTTGTTTATTATCCTCAACTGAATGGCCAGATGTACGACATAGTGCGGGAGGTATCTCGCACATGCAAAGAACTACTCATCATGGGGCATCACGATGTCTTGAACTAGTTCCCTCTTCACCGCTTCGTAGCTCCATTGGTGGAAGCCCTGTTTTTAGAACTGAAAGACAATCACGAGTTTCCCGCGTTCGCACATTCTTGGCTCTTTTTCTTTATGCCTCACTTTTTGGGCCCTCTTCGGCCTCTTATCATCCCGCACTTTACTTGAAGGAGTTGAAATGATTGAAATGATTTCAAAAAAAAAAAAGGTCGACTGGTCTCTACACACATATGAGTGGCGCCTTTTTAGCTTCTTTTGTCTGTTCGACGCCGTAGGATGTTATTTGTGCCCATACGAAAGACCACGACTGTGATTGTGATTACAACTGTGCGGTGAGGGAGAGAGCCGGAAAGAGCCACGATAGAGAATAAGAAACAAAGTATATCTCCATATCGTGGGGTCACTCAACGTAATGTGAGCCAAGACTGTCTTGAGAAAAAAGACTCCGGCTAGAGCGGTAAGAGAGGCTGAGCAGGATGTAAAAAGAAAGAGAGGGTCGGGAAATAAGACACTTATTTTGGCTCTGAATGATTGAGAAGAGATTGAGAAGAGAGAAGGGAATGTCACGGGTTATTGCTCGAGTCGGGACCGGATAATAAAAGCACAAGGTCGCTGCATGATATGGACTACACAGATCTGATGAAGGCGCTTGGGAATGGCAGCGTCAGCGACGCATGCCCCTTTCATGAGCATCTACATACATCGTGAGAAATGACATGGAACTCATGTACAATTGCCTTTGGAGTGAAAGTAAAGTGCATTGTAGCAAGATTGAGAATGGCCGTTGTGTAGTTGCAGTCTCGTGAAGGCGCTTGAACGCCTTTTTGGGCAGCCTTTCCTCTCTGCGTCGCCCCCTTCCAACCACCCATAGCCGCCGACAAACGCTGTGGGAGGCAGCCACAACCTCCTGTCAGCAAAACATTGCCAGCGCCTCCAGAAACCAGACCATTGGCCTTCTTTGGCCCCTTTTCGAAACCCGTGTACAACCCACACTGCAATAAATAGAAATACATTGTTTCGCAAAAAAGAACCTAGAAAAAGAAGGAAAGAAAAACAGAACAAAAAAGAACACGACATAGGAAGAACAATGGGAATGCGACAGTAACGCCCGGCTGGTTCTCTTTCACGAGGGACGAGCCGCCGACTAGAACAATGGGAGATCGGCAAGCCTGCATCAAGACCTACCATTTGGGGGCGGTAGCACAACGTCTTCCGAGATGCAGCCTATCCGACGACCTGCAGAGTCTTCGGATGCGGCCAGTTTCTCTAGAAGAAGAAGAAGAAGGAAAGAAAGAAGAAGGAAAGAAAGAAGAAGGAAGGAAAACAAATGGGAACACAAAAGGGACCATTGGAACGTAAAGTTGCAGTCGGGCTTCTCCGTGAACGGTAGAACAACGTGAACAGCACCCGATGACCATGCCGGCTCTTTAAAAGTCGGCCAGGTGCGAGGCATCCTCCGCCCCCAAGAGTTCTTCAAGTTGGTGCGGGCTTCGTTCTCTGAGGTCGGAGCAGACGAGGATCACGTCCTGTAAAGTGATGACGGGCTGGTTTATGGCCGCTTCTGTGGCAGCGACCAGTTGCTTCCCGCCTTCGATCGACAGCGGCACCGGCTCTCCAAAGTAGATGCGCACCAGATCTTGTAGAATTTCGCGAGTATGGTCTTCGGTCCGTCTTGGCATCGTGATCTGGCCACAGAACGCCGCGAGTGCAGCTGGCAAAGTGGCCACGAAAGTCAGCGGAAGGATAGATAGGTCAGTGTCGCGGAGGCTAAAAGTAGAATACTGTTAGTAATGTTCTTTGTATATTTTTACATTGACCACGACGTCACTGACTGCCTCCTTACTCGAGTTGCAACCGTTTATACGCTGCCATGTTGTGTCCCTCACCGTCGCCTCGCGAGAGCAAGAAAATGACAACGCCTCCAAGACTGTTCTTTCGCTGAGCAAGCCGTTGCAATTTCTTTGTCAGCCCCGACTGGCCGACATCGCCAGGTGCCACAAGGAGAAAGCGAATAGTGTCGTCGGTGCTTTCAGCGGCTGCATTCTTATCTGCGGTTGCAATGCGTACGGCCAGATCATGGGAACTAAGTCGAGCCTCCTCCTAACGAGGCTCAGCCCGTCCAGCCCGGAGCAAAGGGATGACCGGAGCCCAGTCGGGACGTTCCTGGATGGAGGCACAAAATATCATCTCAGCAATTTTGGCACGCGGAGTATTGGGGGAGGTTACTGGCGTAGACGACGGTGGCACTGCGTTTGGTCTCCCATTTGGAGTTTGATGTGGACGCGGCCTTGGTGCCAGTGCAGGCAAAGCCATCGAGCTGGATACGGCTGACAAGTCATGCCGATGCTGAAGCGGTCGGGCTGGCGTTCTCGTTTTTGCGAGAATCGTGTTCACATTGGCACGGCGAGGTTGGGGCGCTGCTGGCCGCCGGAGCGATCCCGACGATGAGGCAAGTTGATGGTTCATGAGGAGTGGTGTCTCTCGTTGGGGGCTCTAAAAGGCCTGGTCTATGTACAAATGAGATCTATAAACAGAAGAGTGTATGTGCAGAAGGGAAAGAAGCAGGGTACGACTGCGGTCTTGCAGTTGCGGGTAGTTGTGTGATGTTGTTGCGATGTGGTGATGTGGTAATAGTATGCAGTCGTAAGAAGTGGGAGATGTTCCTTTTTTCTCCCTCCTCTTTTCTCCCCTATTATGTCATGTGCCCCCTTCCTTCCGTCAAAGGCCGGCTACCAGTCGTGGTTTCCAAGACTGGACTTTCGGGGTCGCGCTTTCTCGATCACGCCCATCGGCGGACTGCTAGGACGCGCCTTCCCGAAACGCCCATCCAAAATCGGCATCCGTACGGGGTGTATGTCCATCCTCCACCCCCTTTTCTGCCCGTCTCCATGCGCCTGATCAAACACAATATCACGCCATTATCCCAACTCTCCTATCATAATGCAGTCACCGTCGCCACCTGCGTCTCCGGTTTTGCCTCTGCCTCTGTCGGTGCTGGTGGCAACAGCGGTTGCTTTGTCTTCGGGTCGCGGAAGCCCCTTAGCGCGGACTCCATGGCAAGAATGCGGCTCTCGCGTATCCGTTCTCTGCGGGCATACTCTTCTTCGGCCGACCGCATCGCCTCCACCTGGTCTGCAAGTTCCCGGATACGCTCCGCGTTGGCATCGGGCTTCACTGACGACCGGTAGTACTCGTAGATAACGAGTGCACTGGCAATCAACAGGATGAAACCGTCACCAAGAACGTCGGCAAACAAATCGACGGCTTTGGCTTCTGGCAGCGGCCGGAACTTGCGTCTCCATACGCTCGCGCCTGGGTTCATGATTGTTGCGGTGGGGTGCGACTCCTTGGCGGTCGTGCCGTACTTGGCCCGGTCGGCGTCGTCCTTGGCCTTCTCGCGCGTCTCCTTCTCTACCTGCTCCTTCGTTTTGGCAGTCGGTGCCTCAGCAGCCTCGGCCTTCTCCTTGGCAATCTTGTCGGACTTGCTATTGCGCAGTAGCGCCACAGACATGCGCATGTTCAGCTGGTGGATGTGCTGGCCGTACCGCGCGGCAAATCGGCGAAAACCTTCATGCTCATGAGCGCGCACCTTGATGCGGTTCTGTTCGGGAGCATTTGAGTTAGCAGTGAGCACAAAGCAGCCTTGGCGACAGCATTCCTATCTACAACTGCTAACCGCCCCCGGGGTTCCAGCAGCATATCGTATCACCTACCGCGCCATATTTGGAAATGTGCCGCACGAAGAGCGCACCGAGCTTGAAGAGAGGCAGGGCGACCATCTTTATGGGAGGTCAGGCTGGCAAGCAGTCTACCACAAGGCCGGTCGCCGGAAAATCAGAGTTCGGAGAGAAGAAGGGAGGAAGAGGGTGTCGCTTATCGGTTCGCGGGGATCATTGCCGGTTTTCCGAAATAGAAATGAAAAAGGAAGGAAAGTCGGCCTGCTCAAAATCGCCAATTGGCTGTTAGCAGAGCTCCCCGTCGGCCACGATCAACAGATTCGACTCCGGAGCGCAGCACACACACATACTTACAATCACCTCGTCCGAGTCTGCACCCATTCGTCGTCGGCAGAAAGGCTGTGACGTGCAATTGCGCATCGCTCAAACGTCAGCCTGGCAGAATAGCTGGAGACTGCAGAGTAAGAAATATTAGGTAATCATTCCGAGAGCTACTGACCAATCACAGTACTGCCCTGCTCAACTGCCACAGCTGCCAAATACAGGCGACTAGCATGTTGCTCAGCAACCAACGGCCCCATCCGACGGCCCCAGTGCTGTTACTCTGGACTTTTGCTCGCGTTCTTTCACGGCATTGTTTCTTTCCTTGCCCTCCACGTCCACACCTCCTTTGACCTCCGACGACACACAACACGGCACTCTTCATTTTTCACGATACCCAGGTTTGTTCGCGTTTCTTTTCTTCCGCCGCTTTGCTTTTTGGCTTTTTGAGCGTCGTTGTTCATCAAACAAGTCTTGATTTTCGGTGAGCTTCTTCTTTTGTTTATTTTCTTTTCTCACCCCCTTTCTTGTCTTTTGTTCATTGCCCATATTCTCTTTCCAACATCAATCGAGGTGTCTCTGGTGTGGATGGCGTCTTATTGTGTTTTTAAATCTTTTTGAGACTTCCCCCGTCTCTTCTTCGCTTCATCATCCTCTAACCGCCAATGTAAACAAAACAACAGAAACATCGACACATTCATCACTACGCATTTCCCAGTCTGTTTGTCAACAACAGGCCGTCGATTCTCCCACTCAACCAGCGACAAAAGAACCGACAGTCAATTCAGTCCGCCACGGATGATCAGCCACGACCGCAACACCACGAAGGGATCCAGCAAGCAACATGGTTGGAAAGGGCATCGATATGGAGGCGCTGTCGCCTAGGGATGCCAACGCCAGGCGTCCTCGCACCAACGTTGCCGATCTTAAGACAAAGGCAGCCGCGCAGCTCAAGGCGAGCAAAGACAAGGAGCACCCGCCGCCGCCACCACCCAATGTGACGGAGCCGCCAAGTGCAGACCGTAAGGATGGCGCCGTCTACCAGGTCGGCAAGCTGCTCGGCAAGGGTGGCTTTGCTGTCTGTTATTCGGGCACGCTGGCCGGCACGAAGAAGCTGTATGCGCTCAAGATTGTCAAGAGCAAAATGCCGACCAAGATGGAGCAAAAGGTGAGAACAGGCGACATCCTATAAGAAAAGAACAAACGGCGGTAAATGCTAACATTTTCCAGTTCCAAACCGAGCTTCAGATCCACTCCAAGATGCGCCAGGTGAACATTGTCCAGTTCTTCCGCGCCTTCTCATTTGAGAGCTCAACATACCTCGTGCTGGAGCTGTGCCCCAACGGCTCGCTCATGGACATGGTCAAGCGCCGCAAGGGTGTCACCGAGCCCGAGGTGCGCTTCTACGCCGTCCAAATTGCCGGCGCGATCAAGTACATGCACGGCAAGGGCATTATCCACCGCGACCTGAAGATGGGCAACATCTTCCTCGACAAGAACATGAACGCCAAGATTGGCGACTTCGGCCTTGCTGCTCTGCTAGTTACCGGCCGCGATATGCAGACCATCCGGCGCACGACGCTCTGCGGCACGCCCAACTACATTGCCCCCGAGATTCTGGAGAAGGGCAAGAAGGGCCATGACCACATGGTCGACATCTGGAGTTTGGGCATCATCATGTTCGCCATGCTCACGTCCAAGCCGCCATTTCAGTCATCAACCACGGACGAGATCTACCGCCGCGCAAAAGAGCGTGACTACGAGTGGCCAGAGGGTGATGGCCGCTTCATCAGCGAGGAGGCCAAGCACGTTGTGGCCTCGATGCTGCAGGAGGCACACATGCGCCCTGACCCCGACGCCATTGTCGAGCACCCTTTCTTCGTCACTGGCTACATGCCCACGCCGGCTGACATGACCGTCCGTCTTCGTGAGCTGCCGCCCGAGCACGACGTCTTCTACCAGCACCCTGTCAGCCGCCGCATCCAGACCCAGAGCCTCGAGACTCTCAAGGAGATGTGCGATACCTGCAACGTTGGCCCGTGGAACCCGACCAAGTTTGTGTCCAAGCCCGTCTGGCGCGAGATGGCTGCCGAGGAACAGGCTGGCCTGACTCCGGCCATCCCTCTGTCCGACGAGATTGTGTACCGCCCGTTCGAGAGCTGGCTCCAGGAGAACCAGCTCTTCCAGGGTGGTAGCAGCACGAGCGCAAACAGCAGCAGCAGGTACGGCACTCACCAAAAGCAGCAGGGGACTGCACAGCCGTTCTTGCCCATCACCTCTTCCTCCTCAGTACCATCACTCTCCGTCGCGCCTCAGCCGCCACTGGCTGAGTGGTCAACCCAAACCGCCACCGTTGTCGCAAACGCTATGGAGGCTTCTGCACAGCGCTCATCTGCAGCAGCGACCCTTTCTATGGCACCGGCAAGCCTGCTTCGTGCGCCTCCACAAAGCTTTGCCGCCCAGCAGCGGGCACAAGGCCGTCCCACAAGAGGCAGCGGCCTCACCGAGACAGCGCAGACTGTCACTGCCACCACTACCCTCACATCCACCACCACGACCGCAACACTCCCTACTTTGTCTTCTTCCACCGCCATCTCTGAAGCAGCACCTGCACCCGGTCTGGTCCGGCGACCGTCTGCACGGCGAGATATCCCCCTTGGAAACGGCCTGTCTCTTCAAGCACGTGAGCAGAGAGCCGCGGCGACAAAGTCGACATCGACAACATTGACCACCAGCCGTTCCCGCACTCTCCTCCCTGGCAGTAAGCCATCAGCTACCATGTCTTCAATAGAGAAGAGGGCCTCTGCGCGCAGTGCTGCTCTTGCAACAGCCGAGTCCGCACCCACCATTGGTACTAGCGCTGCGCCGTGTACGGCCAAGATCACGCACAGAGACGACCTGGCCCCAGGCGTGGAGAGACTATCGCTCTTTAACCCCTCAGAAATCCAGGAGCGCATTCTGAACAGCGAGCCGGATACTGTTCTCCTGCGCCTTCGCAAGCTGCAGGCCGAGCTAGATCGTGCACTGAATGCGCGCACCATGGCGTTCATCTCGCCGACCCGCGACAAGGCCCATGCGACACCGCCGCAGATTGTTGTCAAGTGGGTCGACTACACCAACAAGTTCGGTCTTGGCTACATCTTGAATGACGGCAGCATCGGCTGCATTTTGCGCTCGATCCAGGTTGACTCCTCCAGCTCCGCAGGCGGCGAGTCTGACAAGGAGCCTGGCCACCTGCCGCCAGCATGTCTACTGATTCACGGTGCAGAGCGACACATCCTGCGTCGCGAAGACCCTAGCTACGCCGACCGGCACCAGATTGTTCCCATGTCCTCGTCCGGCAACGAGGGCATCTACTTCTACGAGAACAACGGCGAGCAGGGTCTTGAGCGTGTGCGTGTTGACCCGAACCGCTTCCGCGTCACAGTTGATTCGCGCACTGGTGCAGCTGGCAAGCTGTCTGCTGGCAAGGATGTGTACGACCACCGCAAGCGTGAGCGCATTGTTCTGTGGAAAAAGTTTGCCAACTACATGCTGGCGTACGGCCGCGAGCTGGACGGAGGCACCGATGAGCGGGCTAACGACCGCGCACACAAGGCACCCGCAGCGACCACGGACCATTCCACCATCCCGAGCGACGTTGTCACCTTCTACCAGCGCTTCGGCGATGTCGGCTGCTGGGTCTTCTGCGACGGCCACCTGCAGTTCAACTTCCCTGACCACACCAAGCTTGTGATTGATTCTGCGGGTGTTTGGTGCCACTTCTGGCACCTGCCCGCCGAGGCAGCCCAGCGTCTGGCGGCCACAGGTCTCCTGGAGGAGGCAGCCCTTGACGAGCGCAGTGTGCTTTCTTACCCGCTGCAGACACTGCTCAACTTTGGCGTTGGCAGCTCGGGCTCGAGCTCGGCAGCTTCTCTGACGAGCGGTGCATCCACATCAAGCAGCCGTCGCCGGCCTGTGATACACCCTGACTTGCAGGGCATCCCTGCGGCCAACGACTTTCGCCGCAAGGTTGAGTTTGTCCGCGGTGTGGTGCGGGAGTGGGTCAACAACGGCGGCATGGGCAACAGCGACATGAGCCGTGCTCGCCGTCTGAGGTGGACTGGTACCCGTGAGACTCTGAAGATGGTCCCCGGCACGACAGCGCCTACGCCTGTTCCAGCCGCCAAGCACGTCTGGGTGACGATTGGTGCCCGACAAGGTGATATCCGCCTGTCGGCCCTAGTTGATCCCCGCCGGCCCAACGATATTGGACCGGATTTGGAGGAGAAGAAGTAATGAGATTGAGGTGGATGGGGCATGGCGACGGATAGAGATGAGATGTCGTTGTGGAGTTTTCTCGGTGTCTATTTCTGGATTTCTGGGAATTTTTGGATTTCTGATGCCCTCGCAGTCATGACTTGCTTTTTTGCGTTGTCTTTGTTTGCTCTTGCTCTACCTTCCTGTTTCTCTACGTTTGGTGGTATGACCTCCCGAATTGCGTAATGTCTGATTTTGTTGTTGTTTTGACTGTTCTTTTCTAAGTTTCTGAGAATGTCGGTTCTGTCGTTTTCGTTTTCGCTTTCCGTTTAGAGTTGCTCGTGGCGTTTCTGAATTTCAGCTCCTTTTTGGGATTTTGTGTACTTTATTCTTTTCTGCTACTGGCTATGTCCTTCTCCTATTGCCAGTAAAGATTAACATCACGATTCTTGGAAGCCTGTTTTTGCACGTTCTTGTCTTGGGAACAGACTGATATGTTCAAAGTGATGTCGAATTAATATAAATGTCTCAAGTATGAGCAGGTCTTGTGTTTGACCGACAACGAGACCCATTGACATGAACGAAAGAAGAAAAGAAGAAGAGAAAAGGGGTATTTCCGTCCCAAAAGAACCCGGACGTCGTCGTCGCGTATATCATATCATGCAAGCGAAGGGGAAAAAAAAGAAGAAAAGAAGAAAAGATCAAAGATCAAAGAAGAAGAGCCCGGCAAGTAGCGCAGAAACCAGCAAACGCGAAGATGCAATGAAAAAATGAGAAGAAAGCAAAAGAAGAAGAAGGAAAAGATGCATGCAACAATGGCAGTGGAAGATCCACAAAAAGTACAAAAGAAATGAAGCAGGAATCTGTCTGTTGGTAATACAGCGTTCCTGTCTAGAAAGGGCTCATGGACGACACAGCAGCTGCTCGCAAGCGGCGTCGTGTAGCGCGGCTACGCTGCCGGTAGGACCGTCCATGCATATCGGGCCAGTCAAAGTCAGCGTAGCCAGGCATGCCCTGGATGGGCGTCTCGTCAAAGGTAGCCGCAGCCGAGAGGAAGCCCTCGCGTTCAAAGTGCAAAAGGCCGCCGCGCATCGGATCGGTGCAGAGCGCAAACAGGTCTTGGCCACTCTCGGAGAAGCTGAGGCCGGCTAGCTCGCCAAAGACATCGAACTCCTGGCGTTTGTCAAACGTCTGCGCGTCGATAATATGCAGAATATCGGCCTCCTCGGCAGCCACCAGCACACGCTTGCCCGAGCCGGCAGGCGAGAAATGCAGGCTGCGAGCGCCGGCCATGGTGGTGCGGAGTGTTACGACGGGCGTCCAGATGCCCGAGGCAGTCGATGTCTTGCGAGCATCCCAGATCTTGATGGCGCGGTCCTGGTTTCCCGTGGCAATGGTATACCCATCGTCGGCCCAGGCACAGGCAAAGCCGTAGTCGGCGTGGCCGCCCAGCGTCTGGACAACATTAGGCGCCGATGGACCGTCAACATCCATCGTGCTGCGCTCCTGCTCGGCGGTCACAATGTAGGCCTGGTTGCTATCACCAACCACAACACGCAATCTCTTGTCGGGAGAAGCCGCCGTGCAATTGACGGCGAACTGGAAATAGTCATCAGAGACAATCTCCTGCGTCCCGAGATCCATGACGCGCACGTGCGAGTCGTTGGACGCAAAAGCTGCCAGTGGTCCACCGGACCGGCGCGCGCTGTGGATCTGAATATGGTTGGAGATTCCGCTGCCCAGGTTCTTGAGCGTCCCAAACCTCTTACCGCCGGAACCGGAACTAGAATTCGCGTCGCTGTACTCGGAGTCGATATTCACTGTGCAGTATTCGCCGTTAAAGCCACCCGACACGAGAGCACCTTGTCCGGCAGCAATGGTGGAGATCTGGATGTATAGTTCCGAGGGATATCGCAGGGCGACTTCGGTCCTGTTTGTCGTAAAGTTGTATTGGCGGACAATGCTTCGTCGATCGGCATAAAAGACGCGGGATTTGGACGGTGCAGCCAACAGGTTGCGGAGCTGGAAGTGTGCCAAGTAAGGCGCCTTTCTCATCTTCATCTTGCGGAACTGGAAATACGACTCGGTGTTGTGCGGCATAAGCTCTGATCGGCGTGGCTGGAAGAGGGAAAAAGCAGTTAGTAAGGATTACAAAGACAAAGGCAAATAAAAGGTAAATAAGGAGAGCATGCCGGCCCCGGGGCTTTTCGACTCACTATCCATGCATCTTGGTGATCAGAGCAGTAGTTTATATACCTCCTCTGTCTGAACGTGCGTGCCTCGCGACGTGTGACGCCCATCGCTGCCCATTCGATGCCCTGGTAGTCGCAGTGGTCTCCGGCGAGGTCTGCGGCGGTAACCTCATCGACGTCGGTGTGAATTAGCTGGCTCAAGCCAGTCGAACTGGGGACGACTGTAGGCACCGGGCCTCTTGGCGTTGGCACACCCCGGACGTTGAACTGGGTACATGCTTGCCAGTTCAGCAAGAAGCGCTCCAAGTCCGCGTTTGTCGGGCTCAGTTCGCTGTTCAGCAGCGCAGCCGTAGTCGTAAAGGCTACCGGCGCCGCCAGGCCCAGAGGCAAGCCGAAGCCCATCTCAGACATTGGCCCCGCAAGAGGGTTTTGGGACTCTGCAGATGCTAGTTGTGGCAGGGCTGGGTCAGAAGGTGGGCCACCAGTGGCCGCTCCAGAAGCTGCACCGGCAGCGTCCGGGGCAGGAGGATTTTGCGGCGCATTAAGACCGGACGGGGTGTGGACGCCATGGTGTACGGCATACCCATTTCCATAAGGGACTGTCACGTTGTAGTAGCTTGGAAAAGGTGGAGGAAGAAGTGGCATCTGTGGACCGCCACCCTGAGCGTTTCCGTTACTGTTACCCAGCAGGATGTTTTCCGTATATGATGCGAAAAGGAAGCTTGCAAGGGAGTCGTTTGCTTGGTAAAAGTCCTGCATCATCTGTGATGGCGTGGGAATCATGCTCTGGCCAGCGGTTGGCTGAGAACCAGACTGGTCTGCATCGTCGCCGGTCGTATTCCCGAAAAGTCCTTGCTGGTTATTCCAATACGTGGGAGGCATAGGCAACGCATGCTCTTCGTCGGCTTGAAGTCCGGGCGATGGCAGCATCGTGGGGAGTACCGGTGGACCATGGGCCCAGTCGGGAAGGGGATATGCGGCATGGGCGCTATTAAAGTCGACCTCGAGAGTGTCTGGTGGGACCGGTGCACTTCCGTGGACTTCGTTAGGTACAGAAGGAACAGCATCGGCAACAGCGGGTTCACCACCATCACCAGAGCCACCGCCAGTGGCAGCAGCGCCAGTCTCCACCGTCATATGATCAGTGTCACCCAAAAGAGGCTCGCCGGCCGGACCCGTCTCGGATGCCAGAGTTGTGGATTGCGGCGCTATCCCGTCGTCGGCCAGAAACAGGCTTTCAGAGCCTCTATCGTCATTGGCGGTGGACTCGTTGGACATAGTAGTGGTTGGGAGGAAAAGAAGAGAAGGGAAAAGGCCAGATAGTAAACGAGATCAAATCAGAGATCGGAGGCTGTAGGGCATGAGGCAGGTACTGCCATCAGCTAGTTCATGGTCGCGGCTGGTGAAGGTTGAGCGAAAGTCGACGGCTGACGCCGGCGGTGAGGCCAAAGAGGGCAAGCCGCAAAGTGCGAAGACCAGACGAAGACGAGGCTGAGGGCAGCAACGAGGACGGATGAAGCGTGTCGGGAATGTCGTCGAGGAGGATGTGCGTGGCAAAAGAAGGCAGACTAGACGATGGGAAAAGACAACAAAAACGAGGAGGAGAAGGAGGAGGAGAGAAAGAGCGCCAGCCTCGGCGGTTTCGATTAGGCCGTATCGAGATAGGGTGCGGAGACGGGAGGCGCAAGGACTAAGATGGTGGTTATGGTGTTGTCGTCGGGGTGTACGTCGTATGCGTCCGCAAGGATCACGAAACCTCGGATGGTGCCTGTCGGTTGGAAGAGGCGGAAAGATGTTTTGAAAGATGGGACACGATGTAGAGAAACTTTGAGGGGAAAGATGTCCTGGAGTAAGTACAGAGTAGAGTGGTAAAGTGCAGGTGCGACCGCACAGCTGATGAATGTCTGTACAAGTGGGGAAGGGGCAGTTGAAGCAAACAGAACACTGTGGGCGGAACCGGGCAAGTCGAGTGACTGGACGAACTGCGAGCTAAAGCGTAGTAATGGCGGGCGCTTAATGAGAAAACGGGGGTTGGACTGATCTGTACAGTGGGAAAAGGGAAACGGCAGGCACTGGTGGGGCTAGGCCACATGTCCCATGGCTGGTGCGGCAGGAACGATGGATGTCCGGACCACAAAACGGAAAGAGGTCTTTACTGTGCTCTCGAAAAGTGTGAGGTTCTGCTCTGAATGCTCACAGCTCCTCTAGTTTGTGCGAGTTTCTAGAACTGAACATCGAGGTGGTGTGGCATCGAGAAACTTTGGCAACAAGCAAGATCTTTCCAAAGAAAGAGAGAGTGAAAGAAACAATGCGATTTTGGACTCAGAAGCGAGCGGGAAGAAGAGTGGGGCGGATAGACCATAATGAGCAGCACGCAGTAGCGGCATATGACATCGACGAAGCCCTAGGCTCCGCTGCTTCAGCCGTACCAGTTGCACCTTCTAAAAGCGGTGGCCGACATCAACATTTTGTCGAACGTGCCTTCCAATATCGTAAGAAGAGAAAGAAAGAAAAAAAAATACACTCCGTAGACGACGTGTATTCCACTGCAAATACGTCGCAGCGGTCGCTGTTTCCCTTTTTGAAGAGTTTTGTCTAGCCAACCTTTGTTTTTCGGAAAGAGTGCAGGTGCCCGCTTTCGTTTGCAAGCACCAGGAAGGAACAGACGCCAACCGACGCATGCTATCCGAAAAAATGTGACATATCATGCAAGGAAGAGGCCTTATTGACAGGTCCCTCTTGGGGCCTGGTGCAAACATAGGGTCGAGTATTTCCCTCATAAATGTCGGTTCCATTGTTCTTAACACATTCATCGTACAGTGCCTGTGGGCCTTCCCTTTGGACTATGAAACGAGGCTGGCTTGATTGATAAGAGAGGAAAGAGGAAAGAGGAAAGAGGAAACAGGAAAGGGGAAAGAAATGTGAGCAGTATCGGAACAGCCCCAGGTTTTCTAGAAGAGGAAGGAGAGATGGACGGGAAGAGATAAAAAAGGAGAAAGGGACGCACGGAGCGGATGTGGCAAGTGCGACATGGGGACCAACAAAAAGGAAAGTAAAGCGCAGTTACCTGCCACTTTGGCCTACCAGCAAGAATTCGGCAGGCACAGCATACAGGAAATAAGGAAGGAAGTACCGACTTTTTTACTTCAACGGGCACACAGCAAACGTTTCGTATTAAACCAGAGACTGTTCAGTTCAACTCAACCGAGTAGTTCGTACATATAGGATGGATAGATGATTATGTATGTCGTATTGGCCTGAGTGAGCCAGGCTACCTGCTGGCCTCGGTTCCTGTCCGTCCAGCTTTCACCACTCGTTCGCTTCCTTCATTGTTGGATATATATGGCCCAATAGGTACTTCTAGTATGGAGTACTAGGGATTCTCTTTTGCTGGTTGGCCCAACGGCCACATTGTCCCAATATTCATTGGTGCCCTTTCCGTTTGCGCCTGCGGTGCGACCCGGACCCTTGTCTCTTTTTTTTTCAGATACTTTCAGTGCTTCTTTGAGCTCTCTGAGTCGTCTTTGGCTCCTTCTTGGTCCTATTTTCCCGGTCGTTTTGATTATGGCCTCCTTTTTTCTTGTGCGGTTGGTGTCACACGGCGTGGCGTTGTGAGACCTAGGAAAAGGTTGTGAGGAGGGGGGAAAACACACACTGAGCAGGCCGTATGGTAGGCAACAAAATAAGAGACGGTTTCCCAAAATGGCATGGCCTTGGGCGTTGCGGTCTGTGTAAGAGCTTTCATTGCCTGTCACTGTAGCGTACATCTCATGATGCTTAGCCTAATTCAAATGCGGCGTTTTATTTTTCTTATTCCTGTACACACAGATATACTGCTTGTGTCCTGTCTGGGCTGCTTAGAGTAGTTCTTGACCAGCTTAGAAATATATATGTATCTATATATTCCATTCTGTTTTCTTATTTTGTGGATTTTTTTTATAGAAAATAACAACATTGTGACCTCAGAACCCCATTTTCAGAATTAGAAATATTAGAAACAATAACACAAGGAGCCAACAAAGTCTTTTTTTTTTTTTTTTTTTTTTCGGCATCCTGTATACAGCAGAGGACATACGACATTCTTACGAACATGTCAATTATGTGCCCACCTGCCCAGCTGTCTGTCTGCAGCTGTGGTCGGATGGAAGAAATTAGACAAATAAGAAAAAGAAAGAAAAAGCTACACTTGTGCCACACAGCGAATACGACTAGGTGCACGTCGTACAAGAAGCACATATAGACATGCAGATGCACGTATCCGGCCTGAAAAAAAGGACAGGCAAAAAAAAAGAGAGAGACCGTATTGGGCAGAAATGGGACTTGCAAACGGAGACAACCCAATGAAAGGAGTGTGCAAACGCGGTCTGCACAGTTTCCTTCGTAAAATATACAAAACCAAATAGCAAGATGAGCACTGTGTGCGCGTTAAAATAAAGAGCACAAGTGGAATGTTCTTGATGACCAATTAATTGCAAATAATGATGATAATATTTTCTAGCTAAAAACCAGAGTGGCTTCTACATGGCAGAGCCTGAATTAGATGAGAGACCAGAAAATGGTCATCTGCGTATGTACACCCACAAAATCAAAGACGAGCCACCACCATTAAAACGTTTCCAAGCGTCGATCCAGCGTTTTCCTTTCCTTTTTCCAACCTCACATGTGTAGCAATGAAAAGACGTAAGAGAAAGACAAAAAGATGAACATAGAAAACAAAATCAAATCGAAAACAGGGATACCAAAACTGGAAAAGCAAAACAAAAATAGAAAAACATCCATGCACTGAAAATCGATAGAAGACACAACAAGAAACAAACGAAGATAGAAACGCCGGTACATATACGTAAGTAAAAAGATGCAGCTTCTTTGTCTCATAAAGACGAGAAATGGAGGTTGGAAGAGGGAGATATGGCGGGATGAAGGCAACGTAATGATAGAAGCAGCACTGGTCGTATAGCAAAAGATATAAAAAGCAGGCCAGAAAAAGGAAAAAAGTATGTGCATGTTGCAAAATGAGAGGTATCGAATACCAGACCGTATTTCCCCCAATGAGAAAAAGAGGCGCTGTGCGTTGAAAAAGCGGACCCCAAAAGCATAAAAAAGTCTTCCTCCGTCGGCATCCGTGTGTGGTGTTGTGTATGTGAGAAAAAGGGTGTGTAGTATGTATCTGCGTGTGCGCGTCTATCGAAACCGTGGCCATCCCGAGCCCGCTCCAAGACACATTGGTCGGGGCTGTTTTAGTTTCCAAAGAAAAAGAAGAAACAAAAGAAAGATAAATATTAGATTTGGACAGATCCAAAGTATGGTAGAAAAAAAAACCAACGCAGCGTGATGACCATGAACGATGCGATTAAATAGGCAGTAGCGGGCTGAAAATGAGAATATTGCGGGTGTGTGGTTGGAACGGTCCAGAGATTGTGGAAGAGAAGAGGGTTGTCGGAGGAAGGAGGGCTCGTTCCTATTCCATTACATAATGGTACAGTTGTCGTCCTTGTCCTTGGAGTCGCTCTTCTTCATCTTGCCATTCCGGGGAGGACCGACTTCCATAGGCACACCGCCACCGCTGATGGCTGAGCGGATGGCCGCCAGGCGCTGCGTGGCACGCTCGTCACCGGCATCAGCCGCCTTGACGTACCACACGTTGGCCTCGAGGATGTCCTTCCGACAGCCAATACCCATCTCGGTGAAGTAGCCGACGGCGTACTGTGCCTTGACGTAGCCTATAGAAAAGAAATGTTAGTTAGAGAAAGTGTGAGAAGGAACCAGACAAGATTGACAAGAACAACTTACCAAGCTCAGCAGAGCGGCGGGCCCACTCGTAGGCTTCCTCCTCGTCCTTCTCTAGGAGAGGTTCGGCGCCAACCATGTACCATGCGCACAGGCCCATCATGGCACCGGCATGGCCACGCTCGGCAGCGCCAGTGTAGAAGTGGACACTTAGGGCCGGGTCGCGAGGACAGTTTAGGCGGCCGTGCTCGTAGGCATCGCCCATGCGGTAGCTGGCGTCGGGGTGGCCAAGCTCGGCAGCCTGTGTGAACAGCTCGGCGGCGTAGCTCTCATCCTGGAAGATGTCGTCGCCGTAACCGGTCTCATACAAGCAGCCCAGCTGGTACGGGGCACCGTTGTAGATGGCGTCGGCGGACTCCGTGGCGAGCTTCAGCCACTTGAGTCCCTCTCTGTAGCGCTTCTCGCCGAGGTCGCCAGACAGACAGGCCTTGCCGAGGCGAGTCATGGCACCAGGGTGGCGTTTTGCGGCAGCAGTGCGGAGATACTGGACGGCCTTGGCAGGATCTTTGCGGCAGCCCCAGCCAAATTCGTAGCAGAGAGCAGTACGGTAGGCAGACTCAGCGTGGCCGTGCTTGGCGGCAAGAACGAAGAGGGGGAAGGCAGCATTATAATCCTCCTTGCCCTTGCTGAAAAGACCCGAAGCGTAGCCGTCAGCCAGGTAGTACTGCGCAAACGGATATCCGTTGTTGGACAGGCGCTGCAGGATGCTGCGAGCTTCACGCACGAGCTCCAGTGGTGTGGCTCCTGCAGTCTCGACGTAGGGGCTTTCGAGATCCCGCACAATCTTGGGGCTGTTCTTGCGCTTTGTCGACTCATCGTAGCTCAGACCCTGCTCCTGCGCCGTCGAAATGAGGAAAACAGCAAACGAGTACTGGATAGACATGTCGGTCGTCTTTTTTACGTTCTGACGGTACATCTCCAGCGTCTTTTGTGTGCTGAGAAGAGAGGCATTAGAGCCGACGTTGTTGCGCAACTGGTTGTTGTCGAGCGCAATGGGCGCCGGGGCGGGTTGTGGGTAGGGCACGTTGAGCATGTCGGCATAGGAGGACGGGCGCGTGTCGGGTGACTTGCGCGAGTTAGCGCCCAAGAAGCCGGGCGACCGGCTGCGCGGGCCCATGTCCGAGTAGACAGAGTAGGCCGACTGCGGGCGGGGCAGCGAGCTGCGACGGAAGTTGTGCGAAGTGGGGGTGAGGTGGCGGTTGATGGCGGCAGGGTTGCCGACCAGGTCCGGGTTGGAGGAGGACCGGAATTCACCGTGCTGTTCCTGTTGCGCAACCGCAGCCATACTGGCAGAGTGCGGCAGGTATGGCTGATGGTGGTACTGAAGCTGGGGGACAGACTGGCTGCCCGGGATGCCGTCCTCAAGCGAGCTCTCAGGAGAGAGGTCGCCAGAGTTTGGCTGTTCATTCGGGCCAGAGATGGAGCTGGTGCTGGTCGCAGCTGAAGACTCGGTGGATATCTGCTGCTGGCTCGAGTTGGCGGTTGCGTTGGTGTCACGGCTGTGGCGGTTGTCAACGTTGGGGCCGCCAAGACCGCTGTCGCCATCCGTGTCAGGCGTGGCGGTGCCGCCGAGTCTGGTCGGGTCTGGCAGACCAAAATCTAGTCTCGGAGTCTGGCCGTTGTCGGCGACAGACCGCACACTTAATATTGGCAGCGCGCGGCCGTCCAGCTGAGGAGCCTGGTTTGCGTGTTGGTAAGGCTCGGGTGAGTCTGCATACTCTACGCGGTCCTGGGAGAGCGTGTGCGGTGGTGGTGACGGCGCGCCGGGAGTCCGCGGCAGGGAGCGGTCAGCGGGCGGGGCAGGAGCAAACGAGTAGGCAGGACTTGACTCGATGTTGACATTAGTGGGCTGTGCCCAGTTCTCAGGCTGGAAGTTGACCCGAACAGGCGAGACGGGGGGCTGGCGCATGCGTGGCGAGTCGGTGGTGAGCGTGTGGACGGCCGGGAGCGTTTTCGGCTCCTCGGCCCAGCTGTTGGACTCGGGAGACATGCTCTGCAACGGGAGGGCTTTGCGATCCAGAGGGCTGGATGGCGGTGAAGCGGCGTGGGGCGCTGAGCTTGTGACAGCAGCCATTGTGAGAAGAAAATATGTGAGAGGTTTTGAGAGGAAAAGGAGGAGAGGCGGCAGGGGATGTTGGGTGAACGAGCGACGAGGTCGGGAAGGAGAACGAGGGTAAGGACAGTTTCGTGTCCTGGTTTCCCGTTGTCCGTTTTTCTTCCTTT
Organism: Sporothrix euskadiensis; assembly: GCA_019925375.1. Taxonomy (NCBI): domain Eukaryota; kingdom Fungi; phylum Ascomycota; class Sordariomycetes; order Ophiostomatales; family Ophiostomataceae; genus Sporothrix; species Sporothrix euskadiensis. The sequence goes on along the minus strand of JADHKQ010000018.1, from coordinate 384,932 downwards.
CCGATGCCGTGTAGGATGCAGCGATTGGCGGTTTCCGGAGGCACTCGAGGCCGGAGGCCTTTATAATGTACTCCGTAGGTATGAGGCTGGTTGTTGCGAGCGAGTGAGCAGAACGAACGGAACGCGAGTCGACGGCAACGGCAACGAGGAGCCGACGAAGCTAAGAGACAAGCACACAAAAGTTGAGAGACCCAAGAGGCAAACGAAGGACCAAGAAGGGAAATGGAAGTGAGGAGAAAAAAAAAGAATTCCCAAAATGAAGCCCTGTGTTGGATTTGTGAAGAGTCAAGTCCAGGGAAGGAAAATAAAAAAGACCAGGGGGGTTGAGGGGAAAGGCAAAAGAGGATAAGTTTGAGAGTGAGGGATTGGCGTAAGAAGAAAAAATCGAGTGAGCAGAGGATGTGTGACAAGAATAACGGGAAGCTAGGCTTTTTCCCAACGGGTGTTCCAGCGGCTGGTCTTTCTCCACGAGTGCTTAGGTTAGGTTTTGGGGGGAAGAGGAGGCTGCGTGGGTTGCTTTGCAGTGGACGCTGAGCCCTCTTTTTTTTCTTCTTTTTTCCCCCTTGTTTTCTCTGGCGGCGTTGCCTGAACTGTTTTTCTTTTCTTTCTCTTTCTTTCCTTTCCTCTGGAAAAAGGGGCGGGTAGAGAACGAGGGTGGACTGGGCTAAGTGGCCCTGGCAGCCGGGCTAAGGGTCGTGGAGCCTTTAAAGAGGCCCTAAAACCAAGGGAGCCTGAGAAAGCAGAAATGTAAGGTACATCTACTGAGCAAGTACGGAGTAGACGGACACTCAAGAGTGAAGAGTTCGGGCGTTCGTAGGGACGGTTGGAGGGCTGTCGTAAAAACGGCCAATCTCGCCAGGGCCTCGCGTTTCGGAAGGTGCGGAAAGGGTCGTTGTATCCCAGCTCGCAACTGTGTTTGTATCTGTGTGAGCGAGGGCTGTACGTGCAGTGCTAAGCTGAGCAATAACCAAGTACGAGTATTTTGTCTTTGGTGTGGTGCTGCGTGCTGTACGACGTATATGCTGATGTGTGTTATGTTACGACGTATATTGCAACGTATTTCAGAGAACGGGCACTCCTTTGTTGACCAGGCTGTAAAGCGGTGTTTTTGAGTTAGTTATTTGCTTGAGTGTTGTTACCCTTTCTCTGTCTGGCTGAGACGTGCCTCCAGGAAGCACCGAAGCAGGCTGTGAGAAAAGGAATACGAGAGACAGCATACGAGGCGCAAAGAAAACAGAAACGCGGGAGCCGGGAATGCTGGCGTGGTCAACTGGCACGAGGGATGGAGAGGAAGGGGGAGAAGCAGAGGGCAGAGGAATGGGGGAGGGGACGGTGGTTGGCTACAGGCAAGACATGCAAGATGCCCTGGCACAACAGCACTCTGGGGCAGTCTCGGTAAAGCACAGGGCAGGTCAGATCAGATATAGGCAGATGGCAGTAAGAGCAGGGTAGGATACAAACCCCCCCCCCCAAAGTGGACAAATAAAGAAAATCAGACAAGAAGACAGAAGAGGCTTGAGAGGATGCTTGTCCAGTGCCGCTAGGCAGCTCGGCATCGCCACAGGAGAAGACTAAGAACGTAGCCTGGTGGGTAGCGCTGAGAAGGCTGAATTTGAGTAGCAACGCCAGGCCACGGAGAAGACAAATAGCGAGTGTTCTGTGGGAATAGACAGGCGGAATGACGACGGCGAAGCTACCATACGAAGCACTGAGAAACGAGGGATCAAGCGAGCGGAGACAGGTGGAGCTCTTGCTGTTCGGGAACAAACATACAATCAGTTGGGAACATAGAAAACAGAGCGAGGCATAACTGCTGGGCGGACAGTCAGGCGGATTGCATGGCAGTTGGAGCTCTGCAGGCAGACAGCAGACAAGTGGGACAACAGGCGGAGGGTGGTGCTAGAGACAGGGCTCTGGCAAGGCTTGGGGAGCGAAGAAAGGGAGCCGCAATGAGGCAAAGGAGGTGAGTAACGAGGAAAGGGGGAAATGCATTTTGTCTCTTTTGGCTGGGCAAATTGAGAGAGACGGCAGGCCAACACACAAAAATAAGGCCAGTGTTTCCGGGGCTGGATCGTTACTTACGACGTAATTATGTCTTGGGAGATCGTGTAGCCGAAAATAGCTTATGGCGGGCAGCAGCTGGGCGTGGGCGTGGGCGAAAACGAGTGGTTGCATAGGGGAAGAGAAAGAATAGGAGGAAGAGAAGAGAGAGAAGCAGGAATTACGACGTCCCGAGTAGAGATGTGCCCGCCCCCTCTCGTGATGGAAACAAGAGAGCGCCAGAGAATGAGGAAATCGCATCATTTGCAGGGAAGGCGCGACAGGGCCGTCAGTAGCACCTGCAGTGCGCCAGGAACTCGCCGTACTCAATAGTATATTATTGAGAACGTGTCGTATTACTGAGAGCCTGACACCAGGGGCAGGCACCGCGCAAAGGGGGCGTACTTCGTAATTGCCTCCCTTGTTGGTAGAAAGCCGTTGTGACAGGCAAGAACTAACGACAAGGGTCGGCACTACGAACTACTGGTAGTAGCTGTTCACAAGACTAACTCAATCATACGCAAGTACGACGTGTTACTCCGTACGGTTCTTTCCTTTGTTGTGACCATCGCGCTGGGCACCTGGAATGTCTTTCAAGGCAAGTGCGATGGGGGTGCATATGTACTTACCTGGTTATGCCGGGCAAGCTATCTGACCTCCACGGCGGCGCGGTGCGAAATACGAGAAATCCAAACGTAGGTGCGATTTGTTCGTCGACGTTTGGCAAAACAAAAAAGAAGAGACAATAAGATAATGCAGCCATTCGGGGACTTTCTATTGAAGTTCCAAGAACGTGCTTGAAACGCGTTTGTGGATGTCTCGTTTCTTGTATTCTTTTGTCCTCTTTTGTTTCTCCCTCGTTTTTGCTCAGCTAGCGCGGGATGCCTGCCTTTTTCGGACACCTTTCCTGCACAAACAGGCAGGAAGGCAGACAGACAAGGTGACAGGGAAAGAAGGCTCTCCTTTCGCGCCTGCTGTCAGGACACAAGCCAGCGAGAACAGCCTCGAAATGGGTGCCTGTACTCCGTAATACGTCGTAAGATATCTGCCTCGTTAGGCTTGGCGCCTTCCCAGTTTGTGTCGATGCATCCTGCACGCTCCAAACGTCAAAGCAATTCCAATACCCAATTCCCAGCTCCCAGTTCTCCAAGGCCAGGCACAATTCCGCACTCTGACGACACGGCAAGGTGAGCAACAAAAGGGGACTCCTGGACCTGGGACCTGCTTGGCCACACCATCCTTTGCGTTTCCAGCGCGCGCGCTACGGAGCCCACGATGAGTGAGGGAAGGCCAACAGGTGCTTGGCTGGCTAGGCCTCGCCGGCATCCTTGTCGCCATTTTAAAATTGGACTATCAGATGGGCTTGGCAGGACATGACCAGGAGACGGCGACTTGTATGTAAGAATCAATGAGGCTCTCTCATCGGACCGCCGTCTCCCGTCTGCTTCACCGCCCCTAGTGTTTCCGTGTGCGCCGGGTGGCGCCTTCCCGCCGAAGTTTCAACTCCAGAAAACTGCTCAGCCTGGCAAGACACAGGTTTATGTCATACCAATTGGCAACTGGCAAGAGCGAACCAGCGATTGTCTCTGCGGACGGCATCTCAGGCTGCACAACGACATAAAAAGTGACGTCGTTTGTGGTCTGGCTGGGCGAAACAAAATGTCACATAAAGCACGGTACTGGGAAGACACTGCTTTCTGGGCCACTCCAGTGGCCTGTGGCCGGTTTGGACGCGGCCGGCACCATCAGGTTGCAGGGCCGCTTGAGAAAATTAGAGGTTTTATATTAAAATTTGGTTGGTAGCAGCTTTCCAGCTTTTTTTCCTGTTACGGACCAATTGATTTCCCCGACCCTGTATTTTCCCCATACTTTCGTTAACCTTTTTTTCTTTAGTTTTTTGCTAGCCTGCTGTATTCAGGCTTGGCATTTTCTGCCCTGCTTGAAGAGTCTGCTTTGCCTTTCACAAGAGACGAATGTTTTAAACGGTGTAAAACTCGTGATGCATTTTCGGTGTGAAGATGGGATCCTCGACATTCTCACAAGGCTACGAAGGAACTGTAAAAACGGGCTCTCACCCACGGGGCGGAATACGAAAAGAGTCCTCGTCTACTGTGATCACGTCACTGGCCGTCGTCTTTTTTTCCGGCAGATATTTTTCACTCACACGATTTTTGCCCCCACTGGCCGTACATCTCCGCTTTCCTGTGCCCCACCGTTCCCTGAAAGGTTACCTCGCTCAGTCGAGCGGCCCTTTTAGAGTTCAGCCCCAGACGTCCTGCCGCTTAAATCTCAGTCGTGCTTGCCTGTCTGGGCTAGCCTGGAAACAAAAGAACAGAAGGAAGAGGCATGGAAAGGTGGATGGAACGTGAGGAAAAATACCAGGGGGAAAAAATATACGCATTTATATACTCCGTACATGAGAAGAGCGAGAAAACGAGAAAGCGGCCCACTCTTGCAACAGCTTGCCATCCAGTTGCGCATAGCTTTCCAAATCAAGGTGTGTTTTGCAGAAAGGTTTTCATGAGCTCGTCTTGCGGCTGGGCTGCTGCGCCAGCCCGCTGTATCGCAAAATGCAGTATTATTTTGGGTGTTTTGTACGGAGTAGTATTGCGCGATGTCAGCGCTGGGATACTATTTTCACGACATATTACGAAGGACGGAGCTTTTCTTCTCTTTCTGGTTTGCGCCTTCCGTTTCAAACAACATTTTGTCCCACTCCAGCCTGAGAAGGCACGATTCAGTTTTGCAACCTCCTGTTGGCTGCTCGCACCGTCGTCTAGACGCTCGGTACGTTCGTACAGATCGGGAAATGACAGATGCCCACCACTTGTTTATATGGGGAGCTCTTTCCCTTTGTCGACGAAGCAATTCCCAACAGTTCCGACGCAAAAGTAAAAGATTCCAGTTCGCACGGAAGGAGGTACTTTCGTCTTGTCCCATCCGTACCCTCCTTCTTTCCCTTTTTTCTCGTTTCCACCGAACATGCCGTCAGAGTTTCTTGTGTTGCACAGCAAGGCAGGTGCCAGGGCCAGCAGGATGTGTTCTCTATTTGCTCTTGTGTACGAACTACATACATAGCTCTATTTTTACACTGACGACCCCCGTGACTGCAACTAATATAGCTTCCCGAATGAGGCTGCCGCCTGTCTGTTCCTGCCCGAGCAGATCTTGGCTGCACTGGTTCCCATGTGTGTGTAACTGCCACTTTCTTCCCGCGATGGCAGCCTCACCCAAACCAACCAAAAAAAGACAATATCAACAGCCTTTCAAGCCTTCAACCGACCAGCTCCCTGCATCGTGGACTCGTGCACACAGCCGGCAGTGATCATTACGGGCCCTGGAAGCCTTCTTTGCTTGGCATTCAGCGCTTGAACGCTAGACGTCATCTGCCAGCATTTGGCATGGCATGTCTCACGACAAACGACAAATTACGGCAAATTACGGCAAACGGTAGCAAACCATAGCGCTGGGATTTTTTTTTGACGTTTGTTGACGTGCATGGCGACTCGACAACACACTCTTCATTTCAGGGGTCTTGGATCTCAGAGCTCCGGAGGTGGTGGTCAGAGTCAGCGCCTGTCTGTCAATATTCTCTCGTCTCTTGTCTCCTGTCTCTCGTCTCGGAGACCACGGCAATGCTCCGATTTGTTTTCCCCGTCTACCCGATTTTTACTGCTTTTCTTGCTCTTGCTTGGTCTTGTCCTTTACACTAGTAGACAGGCTCGCAGGTTAGCTCTCGAGAAATATTCGTATTCAGCCTGGTGGGCTCTCCAAGCTTATGAGCTAGCACGCCGTCAGTAGCGTCAGTTTCCGCTTTTCAACAATGGCAATACCCTATCGTGTAATGCCCCCTTTTACTTTTTTTCTGTTAATTATTTCTGCTCGGGTGCTTTTGATCGTGATCTGTTTTTATGTCTCTGTGCCCGCGACCACCGGCAAAACAGGGCCCTTACGGCCTTTCGTCACCGAATTACGAGTACTTGTGCGGACAACAGTCGTCAGCTGCCTTGTTTTTGGAGACAGGCGCAGCATGTCGATGATCGCCATCTGTGCTGCTTTGCCGTTTGCCTGTTTGGCTACATGTTACCAGCTGGAGCACAGTAGCGAGAATTTTGAAATACTCCGTACAGATGCTGCATATGAAAACATTGCGTCTTTTGATTTCAAAGGTAGTCTCCAGTATATATGTATATGTATGCGTATATGTATGTGGAATTTTTATTTCTATCATCTTTACGATATGGCGCTGGTTCCATGCCCAGACATAATGCCAGAACGCCAAGAGCCGGCCGGATGCAACAAAGGCCGCTGTGGAGAGCCGCTGAGACACTGGGAGAAGTGGAAACCAGACAAAAACCTTGTCTGCGATGGAAACTACAACTGTTGACAACAAGGTCGAACAGCAGAGCTCATCTCAATCCTCGTGCAGGTCATTGCTGAAAGTCCCATTTTTGTCGAGCCCACCGGGAATATGGAATCCACTCCGCCCAGGGGTTGCAGGGCCCCTGCTTTTCGCCTCTTGACATTTTACGTACCTTGACAATTTTACGAACTACTTCATCGCGTAACTTTACAGGGCTCTCACGCATTCTGACCGCACACCGAGCGCGTCGATTGCTGCATGTTTCATCGGAACAAAATGTTTGATAAAAGCTCAATGGAGCCAATTTCAGGGGATCTCCCTTCTCAGAATACAAGAAACACTACGTCATACATCTACAAAGAAAAAAACTCAAGGGTGCATACCTTCACGTTGGAGAAAGCGCCCCAGCGCGCCCCCGTAGCCTTCTTGTCTTGGCTGGCACTGGCCAGTGCTGGACGACGTGTACGACGTATTATGTGTTGGATACATACTGGGAGGATATGTACTGGACACTTGGAGGCTCACGAAGGTGGGAACGGGCCGGAGAAAGGCGGTAGCTTAGGGAATGTGTTGGTCGAGATGGTCCATGCCTCAACTCTCTTGATATTTTATATGCACTTTGAGCACATGCAGAGCTGCGATTGGCACAGCGTGTTTCTACCGCAAAACACATGGTGCTGTATATTGCTACCCCGTGCTTCTGTAACGTCGCCGTTGTGGCCACGTACCCTTGTATATCGAGGTCGGACAGGACCGTTGGAGGAGTCGCCGGGGTTGTACAAAGATGTGATGGATCCTGTATTTTTGATGCAATAAATAAGAGCCTCATCTTTAGAAGAAGAAGAAAATCCCATGTTCTGTTGGTTGTCTTGGAAGCAAGCTCACCATCAACAAACACTCATATGCAGTTTTTGACAAGGCTGTGTCTAATACGTCGTACTGCGTACACAATGGTATCAAATCAGGCTATGCTTGTATCAAGCGTAAATACTCCGTAGTTTGGAAGTATCTTCTTGCGCTCCCGGTTGCAGGCATGTTGAAGGGAGTCAGCAATACGACGTCTTGAGGAGATAACGATGCCAGCAATGGGCATTATGGGGCCGTGAGGCTCGTCCACCGGCACGGCATTGCAACCCAGATTTCAGGGGAGAGCCCTTTGACTGAAATATACAGGGGAAAGAAGAATGAAAGATCCAATATGCGGCACGAAATCAATCTGCTGGTGCTCTTCTCGGGGCATCGAGCCCTTGGCCAGGCCTCGTCCTCGGTCTGGTCCGCCTCAACGAAGCAAGGTGCAGTGCGTACGTGTGTCCTCGTGCTTCTGGACAGCTGGAATGTGTTTCCAGTAGACCGACCGGACATGAGGTCAAGATCAGTTTGCGTAACCATTGCTGTCATCGAGAGAGAAGGGCATATCGATAAGAAAGCGTGAGGCCAGAAGAGACAATGTTCCCCACGAAAAAGCTTAGCGCAAGCGTTGCTCTCATCTCGCGATATTGACAAAGCCTGCGGTGAACGAGACATGGTCAAGGTCGGATTTGGTGACTGCTTACGCGTAGCCTTAAATTTGACAGCACTGATGTCATTTCTCAATTTGCTGTCGTCTTGGCCGGTCCCATCAAAGACCCTGCCATTTCCAATATGAGGGTTCAAGCAGGAAAAAGGGGCATGCACGCTGGCTCTGTTGGATTTTCTCCCCCTGCGGAGTCCTTTTCAGCGCTCGAAATCTTACACGAGATTCGAGAACCATGGCAAGACATAGTTCGTATATCGTGCGAAAAAGTATGTAGCACTGTTTCGTAGTCTTTTGGGTACTGCCAGAGTGGGTCCAAGTTGCAGGACCGACAGCGCTGGTTGGCGGACAAAAATAATAACCGACTATCCTTTTTTGGTTGCCGGGCACTTACTTCGTAAACAGTAAAGAAGGGTGCCAGCAAACACGACCTTGTACCAAAGTGTACCCTATGGCCTGGGGAAGTACCCATAAATACATTTAGGAATACGGAGCCCCCGCCGCTCCGGCCTGCATCGAAAAAGCAGGAACGAGCCAGATTAGACGCTAGTCTGTATTTGGAGGACAGTGTGAAGTTTAGCCAGGAAGGCGCGGCTCTCCCGTCCTTCTTTTCACGAGGAAGGCTCGAAGGAACAACAAAGGTTCGGCCACTTGCAGCTATTTTGGAGAGAAAAAAAAAACCCATCGGTGGCGCACTTTTTTGTTAGTCCCAGGGGGGAAAGGAATCGAAAGAAGGGCGGAAACCCTGTTAGAGTGTTAGAATACGGAGCGTCAGGGGCGCACTAGTGCTGTGCAGAGCTCTGTTACGAGGTTGTGTACGGAGTACGTTCGTACGACGTATTACTGCAAGGAAAGTGCACGACATGGGGGCTCTTTCCTTGTTTTCTTTTTTAGACCGGGCAGCCTTTTTAGCATCTGCCCACAGCATTCCAGCAACACACCGCTGCCACTGTGTGTGGTCTGGTGTTTTTCTCGCTCGCTCTTTCCTTCCACCCCACCGACTTGCGCTTTTGTTATGGAAGGGAGGGACAAACCTACTTGGAAGGAAGGGGCAAGATCAAACGCAGGAACGAAGCGCAAGGCCCGTCGCTCTTGCCTTGGTCTCCGTCTCCTTTGTTCTGGTCGGTCGCTCTTGCCTGGTCTGGCCAGGCCGTACGTACTGTGGTATGCTCGTAGCTGTCCTGCCCGTCTTCGTATGCATCGTGCCTTTCGTATCACATCCTCTCGTTTTCTGCTCCTTTTTTGCCTCCTCGCAACCCTGTGTTTTCTTACGCTGCATTGGCCGCTCTCCTTGGCAGATATCGTGTCGGCCGCAGCTCTTCGCTCGTTCACCATACCAGGCCTCATCGTGCGTCTGGTGTTTCCTTTCGTTTCCCACCTCGCACCTCTCGCTACTGTTTTCCGAGCATTTTCATTCGTTTATGTTATTTTTCTTCAACCTCTTTTGCTTCTGTCGAACAGCGCTCGTTTCCTTCAGTCTGAAGTCCATCGATCCCTCGACCCTCGACATTCGCTGGTCTTAGCCGCCCGCTCGGTCGTGCACCTCGCACACCTCCGCCTCCACTCCATACACATACACTCCCATACGCCTCACATTCGATCTCTTGCCGTGCCTTCGCCGCGGATCTCCTGGGTTTGCCCGCTTCAGCCCAGTCTTTTGCCTTCTCCAAACACTGAAAACACCCACAACACCCAAAACACCCGACGTCTGTTCTTTGGGAAGCCCCGTCCCCCCTTGTCAAGCCTTGTTGTTTGTTGACAGTACAAACTGCTTGCCTTTTCATCCTTCGACAACCAAGCATCTCCTTCCATCGCTTTTAGCCCCAGCCCGCCCGCAACACAAGCCCACAAGGAACACACACAACCGGCCCAAGCCCTGTTTCTTGTTTGCTTGGAAGTGGCAGCTCTCGGAACGGCCGTGCTCAGAAACAGAGCGTCGTACTCCTCCGTATAGACAGAACAGACATATACATCGACACATCAACAGCAAAGATCGAGGCTTCGAGAAGAAGACGACAAGACGACGGCCAGCACACAAACACGCCCCAGTGCTCTCTCGAACTGTCCACATAAAAGCTTTTTGGATCGCCAAGCTGCTGTGTTCGTTAACCAGGGGCCCGACCATTCGCTGTTGACGTCCGGGTTGCATTTTCCCACCTCACACTCGCTCACTTGCAGTTGCAGCCTCCAACCTGCATCCTTCTTTCTCGCCTGACCACTCACACGAGGCGGTGCTTTTGCTGGTGTGTTTTGCTGCCCTGCTGGTCGCCGGTGCGACGACTGTTGCAACAACCGGACTTTCCAACTTTTCGACATCTCCTCGACTTCCTCCCACACCTCGACGATACAGGAAATCTTTTTGTCCTTCACACTCCTCACTCTTTTCGGTCACGCACCAACGCTCAAAATCTCGAAATTCGAATTCTCCCAAACGACAACGCAGCCGAGCCGCCTCGCCGCTGCGCGTTGAATCCTTATTATCCCCCTGCTCGAGTAATTTACACGCCCGTGCTGCTGCCCGTCCCCACGCTCCACTGCGCATTTGGAGGTTGCTTTGCAGCGAATCGGCTTGGCACTCGTCCGTGGTCGCCCGAGAAACACGCAGACGCAGACACGCCTCTGCTCGCCGCTGCAGCAGGGTTGACCAGGGGCATTATCCACAAATAATACCGCCTACTGCCTGCCCGGCTGCTTCACACGCCCCAGCCCAACAGCAATTACTGCAGTAAGACAAGCCCTTTTTTCTTCTTTTTTTTCTCGCTTGCTCGCTTTGCCTTTGGCCCCCCCTTTCCCTACTAGTCACGCTCTCACGCTTGTTCCTTTCTGTTGTCGGCCCCGGTCCTGTGGCTCACTCCTCTTTAACCTTTGGCCTTTTTTCTGGGTCCTCCTTTTTTCCCTTCGTGTTTTGTTCCTGTGTTCCCTCCGCTGTTCGTTCGTTCCCACCACTCTTTCGCCTGATCTGCCTCGTTTTCCATACATTCGTTTTGCGTCGTTGTTTTCTTTTCGTCCACCCTCGTTACTTTTTCTTGGGGGAATTTTTGGTTATCTGTCGCCGTTGCGTTTGGTTCAAGGGAACGTGAAAGAGGGCTTTCTACTCTCGTTTCTCTCGTTTTCTCGCTCCGTTCACTTCGTCTTCACTCTCGTTTTTTTTTTTTCGTTTTTATTTCTTCTTTCTTTTTCTACATTTTGTCACCTCGAAACGCCTCCCCTCGTCCTCCCTTCGTCCTCCGTCTCCTTCCTAGACCGTCCTCCTCAGATCTCGTCAGGAAATCGCAGCTCCGAAAGGGTGAATAGTTATCCATCCCTTGCACTCTCCCCTCATCTGTCTCGCGCCTCGTAAGGCCGCTGCCATGCGGTTCAGTTGGCTTCAGTTGAAGTCTATTTTGCGACGACACAACAACACTGGACATACACATCACATATGCATCTACAAACGGCGAATCTGTCGCTAACCTTACTTCTTCTAGAGCCATGTCTCTCCCCGACCGGCCTGGTGGCGGTCCGTCGTTTAACTCGCGGAATTCGTACCGCGAGTCTCCTCAACGACATGCCCGCCCGACCGATGTCGAGACTGGTGGCTATTATCCCGTAGATGACCAACATCAACGTCAGGCATCCCAAACCTCTTTCGCGGAAACGATCAGGGGTCCTAATGGAACAGCAGAAAGCCTACCTCTCACTCCTTCCCCCGAACATGCTGAGGCCGCCGCCCGAGACGCCCAGCCCTTCCAACGGAAACGAAGCCTGATCCGCCCCGAGCGGAACCGGATAGGCAAAGACCACCCCAACTACCACTACCGCAAACATGCTGCCAACATGAACACCATTCCCTCATCGACCGGTAACGACCCGATCTTGGAAGACCTCGAAGGCGCCACCGACGTCTCCGGCTCGCGCATTGGCGACGCTGTGTCCGACACCTCCCAGACACCTCGCCCCATCGGCCGGAGTCGCACCAACAGCGAAGAGGCCGAAAAGAACCGTGTGCGGCGGCGTGCTTCTGGCCGCGGCAAGTCGACAAAGATCCGGAAAGACGGCACACGCGACAAGAAGGTCGAGACTGTCCGCCCGCCGAGTTTGTGGAACGTGTACTGTGCGATTGTGACTTTCTGGTGCCCCGATATTTTCCTGAGAAGCTGCTGCAAGAAGACCGCCAAGGAGCAGCAGCGTGCGTGGCGTGAGAAGATGGGCCTCATCAGCATTATTCTCATGATCATGGCGTTTGTTGGTTTCATCACATTCGGTTTTAATCAAGCCGTGTGTGGTACGCCCGGCATCCGCCTGCGCGTCAATGAGGTGTCTGGTGGCTACATGATCTTCCACGGCACGGCCTACGACCTCAGTACCTCGCGGCATCCCGCTGCCGAGGGCATCCCCAGCGGTGCCAATGTTCTCTTTGATCTGCCCGAGAAGCATAGTGGCCAGGACGGCAGCTTCCTGTTCCAGAACGTCAACGGCAAGTGCAAGGACCTCATCACCCTAGCGCCCAACTCTGATGTCCCTACGGACTCGGACAACAACCTGGCCTGGTACTTCCCCTGCACGACGTACAACCAAGACGGCTCGAGCCCCGTCAACTTGACCATCCCCTACTACCTGGGCTACGCTTGCCACACCACGGCCAACGCTCGTAACACGTTCTACACCGAGCTGCACAGTACCGCCTCCGTCTACTTCAAGTGGCAGGACATCAAGAACAGCTCGCGCAATCTGATCGTCTACTCGGGCAACGTTCTGGATCTTGATCTGCTGTACTGGTTCAACGAGACGCAAGTCACCATCCCTAACCGCTTCAAGGAGCTCCGTGACACCACCACCTCAGCCAACCAGGCCATTCGTGGCCGTGATGTCACCCGCATGTTCCAGTCCACCGGCGACAAGGCGTACGCCGAGTGCTTTGAGGACATCATCAAGGTCGGCGCTGTGGATACCGAAACTGTCGGTTGCATTGCCTCCAAGGTCGTTCTCTATGTCTCTCTGGTCCTCATTCTGTCCGTTGTCGTGTCCCGTTTCGTTCTGGCCATCTTCTTCCAGTGGTTCCTCAGCAAGGGCTATGCCGCGTCCAAGACGTCGCAGTCGTCCGACAAGCGCAAGCGCAACAAGCAGATCGAGGACTGGAGTGATGACATCTACCGTGCTCCCGTCCGCATGCCGGGCGACATTGGCAGCAGCGTTGCAGGTGCTAGCTCTGACCGCAATAGCAAGCGAAGCAGCTTCCTGCCTACGACGTCTCGCTTCTCTGCCATTTCTGCTGGCGACCGCAACTCCCGTATGGCTCCCACCACCATGGCCAGCCAAAGCTCCGGTGCCCAGCTTCTTCACCCCAACTCGCTCTACCGCCAAGGCAATGACAGCCGCAGCAGCTTCCTCCGCGGCGCCGGTAATTACAACAACAACGTCAGCCCGACCGATGGTCCTGGCCCTGCCGGCTTCATCCACGAGGCTGTTGTGCCGCAGCCCCCTTCGGACTGGATGCCCTTTGGTTTCCCTCTTGCCCACACAATCTGCCTAGTCACCGCTTACTCGGAGGGCGAGCTTGGTATTCGCACGACTCTCGACTCGGTTGCCATGACGGACTACCCCAACAGCCACAAGGTTCTGCTTGTTGTTTGCGACGGTTTGATCAAGGGCAAGGGCGAGTCGTACTCGACTCCGGATATTGTTCTCAACATGATGAAGGACCTGACCGTCCCGCGCGAGGAGGTCCAGGCCTTCTCGTATGTTGCTGTTGCCAGCGGTTCCAAGCGTCACAACATGGCCAAGATCTATGCCGGTTTCTACGACTACGGCGCGAAGTCCAACATTCCCCTCGACAAGCAGCAGCGTGTTCCCATGATGGTCGTTGTCAAGTGCGGTACGCCGGACGAGGAGACCAAGTCCAAGCCCGGTAACCGTGGTAAGCGCGACAGTCAGATTATCCTCATGTCATTCCTGCAAAAGGTCATGTTTGATGAGCGTATGACGGAGCTCGAGTACGAAATGTTCAATGGTTTATGGAAGGTGACGGGCATCTCCCCCGACTTCTACGAGGTCGTGTTGATGGTTGACGCTGATACCAAGGTCTTCCCCGACAGTCTGACGCACATGGTTTCTGCTATGGTCAAGGATCCTGATATCATGGGCCTGTGCGGTGAGACGAAGATTGCCAACAAGCGTGCCAGCTGGGTTTCCGCCATCCAGGTCTTTGAGTACTTCATCTCGCATCATCTGTCCAAGTCCTTCGAATCCGTCTTTGGTGGTGTCACTTGTTTGCCCGGCTGCTTCTCCATGTACCGCATCAAGGCTCCCAAGGGCGCTCAGAACTACTGGGTGCCTATCCTGGCCAACCCTGACGTCGTCGAGCACTACTCTGAGAACGTGGTCGACACGCTGCACAAGAAGAATCTGCTGCTCCTCGGTGAGGATCGTTACCTGACAACGCTGATGCTGCGGACGTTCCCCAAGCGTAAGCAGGTGTTCGTGCCACAGGCTGTGTGCAAGACCACGGTGCCCGAGTCTTTCATGGTTCTTCTGTCGCAGCGTCGTCGGTGGATTAACTCGACTGTTCACAACTTGATGGAGCTGGTGCTGGTCCGTGACCTGTGCGGCACCTTCTGTTTCAGTATGCAGTTCTTCATCGGTGTTGAGCTGATTGGTACTCTTGTCCTGCCCGCCGCCATTGCCTTTACCTTCTACGTCATTATCATCTCCATTGTTCACCGCCCGCCGCAAATCATCCCGCTTGTCCTCCTGGGTCTCATTCTGGGTCTGCCGGCTGTTCTCATTGTGGTTACGGCGCACCGGTGGTCGTACGTTCTTTGGATGATGATCTACCTGATGTCGCTCCCGATTTGGAACTTTGTTCTTCCGACGTACGCCTTCTGGAAGTTTGACGACTTCTCGTGGGGTGATACCCGTAAGACGGCTGGCGACAAGACGAAGAAGGCTGGTATTGAGTATGAGGGCGAGTTCGACAGCAGCAAGATCACCATGAAGCGGTGGGCCGAGTTTGAGCGTGACCGCCGGACACGCAGTCAGTACTGGAGCTCGCGCGAGAACCTTGTCGGCGGTGGTGCGCCGAGCGGCACGTGGTCGGTGCCGCCGCCAGGCCACCAGCAGTTCGATGAGTACTACTCGGACGCGTGAGCGCTGACTGTGATGCTTGCGTGCTTCCCTATTTTCTTGCGTCTTGCTTTTTGAGGTGTTGCTGAGTTTTTGGTTCTCATTTAGTCATGGCTCTTTGATTTTATTTTCTCTCATATTGTCGGGTTTTCTCTCTGCATTTGTTTGCATGCATATCTGTTTTTCTCTCTCCTATGTTTCTGTCTTTTCCTCTCCTATCTCTCCCATCTCTCACAGTCCCTTGTCGATGATTATCCGTTTTCTCTCTTGTTGGAAAATATTGGGCATCTACTATTGATTTCTTTTCTGTCTTCCCCCCCCTCTTTTTTCACATCTCTCTTACACTCATATCTTATCTAATGACACACAACAACACTTTTACATCATTCCATATCTCGGGGGCTAGAGCCACCTCTACACAAAAAAGTACGGTGCGCAAGGTTTTATATATACGGACGATACGTCTTTGTTCATTTTCCATTTTCCATTTTCTGTTGATTCTAGTTGATGTTTATCTGCATCGCCTATTGTATCCTCTCGTCTCAACTTGTGCCCGCGTTTTGGCTTGTTCTGTGCAAGTGATGCCTTGCAGATCTCTTTTCTTCCTTTACCGTATTTTACTAAGCAACTGATTCTATCTGGTTGTTCCATGCGTATGTTCCACATATATAAGGAGTACTGTGTCCTCCGTTAGTATGGTCTAGGGCGACTGGCTCAGTTTTGAATAGGACTGGGCTCCTGGCTTGTGAAGTTGCCTGGCAGCGGGCCAGATGCAAGGCAGATGGTGCCGCTGCCCTGGCTGATGCCCGTGTCGTCGGAGCCGTTTGTCTGCGAGCACTGCAGACCAGTTGGCAGGATCGATCCAGATGCCTCAAATTTGGTTCTGTGCCGTTAGTGCATGTTTTTAAGTCTTGAAGATTTTGGGATTTTAGTGAACGGGATCTGGACTTACGCAGTCTGGCCGGGACATGTCGTCTCAATGGCAGTGACCTTGCCCTTTTGCCAGATGAAGGAAATAGTGCTGTCGTCGCAGGCATACCGAGCAGCCAGGCTGGTGCCAGCAGTCAATGACTGGGACGACGCGTTGTAGGAGCAGGGAGTCGTGATCTTTGTGCCCTTGTCGACGTAGTTGAAGGAGACGTAGGACCGGGAGGAGTTGGTCGCCGGCGACCACGTGGTGAAGTTGTTGAGCGTGAATGTGGCAGGGTAGTAGCAGGAGGCAGAGGATGAAGAAGAGGATGACGATGACGAGGACGCGGAAGAAGCAGTGCCAGTGCCAGTGCCGACGGGCACAGAAGCAGACGAAGACGACACCGGGTCGGGGTTGCCAGGGCCAAACAGAGACAGCAGCTCGTCGGGGAGGTCGTATTGGAGCAGCTGCAGGCCGTTGGCGGCCGTGGCCAGCAGTGAGATGAGAGGAAGACGGGCGAGAAGCTGCATAGTGAAAATGAAGTTGAAGTTGAAGTCGAAGTCGATGAAGATATGTATCAAAGTTAAGAGAAGAACTGAAGAAGACGAAGAGAGGCGACGTAGACCAGCTAAGGAGAGATAATGGTGTCTGATGCCTGGATAATGTCTAGAACCGGGCTAGACTGAGATCAGACTGAAGAGAAAAAATGAAGATACGGAAAAGAGAAAAGGCGAAAAGATGGAAAGGAAAGTAATAAGGGATGATGATGCGAACGATGGGATGAAGCAAAGACAGACAATGTTATAAGCCATGAACGAAAGTGGTTGTTGTAGAAAGAAACAACCGGAAAAGACTTAGAAAAGATGGGAGAGGGGAGAAGAGATAAAAAAGGAAGATGCCGTCGAGCATTGGTGACTGGTGACGTTTTTGTTTTTCTTCTTCCGTCTCTTCTCGCGTCGTCTGTTTGTACCTCGTACCTGCCTTGGCTACCCTTGCCCGGCGAGGAACGTGCTTCTTTCCCAATCAAGTATTTTACTCTACTTACAACAGCAGTTGGGCCCCCCAGAGGAAGGACCCCTTGCGCCAGTGCTGCCAGTCCCTGCGCCAAGCAATTTGTCGCCCCTGACCAGTGTGACGGCGCCGTCTATTCTTTTTCTTTTCTGTCCCTCTTCTTTTTCTTTTCGCACAAAACAACATGCCACGGCGGGACCGACTGTTGTACCGCATGCAGCATAATACAGGACGGTGTAAGACGTACAAAGTAAAAACGTACAAAGTAAAGACGTACAAGAAACGAGAGTCCGAGAGTACGGCAGGAGCCAGAGTCGACAGAGTCAGAAAATACGGAAGGAGGCACCGTCGTCCAATGTTCAAACTACATAATAACTACATAACACATCACCAAAGGCAACAACTGCTCTGTCGTCCCTGGAAAGGGCGCAGGGGCGCACCTGCCCTCGCACTGGCCCGCAAGATTGTGACCACCGGGCCGATCGCTGCTGCCCCCTCTATGCCAGTGTTTTGGCCACGCCAGCCTTCCAAGGCACTGCCGCAAAGTACGGGTCTCTCACTGTAAAGCTGTAAAAAAAGCCTGGTTCCATCTCAAAATAGAAGAGAATGGAGGAGAATCGTGGCTCGTTCTCCACCAGTGACCCGGTTGTTTTGCTTATTCGTTCCTGCCTTTTTCTGGTTCTTGTTTGTTTCATGTTTCCCGCTTCTAGAGGGCGCCTATTATCCCAGCCATCTCAGAGGAAAGAGCATAAACAGCACTACCAACGCACCGCCCTTTGCCAGCGCACTGTTTCCTTTTCGGGAAGGCATGATCCAGGGGCAAGCGCACATGCAAAAGCTGTCTATTTAGGAGAAACATGCAGCTAACACAAAAGACAAAATGTACAATCCAAAATAGAAGCGGTGAAAACTTGTATGTGTGTTGCGTGAAGAGGAGACATCTCCCATTTTGCAAACGACCGGCTAAGAAGCGAGGAAAAGGCCCGGCAGTTACTCTTGTGCCCCCTGCGCGCGAGGCCAACGGAAGCAGCTCTAGAATTCCCACGGATTTGGCTGAAGAGAGATGAAGCAGGAAACTTTGTCCCCATGTCGCCCTCTCCGTGAAAATGCGATCCCCAAAGATCCTCAGGGGAGCGTTGCACCCGCTGGAGGGTCTTGAGAGTTTTCGGGGGGGCCCTCTGATGTCTCCGTGGATGCTCGCCCTGGCCGCCTTGATTTCTGTTTTTTCGGCCGGAATGCTATGACGTCTGAAAAAGCTCATCGGGGATTCCACGAACACGATGACAATAAACTCAAGTCAGACACGTACTGTTAGGAAAACAGAGCGTTTCACACAAACGCAAACACGATGTTCGTATTGGCAGCCGTTGTGGACAGTGGCGTGCATATCGACATGTTATGTTTGCATGTGTGAAGTGCAGGGAACGCGGAAAGAGACGCACAGTGTCGGTCGTACAGTGCTATTTTGGGTTGTGCTCCAATCAGCTAGTCCACTTTTGGGTGGAAGCCGGATAATGACTAAGCCGGTGCACCGCCATACTAGCCGCCACACTCTAGCACGTGCACCCCAAGAATTTGAGGGCTTCCTCCAGAATCAGCGAGACAGCACCGCGCACGTGACGCA
This sequence comes from Sporothrix euskadiensis, assembly GCA_019925375.1. Taxonomy (NCBI): domain Eukaryota; kingdom Fungi; phylum Ascomycota; class Sordariomycetes; order Ophiostomatales; family Ophiostomataceae; genus Sporothrix; species Sporothrix euskadiensis. The sequence continues at coordinate 366,370 of JADHKQ010000018.1, read as the reverse complement.
CAAATATTCCGAAATCCAGCCAATTTTCAAATGTTTTTCCGGCCCAAAAGTTCTTTCCCTTCTTTCCCTACTGTACAGTTTTCCCGGGCCAAAATGGACCCACCCTTCCCAAAAATCCACTAGTTTTTTTTTTCCCACACTCTCTCTGAAAAAAAGCTGCATATTACTTTTCCCTCGCAATTTGGCTCTCCTCTCCTCTTTACTCCCCCCCATCGACAACCGACGAAACGACAACTACAATCGTCTCGACCAACCCCCGAAGACACGATCACAATGGCAAAGGAAGCCGCCCCCAGAACCGGCCTGGCCGTCGGCATCAACAAGGGCCACGTACGTTTTATTCGACTTTCCTCGGCGTTGCTTTCCCGGATGAAAAAAAGACGAAGCCGTTCCGTGGCTGGCGATAGACAGCGGTGGACGGCACGATGACGATCGACGACGACAGTGACGGTGCTTGCAATGACTGCGGCATCATGGACAATCAGAAATGTTCAGTTCTTTTTGTGGCAGGCGATTCTGGCCGATTGTTGGACGTCGTTTTGACATCTCTTTGGCATTGGACGTTTGCCAGCCGTGAAGAGAACTTTTCATATTGCTTTGGACATCGTCTACCCTCTCCGTCAAGCATCTGTTGCTGGACATTGTCTGTCTTCTGTCGTCTGCCGTCTGCCCTGCCGTCTGCCGTCTGCTGCCGCCAGACATGGAACTGGCCGTCAAAAACGTCGATCCGAGACAGATCGAGAACATCTGGCTAACATCCCATCTAGAAAACCACCCCCCGCGTTGTCAAGCCCCGTGTGTCCCGCACCAAGGGCCACCTGAGCAAGCGCACCGCTTTCGTCCGCGAAATCGTCAAGGAGGTTGCTGGCCTCGCTCCCTACGAGCGCCGTGTTATTGAGCTGCTGCGCAACAGCAAGGACAAGCGCGCCCGCAAGCTGGCAAAGAAGCGGGTGAGTTTTTTTCCCTCGAGGGATACATTCTATCCTGTCGTTCACTCGTATTACGTTTTACAACCACATACTAACAATCTATAGCTCGGTACCTTCGGCCGTGCCAAGAGAAAGGTTGACGAGCTGACCCGTGTCATCACCGAGTCGCGCAGACATTAAACGGAAAACCTAAAAATGAACGAACGATTTTGCGCGGTTTGATGATTTCCATGGTCCCGGGAAAGGGCTGAATAGAAAGGGGAAGAGACGCCTTGTTTGTTTGCGGGAGGGAAAAAAAGAACAGACGACGACATCAAAAATACAACAAAAATTTGCATACCCCGACCACCACTTCTCAACATCAAAAAGTTCCGGGCTTTGTGTGCTAGAAAAGGGAAGCAAAAGGGGAAACGAGGGAAAGAAAAAGGACAAAAGGGCGATCACACCCCCCGCTGGTGGTGAGAGGGTATTCACGGGGAGTGAAACGACAACAAAGACGGCTGCAGAATCAAACAAACCATCGACAAGCCAGAACCGGGTGGACGATAGGGAGGGAGAGCTTTGCGGTTTTTCTCGTTCTTCTCCTTTCCTGTTTGTGCCCTTTTCCATCCCTTCTTCTTTGTCTGCTCTTCTGCGTTCCTCAACGTCTTGCTTCATTTTTTTCTCCCCCAACACACCGACCTCTTTCCTTTTTACTCCGTCCTTTTATTACTTTTTTTTATTCTTGCTTTTGGGTCGGCATATCGGTTGGCGTCAACACAAAATCAAATTTACAAAAAATAAGAAAATATAAACAAAAACGGGCCATTGCATGAAAGTGAAGTGAAGAAAGTGCAGGCTGGCCGAAAAAATAATGACGTATAATGATTCATATCAAAGTTGATTCTACTAGATGGACGTAACATACTGCTATGATTTATCGACATATCCTTTCTAACTACACTCTCGAGAGTCTCGACTACTTCTTGGCTAGCCGCAGGAACTTGGACATCTTGTTGAGAGCCTCCGTCTTGTTCGGTCGTTTGGCATCGCCGCCCGTCTTTGACGACGACGGCTTGTCCTTCTCATCCTCATCGTCGTCGTCGTCCGCCGCCTGCGGAATCACAATGTCCCGGGCCAGTGCCGCCACCTCGGGCCGTACATACGGCTGACCGGCCGGCGGTGCCGGTACATCCGGTCCGCGCCTAAAGTTGATCACGATTCCGCCCCGCATGCCGTAGCCACGGACCAAGTCGTCTTTGGCACTCCCCGACCGATCATAGATCTCGTCCCGGGACATGGGCGGGAACAGCTTGAACGCCTGGTTCTTGACACTCGGGTGGAGGGCGTTCCGCACAGCTGCGTGCAGCGTAGCACCCGTCGCGCCGTTGGCAAAGGACCACATGACGGTGTAGCCGTCAGGGAAGCGGATGCGCACGTCGACGCGGTTCACAGCCGCCGTCTTGGCCTCGCGCTCGCGTTTTTCCTCCTCGAGCTCCTCGTCCGACTTGAGCCGTTTGTTGCGCCCGGCCTCTTCTAGCTGCTTCTGATGAGCCTTCATCTGCGCAATGGATGGCGCAAAGGACGACTCGGGCTCCTTGGTCCACTTCAGTGATGCTGCCGCTGGCATGCCGGCATTCGCCTTGGGTGGTGACCAAACCTGGACGGGTGTCAGATCTAATGCTGTCTGTTGGGGTGCAGGAGCGCTCGTGTTAGTGGTGGTTGTAGCTGTGGTAGCTGTGGGAGTGCTGTCCACATCCATTGGTTCTGCAGCTGCTGGTGCAGGTGGTTGTGATGGCTCTGCTGCCTCTGCTGCCTTGGCTTGTGATGTGCTTTCTTCAGGTGCTGTCGTCACCGGCGCCGGCGCCGGCGCTGGAGGTGGTACGGCCACAGCTGCAGTCATCTCAGCCACCGCCGCTTGGCTGGCAGCAACATCTGCATCCGTCTTTTCGAGTTGTGTCTGCACGGTCTCCATGGCTTCTTGGAGGGTCGTGTCCGTCGTGCGGAACTCGAGCACGATCAGCTGGCTTCCCGAGTCGATGCCGACTTGCGACAGCGTCTTGCGGAAGTCTTGGACCGTGGACAACTCGCGGCCGCAGAACTTGAGCACCGGTGCCTCCCAGTAGAGCTGGCCAGAGCCGCTGCCGACTGTCGCCGCCGCCGCCGCTGTCGATCCTGTAGATGTAGCGGCTCCAGTATGACTTGTCCGGGGCACACCCCGCGCCGTAATGTTGAGCCCCTTTTGCTTCACCTCATCCGTCTCCTCTAGGTGCCGCAAAAACTTCCAAATCGGCGTGTCGCTCCGCACCTTGGCCGAGACGCGGTTATTTGGAATGCCGAGGCTTGCTTCAGATGGCGGCAGACGCAGAGCCACAGTAACGGCTGTCGGCGTCTTGGACTTGACCACCAGCTCGAGCTTGGCGCCCTGTGTCAGCCTGGCAGCGCGGATGGGATCCGTCAGGTTGACGGGCTTGTTGTTGTGCTTTAACTGGTAGTTTTCGGGGTTGAGCTTGAGCTTTGCGCAGGCCTCCTCGAGGACGTCGATCATGTACCCGCCGCCCGGAGCCTTGACGTTGGTCCGGCGCATGTCCGTCGAGATGACGACAAAAGAGGTTGCCATGATGTTTTCAGTGGTAGGTGGGATATGCACTGTGAGAAATAAAGGTTGGGTGTAAAAATGCGAGTCAAAAGAAGCTCATGGAGTCGAGACTCTCAAGATATATCCTATCTCAGAGTTACAGGCAAAGTACCGACGATCGCGGGAAGTTGAGTGTGGAAGCAATCCTGCTGGCTAGGACGCTGTGCAAATGCGAATGCGGGTATGGTCAGGTTGTATGCAAGCTTGTAGGGTGTTGGCAAATCGTCAGAAATGTAAAGAGTATAATGCAGTGCTGAGGCCGAATATTTGCCTTGTGATGTAAGTTTGGCAGAAGACTAGAGAACTGCACAGAAGACGGAAGGTACGCGCAGTGGCCGTTCTTGCCTCCTTTGCTAGCGAGGTCTTGGAGGGGCTCACAGCTGAGGGAAAGAGCTCTCTTGGCTCCTGCTACGGAGTACCCCGTACATAGTTTTACTAATAAGCTCCAGGGTGGTCGTGCCTGCCTCCACCGAGCGCCGCCACTTGCTGGGTGCTGGCCCAGCAGGCAGGCAGAAACGCGCGGACCAACCACAACGAGCGGTCAGCCGCATGCCCAGGCCCAGGCCACTTCAGGGCAGCTCCTTCCCCGTAGCGCATTTTGGGGCAACAACCACCAGGCCAGGTCACGTTTTCCAGCCGCGCCAGCTGCGTGTTTGCCTTCGTCGTTGCTTGTTGCTGTGTTCCGTTCACTGAAGCTCCAACCTCACCGAATCTACCATCACGACCATCAACGGCCACACCCCATCCAGCCCACATTGGCATCTCTACGAGCAACTGCATCACCACGGACACCGTCGAATACCGTCCCTTCTCTCGACACATCTATCGCATTGCACCTTCCAACGACACAACCTCGTCAGTTTCGCGTCCGAAAGCAGCCCTCTTGAGCCCTCTTGAGCTGTCTCTTCTCCTCGCGGCGAACCTCTCGATCCCTCCATCTCACTTGAAACGCAGGAGCCAGCTGCTTCTGTCGCTTCTCCCTCTTTGGCATTATGGTAAGAGCTCCGGGTGGCCGTTCTTGAGCATCTGTCGACGAACTGAAGCTAACCGTACCTCTCCATAGTCTTCTCCCTTCTCAATAAGTACGAACCATCCAGTCCTCCTCAATCGGCGATATACTGTCCTAGGACTTCACCCCATGTTCTCAAGAACACTCTCCTGAATGCACAAATGCTAACATAGCTTTTTTTCTTCTTTACAGACGGTGGCGCGTGTGTCGCCATGGTCGGCAAGGACTGTGTCGCCATCGCCTGCGATCTCCGCCTCGGTATGCAGGCCCTTACCGTCTCCAACAACTTCCCCAAGATCTTCCAGTACGGCGACCACGTCTTCCTCGGCCTGACGGGCCTGGCCACGGACGTCAGCACCGTCTCCGACCTCTTCCGCTACAAAGTCAACCTCTACCGCCTGCGCGAAGAGCGCCACATCGCCCCCAAGACGTTTGCCAACCTCGTCTCCTCGTCGCTCTACGAGAAGCGCTTCGGCCCCTACTTTGTCAGCCCCGTCGTCGCTGGGCTCGAGCCCAAGACGGGCCAGCCCTTTATCTGCGGCTTTGACAGCATCGGCTGCATCGACTTTGCCAAGGACTTTATCGTCTCGGGCACCGCGAGCGAGCAGCTGTTTGGTACGTGCGAGAGCTTGTGGGAGCCCAACTTGGGCCCGGAGGATCTGTTTGAGACCATCTCGCAGGCGCTGCTCAACGCCGTCGACCGTGATGCGCTGTCTGGCTGGGGTGCGCACGTGTACATTATCGAGAAGGACAAGGTGACCAAGCGGTTGCTTAAGGGCCGGCAAGACTAGAGGGGGAAATGGGAGATTGGAGGAGGACACGGGTCGTGCGGAGCACAAGGAAAGAATTCAAAGACAGGTCAAAAGAGCCTCTATTTTTCTACCGTTCTGTGCTCTTGGAGGGTCCTCTCAGTGTAAGATACCATTCGTCTTCGGATGGGTGGCCAAGATATATCGTTCATCCACAACTGCGGCGCATTGCAATAAATGTATAACATACGAATCAATGAGGAGTGATGCTAGGTGAGTGGTTGTAATGTGTGTCATTTTTCGGATTATAAAATAAGGTCGTATATCGGGATATAAAATATCGGTGTGTTAGTACGTGGAACTCGATACATGTATGGCTTCACAACACCAGGTACAACACTCTTGGTGTTTCGTTTTATATTTTTTTATATTGCAATGGCCCTGCCTTGTTGTTCCTATCTAAGAGCCCCCCATAGATTCCTAGTTTGATTTGCTTTTATGAAATACAAATACACAATCCTCCGAGTGTATACCAAATGCCGATGTTTTTTTGTTTTTGTTTTTTGGTATTCGCAATGCTTCATCTTCTCGTCTTCTGCATCCCCGATGAAATGACTTCTAAATGTCTATCACGGGCTGCTTCCATCATTCTACACCGCTTGATGGGGCCCCGCTCCTCGCCGTACAAGACTCCATGAGAGAAACCTCGCCGTTCACTTCCCTCCATCTAGTTCTGCTTCTTGGCCCTGGTGACCTTGTTGTTGGGCGCCTCGACAAAGAACAGACGCTCAAAGAACTTGAGCACCTCGTCAATGAGAACGACAGGCGCACTGAGGACAAGCACCGCCTGCCACTCGTTCCAGTTCAGGGGCAGGATCGAGAAGAGGGTCTGCAGGAAGGGGATGTACAGCAGGGCAAAGTGCAGCGCCATCGACAGAGTAATGGCATAGACCAAGATCATGTTCTTCCACAGAGGCAGCGTCAGGAGCGACTCGCTCGACGAAAGCGCGTTGATGGCGTTGAACATCTCGATGACGACCAAGATTGACAGGGAGACCGTCGAGGCGGCCTTGGCGCGGTCGTCAGCAAACATGGCACAGCCGATATCCGAGAAATCGGCCGAGCAGCGGTGGAAGTGCGACAGCTGCCAGAAGCTGATCTGGGGACCCTCAGCGTTGTACATGAACCACCATGCATAGCCTGCCACAGTGGCCAGACCAACGTAGGTGCCAATGACGAGGTACCGGAAGAAGAGCCAGCCACTGATCAGGGGCTCGTCCCGCTTGCGAGGAGGGCGGCGCATAATGTCATGGTCAGGCGGGTTGAACGAGAGAGCTGTGGCCGGGAGGCCGTCGGTGACCAGGTTGACCCACAGCAGCTGCACGGGGATCAGAGCCTCAGGCATACCAAGAGCGGCGGTCAAGAAGATGGAGACGACCTCACCAATGTTGGACGAGATCAGGTACCGGATAAACTGCTGCGTGTTGTTGTAGATGGACCGGCCCTCTTCAATAGCAGACTCAATGGTGGCAAAGTTGTTGTCGGCCAGAACCATGTCGGCGGCCAGCTTCGACACATCCGTGCCGGAGCCCATGGCAACGCCAATATCGGCCTTCTTGAGCGCAGGAGCGTCGTTGACACCGTCACCCGTCATGGCAACAACCTCGCCAAGCTGCTGGAGCAGGTCGACCAGGCGGGACTTGTGGGCAGGCTCGACACGGGAGAACAGCGACGCGGTCTTGGCGGCCTCGAGCTGCTCGCTCGGGCTCAGGTTGTCAAACTCGCGGCCAGTGTAGCTCTTGCCCGTCACATCCTCGTCGGCACCAAAGACGCCAATCTGGCGGCAGATGCTCTCGGCTGTGTTGCGGTTGTCGCCCGTGATCACAATAACGCGGATACCAGCTTCCTTGCAAAGACGGATAGACTCGGGGACCTCCGGACGGGGAGGGTCGAGCATACCAACGAGACCAATGAGCGTCATCCTCTGCTCAAGCTGGGCGTATTCAGCAGTCGTCTTGGCGCTGCGGGTGAGCTTGTTGCCAGAAACATCGTCGACGGTAGCCAGGGCAATGACACGGAGACCATCGTTGCCGTAGTCGACAACCTCACGGAGCAGCAGATCAACCAGGTCGCGAGTCAGGGGCACCTTCTTGCCGTCGGCACCAATCAGAGTGTGCGAGCAACGTTCGATGATCGATTCGGGGGCACCCTTGACCAAAAGCTTCTCGGCATCGCCGTCCTGAACCAGTACAGACATGCTCTTGCGGTCGCGGGAGAACTCGTAGGTTGCAAGGTGGGGGAGCCTCTCCTCGTAGTAGGCACTGGCGTGGTGAACAAGGTCGCGGGGCTTGGTATCGGCGGGGGCGACAGGGCCGATCTTCTCGGCCAGAACGCGCAGGGCACCCTCGGTAGGCTCACCAATGCTGGTGAACGTGCTGGAGAGTGAGTCGTAAGCAAGGCGAGCGTCGTTGCAGAGCGCAGCGACCTCGGCCATCTGGCGGACCGTCGAAGAGCTCTGGGCCAGACCGGTCACGGGCTTGCCGCGAGACGTCTTGATGTTGCCGCGGGGAGAGAAGGTGGTACCCTCAACAGTCAGCTCCTCTAGATCCTTACCGTCCTCGCGAATGTAGACAATCTTGCTGACGCTCATCTGGTTGGTGGTCAGGGTGCCGGTTTTGTCGGAGCAGATAACACTGCAGCTGCCGAGAGTCTCAACCGACGGCAGGCTGCGAACAACAGCATTCTTGGCAGCCATCTTGCGGGTACCCAGAGCCAGACAGGTGGTAATGACGACGGCCAGACCCTCGGGAATAGCGGCGACACCGAGCGAGACAGCAATCTTCAGGTAGTAGATGGCACCCTTGGTCCAGTTACCGTGGCTCGGGTCGCCAAAGTTGGGAATGTTGATAAGCCAGACGAGAATGCAGATAACAGTGATAACCTTGGCCAGAGAGTCGCCAAAATCGTTGAGCTTTTGCTTGAGCGGGGTCGGCTCGGAGATCTGGGAAGTGATGCTCTCGTGGATGTCGCCAATGGCCGTGTTAGAACCAGTCAGGACAACGACGGCAGTGGCGCGGCCGGTAACAACGGTGGTACCGGAGAAGAGCATGTTGACCTGGTCCTGCTTGACAGCCTTGTCGTCCTTAACGACAGCAGAGCTGTCCTTGCCGACACTCTCACTCTCGCCGGTCAGGATAGCCTGGTCGACAGCGAAGCTGTTGCTCTCAACATGGACAAGACGGCAGTCGGCGGGGATGCGGCTGCCAACAGAAACAGAGACAATATCGCCGGGAACGAGGTCGTCGGCCTTGACGCGGGTGACGGTGCCGTTGTTGCGGATGACGTTGGCCTCGTTGGCGGAGTACTCCTGGAGAGCGGCGATGGCCTTTTCGGCACTGCTCTCCTGCGAGACACCAACAACGGCGTTGAGAATCAGAATAGTCAGGATAACGGCGGGGTCAACAAAAGCACTCCAGCCGCCCTCGTCCTCAAACAGGGCGAGCACAAACGACACAACGGCCGAACCCAGCAGAATAATGACCAGCTGGTCCTTGAACTGCTCGAGGATAAGCTCCCATAGCGGGGTAGGCGGCTCCTCGGCGATGGCTGTGAAGATGTTAGTATGCGTTATCAAATAAAAGAGATCTGTCTCGTCTCTCGTCTGCCTCGTCCGTCTGCAGTATGTACTCACAGTTGCTGCCGTGCTTGGCCCGCTGCTCGAGGACCTGGGCGTCTGTCAGACCAAGAGCGCCGTCGACGCCCAGCTGGGCGAGGACCTGCTCGGTCGGCAACGCAAAGGCATTCTCCATGGTGAGGCTGAGGTGGAGGACCTCGTGTGACTCGGCGAGATAATCTTGTCAAGCTTTGGTGATCTGCCACAAGCTCTGTAGAGATATGTGGTGACGGCTGGACACAACGTGAATGATGCTGAATGGTGCAAGGGAGGTGATCCGGTACAAGGCTGGCTTGCAGGGCCTGGCGAAGGCGTGCTTTTGGCAGTCTCCGCTAGAATGGGCAATGGCCTTCAGAAAAACGAGGCGTCAATCTAAAAGCGGCTCAGATGTGGGCGGGACCAATTGCGTGAATGCAGGTGTCCTGTCGAGCACAGGATGATGCAAGGAACAGACCAGGGGTGCGGCAAGAGAAAGGAGGGGACAAGAAAGAAGAGAAGCAGGGTGAGACAGGAATAGACAGGAGTAGACAGAAGTAAAAAGTAAAGAAAAACAAAAGAGAGTGGGAAAGCCAAATTGGCAAAAGAAGTGAGAAGGCTGGAATAGTGGTGCCGGGAATGCTGATGAAAAATCACAAACGAACAGAAAAGAGGGCTGCCCGTTCCAATGACTCGTGTCCGCAGTGAAAACGTGGTCCGGCGGCGGCAGTGGGGAGTGTGCTGCCAGGCGTGGGAGTTTGTCAATCTGTCGTCGAACAAAAAGTGAGGTTCCAGAATCGCTCGGAATCCCGCTGAACAAGGCGACGTGTCTTTAAGCCGAGCGCCGTAGGAAAGAAGTGAAGAGGCTCGAAGAAGCAGGAGCGCCCCTGGATTTTTTTTTGGTTCGGTTTTCGCCTTGTGTTGGTTTGGTAGGGGCCAGGCACCCAGGAGGCTAGCGTCTCTTGTTTCAAACGGCAAGCACGTTGGCTCAGGTTGGTAATTAAAGCACTAAAACAAGCAGGCGAAGCAGCTTGAGGCAGGTACGAACTACGATGGGCCCTGCTGCAACGCCACGGCCGCACATTGACCTCCTTTCAGCCAATTCCAGGCCCACTTTGCACCGTAGCTCCTTCCCTCGCTGTTCTTGTCGTTCGTATCGGACTGACCACGTTATGGTAGGCGCTCTCACCCGCCCGTGCTTTCCGTCCACGGAGCTTTCTGTCGCCCAACAAAGGCCCCCTGCGCCTGCCTGTAAGTTTACTCTAAAAGAGCCCAAACTAAATTTAAGCCCGCAACTGGCCCGTCTTGCTGAGGAAAGAGCAAAATCGGTACCTCTCTCCGTGCTCCGTACGAGTACACAGTATTCCAGTGTGATCCGGGTCACAGGCCCCACTTCCCCGCCACCACATTTACAGGGCAGGAGCGACTGTCCAAGGCCTGGCCGTATTAAACTTACACAATACGTCGTAGAGCGCCACATACAGAAAGAATCGTGCACCTGTTTGATCCACGTTGGCTCTTCTATTTAAGCCTCATACAAGAGGAAAAACGCAGGCAAATAGCTTAGCAATAAGCATTTTCGGGCATCCCCTTTGGGAGATAGCTCCGGCCTTGTATCGACGAGGTAGAGATAGCTGGGAAACTGCCATATGGACATGCCTTGACCTGCTTGAACTTGGTATCATTATCGTCTTCTCTTCTGCCTGTTGGCTACTCCGTGCTATGTACGTCGTACTCTTTGATATTCTTCACCTCAAATACGGCCGGAGCCAGTTCAGGTCTTGTGCTGCCGTTGGTGTCGTAGATGCCTGCCCGACCATTCCTATTGATCCTTTGGATCGTCCCAACTTTGTGATGATACAAGCGCTGTACATGCGTTTAACAGCCAGTCATAATTCAACTTGCAAAGCCTCCAAAGGATGGGAGTCAATGTACGATGTAATGCCCATGCTGTGATTGCTGCACAACTATAATCCTGCCAGCACGCCCTGCACGCCGACGCTGCTGGCATCCTCGCGCCGCTGCACAAACGCCTTGAAGTCGGCCTTTTGCAGCTTCTTGCCGCTGACACCCGTGCCCGCCGGCGTCGTCAAGTTTCTCGAGCGCTCACGAAGGGCTTCGGGGCCAATGATGAACAGGTAGCCCACCTCTGTCAGGACCTCAATCGTGGCCTCGCCGTCGCGGCTCAGCGGCCAGGCTTTCAGAGTCGAGACATACTTGGCAATGTCCTTTGTGACCATCAGGCCGCCTGTGGCATTGACGGCAAACTTCTTAAAGTGCTCAAACAGGAGGCGGAACAGCGACAGGGCCAGCTCACTACTAAACATGTCGAGGTTGCGCCCATCGATGGACTGTGCCGCCAGCGCGGCCACTTTGTCGAGGAACGTGCAAATGGCAAGACAAGTAGGTGTCTGCAGTGCGTCCACAATGCTCTCGAGGTCGTTGTCGCGGGGACGGAAGTCAGTCCGCTTCTGTGTGGTGAGCGTCTTGGACACCGAATTGATGACAACGTCGACTGTCGCCTTGAGAATGCTGTTGGTCTTCTTCTCGATCGAGTCGATGCCCACGCGTGTCTGTGCTTCCATGTTGCGCCGCACTGTCGGGTTCGAGTCGGCCAGCCGAATAAGGACGGTCTGGATAAAGCGCGCCATGATGCTCGTGATAGTCACGGCAGGCCGGACGGACGGCAGATAGCTCAGGTCGGGCTCTGTCTTGACGTTCTCCTGCGATGTCGCCACGTCGAGCGCGGCATCGAGCGCCGTCTCGACGTACACGCGGCCCATGGCCATCATCAGCAGGCCCAGCAGCACGTTGACGTCCTTGGGCGTCTCGGCGGCCGTGCCCAGCTCCAGTGTGCGCCGCACGCTCTCAGCCAGCCACTTCAGCATACGCTTGGCACTCGCTGTGCTCAGTACACCGTCCTCGTCCGAAACCTCAATCTCGTTCTTCTTGTCCGTGTCCTGGATACCGGCAACGCGCAGCATCATGGCCTTTTGTGTGGGCGTCAAATCCGACGAGTCCAGACGCTCCATGTAGGCGTCCTTGGCCGAAGCCAGCAGCTGTGTGCCCTGCTGGGCAATCTTTCCCATAAAACCGGCACGCGTAGCCTTGGGCCGCCGCGAGTGGTACAGCGTGAACTTGAAGAGCAGAGAGTTGTACATTTCCTCCAGACTCTTGCGCTCCTTCTCGATGTACGAGCTGCCCACCAGGTAGGGGACAAACAACTCCTCAACCTGCTGGTCCAGTGTCTGCGCAATCTGGCTCGAGCAGGGCTCTGGGTGTTCGGTGAGGCCGTGCGTCTTGAGGTCCTCGACAAGCGCGCCAATATAACTGCGGGATGCGTGCAGGGACCGGAGGTAGGCAAGCATTGAGACTGTGCTGGCCTTTTCCAGAACCATCTCCAGCCGTTGCTGGATAGACTGCTGGAACACGCGCTGGATAAACTTGATGAGGACTGTCTCGTAGTACGGGAAGGCCCGCTTGATGATAAACGACTCCTCCTGCATAACAATGCGGACTTCGTCAATCAAAGACTGCAGACTGGGCTCGACGCCCGGTGGGTCGGCGTCAGGGTCAGCCAGCTGATTCCACATCTCGCCGTCTGTCGTAACCTCGTCCGTCAGGAGCTGGTCCCGGTCAATAAAGAACTGGTGCTGGTTGACAAACGCGGCGATGACGCTAGTGCCACCGTTGAAGTCGTGCAGCACCTTGGCACACTCGAGCATATCGTCAAAGTTTTGCCGGCGATAACTGTTGTTGAACTGCTTCAGCAGGTCCTGCTCCAGCGTCTCCGAGAACTTTTCGAGCGCCTCGCGCGTGTTGTGCGTCTGGCCGCTGCCGTTTCCTGCGCTGTTCGTGCCGTTTGCGCCGTTGCCATTTGTCGTCCCGTTCGTCCCGTTCGTGCCATTGGCTCCGTTGACGCCGTTCGTCGTCGCACGGCCGCCCTTTGTCTCGGCCCACGATGCCGGGTCCAGCCGCTGGCTAATGCGCATAAGCTGCCTTGAGATGACAGCACAGCGCACTTTGTTCTCGGCACCGCCCTGCCGCTGAATCTCCTCGAGCGGTGTCAGCTGCCCCGTCTCGCTCAGCTCTGTCCAGCACTGCACAAGGAAGGTGGCGTCCAGCGCGCGCCTCCGCTTGCGGTCCAGCTCCTCGAGCTTCTCGCCAATCTGCACGGCAATGTTGCCGCCACCCGAGTCAGGCCCTGGCCGGCTCCCACGCTCAGTCAAGCCACTGCCGTTTGATGCTCCTCCGCCACTAGGGTTGTTTAAGCTCAGGTCGAGGGCCTCAAACTGGGCCATGGACTGGTCGAGTTTGCTACCAAGAGTGTCGAGGGTTTGGTCGTGCTGAATCTCAGCGCGGCGCACCTGCGACAGGATGTCCGATTCCTTTTCTTGCAGCTCCTCGGAGAGCGAGCCAAGCTGAGAGAGGGCGTCTAAGAAAGGAGGGTGTAGCGGTCAGTATGCGACTCTATTCATCGTCAACAACAGATCGGGTTGTCCTCTTGTCTACTTACTCTCAAACGTCCGGATCAGCGGTTTTGGGTCGAATACTTGCTGTGCCGCCGCCCCAGACCGCCGGCTAGCCGGTGCAGCCGTTTCGGCCAGTGTGTCGACGAAGTCGCGGACGATAAAGTCCTTGTTCGAGAAATCGTCGAGGGTGAAGCTGGGTCCCTTGGGGAAGAGAGCCCTCGACGCGGCCGACGAGACGCGCTCCATCGTTGCGCGGAGGAACAATAGAAGTTTTGAATTGTGTGTATATCAAGGCAGTCAGAGAACGGAGTCAGTGTCACGGGCCGTAGCGGGAGGACGAGCTTGGGGGTCGTTGTCGAAATCGAGAGAATCGAGGTTGCAGATAGCTGCAGCCTCACATCGCCGAGCTAGTCCACGCGGCAGATCTCGTGGGGGGGTAAGCTATTTGTGGTCGTTCTTTCTGTCCGTCGTATCGTGACTGCGCCGTCAATGTTGAGGAGAGAGGTGGTGGGGTTATGAATCTTGTGATACTACGCAGGCGCGGCTGAAATGATGAAGTGGTCGTCTTCTCGAGAGGGACTTGGAAATGGAGCATCGCACAGATCGACAGCTTGCCCGATGGCTGGCGCTGGAGCATAGCGTGGTACACTGGTACAAAGCACTTGTAACGCGCTGTCGTGGCCGCTGTGGCTTGGGTGCAGATGTCATTGAGGGGCGTGTTTAGGCCCTGTTTAGGGAGCACTAAGGGATTCCAATAGCTCCTGTGATTGGACCGCCGCGTCAGCCACGGGGGAAGGAGCAACCCAAAGAGAGCCAAGGACCCCAAACCACATGCTTGGCTTGAACGGCTCAACCTATGCGCGAATCTGACTGAGGAGGCGATACGAAAACCTGGCCAGTTGGACCTTCCGTTCGCGAAAGCTGCCAGCTACAACAAAGCAAGAACGAACAACTCTAGTATGGACTCTTGCCCTGCCGCGCGGTCAACGTGAACCGCTCCTTCTTCGACTTTGCAGTTTCCATCTTCTGCCTGCGGCTTCCCCTTTTCGAGCCGTGATACTACGAGTATTTCTTCTCTGCCCTTTCCCACCTTCGTTTTTACCGGCCGATTTCCCGGCAATTCCTCTCTTCCTCTTCTTCTACCTGTACACAATACCACGCCACACACAACAACAACATGTCGTTCTCATCGCGAGACACGCTGCTGTACCGCAAAGATGCGCGGTCCGGCCATAAGCTGTTGACACCGGAAGAGCGTCTGAAGCTGGTTGAGGTGAGTTTTTAACAAGATCGACAATCGGGGGAAAATCCAAGAGTCTTCGTCTGGACGAAGAGGTCCAAAGACATTGATAGACGACAATAGGGCAGAAGGGGCTGTATCTGTCCATGCTCCTGTGCCTTGTGTGTGTTATCTTGATCTAAGATGGCTCTTCCTCTACGTCCGGGGCTTTCTGCTAGATATCCTCGTCGGCCGGGTCGTGAAGCGACACGATCGACCGCTTAGATGGCATGCATCTTGTCATCTTCAACACTTGAGATTACGCCACTAACGCTCCTCTTCTACAGCCATACCTTCCTCCAGTTCCCAAAGCACCGGCTAGACGCACTGAGACCGAAAAGACGGGCACCCTCAGCGAATCCGGCAGCACCGGCAGCTCCAGCGCCAGCAAATTCCTTCTCCGCGAGACGAACCGGGAACGCTTCAGCGTCCGCGCCTTTATCTCTCACCAGCTCTACGTCCTCATCTACGTCGTTGTCCACTTCATCTTCTCCGTCTACCGCCGCTTCCGGGTCGGCTACCACGGCGTTCGCGACCGCATCTACTCCGTTCTTAAGTACCACCACCGCACACCCGAGATTATTGCCCGCGATGTTCGGGACCTGCGGCGACTTCCCAAGCACCTGAGTGTCGTTCTGCAGCTCGAGGACAACGGCCACGGCCTGGCAGAGCTGGAGCGTCTTGTCAATGAGGTCTCCGACATTGCCGCGTGGTGTGCCTCTGCCGGTATTCCCATGCTCTCCGTCTACGAGCGGACGGGCATTCTCAAGAGCTATCTGGCCGATACTCACCGCGCCGTCTCGCAACGCCTGACAACCTACTTTGGCCGCGTACACCCCGCTGTGACTCTGCAGGCACCTCACCTGCCCTCGATTGAGTCGACAGTGTCGCCACACGCCCGCGAGAACGGCGAGACAGACGACGGCCACGTTACCATCATGCTGCTGTCTGAGGAGGACGGTCGTGACTCGCTGGTCGACTTGACCAAGACGCTTGCTGAGATGGCCCAGCGCAACAAGATCTCGCCGTCCGACATCAGCATTGACCTGATCGACGCTGAGTTGACCGAGAGCGTCATGGCTGAGCCCGATCTGCTGCTCCTTTTTGGCCCGCACATTGAGCTGTCTGGCTACCCGCCGTGGCAGATTCGCCTGACCGAGATCTTCCACCTGCCCGACAACCACAGTGTCGGCTACCAGGTCTTCCTGTCGGGGCTGTACCGCTTTGCCGACGCCGAGTTCCGTGTTGGTCGCTGAGCGGTCTGCATGTACGTAACCTTATCGATACACCACGCCTATCCACCGACCGCCAGACATCAGACACCAAAACCAAATTGATTCACCAAATCTCCAGCTCTAATTGCCCACACCGGCTTGTTTTATATGGATTTGATTCTGCGACTTTTTTCTCCTATTTCCTTCAGTTTCTACCATGGCATTGTACACAGCGGGAGCGACCCGTTAGCTTTTTGTTTTGTTTCCTATTTTTTTTGGTCCCGAAATCAAAGGAGTTGATGAGACGGGATCAAAAGGCCTATATCTTTGGCGGTTTGACGCAAATTGTTAGTGCGCCACACTTATTTAGAAAATTTTCATGACGTAACGCCACACTTTTTTCACCAACTGTCACTCAGTATCAAAATTTCATCTTGTCAGCCAACAGCACATGTAATTCGGTGTGTTTATTTTTGACAGCTTTGGCAGCGGCGCAGACTTTATTCTCGTCATCTTACGTCTACTTGTCTTTTCTTTCCATTCTCTTCATCGAGTCGCGTTTTTGAGCGGTCCATCTTCGGGCACCCCCACTGGTTTTTTCGACTCACATTTTTATTCACCCCTCCTCCACACATGATAGCAGCAGGCCAGAAGCGTCCGCGGCCGGGCAGCAGCGACGAAGCCGACACAGGCAACAACTCCGGCACTGTCTCTGGCTCCAGCCCTGTCACCAGCTCCGATATGAGCATCTTCCGGCCTCCCATCCTGCGAACTGCCGCACTGACGGCTACTGCATCCCTGAACAAAGCTCTATTCACCAACACATTCGAGATCGCGGCCGCACAAGTAAACGATGTCCGCCTCATATCCAAGTACCAAAAAGCCCTAAACGCAAGTAAAGAGCTTCTGCGAGTCGAACGCGTGTCCTCTGTGGCCGATGTCCCCGAGACAGCAGCAGCAGCAGCAGCAGCAGCAGCAGCAGCAGCAGCAATAAATTCGGCTGCAGATGCCACTGCACCAGCCAAGCCGGGACCCAAGAAGAAGTGCCTGCTGCTGCAGCCAGGCGTCGTGCCGTCATCGCCAGAGACATGGAGCGATGTGTTGAAGCAGGGCGTTGAGAAGAGCGAGCTCGGCTTGATCCCGTTCCAGCTCACACTAAACTACGATCACTGGACCTCCCGCGAGGTGCTCGTCTCGGTGCTGCCCGAGGAGTTCCACGACGATATTCCGACAGGTTTCAACACGGCAGGCCATGTGGCGCATCTCAACCTGCGTGACCGCTTCAAGCCCTACAAGCACATTGTGGCACAGGTGCTGCTCGACAAGAACCCACAGCTGCGCACGGTCATTAACAAGGTCGACCTTGTGGGCACAGAGTCGGTCTTCCGCACATTCCCCTACGAAGTGCTGGGTGGTCCGGACGACATGGACGTCGAGGTGCGCGAGAACGCCTGCACCTTCCGCTTCGACTACAGCAAGGTGTACTGGAACAGCAAGCTGGAGCCGGAGCACACCCGGCTGCTGTACCTGTTCAAGCCGGGTGAGGTGGTGGTCGATCTGATGGCCGGTATCGGTCCGTTTGCGGTGCCCGCAGGCAAGCGCGGTGTCTTTGTCTGGGCCAACGACATGAACCCCAACAGCTACGAGGCGCTCAGCAACGCCATCCAGCGCAACAAGGTCGGCTCGTACGTGCGTCCGTTCAACGAGGACGGACTGGTCTTCATCCACAAGTCGGCAGACCTCGTGCGGGAGTCGTCCGAGGCCAACGAGGGCGCTCTTGACGTGCCCGACACTGTCGCTCCGAGGAAGCAAGGCAGCAAGCCGGCCCAGGCACCAAAACAGACGACAAAGGAAGAGTCTGCAGATGCCACTACTACTCCTGGCGGCCCCAAGGTTCGGAAACAACCGCCCGCTCGCAGACATGTTCCGGTCCCGCCGACTATCTCGCACTTTGTCATGAACCTGCCGGCGTCTGCTATTACGTTCTTGCCGCGCTTCAAGGGACTGTACGCAGGCCACGAGGATCTCTTCAAGCCGGCAGAGGGTGGTGAGGCACCAGCTGACAAGGCCTACCCCAAACTGCCCATTGTGCACACACACTGCTTCGCGCCCAAGGATGAGGATCAGAGCATTCCCTTTGGCGACGTACGTGACCGTGTCTCGGCCGAGCTTGGCGTGGAGATGACACTCTGTCCGCGGTACGAGGATATGGAGAACGACGACCCGCTGGCCGCTGAGCCGAAGAATCTGCTCTACGTGCACAATGTTCGGGCAGTGGCGCCGCACAAATCCATGTTTTGCGCCAGCTTCCGGGTTCCGGCGTCCGTGGCGTTTGCTCCGAGGACGCTGGAGGGGGAGGAGAAGACAGACAAGGCGGATTAGACGGGGCCCGATATGGCTAGTGTTTGACATGTAGCGTTTGATATTTCTTGATCTCCCACAAAGCTGTAACAAAAGCAATTGATTTTTCTCACCTGACAAGTTCGGTGAAATAGCCGCTTGTTTGACAAAGAAAAGACTTGAAGCTCCAGATGCCCCAGAAGCTCCGCGGGGAAGCTCTACCCCGTGAGCTCTATGCCAAGCGGTGCAGCAAAGCCTTCCCCTCCGTCATTCACACGCACTGACGAACATCCACACACGTTCACTGCGGGTTCGGTCTTGTGAGGGGGGCTGAAGAGGGGTCGCACTTTGTCAGAAACAACGTGCACACGGTATGCACGGTATACACAGTACGCAAGCGAGGGCACACTATCGTGATGAGGAGCTTTTTTGAAAGCAGGGATCTGGGCCGGATACTTCTGTGTCTGGCTACGTATGGTGTACGAGTATATTGGCATAAAGTGTATGTTGTGAACATTGCAAGTAACGTCATGTATATTTAATAAAATGTTGAACGATCCAAATTGGTCTTTAAATCGATAAATGAAAACGAATCAAAATGAAAATAGAATAAAGTAAACTAAAGCAAAGCCGGTTATGATCCTTATCTATCAGGTTTCAGACGTAAATGATATAAAATGACATAAAATGATATAAAATGATATAAAATGATAGAGATTGTATTTTATCGAGACAGGCACGACACCTCATGGCCAGCCTTGTGACATTTCATACTGCTTTTCATCACCATTCACTCACTCACCTGCAAAACAAAGAGCTCTTCCAGTCAAACCAATCATCAAGCTCGATAGCAGGAGGAGCTCACCGGGGCGAGCAAAGACGAAATCACAGCAGCACAAATACAGGGGTCTTTTTTTTGACACAAAATCGGGCTAATCCGGGTCGAAGACAATCCAAACGGTCAAAAGTCCTGAATGTACCTGTCTGAGCTGTCTTTCTATGTTGATTAAGGGAGATAACCGGAGCCGGATAGCTGACAAAGTACGCCGTTGTACGCCGTTGTACGCCTCTGTATGTTGCTGTACATTGCTGTAAGGTCTTTGCAGATTTTGTTGACACGGATCTTGATGTACACTCGCCTTCGATAGAACGGCATGCCATAGAAAGTACCACTGCGAAGGTATCGATAGCACAGAAATACCACATAGGAAACAACAGAGCGAACAGAGTAGACGTTATTGAGCTGACCAGAAAAAGAAAGGCAGATCGGCGCAGCTCCCTTGCGCAGCCAAAGAAAGCTTGTTTCCTAGGGACAGGTCGATGTAGTCTCGGGAGTCTAGGGCTAGGCAATGGTACGTATCAAAGGGCATTCACCATTGAAAGACGGAGGTATCGAGGGGTCGAAGAGGGGGAACAGAAGAGGGGGAAGAAGGGAGGAAGCAGGAGAAAGGAGGCTCGGAGGAAGGAGAAAAGGAGAAGGGAGAGAATACGAGGGGGGGCGAGAATCAAGAAGGGCAAGTAACCGACTGTTGGCGATGCTAGGGCGAGCTGGTGGAAAGCTGTTTCGTTGCTGTCATTGCTCGAAGCTCCCGTAGCTCGATGGACGGTCAACCAACAGGCACACATGTTGCTATTTTGGAAGCGCCGGCCTTCTTTCGTCAACCTCTTTATCGTTTCTTTTTGGAAGTCGTTTTCTTTCGAACTCTGTTTATCGGTTGTCGATCGGTTGCTTTGATTTTTGTTCCCTCTCCTGTTGTGTTTTGTTTTGTGTTTTCTTGCGTTCGCGTACGTTTCACTGTCGATGGATTCCCAATGCACATGCAAACAATATCATATGCATATCCGTCCTGCGTATCGCATCACAAGCCAATTGCTTCCCCCCTCACCGAAAAGCATCTGATATTCTGCCAAAATGGCATTCCACGCCAACGCATGCTGCACCCGTCGTTCACATCTCGGTCAAAAGGGCACACACAGAAGAGGCATCCAGACTCCCTTGGCCCAGATGCACATGGACATACACCTACATCACATTGTAGATTGTGACTTACATGATGTCCAGTGCGCGGCCACCGGCTCGGGCAACTGGTAGCCGACAAAGGCCGCGAATACGGGCGGGGGGTGGACTCTTGGCTCTTTGTTCTAACGGCAGGAGATGGAACGGTTCGTTGTAGATTTGTCGGTGCTCGACGCCCAGGATTGTCCAAGCAATTGATCAGCAGGCTCTGGAGTCAGCACCGGCTGTCAACATCAAGGTGCCCTTTCCAGGCTTTCCGATGCTCGAGATAACAGTGTCTTGCGCTTTTCCCATGCACATCGACCATGCGCTTTGTTGCATGTATATTTGATATTTGACGAATGTCGTTGTGCGATGATAGTGCGATAGGCCGCCTTGATATCGTTATCGCCTCTCTCCTCGTTTTCTCGTTTTCTCGTTTTCTGGGGGTGTATTATCCGCGATGCACGAATCTCCGTTGCTTCACCGGGGAAGGAGAGGGAGACAGGAGATGTGGTTGCATCGTTTGTATGCGTGCATATGTGCATGCAGTGTGTATGTACTACACATATGCTGGATGTAACATGTATGCCGATGCTGTTGTATGTTTGAGCGGGGTGTGGTTCTGTTACTTATCGGGAGCTCCAGATGCCCTGGATGAACGACGCGGAGGCCGGTGAGCGACGGCAGGCACAACAGAAGGTGCAAGGCCATCGATTCCCGATAAGAGAAGTAGGGCCAGGAAGTACGATGTGGTGCGTCGAAGGGGGGGAAGGCGCCATGCGCTGCGACGATTGGGCGACAGCCAGGGAAGGCGGCGCCGTGCGTTGCGCGTGGGGGAAAGAACGAGGCCAGGAAGGAGCGAAAGAGGAGGGCGGAAGCATCCAGACGCACACACGCAAAAAAAAGCACACAAAACACTCTGCAGGAAAGGCACATAGAGCCACACACCACGCGCATACGCACACGCGAAGTACTCGGCCTGTAGTACGCTACGTAGAAAATGCGAACAATTGCCCGGCAGCGACAGCAGAAGTGGTACTGATAGTCCGGCGGAGGCGGGCATCCTGCCTGCTTTGTCTACTTTGTCTGCTTTGTCTGCAGCGCTCCAGACCACAGCGGACCGCTCTAGAAAGAGTGATAGACATAGGCAGTGAGTGAGAGGAACGGAAAGAGCGATGCAAAATAAGGAGTGTGAAGGGAGAAAACGGAAGGAATGGGAATAAACAGCCAGATGCAAAGGCGGAAGGCGCGACCGATCGCACACAAAGCAACAATGTCGCGAGAAAGGAGAGAGAACAAGACAAAGTTAAATCGGATCCACGTCGAGAGCCCTGCCTCGTTGGAGCGTGTCTAGGCCCTTGCTACTCCTTGCTAGAGCTGTTCGAACAGCTTCCAGCCTTCCAAGACCCTGTTTGGTGCGCATGTCTAGACCTGGCATCCATGTTCTGGTGGCTCGAGGTGTCGAGATTTTCCTCTTCCTTTTCTTTTCTCTTCCTTTTTCTGTGTGTTAATTTTCCTTGTCGCTGGGCGCTGCTCTCTCCGTGTTATTACAGCCAGGCTGAGCAGGCTGGCCAGGCTTTGCGGCAGCCTAGTCCACATTAAAACAGGAAAGGGAAGAGCTGTACTCGTACTCGGGAAGAATACTTGTCAAAGTCGATAAAGAACGTGAACGGGCAGGAGATAGCTGCTGCACCGTATGTCCCAGTCCTGCCCCTTTGGTCTTTCTTCCACACCTCCTTCGGCTTCGCCTGCCTTGCCTGTTGTTTCTTGTTGGCTGGTTGCTGGCCTTGCCTCGTTGCCCATTGTGTCACGTCGTATTGCAGCCGGCAGCGCGCGTCGAATTCCAAGATAGAGAACAACAGGAAAAACAAACATGGCTTCCAGTAAACTTACCGACATTTTTTTTTCTTCATCATCCACTGGCGTTGATAGCTTCTTTCCTGCCGGCCCACCTGTCTCGCCTTTCCCGCGCGCTCCGTTGCAAAAGAGCTCCGCAATCGTATCAAAGTCTTTAAGAGGCCTGTGAACGACATGGAGCATGTCCTCCGTTTTGCGCAACTGAAAGGACTGTGCCCTCGACTCGTTCCTATCTCACCTTTTCCTCCGGTTTTCTCGAACACCAAGGGAACAAGGCTCCCCGATATAGAATCGTGGGGGCCAGGTCAGGCCTTGGCCGTCCAATGGCCCTCCCTCTTGCCGGGCCTCGCCGGCAGCGGAGAACAGCGACGACCATGACTGCGATAGGCAATTGCAGACCCCTTCCTGATAAACTTGATTTTGATGGTAAATTTGTACGGAGTACGACAGACAGTATCGCTAGACTTACAAAATGCAATGCGACGAACCCCCGGCTCGTCGACGCACGGAGCAGCAGGTGCACACACCGGGCTGCCAGACCACTCTGTAGGATGGACATGAGGGTTGATTGTTTCCATATTTCATATTTCAAATCTCTCGTGCTAAGGTGTTCTTGTGGTTTTTTTTTTCTCTCTTTTCTTTTTTTTTTTTTTTTTTTTTTTTTTTTGATTTTGTTCTCAACCTTCATATTCTTTTTTGTAACATGAGTGTCAAACCCCCACGAGCAGGCAAGGCTATGGGGACTTTGAGGAAAGAGCCCCCACAGAAAGGCGGTGCTCCTGCCCTGTAAGTGTCCAGGTGCCACTGCCAGGGCTGCTCTTCCTATGACAATTTCGGAAGGAGAGAGGGGAAGAAATCCGCAATAAAGGCCAGCAGACGAGGCATTTGTCGACATCAAGAAATGAAGTCGTAAAATGAAAATGAGGAGACGAAATAAAGGAAGCCGTGAAAAATCAACGCACGACAAAGTGTACACAAAAGAAGACGAAACAGTAACCGGGATTCCTGATTCTTGTCCTGTGACCATATCCTACGAAGCAGCCACGCCAGCTGGCAAGCCCTCCATAATTCATCAATCCTCCCCTCCTTGATTTCCCCCTCCTCCTCCTGGTGCCTCCTTTCGCTACACCCTCCCACCCTCCTTTCTCAGAGCTTAGAAAGACGGTGAGCAGCCAACGTTGGGGGGAAGAGTGGGGGGCATCAGCAAAACGGGAAGAGGGTAGGAACAGAGCGGGAAAGAGGGGAGGGGGGAAAGGAAGGAGCTCGAAATGCGCCGTGGATACGGGACAGGGCAAGCATATGACGAGCTGTTAAAAGAGGATGGCAGTGGGGGTTACAGACGGCCGCGTGATGTGCGTATACAGAGTGCTCGGCGGATAGGCGGGAGGGACAAGTAAACATAAATAACATACGGAGTAAAAAACGTGCGAGTGCGAATCGGGTGCTTCGGTATGCCTCTAAAATATAAACAAAGCTGTAATAGATGCTTGAAAGTCATAAATATATGTACTGCATCGTTTCGATTGCCCTGTCTGCGGGCAGTTTAAGCCTGGGCCCGGCTGGAGTTGTCTGTCTATATGGTCTGCCGTCTGCCGCCTACGAAGTAACTCGTACTTACGCCCAGATACGGAGGATGCACCTCGCAGCTGTTTTACTAGGAAAGTCAACAGGGCACCCCGTATCATTTTCCACCGTATCTCCAGTATCTCGAGTCGCCAGTCGAAGCACACTATTTACTATAAACAGAAAGCACCAGGTCGGAGTTGCAGAAATCGATTCGAGAAACTGGATACTGGGGATCACAACCCAGACACAACGGTACTTCGAGCCAAACTCTCAAAGAGTTTGGGGCTACGAACTACAGAGTCAGAGACTGGAAAGACAGCGACCTGTTCTGACCTGTCACTTTTTTCTTGCTGCTGGGCCCTGGGCACTGATGCGCTCTCGAGATCCAAGTGTACATACTACTCTATTTCTCACTACTGTGTGTTACTCTGTACTCTTATCTTACAAAGCCTGAATCTAGCCGAAGCTGTGTACTCAGCAAGTGCGTATTCTCCAGCACGACAAAATATGCTTCACAGAGTGATCGACAGCCGGCCCAGGCCTGGCCAGGCAGAACAAGGGAAGCAAATAAATAGTAGAACCCTGGAAAAACTTGGAAGATGGGAAAGCCAGAAAGCTGGATTAGCTGGCAAGCTGGCGAGGCTGGTCACTGGAACTTTGAAACGCAAACGGCTGGCAAAGTTGGAGCTTGGAGGTTGCCTTGACTGGATGCTGTTTTGTTTCTGGTCCATAACAGCGCCATCATGCGATTTGTACTCAGTACGGCGTACAACGCACACAAAAACCGAAAGGCGGTCCAGCCTCACAGGTTCTGCGCATCACTTGACCTCTGTTTGTGGCAGCGCACATCATTTTTTTGGTTTGGTACTCCTGTCTCCTTTCGAATGTCTCTTCCTTCCGTTACGCCTACTGTCTGAGCATGTTTCCTCATTGTGCTATGTCTCTTATCCGTGTTACTAACCGCGAATGCGCTGTGTATCCTCTCTGCCTCTGTCTGACCTTGCGTCTTCTGCATCGATCGCATAACGCCCAGCACACAAATAAGATCGATTCACGAAAGACGCAAAGACATTCGAGACACTCTCGTCCCTGAGTGCACATAAAATCACAATCAAACGCTCCAAATGCCGTCACGAGACCCGGGGATTTGTAGATGCAAACTGATGCGCGTCGATGGGTTCGTGCCATTTCCGGGGGATCACTACTAATCAATCTCTCTCGCCCTGTCTGGGCATGAAACGGGCGAGTACAGCGAGTGAAGATAGACCCAGACGAGCCTGAGGCCCGACAAAGTGCCTAAAGATTGGGCGTTTGAATAATATCAAACGGTAAACACTTCAATACGACATCTGCAAACAAAGAAATCACCGCGGAAGGGTCTCACAGTGACAAAGCCGCAAGAATACCCGGACCTGCGACGGCGGCCGATCACCCAAAGCCCCTGGCCCCTTCCTCCCTTGTGTATCTCACTCCGTAACATCTCGTCTTCTTTCTCGTCTTCTTCTTGGTCTTTTTTTCGTCTTCTCACAACTTAAAAGCGGCGATGGCTTTGGCGCATGTTCGTTTCGTTGTCCTGGACTGGCCTTTCCTTTTTACGGCCATGGTGTGGCTCTCTGGAATGCAAAATGGGTCGTTCGGCATGTCTCACATCTGCCGTCGACCGCATTCTGTCAAGGCGGAAGCCAGAGAGCCAGTCCCCGGTGGAATGGCTCAAATGCGTTGGGATGGCTGTTTGAGAGCTGTTGGCGGTGCCCATTCGTGAGCTGTGATATGCAATTTATGACTATATTGGCCCGTTTCTACTCCGTACTGTGCATGCGTACACAGGAGCTTCCTTGCTTTTCCATTCCCGTTTCGGCCTCCCCAACAGGTGCACTCCGCGCCTTCGTCGCTCTTTCCTTCTTCTCTTCTTCCCAGTTTCTGGCTGGCCGCACCTGCTGGTTTTGTTTCAACGCAACCATGCTGTCATGCAAAACAAGATATGGCAAGTACGACCGGGGGAATATGGGGTATTATGGGGCTCGAGCATGCGTACGGAGTACAAAGTACTTACTGGCAGTATTCTGTATGTAAACAGTAAGTACTCCGGACCTGGGCGAGAGCAGGTACTTCCAGGAAGGACGTATGTACATCGTGGGTCCTGCCACCGACTTACAAGAGCTACTCCGCACAGGGGTAAAACCAAGACATGGCTTTCATTTGTGTGCTTGTATCTCATGAGCACGAATACTGTAGCGCAAACAGTCTTTGCTTTCCCCCTTCCTTCTTGTTTTCCTCATTTTCTTCTTCTTCTTCTTCTTCTTCTTCTTCTTCTTCTTCTTCTTCTGCCGCTCTTTATTCCTTTCTTTGCCTCATGTTTCTGCCCCTTCGCTGTCCAGGCACAAGGGCGTGTTGTGTCCAGTGGTTGGCTGGATGGTTGGATTGTGTTTTTGTCTCTCGTGTCTCGGCCGTTCTTTCGAGGCTTATTGGCCCTGGCTAGGTCCTTGGCCTGGCTGCCGTGCCTCGACGTGATTCACTGAATAAGCCGTCCACAAAGCCATGCCAAATGCAGCTCAACAGCTCTCCAAGCTCTTCTAGCCACACACAGGCCACAGGAAAGAGATGGGATCAACGCTTCTTCTGGTGATTTGTTTGTTTGCTCACCTCTTTTCTCTCTCTCCCTCTCTCCCTCTCTCTCTCTCTCTCTCTCGGTTCGCTATCTTTCCGTGTTTTCGTCTCTTGTCTCGTCTTTACTAGCGGAGTAAGTCGGAAATGTGACTTCTCTAGTTCCTGCCGTTTCGAAACCAACGTCTTTACTCCAACCCAGACGCTCTTGCCTGTCGAGCCTGCCGAGCCTGTCTTTTTTGTCGCTCCGTTCTTTCCCTGGCCCTTTTCCTTCTCTGGCTTGTACTCGTAGTTTTTGCTCTTTCCTCGCTCTGATTCGTCCACCTGCCACCGCCGCCTGCAGGCGTTCTACTGTGGAGTGGAATCGGCTCCCCGGAACTGCACTAGTCCATGGAGTTGTAAGATCTGTCTGTCCGACCGCTGCTCTTAATTGAGTCTTGACAACCCAGCAAAAATACAAAACCAAAATACACGTACCACAGAGTCATAGGACCGAAACAGAAACTCGCCGCCACCGCCCGGCAACTTCCACGAGGCCTCGGCAGAAACGCCAGCAAATTGTTCACAGACAATCTACTCGTACTTTGCGTGGCAACCGACGGCGACCTGACGGCAGGCAACAAGACGTCCCAGGGTTAAAAGCGTACGAGGCAAAAAGGGTCCCTCGAATCTTGAGAGCCTCTCTTTCCAGTCCATATCGCCTCGAGGGGGAAAAAGGCTCTAAATATACTGCGTAGCCTACATTTAGACCCAATGAAGTATGTGACACGGCCTGGGTCTAGGAGGAAGGAGCGCGACAGCGCCCGCCCTAACAGTCTGACGGTCTGACCTGTGGAGAAAAGAGAAAAGAGAAAACGCGAAGAGCAAGAGCAAGGGAGCCGGGTCGGTCGTCCTTTCTGCCCTCCATGCGCCAACTGTGCGCCAAAGCACAGAGAAAGGGCAAGCGTGAGCTGCGCTAGCAATGCCGCCGTTTGCCTCCCCTCCACTCCCCCAACAAAATTTTCATTCTTGGAGCTCTTTTCGACTTGGACGGCGAGGGCGGTTTCTTTTTGCCATTTCCCTGTCCCTCTAGTGCCTCTTTTTCTCCTACTAATTTTGTGTATTTCTTTTCGAGTGTACATTACACGGCGAGCAGTGTGCCCGTGGCGCTGGAGCAAGGCAAACTCCGCTGGAAACGGTGCTTTGCAAGAAAAAAGGTCAAAGAAGTCGACGCCGGCATGAACGACTGGCTGGCCCGTCCCAGACAACGCTTGCGCCTGGTCCGTGCTTGCCCTGTCTCTTGGTCTCTCTTTGGCTCGTTCTGGCTCTTTTTGTCGTCCACTCCAGTTTCTGCTAGGTCATGTGCCTCGACAAAGCCTTCAGAGGCTCGTCAACGACGGTCACTCCTGCTCTTTCTGTCTTTTTTTGCTTCTTTCCCTCCTCTTTTGCCTCCCACCCCTCGCACCTTTCTCCTCCCGTCTCGTTTTTGCTCTTGTGCATAAGGAGTACTGGTTGCTTTATTGCTGTCTGTTTGTCTGTTCGTGCTTTCCTCACGCAGCAAGGGGCGTCGATTGCGCCTTCTCCTTTGGCACTGCGAGCACAATACTCTGCAATACGCACACTTTCGGAGAATCCCACAATACGCTGTAGCACTCTCGTTCTCTACGGTGTCCGGTTTGTATGTTGCACGTAAAAGCCCGTATCGTCGTACTGTGTATATACATTAAAGATGCTCCCTCTCGCTCTCCTTTGCTTGTTTGGGGCATTTGCCGAGTTTGTACCCTGTACGGAGTACGAGTAAATAGTATTGTTTGCTTTCTCTGCCAGCAAGTCGACATCAATCTTCGCCGTTCTGCAATCACACACCGCAAAATCACCAGCCAATCAGAGCAGCCCCTGGGCCCACTGGAGCAGGGGCAGAAAGCAAAAAGACAGGAAGGTGCAAAGGAGAAACGTAATTGGGTTGACCTTGCTTGCAAGCAGCTTTCCTTCCGCACCCAGACAGAGGTCACCTGCATTGGGGGTGGAGGGGCGTGAGGCAGGAGCCAGGGCGTGTGGGCGACTCGTGGGGCTCTTCGCAGGTCCCGACGCGCAGGCCCTTTCCTTCCCTTTCCCCCTCTTTTTTGTCACTGTCTGATCTGTCTTTGGGGCAGTCCCTCGCGCCTTCCCCCCTGTACGGAGTATGTCGTAGTGTGTTATGTTTTTCGATGCTTCCTTCCTTTCTTCTCTCCTTCGCTTCCTTTCGCTATTTTCCTCCCCTTTTGCCCCACTCAAACTGCATCTCCACATAACCTTTCTTCCCTTCTTTCTCGCCCTTCACCCACCCTTCACTGCCCCCCCCCCCCTGCAACCCATGCAGCCCGCCTGCTGTTGCGTATTTTCCAATCGGTTGTGCTTCTCAGCGTCTTTTTCATTTCCAGAGTGTTTTCCGTGCAATTGTCGAGTCGCCTCGATCGATCTCGACCTCCTCTTCGAAAGCGTCATCCAGATCAATTGCCTTGGATGATTTGCATCTCTGATATCATCCTCCTCTTAACCGCTCCTCACCTCTCTTCACCTTTAAGCTCGGTGTTCTCTCGGTCCTCCATCCCATCGGCTAAAGTTCTGCTAGACCTCGACTGGCGCGATCGCTTCGACCGAATCGATAAACCCTGGTCACCGACCTAGACCGACCGTTTTTGTCCCTAATTGCCTCTCCGTTGATCCATCTTTCTTCTCACTACGGAGAACCGAGCACTTCACCCTGCACTTCACCCTGCACATCCCACGCGGCCGCGCGCTCTCGCCTCCCCGAACACTAGACAGTCGCTGGGCCAGAACGTTTGCTTCCACACTTGCTTTTCGCTACTTGCTACCCTACCACCGTGTAAAAACAGAGACACATTTTGCACGCAAAATCCCACGCCCAAAAAGAATACCCAAAAAGCCTGCAGGGGTGGTGGCCTGGCCGGAACTGGAAATGTGGGCTTTCGAACCTCACCTTTCTTTTTTTTAAGTCTTTTCTTTCTTCTTTTATTCTTTCTTATTTTCCATTCGCTTTTCCGACATTTTGGGCTTCACTTTTCCACTCTCTTCCGTCCTACCTTTCTTCTGTTCTGTTTTTTCCGGCTTCTCTGACTTCTCTGCTTCTTTCGACATACCCAAATACAACCGCGTAATACTCTCATGTACGTTTGCTTTCCCCCCTCTCCATCTCCCCCAACATTCTGTTCTAGCCCATTCCCATTGCAGACTCCTATGTGTCTGTCTCTCTTTCTCGGGCACTTCACACCTGCCGCACTCTCAGGGATCCCACACGCCCAGCCTGCAGTCTTCCTCGCACACGCCCTTGCACTCACTCCTCCTTCTCCCACACACCCTCCTCCTGCACCCTCTCACAGCTCAGTCCGATGAGCCGGTACATTCATCCGTTCTTCTCGAACTCACCCTCCCCTCTCTTTACTCTTTTTACTGTCTATGCTGTCTTCTCTCTACCTCACAAAGAC
The DNA here is from genome assembly GCA_019925375.1 of Sporothrix euskadiensis. Classification (NCBI taxonomy): domain Eukaryota; kingdom Fungi; phylum Ascomycota; class Sordariomycetes; order Ophiostomatales; family Ophiostomataceae; genus Sporothrix; species Sporothrix euskadiensis. The sequence continues at coordinate 336,622 of JADHKQ010000018.1, read as the reverse complement.
TGAGCTGCGACGAGAAACAAGAAAGGCCACCGCCTTTTCACTCATCGTCTTCTCTCTTTGCTGTTTGCAGTCACTCTTTGGCTCCCTTCTTCCATCGCCATTCACACGGCATCTGCATATCTCCCTTTGGTGCTAGACTGCGCGCCATTGCTATTTTTCTCTCTCCCTCCTCCACCTCCATCCCTCTCTCCTCTTTTGTCTTCCTCTTTCCTGCTCTATTTTCCCTCCCACCAACCGTTCCCCGGCATCCCATCGGAGCCTTCTTCCTCGTCCCGTTCTGCGTCGTTATCTTGCCATACCCCTTCGTTATCGACCTTCGCCTTTCCGGCACGCCTTTCTGGATTCTTCTGACTCAATATAACAGCCTTCTCTCTCCGTTTTTCTGCAGCCTTGTATCCTCCCACTCGCTCGCTTTCAACTCTCAACTTTCATATCTTCACTCGCTTTACACGGCTTCGACGGCAAACGTCTCTTCTCACCACCGCTCTTAATCCTCTAATATCATCGTCTCTCACCTCGACATTCTTGGAACAAATCGAAATCTTGCTTCTGCGTGTACAGGCAAGACACGGAAGCACAGCAACCCGACATCGTCCAGCAACCGTCACTCCCATTGTGTGGCAAAAAGACGCCCTTCCATTTGTCTCTCAAACTCGCTCAGCACGTTGCCTGGTTTGGTGCTCCCAGTCTTGATACTTTTCCCCCGCATCTTGGTACGACAAACAACGAGACCATCAAATACCAGACCGCCTCGGCTTGCTGTGTTTTCTCGATCGATCATCTACTCGCTTTCTCACCTATATTCGCTCTCCCTGCCCATAGGGAACCTTTTTCAACCTCACTTTCAAGGAATTCTTTTTTTAAACAAAAAAAACACACCCTTCTTCCCTTTGCCCTACCTTGCCTATGACCGAGATCCGGAAGTCGTCGACTCGTCGGAGTTGAGCATTTGACGGAGAGGTCTAGGGTATCGCGGTATCGTGGTTTAAATCAACGAAAGAGACGAATCCTGCTTGCCCTTTTTGGCCTATTTCTCTCCTCGTTATGGCTGTCGTCATCACGTCTGACGAGGCTGCACACTTTGCGCCTGGGATGCGGCGCTCACACTCACAACCCAAATTTTCTACCAACAAGACAGGGTTTCGCCAGTCTGCCTCTGCTTCCAAGATCAGCGACGTTTACCAACAACACCAACGTCAACAACAATCACAATCACAATCACAGCCACAACCGAAATCACAATCCCCAAAGCCGCAACCACAGCCACAACAATCATCTCCTGAGCCATATCAGCAAATTCCCGTTTTCTCCGATTCTTCAAATTCCTCCGGCGCGTCGTCCCCCCGCTCCTCTCCTACCGGCGATGCCGCAGTAGCGTCGCCATCTCCATCAAAACGTTTGGTGCCGGCTCTGCGCCTACCGCAGCGTATGGGCCGCCCTGGTTATGTCTCGTCACCAAATGGAACCGACGATGGCACCGATGCAGATGTGGCCATCGACTATCCGCACTACGACGGTGTAAGCTACTTCAACCCGACCAAGGAGTTTGACTCACCAAATCCGAGCGGCTTGGGTGAGTCATATACTGCGTCACCCAACGACAACACCACCGCATCATCGACCGGCCCATCAAGAACGAACTCGTCCGACCAGTTCGACCTGTTCGAGCATGTGGCTGAAGATGACACGGCTGTTCGTGCCATGCCCTCCCGCCATGTCGACTACCTTTCCCATAACTGGAAGGAGGAAGACATCTGGGAGTCATGGAAGTACATTGTCTCGCGCAGGGGCGACTACAGCAACTCGGCACGGCTCGAGAACGCGTCCTGGCGAACATGGATGAAGTCCAAGAACAAGCTCAAGACCGTCTCTCCCGAAACGCTCAACTGGTAAGCTCAATTTTTCTTTGTGTTTTATTTGTACATGCCTAAAACATACTCTACTAACACGAACAAGGCTCAAAGACTGTGATGTGACATGGCTATATGGCCCTTTACAGACGGGCCACGCCACCTTGGCTCCTGGTCAAGTTGCAGATAGTGTTGAACTGACGAAGTCGAACTCCTTCCTGGCAAGCAACAAGAAGCCCATTCTCAAAAAGCGGAGCATGTCCGAAATCATGCTGCAACGGTCACTATCAGCCTCGTCTCTTATCAAGCAGGCTGCGGCTGCTGTCCAGGCTCAGCAAAAGGATTCGGGCTCCCGGAGAATGTCTCGCCCACGCCTCGAGCGGGCCACAACTGACTATGTCACCTTCCCCTTCTCCTCCCGCCAGTACAGCACCGGCCCGCCTAGTATGCTGCCGTCAACCTCGTCTTCGGGCATCGTCTCACCGACCGTGGAGCGGAGACACATCCACTTTAACGAGCAGGTTGAGCAGTGCATTGCTGTTGAGGTCAAGGGTGACGACAACGATGCTGATAGCATCATGGCGCTTGCCAACTCCGACAGCGACTCCGACGACGGTGCCATCATGATGAAGCGCACGACCTCGAAGCACCGCATGCAGCCGCGCCGTCGCCACAGCTACATGAGCCACCACCACGAAAGCAAGACCATTGCCATGCTTCCATCGACCACGCTCAAGTACCGCGAGGATACGCCAGACCTGCCGGGAACCGGATCTACTGGACCGGCGATGAAGCACAGCTACCGGAGCCCTGTCTTGTCGCCCTCGTCGTCCCAGGAAACGCTACGGCCATCGAAGACGTCCGGCAAGTTCTTCGCTGCCGACGACGATGAGGACGACGACGACGACGATGATAGTGAGGGACACGTGGTCCAGCAACCACAGGACGACGACGACGATGATGATGACGACGATAGCGACAGTGACGACGACAACTTCGGCATGTCCATGGGTGGACCGAAACACCGCGCCGGTGGCCTTAAGTCCTCAGCATCGACCTCGAGACTTGGTGGCCATTCCATTGACAGTGCCCTGCACGCCTCGTCCATGTTTTCCGACAGCATTAGCGGCGGCAGCAGCAGTGGTGGCGGCGGCGGGCTGAAGCGCACAACTTCGACCAGCAGCCTTTCCGCGGAGCCCGCCGGGATGCGTAGAACAGCCTCGGGCATGTTCATGCCTTACGACGAAGGTGAGCCAGCGGGAGGCGGAAATGGTGGGCTGGTTGGTCGAGTCATTGATACGGTCAACACAGCCCGCGACATTATCCATGTTATTTGGAACGTCGGCTGGAGGTCTTGAACAGTGTTTATTGTTGCTGCATTTTTACCCCCAAATGTGGCGGACCTGTGTCAAGGGACTCCAGGGTGGTGTCCTTTTAATTTTGTCGCCTTTGGGCTTTGCTGATCTGTTTGCTTTTTTGATGAATAGGAGGAAGCTCTAGGAACCTGTCATCTATCCCACGCCATCATCGACCTCGGTGATGGTATCGCTGCTATCGGGCCTTGTTTTGGGAGATTTTCGCGCGCGCATGGTATCTTTGTTTGTTTTGTCTCTTTGTTTGTACATTAGTATAGCAACGAGGCGGCATGCATTTGAGCAACACGAAGAGCGAGCGGAGGACGACTACAATTACCACACCACCAGGTCGGCACGTCATAGTTACTGGATTCGGTCCATGCCACCTACACTCACACACATACATATATATACCCCGGACGGCCGCCACAAGCTACGAATAATACGCCTATCTCGATACCGAAGGCGACCAACCATTCATACCCACATCCCATCATGCATCATATTGCAACCTGCCTGGCAAACCACGGCGGCCTTCTCAATTTCCTTACTTTTAACGTCCGACTCGACAGCCGACCAACGTCATTCATATTTACATTGTTACGAACCGGCATTTTCAACTGGCGTTTAGTGTTATTATTTACCTTTTTGTTATCCATTCTGCCTTCTTTTTCTGCTTGTTCCGGAGTTGGATCCAGCGAGCACGACACAAAAAAAAGAAAAAATATACCGTGGTTGAAAAGGCCGACGGAAGAAAACAGAACCCGTATACAAGGAATTGGTCCTTGGGGAAGGAAACGAACTTGCCTTCAAGAGACCTACTTCAGTCTCGGGGGAGCTGCTTACCTTTTTTTTTGTCTATCTTTCTATCACGGCCGGCAGACGGAATTATTCGTTTTTTTTAGTCTGTATTTATTATGCATTCTGCATTCTGTATTTGTTTTTTTTTTATCTGGCTTTTTTAATGCCTCCGGAACCAAGAGGCAGAGGGTGGGGTTTAAGGAACATATCCGGATCGGATGGGCGCCAACTGCAGAAAATAGGCAAGAACAAAAAAGGATTCGGGATATGTGATGCCATGGTCACAACGGAGCGTTTTGTATTTTTGTTTCTCAGCTCGGCAGCAAATAACATACATGGCATTTGTTTTACAAACTATATAATTCGAACCTCGTGCTGTAACAAGTGTGACCGTTGGATTTGACTTTCGAGCTTTCAAGGGTATCTTACAAATCTGATTTGTTTTATTTAACAAAAACAATACAGAAACAGCTTTGACTCTAATACTTTTTGTTTTATTTTATCTTATCTTATTTTATCCTATTTATATATATATAGATTCATACTAAAACAGCTATTATGTTTCAAAATATGTTTTCTATAACTCAAGTTGAGATGTCTATGTGAAGTGGTATCTAATTAATATGCCAGAAAATGTAATTGCCTTTCCCAAATGACATCCATGACCAATTGGGCAAAGTCCCACAATATATCACACGTAGCGCGTCATGAACAATAGGAAAAATCTCTCTTTACCTATAAGATCTCTCACAGAGCATCACCAACACGGCGGACAAGCACCATGTTGCCGTGGACATCCACACTGGACAGTTCCACGGGATAGACCTGACCAGGTTGGAGGTCTTCGAGGGCCAGCCGCTGCATTCCGTTGTTGTCCTTTTCCGGGCCAGTGGCATTGAGGCTGTTGACACCCATTACTGCGGTCCGCTCGAACCAGTCAAGCCGGCCCGTGGCGAGGCCACGGCGCTTATTGATACTGGAGACGGTCAGGCGGAGATTGGAGAAGGGCGTCGTCGTAGTTGTCTCGGTTGCCTCGCCTCTCTCATTGGCCCGGCCAGTGACCCGGGCCTCCTCACCGAGCCATGCCCGGACCATGGCCTGCAGAATCCATTGGTCACGTCCGGTCTGGTTATCGAGCTTACGCAGGGTGCGTTCCCGCACTCGAAGCATCGGCAGGACATCCTGCTCCATCTGCAGCCGAGTGAAGGGGGCGCCCCCCTTGAACGAGGCCTCGGTACTGGTCTCGGCGCTGACGGTGTTGTCAGGATCGTCGCCCTCTGCCTTCTTCATCTCAGCCAAGAGTGCACCCTCCACTTGCCAGTGCACCAGCAAGTCAGAGTAACGGCGCAGAGGACTTGTTGCCTTGGTATACCGCGGCACACCCATAGTGACATGGGGCACCGCTACGGCCGTCATGTCGTCAGCACCCAGCAGCCGCCGAAGCTCATGCAGGGAGGCATCAGAGGGCCGCTTGCCCGAGATCAGGGCAGGGTAAATCTCGTCACGCGTCAGTTTCCGCAGCCGGGGGAGGTGGCGTGCTGCATCGGGCTGGCCGCGGAAAGGGACCGGGATGCCGCGTTCGTGGCACCAGTTGGCGGCCACTTCACCTGCCAGGCGCATGATGCTCTCGACAAGACGGCTGCCGGCAGCAGACGACGCCGCCGCCGCAGCAGCGACGGCATCGGCACCCTCGTACCAGATTCGGATATAAGGGTCACCGCTCGTATACATCATGGACGTGGGTGTGAGGTTGCACTTGTCTACAGGCGAGGCCGTCAAGGCATCATTCGCTCCGATTGAGCGTTCAGATGCCTCTGCGAGAACCACAGTCGTATTGTCTAGCGACACGTCAACGGAAGGACGCGGCCAGTATAGCGGCATGGCGCCATTAGCGAGGCGCACTGCACGAAGTGCTGTGGCAAGCGAAGAAAGTGTTTCGAGGTCGGCCTTCTGGTCCGGGCTGAGCTCGTCTGCTGTCGTCATGTGGCGTGATGTAGGAGAGGACGTATCAATCTCCTTATCACCTGGAGGGAGGCCGACCGAGAACGACGATGTCGTCCACGGTAGATCAAGTGCCGAAGGCTCGGCCAGAGCTGCGATATCATTGTCACGCATGGCCTGCTGCTCGGCCTCGGCGACGATGGAAGAGACTTCGCTGGGCGTGATGAAGACGACACGGCCTAGGCGACCAGGGGTGATCTTGGACTCGAGCACGTCACCTTGCCGGTTGACTCTGGCACTGAATGTCAAGCAGGGCTGGCCTGGGCCCAGAGAAAATTCCTGGCGAACAACATCATCGGGAAACATGCGCTCGTGATGGCCTGGCAAATAAGCCGTTTGTGGCATCCGCGAGGCCAGCTCGGCCAGAGGGCTGTCTGGACGAATACGTGAAGCTGGGTCGGCGACATGTGTATGGACCCAGAACTCGTCAGGGCTGTCTGCAATGCGCTCGAGCGCGATGCCGTCGTCGATGTCGGCGGCTTCTGGCGCATCGATACAGAAAGCAGTCACGTCACCCCAGTCCTTGCGTTTGTCGGAAAAGACGTCATCAGACAGATTGGACGAGGCAGCCTCATAAAAAGAGCCTGTAGATGGCTTGCCAGCCTCTTCAGGCGTTGACAGCGGAGAAGGCGGCTCAAGCGACCGTTGTAGTCCGCCTGTGCGGAGAGGCGGGATATCTGGAAGACCCAGCTTGTAGCGAGCAGAAATGTCCCACGGAGTCACCCAGCCGACTTCTTGCAGAAAGGTCCAGCCCGTGGACATGACCAGAAACTCAGATTCCTGGTACCGGTCGAGTGCACGGAGGATGGCTGAGCCGGTGGCATGCAGCCGCGACGACGGCGAGAAACGCTGCGCGCTTGCCCAGAGGTGCATGAACTGGAATATGGTGACATCGGAAGAGTCCCACTGCTCAAACACGGGTTCGGGAGATGGGTCGGAGGCTGAAGCGTGGCCCTGATCTTGGTTTCGACCCTTATCTTGATGTTGCTCCTGCGGTTTGGTGCTAAGCATGCCGAAGGGCGACCAGGCGCGGGTTTCCCGACTGTGGTCAATGGCCTTGCGTGCTTTGAGGACGAAGCTTCCAAGTCGGCTGAGTGCCAAGTTTCGATTGCTGGTTCGGCCACCGCCTTTGACACGGCTGGGGTCCTCAAGGAAACTGCGGACAATGCCAGACACCGCATCGACGATCTCAAGATCCTCCCGCGGTGCGACCGAAAAGAGACAAGAACGGCTGTGGCTGTGGATTTTTCCTCCTGCAGCGGTGGAAGCCTCCGACGCAGCCTCGTCTGCCTCGTTGGCGTTTCCAAGGGTTGTCGATAGCGGGCGGAAAGCTATATCGTTGGCGATAACGGCGCGATAGACGGCGTACATGGCCGGCGCCGTAAACTCGTCCATGCCCTCTGCACCGCTGCCACTGCCTCTTAGATTACGAAGGGGGTAGTGGTGTCGGTGGTTATGGTGTTGGCCGCGAGGGCCGAGCCTATTCTTCTTCTGGCGCCGCAATAGGGCAGACGCAAGCTCTTCAAGAGTCATGTATGTTTTAGGTTGCGGCATTGGAGAGTCTCCCTCCTCGGCCTGGCGATGGAGAACGTTGAAAGCGTTGTCGAGCATACCGGCGTTCGCCATGTGGATGCCGGAGGTGTGTTCAACGAACTCGGCCATCTTCTTGAGGAGCCCGGCACCGGCCTCACGAGTGGGTCCCAGCTTCAGGTCCTGCAGCATGTTGAGTTTGGAGTCAAAGGCTGCCGTATCGTGGGTGCCACCCTGGCCGGTAGACTCGCCTGCCGTCTCTTCCAGAATCTCTGCCGGCAGTGCTTTGATGAGCGGAGCCAGGTCTTCTGGCGTAGCAAAGCGTGTGACGGCGAACAAGCTGCGCACGCCGGAGCTGACGAACCACTTGCCCGTGTTAGTGTAGAAGTGATCGACGCCGCGAAAATTGCCCAGGCACACGGCCAGCAGCTGCACACGCCACGAGTCGGTGCTGATCTCGATCAAGTCGCCAGCACGAGGCGCCACAACACCGTACGGGCGTGCTAGCAGCGATGGCACATTGTCCGAGTCTCCGCCGCTGCTCCTCCCGGAAAGGAGATCGCCGACGTCGTCCTCGACATCGAGACCTGACTCACCGGGCTTGATCTCGGCCAATGTGCGGCTTTCGACGCGTGTTATTGCGTTCTCTGTGCCGCCCCACAGTGATGAGTCGCGCAGTACGGGGCGGTTAGGACCATCGAGCCCAATAGGAGCAAATTCTTTGAGCCTGTCGCGAATGGATGGCTGGTCGTCCCGTCGCTTCAGAGTAGCTATCTCAGGACCAAACCGTGCCGTCCAAGGCAGGCCACCGCCGCCTTTCGCCCTCATGTTCGTATAGAAGCCTCTGTCGTCATTGTACTTGCAGAGACTGCTGGCAGAGTTGAAGTGCTATATAGAATGTTAGCATGTGGTGCCTAGAAACTAAGAAAGAAGAAGGAAAAGTCTTACCCTCGCTGCACTTGGCCGCCCCAAGCTGGTCCATGATCGTGGTGTTGAAGCTTGTGTTTGTGTTTGTGACGAGGCCCGAGAAAGACAGGTTTGGCAGGCATAGGCACGTGTTGTGCCTCTCCTGGAATAGGTCTGCATTATTGGTACACAACTGGAAGCAAATTGGCACTCAATGTTGCGAACTCCGTGTGTTGTTGACCAGGTTTGGTGTTATCACCGTTTCTGCAATAAAGCCCCAAAAGCTCAAAAAATCTGCAAAAGGCTGAACGAAGCTTGTGCCTCACCTTTAAAATCTTTGTTTATTTTGGGTGCTGATTGGCTCCTGCCGTGGCAAGGCTAGGACTGCCAGTGATGGCAGGCGCCAGGCCAGGACCCCCGTTGCTGGCGCCTTCCCCACAAAGAGACTTGCACTTTCGTGGCGCACTGAACTTGGGCAAGAGCGACTGGTGGCGCCTGGGCCATGCTGGTCGTGCTTGCCATACTGGCCATGCTGGAGAGAGTAAGGGGCAACGCGACTGTCGCGTCTCACGCCTGCACATTCACATGGCAAGACCTTCTTCTTTTTTTTTTTTTTTTTTTCTTTTTGCTGAAGAAAAATCTCAAAGAGGGAGGCACGATACACCACGACTTTCCCGTTTATTGCGACTTGACCGAGCCCAGGAACGCCCGGAAGGTGCGAGTCACGACCGCCATTCCCCTTTACAGCACGCTCTCTTCTCAGAGGGCGGGCATTCCTCCTGTTTACCCCCTTCCGTGTCCCGCCTTGCGCCCTGAGCTACTTCGCCGTCTATTCTGCATTGTTCTTCCTCGACTGCGCCTGCCTAGACCGGCCATCATCGGCACTGGGCCATTCCCCAGCTGCTCGACCTGCTACGCACCTGCCCTGTCTTGATTGACGATACATCCGCGACTCCCTTCGACTCTTGTCGCTCTCTACTTCCCGTTTTGACTTTGCCCGGGTCTCCTTGGCCGCTATGGGCACGAAGCACCTGACCGAGGCAGATCGCCTGCGGGCGCGTACACTCTTCTTCGACGCCGGACTGCCCAAGGCACGTATCTGCCAGATCACGGGCTTCAGTCTTAACCAGGTCAAGCTGGCCATCCGCGAGAAGACGCCCAAGACACGGTCTGGACGGCCGCCACGGCGGCGGCCGGGAGCGTCGGCAGCAGCAGGATCATCGGTGGCAGGGGCAACAGGAGACGATCCATTGGACACCGCGCAAGGCGTGCATGGCTCTGAGGCTGTTGGTGAGCACAGCGAGCATGGTGAGCAGGGCGAGGGCGGCTCGTTGATCTCATCGGCGGCAGACGAGGCGGCCGCGGCAGCAGTCAACCCGGCACATCTTCAAGGCGACCGGACGCCAACTGCCCACCATTATGGCCAGCAGCATCAACAGCATCAGCACACCCACCAGCAGCAACATCAACAAGCTCACCAGCAGCACCAACAATACCAGCATCAGCAGCACCTGCAACACCATGGCCATCATCATCCTACGAAATGGGAGCCAGAGTACCATCACCAGGGCGGCCCCTATTACGCCCCGTGGACGCAGCTGGCCCCCAATAGTCCCAACTCGGTTGTTGGCGGCGGCCCTCGTGGATCTGCTACACCTGCGTCTCCGCCGTTGCCTCCGCCGACAGCCTCGTCGGGTTGCATGCTTCCAACGGTCGCCCCGCTGGGCATTCCTCAGGCGTATGTCTCGGACAGGGGCCGCGGTGATGCTGGTTTTGGTGTCGGCGTCGGCAGTGTTGGTAGTGTGAGTAGCAGAGATGGCGGTCGAAGCAGTGACGGTCACGACTTCTCGTCGTCGACCTCGTCTTCTTCTCTGGCGTCCTCGGCTGCGTCCTACTCGTCCATGTCGTCGTCCGCGTCTGGCGGTGGCTTCTCGTTGCCGTCGATTCTCGCATCGGCCACGGGTCCGTGATTGTGATTGTGAATGTGATTGTGAGAGATAGATGGCGATGCTGCGCAGTAGGCACGATGCATCTTAGCTGCCAGCTGTCGACCCTTTCACTTACTACTCACTCTCTTCGTTCTTTTCTTTCCTCTTTCCTTTGTCCAGCTTATTCTCTTCTTCTTTCATTTTCTGCCCGTCTTTCTCGGCATTATACCTCCTTGTTCTGGCCCTTTCTTTGCGCTACGATACCACTTCCTTTTTGCTCTTTCCCGTTACTCTCTTTGCTTCTGTCCGTTTCTCTTCTTTTCTGAGTATACGCATTGCTACTACGGACTTTTAATACCTTTTGAGCATACGCCTTTTTAATATGTTGAGTTTACTCTTTGGATATTGGTGGACATTCTCCTATGTTGATACACATTTTCTTCTCATATGTTTACCTCTTTTCTCGTCTCTTCCACTTATTTCTCTCCTTGTCTGACCACACCGTCGAAGAATGATTCTCTTGGCAGGCTATTGCGGCCATTGCCGTGCATACCACAGTACGGTGATTTATGGGACTTTATTGAGGCTCTTTCTCTCCCTCTGATTACAAGTAGACTAATACACATCATCACCGCGCCACATCGTCAGATGCCATGCTCTTTCGGCATCTTTTGACAGCCTTCTGTGCTTCTATCGTGTCCCCTTTTCTTCTTCGCGCTTTCTCTGTGTCTTGGCAGTCTCCGCGGATCGGGAAGAGCCAAGGACCCAGAACGGATCGTCCGTTTGTCTCGCGAGTAAGTTGCAAGGGAGTGATGCCTGATCGAAGCGGGCTGCAGCAGCAAGTAGGTGAGAAAAGTGATGGACATATTCGAGATTGACAAACAAAAAGAGATGGACCTGGCCCAGATGGCCCTGGACACAAGCAAGGGGTTCTTCACGCTTTCACGAGTTGATGAACAGAAAATCCAGTCTAGCCAACTAATCCGTACCCCGTACGGAATACGAACGTACTTCGTAGTGAGATACTGGATACAGCCTAGTCACAACTCACAACAGCAGCGATGAGCGCTTGCAAGGAGTGACAAGGCAGCTGCTCTGTAATATCGCGGGTTTCCACTCAGGAGGCAAAATACACAACGCTATGGAGCATTAATTTCATGTGGCGCTGCGCTTTTGGGATTTGATCGACATTAGAAAAGAAGAGAGGAGTAAACTGTCTTTTCGTTTTTTTCATAATTTTATTTTTGGGCTGGAGAAGGCGGGACCTGGGCAGAACTTAAACCGAAATCAAAGGATGAATAGGGGCCAGCCATTCAGTTCGTATTCATAGGCTTCGACTAGGGTTCAGCACAGCGCAACTTTGAGCGGCGCAATTTGTGATGACCTTTTCCGGAATTTGCCCATTTCAAAGAAGAGCCAGCCGCCAGTCAAGAGACAAGACTCAACCGTTGCTGCATTGCCGGCCTACCAGCCTCTTGTTGACAAGCCAGGGGAGAGGACTAGGTCCAGCTCCTTTCCGCTCTGGCGCCCGAGTCATGCCTGCGACTGTCTGTTCGATTGCTGCAACGGTTGCCCTCGGGAGTTTTAAAAAATACGGTGTGAAGAAAAGACAAAGAAAGGAGCCAAAAAAGACAGAAAAGGCGGAGAGGGAGGCCTGTGCCAGCCCTACTCAGTTCACAGTACGACGCTGGGGGCCAGGAGCGAGAAAGAAGAGAAAAGGGGCCGGACGAAGAATAAAAAGGTGCATTCCAGGTGGATCGTGCCGTATGAAGGGAGAGGAGAAGACAGACGAAGAAAGCAGAAGGCTGCTGTTGTTGCGGCTTTCTTGCAATAGAGAGATCTGTCGCTCGTTGTCGACTGGGAGAGGACTCCATACGAAGATCAATTAACGGGGACGCGGTGTGGTTGAGTTTGGCGGTCGGAGTACTCCGTACGTCGTAATTACTACTACGCAGTTGCTGGTGGTTGTTGACTTGCTTGGCCCCTTTTCCTTGTCCAGTTTCTGCATGTTAATAAAAGCAGCGAGCAAGATGAGATTAGACATCGAATACGAGCGCAATCTGGGTATGCAAGTACTCAATGCTCGAAATGGCAAGAACGGATAGGGGCATACGTGGAACAAGAAAAGAATTGAGGCAGGCGCGCAGGGAGAGCTGTGGCGAGTCAGCCACGGGCCCGAAAAGGAAATACCAAGCCTGCTGGGTATGTGTCTCTCCCTTCCGCTCCGCGTGCCTTCCTCCCCGATTCGCGGTCTGAGGGCATCTCGTAATACTGTGTACGGAGTATGCTGGAAGGAAAAGAACCTTTTGTTGTATTCCACAGGCAAGAGCACACGACGCCAATGGCCCCTGTGTACTTCCTTCCTTCAACAACCAAGACGCGCCTTTTACTTCCTTGTCTTGCTGGTTCCTGGCACCTGCCCCGCAAAATACACTGCAGGAGAAAAGAGGCTCACTCGCCAAAACCCGCCTCTTCAACGACGTAATAACACACCCAGTCACATTAGCACTACGGGGCATTTCTACTCGTATGCCACCAGGCCGCACTCCAGGTGGATAGTGCTCGTGAGGCGCGCGCTCTCGCGCAGGAGGAGTGCTCATTGCTTTCTTGTCAACCAACGGCCGGCCCGGCGTTTCAGATGGCCCTATTTGGCAGGCTTCTCCCATTTAATTTCGCGATTTGCTAATGTGTGCCCTCACAGAGCCCCCCAAAAGCCACTTGGTACGTAATACGACGTAATAATAGCGATGTCCTGAGATGTTAACAGAGCACGGGCGTGTTTTATTTTAGGTTGCTCAGGCCATTTACCTCGTTGGCTGCAAGGCACTTTCTTCGTCGCCAAAATGAGGATGCGGGACCCTATTTTAAGGTTCATTAAAGATCAGGGGCACATCCAAGGAAAGACGATGGGGAAGAGGAGGGAGTGCACAAGGGCGGCGGTGCATGTGTCTGTGTACATGTACACAGTCTCCTTGACGGCAAAAAACTCGGTACACATTAAAGGAATCACCACCAAATCAACACCCAAAAATGCCGTTACAAAGGAGCAATAGCTGTACTCTTTGACAAAAAGAATCAATTCTGTACGGAGTATGATTTCGATATGATCAGGTGTTGTTTTGATTTTATGTTTACCGAGTTTTTTTTGCCGTCAGGGAGACAGTATATACGTCGTACGTCGTACATATTCAGTAAAATAAACGAGAGGCCTGTGAGAGTGCAAGGAATGTGGAAAAAAAGAGACCTTTTGTGAGAAGAATCCCCGATTCCGCAGCGAACAGATGCCAGTTGACATTTGTGCTGTTTAAGCATATTCCAGGATTCCCCAGTGGCACAAAAAGAGGTTTGTTTCCACAGAGGCAAGGCACGCCGGCTGACGCAAAAGCACTGTGGACGCATTCCTGGGTAGGCCAAAAAACATTCCTAGCGCACGCTCTATTCAACATAGTCCCTCATAGAGCGTGCTCGGCATAGCAGCCTGCGTCATGGGATTCTTGGAATTCTTCGGATTCTTCGGGTCGCTCGAATGCTGCTGCAATTCGTACTCGGTATTTCATGAGTTTGTTTTGCTTTGTTTATGTTGTTGATCCCTCTCCCAGCAGATCGTCCGTTCGAGGTCAGATCGACGGATCAACAACGTAGGGCCCTCTTATTGTCCATTAATGATGCCGTTGTTTTGATATGCGCTTTTCGTCTTCTTTCCGCCCTATCCCCTCGTACCCAATCGATTCCAATCTCCCAATCATTGCAGGTCTTTGGGCCTGTCTTTGTGACTTTCTCTCTTTCATTCTAATTGAGTCTCTCTCCCTCTCATCGTAACGGCGACAATTACGGAGTCAGCTCCGCACCGGCCCACCATATAAACGCGACTGGCTTCATCACGGTTCAGTAAGGGATACTGCACGTTTCACGGGCGAGACGGGCACTGCCTGGCCCGAAATAGGATCGTGTTCCGCCGGGGCAGACCACAGACTTTGAGGGTAGATCGCAGTGATCCCAGTGGAAAGACTCGTATGCTACGCGCGGATAGATGCTCTAGATCTCTCGGCATTCTTTTCTCATCTTGGCCTCTTGGCCATGTTCCTGTGAGTTCCGCTTCTGTTGTAATCCGTACTTTTTGTGTATTACTCCAGTTTTCGTATATTCGGCATTGTTTTGATAAGTTTGTTTCGAGTTTGCGCTCGTCCTATTGGTAGTTTCTGCTACTCGATGTCGATTTGCACACAGCACGTTTGCATCTTACTTCTTACTCCAGTCCGTACTGAGTATTTCTGTGCCGCTGGCTCTCGAAGTCCAGCACCCCTTTCATCATGGCGAAGATGGGAGGAGTTGCGTTGATTCTCTCGACTCTGATTTGGCAACACGCGGAAATTGGCGGCATCACAAAATATATGAAGAGACGTCAATTGCCCCTGGGGCATCGACGAATAAGTGTGTGCCTCGCTGTTGAGTATTGTTGTGCCTCATCTTATCATCGTTATTACTAATGGCCGTCGTCCCGTCGTACAGCATCGCGCGCATTGTGTGCCGGCTAGATACACATGACATATGCGAGAATACAAAGAACGATCGAGGAAGCGCTGTGTTATGCGGGGAGTACAAAAGAGTAGGTTAGTTGTCGTGACGTGTGGGTGCAGAGGGCGTATGACTCGAGTTCGGACGACGTGCGATGTAGGCAGTACTTGTGCGAGCTCCAGCATTTGCTGTGGATGGCGCATTTGCTGTGGGTGGCGACCGGCGCGCTTGCATGTACGACGTACCATGTACAACGGACGATTCAAGTTATTGTTTATTTTATGGGACGTACTTATGTACATACAGAATACGGCAGCGTGACTTGCTTTTGCAAGCTTATTTCGCTGGTCGTTGTGTTTGAAATACGCTTATCGGAAAGAGCGATTCTACTCAGTACTTCATAATAATACGAACTGGGAGGGAAGGAAGCAATTGCCAACAGCAAACCGAACGAGGAAAGAAGGGAAAGAAGAAAGTGTGGGACCCAATTTTCCAGGGGTAATGCCACCCAGGTTTTTAGTCTGCAAAATTAAGATGAGCAAACCACCGTCGACCGGGGTCGCGCCTGCACATCTGCGCCGTGGATGGGTGGGATGGGCAGGTAGCGTGGAGCTAATGTCGCTTAGCTAATTTCCCAGAGGTTCCGGGCCACTCACGGGCGACCGACAGCCACCTCCACGCCAAAAACCGCCAGGAACCACCAGGAACCTTCAAGGTCCTTCAGTGCAAAAGGCGCCGTTTCGACAGCCGCGCGACGTCAACCTTACGACCTGGCAAGCATATCTGATCGAGGGGATGGCATCTCTTTTTAAATGAGTAAAATTGGGCGATTCTTTTGTCGCTTTGTGCTCTTTCCTCCTCAGTGGGCCTGCTGCTGCATTGCCCCGTCTGATCATGGCCACAGGCCCCTCGTACCTTCCCTACAACACTGTGTGCTTGGCTGCTCCTGCTGTTTTCTTGGTATCCATATTTGGATTTTGCAGAACCGCGCGCTCCACCGCCTCCTGATCTTGGCAGACCCGCGCGCAGTTTCTTCACTTGTTGGGCAGGCAGGGCTTGGCTGCGCCGGGCGCTCTTTCCAGTGCTTTCTGACGACATCACTGGAGTGATTTCAGTCTATGCTATGGCAAGAGCACCACTTCCGCCCCTATCTCTCCTGTATGCGTACACCACATGTGTACTGTTTAGATGATATATCGCGGTAGCACCTTCCTGTCCCGGGTGGCCGGCAATGCCAGTAGCAAGAGAGAGCAGCTAGGGAAATAAACATCGCCGGCCAAAAGAGCCAAAAGGTCACGGATGTTCTTTGGCTTCATTTTCACTTTTCCAACTTTCTTTTGTGTGCCCCAAAACCGTGCGCCAGCACCACTTGCACAACGCGACCGACCGGTACTTGATCACCCACCCAACTCGCTGCCTGCGCAGAAGTAGCAGAATCTCTCTTCATTACTCCGTATTTTTCTATCTTACGCCCCCGGGATCCATCCCATGTCGACAAATCCACACCCCATGTCGCCGCTAGTTCCTGGTGGCTGCCAGCGCGAGCAAGGGCTGCCCCACAAGAATGGGCGCCATGCAGCAGGAAAAAGAAAGGAAAAAGAGCCAGAAATCCAGGTACCCGCCGAGCCCGCCTGCGTGTCCACTGGACCGCGACCGCGAAGAACAGCTGCAATGACAATCCATTGCAGCCGGCGACACCCAGCGTGCCCAGCCCTTGGTCGGCCTTGCACAGGCTTGCACAGATGGCCCTTGCAACGCTAGGTCGGCTTGGACGACGGTGTTCTTGTGGACTTTGTGGGCTTCAATGCTGGGCGCTGGGCGCTGTCCACTTTCCTTTCATGCGTTGAGCTTGGCCAAATGGATTTGTTTTCATTGTCTGATTTCTTATTTTCCCAGATCCTGGCTGCGGCCTTGCCTAGTGGCTCTACTTGCTCCTCGTTGGCCTCGATGAGCAAGCAGGCGTACTGAGTAGGCTCGGTAGGCACTGCTTATTCTGTTTTGCCCTTTTCCTCCTCGTTTCTGCCTCCTCTCTTGGAAAGGCTTCTCGAGGCGTTCAGGTACTCCGGTACTTGCAGTCGCTGTCCACTCTCGCCCACTTTTGCGCGAGAGGAAAGGAGCCTCGCAAGGTCGCACTCTGCACGCCGCCAGACATGCCTCTCGTGGTCTGCATTCCCATCCTCCACCCCCCTTCCCTCCACCCCGGTCCTCGACCACCGCCCCATAATAAGATACTTTCATCGTGGGTGCAGATATGGGTGAGAGAGGGTCAGAGGGTCAGAGGGTGTGGGTGTGTTGGTCGTCCGTCTTAGTCGTCTTGGTCGGCGGCGTGTTGTTCTAAAATCGTTTAATAGTATTGGTGTCCGCCCACCTCCGTGTCTCTCTTCTGGCTTCCCTCCCTTCTCTCCTCTTTTCTTCTTCTCTTTTCCTTCCCTTCCTTTTCTTCTCCCTCTCTCTCTCTTCCTCCCTCCTCTCACCTCCCCGTTTCCCATCATCGACCGGATGTGGTAGTCAAGTCTTCGAAGGCCATTTGCTTTCTGTCACTCGTTTATACTTGTTTCATTGCTCAACAAACCGCTTCACTCTTTCAGCGGGCACTCTTTTTAACGCTTCCACTTCTCACGATCAACACTAATACGCCAAACGACCGTTTCGGTATTTCTTCACTTCTTTTTGGATAATTCAACATGAAGGGTTCAATTCTGGCAGCAGCTGCTGCCCTTGCCGGCAGCGTCAGCGCTGCCCGTGTCGGCCACCGTCATGCCGCCGCCCACGACCTGTTCCAGAAGCGCGGCACCGCTGAGGGCGAGGTCTGCACGACCATCGTCAACACGATCTACGGCGAGATGAGTACGTTTTGGAAATCACCCACCACCCAGGAAGACAGGGTCGAGGACGGAGAGGTCTTGGCATCGGGGAGCATTCTCGAGGATGTCGGGATATTAGCATCGAGCTGGGAGATGTCAAGACTCAAGTTGGGCCATATCTCAGCTGTGTAAGTGACATGACATAAAAAACTAACA
Source organism: Sporothrix euskadiensis (assembly GCA_019925375.1). Lineage (NCBI taxonomy): Eukaryota > Fungi > Ascomycota > Sordariomycetes > Ophiostomatales > Ophiostomataceae > Sporothrix > Sporothrix euskadiensis. The sequence continues at coordinate 318,716 of JADHKQ010000018.1, read as the reverse complement.
GTATTTCAACAGCCTGGCACCCGACCCCCGCGTGCAGCGACACCACGACCACCAAGGTCAAGACCCTCGCCGTCACGACGACCGTTACCAAGCCTGAGGCGACCGTCACCAAGCCCAAGCCTGAGACGACCACGACCCAGCACGAGTGGACCGTCACGACCGAGACGCCCTGCACCGTCCCGACTCTGGTTGTCCAGACCTGCCCGACCCCCGGCACCTACACCTTCCCGGCCACGACCGTCGTCGTCACCGAGACAACCACTGTCTGCGGCGGCGAAACCACCTCGGTCCCTGCTGGCACCCACACCCTCGGTGGTGTGACCACTGTCGTCGAGACTGAGACCACTGTCGTCTGCCCCGTCGCCACCACCTCCACCCTCCCCAACGGTGTTGTTACCAGCATCATCCAGGAGACCACCTACGTCTGCCCTTCGGCCGGCACCTACACCATCGGCCCCGTCACCACAATCTGTGCCACCGAGACCGTCGTTGTCGTCCCCGTTGTCACCACCTTCTGCCCCGGCACCTACACTCGCCCCGCCGTTGTCACAACCGTCATTGAGACTGACGTCGTTGTGTACTGCCCCTTCAGCATTCCCACCACGACCCCTGCTCCTGCCCCGGCTCCTGTGACGACCGTCAAGAAGGTCACCGCTGCTCCCGCCAAGCCCACCACCACCACGACCACCCCCGCGGCCGCTAAGGCGACCTCGCACACTGCTCTTGGTGGCGGTGACCAGTGGGCCATTACCTACACCCCGTACACCACCACCGGCGGCTGCAAGTCTGCCTCGCAGGTCCTGTCTGACCTCCAGGAGATCAAGGCTAAGGGTTTCACCACCATCCGTGTCTACTCCACTGACTGCGACACTCTCCCTAACGTCGGTGCTGCCTGCGAGTCGACTGGCCTGAAACTGATCATTGGTGTCTTCATCGGCGAGGTTGGCTGTGATAACAGCAACCCTGATGTCGCTTCCCAGATCGCTGCCATCAAGGCCTGGGGCCAGTGGTCGCTTGTTGAGCTCGTTGTTGTCGGTAACGAGGCCGGCAACCAGGGCTTCTGCACGCCCGCTCAGCTGAAGGAGCTCATTGTTGAGGTCAAGGAGATCATCGTCGAGGCTGGCTGCAGCGTCCCCGTCACCACCACCGACACCGTCAACACCTGGCAGGACACCTCCTTCTCGGGCGTTCTTTGCGAGGTTGTCGACGTTGTTGCTTGCAACGCCCACGCCTACTTCAACGCTGAGACCACCCCCTCGGAGGCTGGCACTTTCGTCTCGGGCCAGCTCGAGATCGTCAAGTCCATCTGCGGTCTTCCCGGCTACGTCATGGAGACTGGCTGGCCCTCGGAGTGCGTTGCCAACGGCGTTGCCACTTGCTCTGAGTCTGACCAGGCCACCGCCATCTCGTCGCTGAAGGCGGCTCTTGGCGGCCAGGTTGTCTTCTTCTCGTACTCCAACGACGACTGGAAGGACAACGGCTCGTGCGGTTGCGAGCAGCACTGGGGCTGTGGTCAGCTCTTCTAAACATCTCGTTTAGATTAGAGAGTCTGACTTGCTCCTCTTTATTTGTTTTTGTTTTTCAAAACAGCGCTTCTCTCTCCCTCGCTAGCCGTGGCCTGTGGCCTCGCTTCTTTTCTTCTCCATTTTTCACACCTAACCTACCCCCCTTTTTATCTCTTCGCCCCTCATACAGAGCGACTTTTCTTCCTGTATATGAATGAACATTTCTTTTCTCTTGCTCTTCTGTACAATCTCAAAAATTCCATCCCGTCCCTCTGCCTTTGCCCGTTCCACGAGGACGTTGACGAGTTTTTTTTTTTGTGCGTTTGTGTCATCACGTGCTATTTTGCAAACCTCCCCAAGCGTGCATAATGAATTGATTGTAAATTACGACAAACGCAGCGGAAGATTTACTCGTCTTCTTTTTTACGTGGGCCACCAAAGCCAGCCCGACCTTTTTTTTTTTTTTTCCAAACCCCAAACCTGTCAACCCGGCATTTTCACTGCATTCGTTGAGGTGCTTCTCTGTTTCATCTTCCAGCGCACGACCAGACAAACGGTTGCTCTTCTCTTTTGTTGAACCTCTTATCCAAATATTATATTTTCTCACTGTCTTTTCTATTTCTTTATAGTGTCTAGTTATTTATGAACGAAGCTGTATTTGGCTGAATGAGATAGTGACGTCTTCTTTCTTTTTCTAATTCTGGTGTACGTCTGCTTCACGTGCTGTGATATGGTCTTATGAGCTTGAAAGGCTGTGATGCAAAATGGTGATATTCAAACGCTGTAAATTATTAGCGGTATATGCCACCTTTTGGCATTTTTGCCGTATCATGAGATGTCGTTGCAAGTTGTAAACCTCGTGCAAGCCAACTAGTTGTGGACTGTATCTCAACCAGTGAGTTGCGTAGTCAGCAAGTTCCGCCAATCAAAGGACGCGTACGTCCTACTACCACGCACCAGGCTGAGCCCATCGTACCTGCAGGCTTTCCCCGCGTAATAGCGGCAAACAATGCATGAAGGGGCGGTTTCTCGTTTTGGTAGGGTCATGCGACCACACAATGCGCCTCAACAAAAAAAAATTGCAGGAATGAGTCTGAAAATCAGGCAAGAGCGATCGCCGACTCTTCAAGAGGGGAAATAGACAAGAGACAAACAACTCGCGCACTTACCCTCACTTTCATTTTGCCTGCCATCGTTCCTTCCACCACTTACATTATTACAGAACGCACTTTCCCGACCCACAACGCCATTATCGATTGCTTCTCATTGAGAAAGAGCGACCAACCCCCCAACGAAAGTTATTGTCGCATCAGAGCGCCACATCGACCAGACGCTTCTCCAAAACCAATTCTCTCTCTACACCTGAGTCTGGCCTTTGGCAAACAACTTGCGACAATGCGATAGCAGCAGGCCGCTGAATGCCGCACACCTTATTCGCTTTATCTATCCTCTCCCATCCAAGACCGCTACGTCACGCGCAGCTCCCGCCATGAGAATCGCCCCGGTTTGCGGTTTTGCGCTCCACGTTACCTTGCTCCTTGCGCGACGAGATCCAGGCCAGTCTGTCCTCGGCGGCAACGATGATGTCGACCGTCCAGGCTTTCGCGGCGTGAGCGATGCACGGCCGCCCGCTGCTGCTGTCCCCGAGGTTGCTGCGCCGCCACCCGAACGACCACCGCCGGCTCTGACGCCATCACCCGACCCAGCACCGGTAGTGCCAATGCCCGTCTTCCTTTCGCTCGAGCGTTATGCGCGGATGGTCGATGTTGCCTACTGTGTGGGTGCTACTGGCTCAGGCATCTCGCGGCCATTTTCCTGTGCGTCGCGATGCGCCGATTTCCCCGAACTGCGACTCGTCATGACATGGAATACGGGCGTCCTTATGCGCGATAGTTGCGGCTATATTGCCATCGATGATAGCTCACGCGAGATCGTTGTGGCTTTTCGCGGTACCTATAGCATCGCCAACACGGTGGCCGATCTAAGCACGATCCCGCAAAAGTACGTGCCGTACGAACCGGGCGAGGGCGAGGATGAAGATGCTGATATTGCTGGACGTACCAAGTGCGCAAACTGCACCGTCCACATGGGCTTCCTAGCGTCCTGGCAGAGCACGCGTGACCTTATCCTGCCGATTGTGGCCGAGGCTCGCAACGAGTCTATGAAGTCAAACTCTCCCACCTCTTCCTCTGCGGTTCCCTACCGTGTCCATCTTGTTGGGCACTCTCTCGGTGGCGCCGTGGCGGCACTGGCAGCGCTCGAGATGAAGGCTGTCCTCGGCTGGGGCGATGTCCAGGTGACGACCTTTGGCGAGCCTCGGGTTGGCAATATTGGTTTTGCGACTTTCCTTGAGGGCGTATTTGACCTCAAGCCCAACACGTCGAAAACAGCTACAGTTTCGGACAACTACCGCCGTGTTACACACAAGAACGATCCCGTACCCTTACTCCCTCTGTCGGACTGGGGCTACCGCTCGCATGCCGGCGAGATCTTCATCACAAAGGTCAACCTGTCGCCGTCGCCACAAGACGTGATCCAGTGCAACGGCCGGAGCGATCCGGCGTGCAGTGACGAGGACGGCGGCCATGACGACGAAGAAGTTGGGGAGGATGAATTCATTGCCACACACAAGGGCATCTTCCCACCGAGCTTGAAGTTGTGGGAGCTCTTCTTTGCCCACCGGGACTACTTTTGGCGTTTGGGCTTGTGCCTGCCCGGCGGTGACCCGGCGGACTGGGGTCGCGAACGGTACAACTACACCGATAATGCGTTGTAGTGCGGCCAACGTTCGCTGCGGACGGTCTTTCTTTTTCTTTTTCTGGTTATGGCCCGGGCTTACTGTACGGCGTTACTTCATATTGAGCATGTTCCTTTCAGCGTCAAAATATACATTCCCTTTTCATTTCACGGTGCATGTCTGTCCTTTTGCGGTATATAGTACCACGATGTATGTTAGGAACTACGAGTATTGATTAATTAAAATTGCACTGATCGAATGCTGAGCACATATCGAAACCTATCACCCATGAAAGCTTGTTCATTAGACCACAAATGTGAGACTCACATTAGTTGCATGACGTAGCGCGCGCTTCCGTTTCCTTGATATTGGAATCCACCCGCGCCATAGCGTTGCGGCTGCCAAAGCCAACATGGGCGTCGGACAGCACAGCAGTCACCAAGATCCTGCCTTGACACGCATGGTCGATCAGGCACAACACTGGGGTTTCTGTTTGTTCGTTTGTTTGTTTGTTTACTTCCCGCTGCCCAAGTGCCCCATCGAACTGTTGTTTTGTTTAGCACCATCTCCATTCGTCCTCGTCATTGTTAGTTTTAAACGAATGTCTGCCGTTTGTTTCGACAATGACTGATTGGACGGCAGCTTCCGATTCTGCAGTATAGACTAGACGAGAGAGCGCATCATTTCCCACCTCGCCGTCACCAGCGCCCTATTGGGCACTCTTTTTATCTCTTTATCTTGGCCAGGCCCGTTTGTAGCACGCTTGTACCAATCTGCATGGATCAGAGAGAGTGGGAGAGAACGTGGCACGCAGGCTACGGTTGGTCGAGCCGCACGGCAGCGGGCAGGAGTGTGATGAGAAGGAAAAGGCGAGAAGAAGGGAAGAGAATAGAGGAGACGAAAAAAAGAAGAAGAAAAAACTACCTTGTCTCCTTGTCCAGTCGTGACCATCTGGCTGAGCTGACGGCTGTGACCAGTCCTCGTGACGGATCCCATCCCGCTCTCTCAGCAGGAGACGAAGCCGGCCCAAAAGGTGAAAAGGTGGGTGTGGCAATGACATGCAGCAGCAGATGGAAGCAAGCGAAAAGCAAGAGAGAAAAGTAACGAAGTTGGCGCCCTGCGCCTCTGATGCCTTGGCGCCTGCCTTATCGTGAGGCACCTTGCATCGCCTTTTTTTCTTGACGCCCCGGCGTAACCGCGATCTACAGAGATGCACAAATCGAGGCCAGGAGCCAGCCTAGCCTAAGAAAGGGGCCTTGTCGCTGTACTGAGTATTGTGTAGGTGGCTACTCGATCACATTTTCTGTTTCTCCGCCGACTGTCGCGATGGTAGCCTCGAGCATGCCTTTTTTTCTTTCTGGATGAGGCGGCTGTGCTGTGCCACATATTGTTCTGTTGGAGTCTGTTGGAAGGGCCGCAGGAACGTGTTGTCTGTTGTTTTTCGTCTTCGCTGTCTGCTCAATGTCTTCGTTTCTGCCCTTACCCGTGAGTCTGTGGCGGAAGGATGGGGGATGTGGTAGAAGACTTCAGAAACCGGGCGTTTGTTATTGTTTGGTGACAGGCGAGGACCAACTGTCACGAGAAGAGCGCAAGGGAAGGACGATGGGCCGTTCAGGCAGCGGGGCCGTCTGGGGCGCATGCGACTTGCACTTTCCTTCTCAACGAAGTACACAGAGGTACGATGCACACAGTCCTGCATTGTGAGGCGGCTTGAAGACTGAGGGCGAAAACGGAGCGAAGGTGCGATGCACTGCACTTTCCTTGGCAGGCGATTCAGCAAGCATGAAGTCGGGCAATACTCCGTATGTGCCCTACCTCTCAAGCCTCAGAAGTAGGATACAAGACGACTTTAGCCAGCAGGCAACAGCTGTCAGTCGCAGAGTGCGACGCGCATAGAGAAGCAAGACAGGGGCTGCATCATTCACCAGGGCAGTCTGCTGGACATGGGCGCAAGGCTGCGACGCGTCTTTATTCTTCAGCGGGGTCTCGTGTTTGGCACAATGGCCCACCATCACGAGATGTCACAGGGCAGGCGCGATGCAGAGGCACAAGACAGGATGAACTCTTATTTGGCAGGCGCGACATTCCCGGTGCAGAAGAGCTCAGGACCTTCCGTTGTCTCCCATATTCTCGTCAGGAGCTGGCTTTGAGGTCCAGATAAGCAGAGGTCGCTGTCGGTATGGTGGGCACGCGAGCTAGACTTTTCTCAGTCTCTGGCGGTTTGCATTGTTTCATTTGTTTCACGTTTGCTCTGCTGCTTGGCTGCCTCGTTTCTGACCTGTTCTGCTGTCTTCGATCCGTCTTTTTGTCTTCATCGCGCTTTCCCGCACTGCCCACTGCCCACTGCCCCGCTCTCTCCTTCCTCGTCCCAACGTTTTCTCGTGGGTGCAACGTACAAAGTACAACTACGGCTATGATTACGTTCTTGCACATGTGCTGCTGTACTGCATACGCCTCGCTCTTGCCCTCTTTCGCCTGCTTCTCACCGTTTGATGACCCCGCTGTACGTTCGTACTACTCGCTCCTTCCCTATCTCTGCGTCTGTCCCGCCCTTGCCCAATACATGCTAAGCCTAAAACAAGCAAAAACGCTCAGGCCCCATCTGACTTTAGTCTGTTCCTCTCCTGTTTGTCTCTGCTATGAGTCGTTGTCGTCAGGGCCCTCCAGGGCCTACGGAGTACTTCGCATGTATTACTAGCCAGGTCCGGTCCAGGTACTTTTGGTGCTAATTACGGTACTCCGTTACACACTGTTTGTCCACTCTCCCTTCTCTCACAGGCAGGTGCTCCGTAAGAGACTCGCAACGCGGAAGGAAGCCTATTAGCGGCGTTTCCACTAGGAAGGCGCGCCTTCCCTGCTGGCTGACCATCTCCCGTGCCTCGAACCTTCCCTCTTCGCTCGTTGGCCACTCGTTGGCCAGGAGCCTGGCTTTTGGTCTCTGGTTCTGGCCCAGGCCCGCCGCTCTGCCCATCGCTCCTTCTTCGCTCGCCCCTCCCCTCGCTCGTTGGGTCGTTCGCTCTGGCTCTCTCTATCTCGTCTCGTCCCCTCCCCCCCCTTTCCGTTTTCCTGCGTCGCTCCTGCAGTTTCTCCGCCAGCGCAGCAGGAACCGCCCCATGCACACGTCTCCTTCCCTTTCGCCAAGCTCGTAGAAAATAGAAATAATAATACTAAACTGAGAACGAAAAATACACCCATCGCTGTAAAACAACCCCCCCTTCCCCCAAAAAGAACTTCATCTCACAAACATAATCCTCAACACAACAATCCCAACTCTGTCCATTTCGACTCTCCCCCACCACATCTCTTCTTCTACCACCGCCGGTTTCTATCCGCAGACTCTTTTTTTACTCTTCGACACAAAGTCTCCCCTCCTTTTCCCAACAAACTATCCCTCTTCTTCCAGATAAGACGCAACAATGGCAAGCGAGGTAAGGAAACGCCCCTCTCTCTATCTTTATTTCTTCTCCCTCTTCTTTTGGCAGCCGAATTCTCCCCCGGCCTTGTGCCTTGTCTTGCATCCGCCTGTCTCGCAGCCGGTACGGCCTTGCTGTTCCCCTCCGTTTTGCATCCTTGCCAAACCCGGCTTTTGCTGCCCGATAAACCCCCGCGTTGTCTGCCAAGGCAGCGAGGTTTATCCACATCCTCCTCCCAACAGCATATGACAGCTGCCTCAGCGTTGCCGGCGATGCCGTAGAGGTTCTGCCTCTCCGATATCTCCGCCCTGCGTCGTCGGCAACCCGGCTGTTGTGATTTTGCGTCGATACACGTACCCCCGCGTTTGAAGAGCTACCTGCTAACGTTTATCTCTCCACTAGCGCGACAAGTATGTTTTACACCCGTAACTTCCAACCGTGCACTCCGTGCCTTCTTCTCTCGCGCTTCGGAGCATCTCTCTACTTTCTACAATATCGGGAATGACAATGTCGGGTCCTACTACTTTCCGTGGTTGGCGTGCATCGAGCATTGCCGCGTGACTACGAGAAGGGTATCAATACTGGATCATGACGAGAGTGTGATAGAGGGAGGGAGAGTGAGAGAGAGAGGAGAAGGGAGTGAATGGGGGAAGGGAGAATGCGTAGCCAACCTTATCCGATGTGCAGATGCTGACAATACTCGCCTTTCTACAGCAAGACCTTCCTGGCTCGCCTGTGCGAGCAGGCTGAGCGTTACGATGAGATGGTTACCTACATGAAGGAGGTTGCTAAGCTCGGTGGTGAGCTTACCGTCGACGAGCGCAACCTGCTGAGCGTCGCTTACAAGAACGTCGTCGGTACCCGTCGTGCCAGCTGGCGCATCATCTCGTCCATCGAGCAGAAGGAGGAATCCAAGGGCTCCGAGAAGCACGTTGGCACCATCCGCGAGTATCGCGACAAGATCGAGGCTGAGCTGGAGAAGGTCTGCCAGGATGTTCTTGACGTTCTTGACGAGAGCCTGATCCCCAACGCCGCCACCGGCGAGTCCAAGGTCTTCTACCACAAGATGTAAGAAAATGAGACTTACAAACCCTTCCCGACGTTTTGTTTCACTGCGTGCAATTCTGACAACCCCACAGGAAGGGTGACTACCACCGCTACCTGGCCGAGTTCGCCTCCGGCGACAAGCGCCGCGGTGCCGCGACGGCTGCTCACGAGGCCTACAAGAGCGCTACCGACGTTGCCCAGACCGAGCTGACCCCGACGCACCCCATCCGCCTCGGCCTCGCGCTGAACTTCTCGGTCTTCTACTACGAGATTCTGAACTCGCCCGACCGCGCTTGCCACCTGGCCAAGCAGGCCTTTGACGACGCCATTGCCGAGCTTGACTCGCTCTCGGAGGAGTCATACAGAGATAGCACTCTGATCATGCAGCTCCTCCGCGACAACCTGACCCTGTGGACGTCGTCTGACGCCGTCGAGACCGAGACCACCCCTGCCGAGGGCGCCAAGGACGAAGAGAAGGCTCCCGCTGCCGAGGCTACCACTGAGGAGTCCGAACCCAAGGCTGCCGAGCCCGAGCCGGAGGCTGCTTCGTAAAGCATGCCCTCGCTTTGTCTCTCGAATTCTCGCTCGACCTGCTTTAGAACTCTTAATCAATATCTAAAAAAGAAAGAAATTTGGAACAGAGACAAGCCACTACCACCATGGAAGACGGCTGGGCCAGATCTCGGTTAGCAAGGGATTGCGTTCGCGACTGGTTCTCTGCTGAACGCCTGCTATTTGGGCTTGTTTCAGGCTGTGCTTGACACTCTATTCTCTTTTTGCTACACTTTCCCCCCCTGTTCTTGTTTCTTGTGTGGTTTTCCTCCGTTCTGTCGTGTCCTTTTTTCTGCGCGCGCCTCTGCTTGCCAACATGTCTTGTTTTATTGTTTTCATTTCACCAAGTTGTGTCTCTATAACCCTGAGAGCAACTGTTTACATTTCGGTGGCGCCTGCTTGGGCCTTGGGTCGCCTGCTTCTTGCTTGCGGGCCGGAAAGGAGAGAGACGCAATGCAGGACAGGCGAGGAATGTAAGGGAAACCGCTGGGTGCGTCAATGGTTCATATCGGCACCGTGTGTTAGTACCTGTGGGAGAGGAGTGTGGTCATTTCCCCCCCTGTGTTTTCTGTGTTTTGTTTCCCCCTTTTTTCCTTTCTTATCAACTTTCCCGGTTTATGGGACTCAACGGGGCAAATCCGGGCTCCGCCAGGGGCATAATCGAAGCTCCCTTATTCGACGAAAACCTTTTAGAAGAGGCGGCCACCGCGGTGTTCCGTTTCTCTCCTTCTCCTGGTCCCGATGATTTCTTTTGCTACACTATCGTCTTTCTGAGATATATCCTCTCCTTAAAGCTTACCCCATTCTAAACCTTATATTTCACATCTCTCATCTTGCCGTTTCCGTTCCCGTTGTGTGTTTGTATGTGTGCCCGTGTATATGTGTATGTGGTCGTCTATATTAGGATCGATCTGCTTCTGGCATTACAAAACGCAGGCGAGCCCTGATACCCATATTTATATCATGATTCTGCTTTGTTGGTTCAACCCAAATTAACATTTAATTTATCTGCCTCTATATACGCCTGCCAAAATAGAAAGATACGGGATTAAAAGGTAGGAGTTGTGCCTTCCCTTGGTCCCCTCTTAGGAGTTCGGTTCCTTCTCAACCTCTTTTGACCTCAGGGTGTTCTTTCCCTTTCTGGGCTTCTCCCTCTTGCTCTGTTTTCACGTGTCTCGCCGGGTATCTATGCCGGACAAATGCAAAAAGAGGCCTGCTGTTGTGCTACCATATAAAAATGACCAAACGACCAAACTATGAAAAGGGGAAACGAAAGAGAAAAAAAGAAGAAGAAGAAGAAGAAGAAAAAGGAAAAGGAAAAGGAAAAGAAAATGATGTCGGGGTAAATAAACGTCCGCTTCCAATGCAATGCTGATGCAGGCGCCCCATGCGGTTGGAGCATCCACGATATGCCACTATGCTGTGCTATATGTAAAATGTGGGTTTTCGATTGTCGACTTTCGTTGTGTTCTCTTCTCCTTAAAACATCTTGGCGAGGCGTGAACCTCGCACGGGCGCGGGCAAACAAGCAGCAAACCGATCGCGTTCTAGATGCGACGTTAGTATGAATGCAAACAAAAGTATAGATAACGGGAACGCCAAGACCTGGCAAATAGATAAAAAGTACTGACCTGTTTCCTTGTCGAACAAAATGGAGATATCGTCGTGCTCACCGGGCAGGTCAGGCATATCAAGACACACAAACGCAGTCTCCATGTTGCCCATACCCCCGCCGTCCGGGCCGCCGCCACCACTACCGCTGGCTCCGCCATCTGAACCGCCGCCTCCACTGCCCAAATCGCCCATGGGCATGCGCGGAAGCGGGAACTTGGCGTCGTCAAACTTGATACCGGCCTTGCTGCCACGACCAAAGGCTTCAAACACGTCGGTGCCCTTGAGCACGAAGCTCATGCAGTGGCCGTAATGGAAGTCCTGGAAGAACGCCAGCAGCTGCACGACCTTGGTGTCTGGGTGGATGACCACTTGGATTCGCGTGTGCCCGGCCTCCCACTTCTTGTGGATCGGCACCACCATGCGGCGCCGTGCAATACCAAACGTCGTGGCCACACCGTCAAACAGAACCTTGTAGCCTGTGATGGCCTGCTGGACAATGTGCAGGTCTGTGAGAGACGCAAAACGTAGCGCACGGCACGTCGGGAACGTCTTTGCGACACGCAGGCCATCGGCCAGACCGCGACCGGCTTCTTTGGGCACCTGCACGTCTGACACAGCTACAGTGAAATCCTGCTGGGCCTGGCGCACAAGGACCAGAGATGTACTGTCCTGGACATCGAGGCGGATTTTCAGCTCGCCTGGGGCTGCATTGATACGGTCGACCACGGTGCAGTCGCCGAATTCATAAATCACCCGCAGACGCTCGGCAAGGACCGTTGGTGGTTTTGTTCCATCAGGACCGTCGTCGACGTTGATGACTCTCACGCGCTTGAACTGTAGCTGCTTGAATGCCGCAAGAGCCTTGTTGCCGTTGGCGCTGGCGCCGGTTCCGACTTTGGATGCGACGCGCATGTCCAGGGCGGAGATGGGCACGTCGGCAGTAACCTGCTCGTCGGGCTGCAAAGCCGTGCCTGTCAAGAGGCTGTGGAACTCGGTGCGCTCGTCGCCATGGCCAAAGGTGAGTACCATGCTTCCCTTTGTTCGGCTGTTTTCGAAGCGCAGGAGCAGTGCAGGGTCGCCCTGGTCGCCCCGCAGGAAACTAAACTGCACAGGCGCATCGGGCAGGTAAGAGTGCGACACACCATACAGAGTCCGCGTGCGGGTGCCAGAAACAATGGCGACACGGAAGCCGCGGTGGAAGTGGCGACGACCTGTAGCCGCATTTTCTTGCAGCGACTTTGCGAAAAGAGCCACATCACAGTCTGGTACAGCCTCCTTGGGAAAACTGCCCGTCGGGGCCGCCGATTCAAAGTACTGGAACGCCTTGAGTGTTGTGCGGAAGATGGGGTTCTCGCCACTGCGCGGGTAGAGCTGGCTATGGATCTTGGAGCCAAAATCATACATGCTCCACAAAAGGCCATAGTCCTGCTTGGACAGCTGGATCGCAAGAAGGAACCCGCGCGGCAGACGGATCTCGAGCGAATACAGATCAGAACGCCAACGCACGTCCTCCCACATGGGGCCCGGGTTCTTGCGGCCCTGGACACGCAGCTGCACATTCTCGTCCTGGCTGGACACGATGATTTCCAGCATGGCCGAGCTTTGTGGACGGGCAACGCTCAACATACAAGGGAAATGGAACTTGCTCGACGGATGCGGAGATGCTTCTCGGCCCTGCTCCATCAAGTACACGTCGGCCCACATTCGGCTAAAGATAAAGTCGTCGGTGCTGTCCGAGATGGGGAGTGACTCAAGCATTGTCATGGGAGCGCCAGAGACAGTAGATGCCGCCAGACTCGACGTCCAATTGCCTTGCAAGAGAGCGACAATGTCGGAGCTGATGGGAGGATATGTCGCCCAAATCGTCTTGTCGATAATTGCGGGAAGGAAGGCATCCTCGGGCGGTAGAATGTTGTTGCGCTTCATGGAGATGGCGAGTTTCCGCAGGTTGTAGATCAGCGCTTTCCGCACAGTGTCTGCTTCGCCGTCGGCAGGCGAGGGCACATCAAGCAAAATCTCGCCAGCTAGCCAGTATGCCTTGGCCAAGTCGGCATAGGCCTGTTGCATAGCAGCCTCGTTGGCTCGCGAGACTGGAGAATCGGCACCAGGGCCCTGAGCGGAGCGCTCCCGGAAAGCATTCTCAAGACCCATCCGGCCGATAATGAACCACCACAAGGCGGCACGGGCCAGCTCCTCGGCCGTACTCGAGGAAAGAGGATGTATTGTCTCAGATTGCAGGCGGAACAGTTCGAACAGGTGGCGAGAACGAGCAATAAACAAATTGAAGGCGTCGTCGCCAGCAGCCTGGACTACGTCATGCAGGTCGACCGTTGGCGGCCGAGGCGAGGCCGCAGATCCACCTGACGTCCCAGAATACACCGACCCAGAGTCTTCGTCGCGCTCTCTGTTCGACAGTCGGCTGCTGGCATTGTTACGGAAGGTGCTGTATGTACGGTGCACGGCAGATGTCGGAGACGCCATCGAGGGCGGGCTGTATTCCTGTGCTGCCTGTCTGGATCGAGAGGCGAACGAGGTGCCGTCGGGAGTCGATGCTGTCGATGGTGGAGGGAGAATGGGAGACATTTCTGGGTTTTGCGTCGGTAGGGCAAACTGCGCACCGCCGCGTCGGGGGTCCCGTGGAGGCGGCAGAGAGGGTGGTGGCGTCATTTTTGTCGGTGAGTATCTGACGGGTGACACTGGCCTTTTCAGATCGACTTCGGGGCTAGATGGCGGGCTGACACCATCGCCGAGGTTTTGGAGCAGCGCCCGCCCTTCGGCCTCGCGCATTTCTGCTTGGTGAATCTCGATAAATGACCGACGCTTCTCGTCTCGGTCCAGCACCGGTGCGCCCAAGAACGGAGCTGCTGCAAGCTGTCTTCCAGGTAGCTTCTCCGGCACGGCTTGCGGTCTCCGCTCTGGTGAGGCATTTCGGCGCTGGTCGTCCCGAGGTGACGGTTCTGAGATTGAAGAGTAGCCGGTCTGTGTTCTCCGTACAGGGGCTGGTACGAAGTTGTCGCCGGCGTCGTAGGGGCGCTGTTGTGGCGGCGGCGCTCCCATTTGGGATGAAATCGGAGGAAGTGGTGATCGCAAAGGTAGGGAGCGAGAAGATGCGGCAGGCATGGGCACGGAGGCATCAAGGTTCGCCGTCGGAGCAACCTGTGGCCGTGCATGCCGTACACTGTTCGTCCGCCGGCGTCGGCCAATTTCTGCTGGCGGTATTTCGGACTCATCACCGCCCTCACCAATAATATCGGGGTAGGTTTCAGCAAAACGGACTGTGAGGCCCTTGCCTCCTAGTCGTCTCTGCCTCGGCGTGTAGTGAGTGGCTGATATTGGGCTGTGAACAGCACCTGTGACGGGATTGGCGCTGGGATATCGTGATATGGCTCGCATGTCCAACTTTGCCAGCTGCGGCGGCGCAGAGTGTGCGACTGCTAAGCTGTCGAACGAGGGCCTCATTGTAGTAGACGAGCGTGGAGAGGATGCACTCGGAGCGACGCTGGAAGAGGATGAACCGTGCAAGAAGGCGTTGATCTCGTCGTCGCCACCGCTATCACGCAGCTCATTTGACGTCTTGCGGTCACGGCCGCCAAAGAGCTTGCCCATCAACCGGCCTTTGCGTGACCGCAAGTCGTCCATGGCATGCGCCGCAGAGGTGCCATGGTCTCGGTCCATAGCAGGTTGCTGCCGGACTGGGAAACGGGAGATCGGGCGGCTGTCGTCGGGGTTGTTTAGTGAGTGTGGTCGGTTTTGCTTGTGAAAGTCGTGGTATTACGCCGTCTAAATGGGAGCTCCTTCCTGTACAGTAAATGCCGTCATGAAGGAAAAGGCTGTCGGATACAGCGAGAGGGCGTGTGAAGAAGAAAAAAAAAACGAAAAGCCGACGTCCCAAGTCTCTTGACTCTTGACTCTTGACTCTTTCTCGAGTCTAGACGCCGAGCAATTTCACGAGATTGCGGAAAGCTGGGCCGATAGCCGCAGCAAAAATGTCACTGGCCAGGGTCGTAGGCGCGGAGGCGTGAGACGGCGCTCGTGTTCGCCCACGGTCGACAAGCTTTTTGTCGTCGTTGTCGTCGAGGCCCGGCTGTATGTCGTGTTGTACGCCGTGTTATACGTCGAGTTGTATGTCGTCGATTGCGGTCGTTGTTTTTGAAGCCAATTCCGAAAAAGAGGCTGGATTTAGCAAAGGCCCGCGTGCTCGAAGTTGCGGCAGTGCTGTGTGGGGGAAAGGGCGCGAGATAAAGAGGGAAACAAGACAAAGGGCGGCGCACGACCAAGTCGGGACGGGAGAGGGGAAAGGGTCGTCGAGACGGGGGGGGGGGGTTCACTTGTCTTGTTTGCTTGTTTGTTGATGAACGTAATTTGGAAGTGGTGTAAAGTTTAGAGACTCGAATGTATTCTGCATTCTGCTCCGGTGGCTCCTTCTTGAGTGAACCCTTGCCGTGCCTTCTCTTTCTATCGCTCGCTCGCTCGTCTTGGGCTGCTCTGTTTCAGGATAAGACAGCCAAAAGAGGGAAACTGCGATGGGCCAGGCCAGGGGACCCCTCCTTCCTCCGCTCTCCACTGTTATTCACCCCTAGCGAGCATAAGATACGTCGCAGGCGCTGTTGTCGTCTCTTTTTCTAGACGTTTTATGGGGCGTTACGGGGCCGCAGGCGACGTAAGATGGCGGTATCTGGCCCTTGATACTTGTGCTAGAGTGTGGTTTTGCTTTGCGTGTATGGAGTAATACTCCGTAGAGGGTGGCTTTATTGCGGAAGGTGCGACTGGCGTGGCCTTGCACACGCAAGCATAAAGCATGTCGTGGGATCCCAAAGTGGGATGTGGAATGCACCAGGAAGGAATTTGGGTCACAATTACGACGTGCGGACAGTCCAATTGCAGGAAAGAGAATAGGGACAGACTGTGTACGGGCTGGGAGGTAAAAATAGCCATGCCCTAGGGAACAGCTACGATGCAACAAAAAGCGGAACACAGTACCCAGTTCAGCGCCACATTCACCATAATAGGAAACACCATGGGGAATGCTGTCACTGGGACGGTGACGGGAAAGGGGAGGTAAGGATGAGAGAAGAGAATGGAAAGAACGACGTATCTTACAACCGACGGCAGGTGTATCCCTACGCCTACGGAGCAGAGCAAACAGTATGCATACGAAGTACGAACGTACGGAGTAAGGTGCGTCTCATTCGTGCCTTCTGAAATAGGATGCATATACGACGTATACAAAGGAGTTTACAACTGCCCCGTTCTAATCAACCTTGTCCAACAGGACAAAAACGACAACAAACATCATAATATGCAACGTGCAACGTGCAACAACAGACCAACCGCCGCCGCCACAAAACAAGCCGTCTAGATGTCTCGCCAGACCGCACCAGACCACGCGAGACCACGCCAGACCACGCCAGCGATGGCAGTTGACAGACAGCGCCTGCTAGATACGACAACGCAAATGCTTGTGTGCTGACGCCGCAGATTGCTTCTGCGCTATCAGAAGGAGATTAGGAGAGGAAGAGGGGGGCGGCTTCCAGGGTCGAACACGAATGTGGTGGACATGCCAAGACGGTCCGCCACGTACAGAATGGCTAGTTTTGGGCTAGCGGGACACAGTTAGGACCGGGGAAAACAAGGAGTCAGGGCAGAAGAGGAGGGTGAAGCAACGCCTGTTTGGCCTTATCGCAAGGAGACGACAAAGCCCAAAGGAGGCCGGTCTGGATACTTGCAGACCTTGTCTTCAACACTTGCCAATGTGGAGGACGGCGGCTGCTGCATCGTCTGGCTAGCTGTTCTTGAATTTCCGTATTGGGATTAACGGCTGATATTCCGATATTGGATATTGGGGACTGTCGCAGTTGAGAATGCGGCACCACGCACCACGCAACATGCCACGCATTGCGGCGCTTCTCATTTCTTAGTTACGTTCTAGTTGGCTAGCGGCTGCCCTGTTTGTGCCTGTCTGTGCCTTGCTTAGTTGTGCAGGTCGTTATATCGAGATCCTTAGGCGTGCAAGGAGTGCATCAGCAGTGGACACTATCTTGAAAACCCCCAGCCGAAATGATCCCAGCTAGGCCAGTTCACAGCAAAAAGGCTGGGCCAGGGGCGCGCTTGTTTTTGAGGCCCCTTATTATCCCGTTCTACTTGCTCTCTTTCCCGATTTTCGCCAATTTAGCCGCCACGCAGCGCTGCCCTGTGTTCGTTTCCATGTCGTTTCCAACCGGTCCTCCGTGCAGGATGCTCTATGCAATGTCCTGTGTACATACAAAGTATATGCTCAGAAAATTATATGCACCATATGTCTTCTGCTGTGAGACAAGGCTGGCCAGGAAACAAAAGCGTGGTGGCGGAAAGGCGGCATCCCGCCGGCTGCAACGACAGTCTGAAAACCAAAGCCAAATTGGCCAAATAGAGTAAGATATAATATATTCCGTACTCCGTACATGGGACGAAATACCGTGGTAGAAGCACAAGAAACGAGGCGTAGCGCAAGTTGACAGCCGCTTGCTGGAGCCGTAGGCTTTTTTGTCTCCCCCTGGTTTCGTCACACAGACCATTAGTGATGACAGGGAAGTCAGGGAGGAGATAAAAGACGGGACGATCTACTTGGCTATGAGCCTTTGGCCATGGAGGAGAGCGCATTGCCAGACGGGCGGGCGAGGCAAGGCAAGGCCAAGAGCGGGTGCATTCCGTTCCATTTATGAAGCACGAAGTACGACTTATAATCGTGTGCAGTTTGCAGCTTCTTAGACATTTAGACACTGCCCGAGCCTGCCAGACCGGGCTTCCCTCGCTCAGACTGCACATCTCCCGGCCAGCGAGACAAAATTCAATTAAATTTTAGCGAAAATCGATAAAAGAGGACTCGGAGAGATAGACAGATACCTTCAAGATGGAGAAGCAGGATATATGCCGGCGATATCATCAGCGTCGTACATCGTAGAACCTCCGTCGAGAATGCATCCAGCGTAGCGTCAAAAATACATACGCGGCCTCTTTTAATCTAAGATTGTTCTCTGCATGCCGCAGCTGTCCAAGAAACGGCAATATTGAATAGTGTGTGTGTACCGGCCGAGCCCCAACCCAACCCACCGGCATCGCAGGTTATCATTGCAGCTTGCCCAGTTGTCCTCGAACGTGGTATGGTGGCACCAAAAGACCAGACGCACAGTTGTCTCGCGTATCGTGTGCCATGCTTCTTCATGTAGCAATCGAGCTCGGTTTTGTTTGCTTGTTGACCATGAGCCATCTCCGAGTGCCAACGTAGTAAGGCTATAATTCGAGGTTGTGCAGGCGTGTCATGGCAACAGAAGGATGGAGCTGAGAAGGAGCCCCCTGAGGTTTTTCAAAGTGCTGGCTGGCCATCAGCTTGCAAGGCTGTGGTGTTGGGTCTGCAAACAGGAGGCCGCCCTGGCACCCCTGGCCAGTGTCTCCTCATTTCCTCCTCCCTCTCTGTAGTCATTAACCCGTGTCAGAACCGGGTGATCGCCGCTTGTTGTCTTCAGTGACGTCCTAGCAGTGACGTCCCAGCAGTGACGTCCCGGACACCACTATTTAACCTGCCAAGGCACAACAAGAGCATCGACGACCACGAGACCTCACAATCGCCACAAAAGGCCCATGCAAAAAGAAAGAGAGAGGGACAGAGAAACGTGCTGCAGACCAGCCCTGCGACAGGTTGTTCCCGACGTACTTGCAGCGTGCAGCAGCGGATGTCGGCCCCCGACAATTAGAGCGGCGCAGTGCAGTAGGAGCATGGAGCACTTAAGCACTGGCGCGTTGGCTGCATTCGGTGGATTTGGCGATTGTTGATGCTACTCAGTACACTCTCGAGGCACTGAGACAGTGAGACAGTGAGACAAGAAGACAGGCTCTTGATGCAGCCCCGTGCACCTTCCCCTCGACACAGTCAGCAGTGAGATACCACTGGCAGCTCCTCTCAATCGTCCTCAGTCGCTCTTGCTTCTTCTCTTTGCTGTTCTCAAACAAAGGCAGGTTCTTTTATTGCACCTAAACGGACACTTTTGGGCAACTGTTATCAGCAACTCAGTAAGCTCCTGCCCTAAGCTCGTCCTTAAGCTCGTTCTCGCCTTCCGGCCCAGGAGTCTGGCCTGGCCTAAAAGGGTTCTGGAACCGCCCTGGCCTGGATCCAACAACGGCAAGAACGGACGGGAGCTTGTAGCGTGGCCTCTTTGGTGGACGATGACATATTACTGCAACATGCTCTATCATATGCTCGCGCGTACGTCGGCGACGCTCATTGGCGCCCCCCTACAAGGTGCGGTGCACGGCCTCTGTGCAGTCCCGACCTCTGGGCAGCTTAACTGTTGAGCTCTTAAGTGTACGACGTAGTTTGCTGAAGGCTGGTAGCCTGACCACCTGCAACGTCATTCATTGCCCCGCAGCTGAGTGCAAGAACCACCCACCACCCACCTTCGTTCCTTCCCCCTCTTATTATCCCGCGTTTGCTCGGTTTGGCTCGCATTCGCTCATGCTCATTCGCCCAGCGCGAGGAAGGCACGCAGGGCGAAGGAAATCGCGGCAAACATACCTCGCAAGGCAATCGGTAGTCAAAATGGCCCCGTAGTACCGCATGGCGGGAAAGAACGACTGGTGACCCAGCGGGGACGAAAGAAAATAAGAAAGAGAGAAAAAAACGTGCTTGGGCAAGCAAACCCAAGAAAAAACCTGCGCTGCCTATTCAGGTTCCGACCGTCATAGTCTGCTCTACGTCGTAGCGTGGATCTCCTTGCGATTCGCATTCCTCTGTCACTTTTTTTCCACCACCCCAGCGCCCTTTGCTGACTAGACGCTGGCTTTCTCTTCTGCCTTGGCCCTCCCAACGCGTTCTACGCTACTTTTTTCTCTCCTTCTTTTGCATCTCTGCTTGTTGTGACCTCTTGTTTTTGCCCAGACTTTCCCTACTGCAAGATATCGCCAACTGCTTTCTACAGCCTCATATTCAGCCTTCCATTTGAGTAGCATCGACAATTTTGCTGCTCCCAACCGATCTCGCTCGCTCCCCCTCACCAACCCCGCCCTTGTGCAGAGAGCACTCTGTTTACTGTCAACAACAAGTCTCCCCACTGCGTCATCGAAACTCGGCGTCAGAGAGGGCGCTTTTTGGCCAAGCGCTTCACATATGCCCAAAATGCTCAATTTGGTCTCTGGCTCCCGCCGTCGGGCGACTTCAAGCGCAAGTATGTAACAGGCTCTCTTCCCAGATCCGCACTACCTGCCGTTGGGCAGAAACGCGCAGAAAACGGCTCGGCCCCTGTATCTCGGGTGGTGTAAGCTTCGGAGGTTGCAGGTCCGGAGCCTCCGGAAGCTCCGGAAGTCTTGGCAAATTATCATTCAGGCTCAGACGGCTAACAGAAGCTCCTTTTTGTTCCTCCCTTTGTTTAGGTGCGCACTCGAACCGGTCCTCCGACGAAAACAACGGAAACGGCGACGATGACACCCTCGTTGTCGAGCCCGAGCAGGGCAATGGTAGGGACAACCGCCGGCAACAAACCCACGTGGCAATCGGCTGGCCACACGGTTTTATCGGGACGGCAGCTAACTCTTATTTCCAGTCCTCATGCACATCATCTCCCAGCTGCGCCCCGGTGCCGACTTGAGCCGAGTCGTTCTCCCGACCTTTATCCTGGAGCCCCGCAGCATGCTGGAAAGGATAACAAAGTATGTTGGAATAGAGGCTCGACTATATGCTGTAATACCGTGTGAATGAAAAACAGCTTTACTGACGTCGTGTACAGCTTCATGTGCCATCCCGAGATGCTCCTGCCCATCCCTCAGATTGAGGATCCTACCGAACGCTTTGTGTCTGTCGTCAAGTTCTACTTGAGCGGCTGGCACATCCGTCCTCCGTACGTACTTCCAATAGACATCGATTCCCGCTTGTCAGTTTTCACCTTTATACTAACCGTTTTACTTGCAGCGGCGTCAAGAAGCCCCTTAACCCTATCCTGGGTGAGATCTTCTCCTGCTACTGGGATTTCCCCGACAACACTCGCGCCTTCTACATCTCCGAGCAGACCTCCCACCACCCTCCCAAGTCGAGCTACTTCTACATGGTGCCTGAGCACCACATCCGCGTCGACGGCACGCTCAAGCCCCGCAGTCGCTTCCTGGGCAACTCTGCCGCCAGTCTGATGGAGGGCACCGCTATTCTGAGCCTCCTGAACCGGGGCAAGAAAGGAAAGCCAGAGAGATAGTACGTAACACACTAGGATAAGCCCCTAGCTTTTCTGTATGATTGCTAACCAGCGCCCCTCACAGCATCCTCACACAGCCCAACATGTACGCACGCGGCATTCTCTTCGGCAAGATGAAGTACGAACTCGGCGACCACAGCTTTGTCCGTTGCCCAGAGCTAGGCCTGACTGCCGACATCGAATTCAAGACCAAGGGCTGGGTCGGCGGTACCTACAACGCCATTGGCGGCACGGTCAAGAACGAGGCTACTGGCGAGGTTCTGTACGAGCTGTCCGGTCTGTGGAGCGAGGAGATGGCCATTAAGAACGTCAAGACCGGCCAGAAGCACAAGTTCTTCAACGCACTCAAGGCGAAGCCCTCGCCGCCCTTGGTGCGGCCCATTGAGGAGCAGGAGGCGAGAGAGTCGCAGCGGTTGTGGCAACGGACGGCCCGTGCCGTCAAGGAGCGCAACCACGAGCTCGCCACTGACGAAAAGACAAAGGTCGAGGACATGCAGCGTGAGGAGGCGGCTGCTCGCGCCCAAGACGGTGTTGAGTGGAGCCCACGCCTCTTCCGGCGGGTCAACGGCGGCCCCGGCGGCTCTGAGGAGGGCGAAGAAGACCTCGAGTGGATTATCAATGCGGAAATGTACGTTCCTCGCTCTTTTCTATATCCATCTTTTTGCTGCGTTTACGGCTAACAATTACAGTGACGGCGAAACCGCGGAAGCCCAGGAGGATCAGATCCTCGCCATATACCCCGTGCTACCCGGCCAGACGTCGAAGCGCGACAGCATAATACCCCCCATTCCGGCCCGCAGGTCTCTCGACAAACCCCCGACTACCTCTGCCGGTGCCGCCGCAGCTCCCGCAGCTCCCGCAGCTTCGGCTGCAAAGAGCGGCGACCTTATCGATTTCGGCGACAGCAAAGCCTCCAAGCCTACTACCACAGTACCGGCAGAAACCAGTGCCCCTACAGCTACCCCTGCTGCCGACCAGATCTCGGAGATGCTCGCGTCGACGAGCAAGCCGGCACCCGCCGGCCCTCTGATGGACTTCAACAAGGACTTGGATAAGCACCTGCCGACGATTAAGCGTTCCGACACTAGCGGGTCTCAAGACATTTTCCACGATGCCGAGAACTAGAGGACACCTAGGTGCTTGAGGGAGGAGGGCGTTGGTATTTAGAAACATGAGCAGCGGTGCAAACATACATGGTAACGGAACCGCCCAACTTTGGGTAGGATGGGGAAAGGCAAGGGAAGGAAAAGGAAACCTGGGAAATATTAGAAGCATCGCCTTGAAAGCTTGCCCTTTCTTTTGTGTTTTTACTGTCTTCATCTACTGTTTTCAATGTCGTTGCCATGTCATATTTGTTTCATTTCTACCATTTCATTATTCGGGATTATATCGAGGCTGTCACGACTAAAGATACCTGCAAGCTGTCCTCTCACAAGGACCAGCATAGCCATGCAGCAGCACGATCAGCCTGGGAAACCCCAACCAAGCATCAATCTCTTTACGCATGAGCATATCGAAAAATGTATTCGAAATCTAAACGACCGTCCTAAATTGGATTTGTACACTATGAAGAACAGGTTCCCGAAAATTTTGAGCCACAAAACGCCTATGCAAATAAACTCTAAACATGATTGATGCAAGAAAACGACGGAGTCAAAAAAAGCAATTCAAATTACAGATAGCCCAACAAGCTGACCTAGTACCGCCGACGTGTCGGCTCTGGTGATGGCGACCGGGTCACACTGCGCTCGTCGCGGCCGCGCTCCTTGAGCCACTTCTTCGTCGACAAAGACAGGTCCCGGTCCAGCTCTTCGCTCGGGTTCTTGCGGTGAATAAAGTTGCAGAAGCCACCACGCGCGCAGCCCTCACCCGAGTTCAGTCGACAACAAGCTTCTCGGAAATCGGTGACGGGTGACAGCTCGCAGTAAATCGGTCGCGCAGCGTACCAGCGGCTGTTGAGCGCGTCGCAAGCTGAGGCGGCACTTTCTTCGTACTTGAAGCGCGCGTAGACGTTGCCAATCAGGTGGTCGTTGTTGTTGTCGCAGACTACAAGCTCCTCGAGCTCGCCGTACTTGCACAGCTCGCACCAGATGTCCTCATAGAAGGCGTCGAAGTGGTTCTGCAGCTGAGACGCGTTCATGCGCGCCTGTGGATCGTAGGCTGGGTTTTGGTAGAGGTTGGGCATAAGAATCGTCTGGGAGTACGAGGGCTTGACATGTTTGCGTGAGCACCGGTCGCCGTGACGGCAGGCGCCAATCTTGTAGTAGAAGGAGCAATTGACCTATTGGGAGAGGGAGATTGTTAGCCAGAGGAAGTACGAGAGACAAGGAGATGAGGCAAAAGAGAGTCTCGCGCGATGGGGGAAATAGGCTTACCTTGTCCTGCTCTGTGCCGAAAATAGATGCCAAAAAGTTCGCCATTGTGATGTGCAGTGCTTCTTGTGGAGTTTTGCGCGAAATTTCGAGCCGGAAGATGGGCAAATATGTGTCTTATGGGTCGTGAGGTTGAAAAGTGTTGTCGCGCGTCCAAGGCTGCTATTTCACAGGAAAACGACGATAGTGATGACTAAAGATGGAAGGCTGCAGAACGCCACAGATTACGCCACACTCGCCTTCCACTATTTTCACGTGATCTATCACGAGTAAGTGCAGGATGTAAATATGCAGTTTACAAGTGCAAGCAAGAGCAGTTGTTAACAAACTCAACCAATTCAACGAGGTTGGTGTTCAACAAACAAAACGACAAAATGACCACATTTCTTTTGCCTTGAAGTCTCATGCCGCCATGGGCAGCAGTTGCTAAGACACAATGTCGACATCTTTCTGGGGGGGAGGGTTCTGGCGGAAAGCGAGGACGTCCAAGCTTCAAGGCCCAATCAGGGCCCTGTCAACGATGCATCTCACATCCTATGCTTTCTTGCGAAGACCCCTGTCGGAATGGCGTCTATTCTTTGATACCGGCGGCATCTACTCCGTACGACGTACCCAGAGCTGAGATAGCAGCCCGACAGTCAGCCAGAAATATCTGCTGAGTACGGAGTAAACTTCTGCCGCACATGGCAGCAGTGTCAATAGAGAACAGAAAAAGATGAACTCGCACCGTGAGGCTTGCGTGGCGCCAAACTCTACGGTCCACAACGATATCCCGCTTTGCTTCGCGTAGAATAGAACAACATTGTCAACGCAGCGGCGAAATGCGGTCTACGGCCGCAGTAGCGTGCATGTGAAAGACGCAGCATGTACAGAGTATATGCTGCAGTGACAGGAAGACTGCAGACAGGTGGCTGGGTTTCGTTGTCTTTGCCGTCTATTCATTGTCTTCTCCGTCGTTTTCTGCCTCTTGTCATGGCAAATAAAACAGACAAAATATACGGAGTATTACTCCGTACAAATACAAAAGTACCCAACCAACATTACTTTTTCCTTGAAATACTTCCCTGTCCCTTGGAGCCCCTCTTCTCTCATTCATTTTTCCCAGGGCCGAAAAAGCGTCAGCACGACCTCGACAACTTGGGCTTATCCCGAGCCAACACTGTTAGGCACTGAGACGGCGGTTTTGCCTTGATCCTCCGGAGCGGCGATCTGAATGAGAGGGGGCTGCAAGGAGGTTGGAGATCGCTATCTTTGCCGAAGGTCACGCCAAAGTCGGGAGAAGCAAGACTGACACTTGCCTAGTTTTTTCCGGTACCAAGGCGCTTGTTCGTCTGAAGAATTGGGAACATCCTTATTCTTTTTCGAGTTAAACAAAATGTAGTCTCTTGTCGTCTCCGCCGGGCCCCATCGCCATCGCCGCATCGTCCTGGTCCCTGCTGGCTCTGTATTTTTTTTTGCTTGTCCTGCTTTTCTACGGCGTAAACTCATAGTACGCGGGATTCCAGCCCGCCCCAACCACCCCAACTCCGCTTTATTGGAGCAGGGCGTCGTTGATGGTTTTCAGCTCATGCTGGTATGGATCTCTCCAGAGGGGCCACGCACACCATGGATGCGGAACTGGCCCACCAAGCCGGATCCCTCAAGACCACGACCTCGGAGAAGATGCGTTGCTCACACTCGGCACAGTACGTCCTACTGTGTATGTATTTTGCCCGTCCATCGACGTCTTTTGAGCACTAGCACGCATTGCACAACTCTGTTGATACTTGGAGACATGGTATTGCATACTGCATCTCTTTCATCTTGGAGATAGCGCATTCCATAGTTTGCAGAAGCTCTAGTTCTCTGAGCGACGCGCAACCTGTGTGCGCCAAGCTAGGCAAGGAATGGGAGGAGGAGAGCATACGACGCCGAAAGTACCTTGTAGTGTTTGACTTGAACGGTGCGAGGTACGAGGTACTTATCTTACTTTCACCTGTACTTGCACTCGTGCGTCGTCTGTCGCAATTAAGCGCTTGCTCTCTCCCAGCCTCCCGTCGGTTCCTTCTCATAACCGGTATCAGGACATATTGTTGTCGTCGTCCTGACTCGTCGTGAGTTGTCGTGGCAGAGTCGATCAGGATCGAGACAATATTCTTAAATCGTACTCCGTACACCATGTGCCTATCCTTTGCCCAGTCTCGCATCGAATGTCCGACCCAACGGGGCATGCTGCCCTACGCCAATGGCTACCAACAGGTTCCCGGATGCATCGTGGTGTTTGGTTCGTGTGCGCAAGTGTGGTATCGCAAGAATGCGACGTTCGATCTGGGATGCAACTACGGGACTCGGTCGCTCCTTCTCGCTCTGACCTGCCTTGGCTCCTGCTGTCAGAATCTTCATCCTCAGGCCTGCACATCGTATGGATCGTAAATCGTCACTGCGAGATATTGGCGACTCCGCATCTTGCCTCCATCGGCGACCCCAGCTGCTGGGGGTCTGTTTTCAGAGTGGAATTTTCTCTCGTCTGAGGACTCCAAAGAATTAACAAATTTGCCTCGAGATTTTGCAGTTTTTACAACTTTTTTCTTCCTTTATTTCTCCTCATTTCTTCCCTCTTTTCTGGCTTTCAGCTGACTCGCACACCCCAATCCCTGCCACCCCTGCAAAAGCTGCGAAAATCAACCAGCCACAGACCGACAGGGTTCATGCCCAGCTAATAGTAATACCGCACGACAGACGAGACTAACTCGCTGGTTTGGCCCGGCCTCTACGCCCACTGAGAGCTAAAAGTGGTGCTCCCTCGCCTGGCTGGGTGGCCCGATCGTGCCTGCCCTGCATGCAAAGCAGGAAGGGAAAGAGCCAGGCTGCAGGCCGTCCAGCCATCCAAAGTAGAAGGAGTGAGGGAGCAAAAGGAAACTTGTATTTGTTCTGTTGTATCCGTTCTTGGGCAGCCAAATGCGATATTACAACGCTGTTCCACCGCACTAGCTTTTCTACAGAGGCGCTGGATATTGACATTGGCTCGTGGGGAGATGGTCATAAGAGACGGCGAGACCTCGCTCAGTACTCGTATTTGCCCATTTTCCGTCTATTACTTACTATTTAGTTATTACGTTGTAGTCCTCAGTGTTTTGCTTTTCTTCTCTAATTCTCAAATTTGCCCGCACGGGACAACTTGTGCATCGTAGTTTCCGCAAGTGCCTGGTACTTGCCTCAAAACTTTCCCATAGTTCGGTCGCAGCTTCCCCATCGGCTTTATTGGCCTGCACTGGCGTGTCGCAAAAGCTCTGGCCGCGTCCATCATCCCTTCCTTTTTTCGGTGGGCCCGCGCCTTCTGCCAGTGGGCTCGTCTCGGTTATTTCCCTTTTCACCCACTCTGACGTACGTCGCAGTCCCGGTCTTTCCTTCCCAGCAGGCGATTCCCTGTCTTTGCAGACCACCTGCAGGCCATTTGCAGACCACGCAATGCCACTGCTTTGCTGAATTCGGGGTACATATTGTTTTTTTGCCATTTCTCCCCATTTTTTCTGCTTTTAATCCGCGAGTTGTCGTGTTTCTTGTTCGGCGGCTGCTGGCTGCCTCATGCAGAAAGCAGCCGTTTTTGCATGTAGCTTGGTTGTCTCAAATTTTTACTCTCACGCCTTCCTCATTTCGATCTTTTTTTGTCTTTTTGCCAATTGCGCCTTCCCACGCACTCTTTCCTCGCTGTAGCTCCTTCTTTATCTCTTCTTTCCTTCTTTCCTCATTTCTTTATTTCATTCTTTCATTCTTTCATTCTTTCCCTTTGTAACCTTCCCCTTTTATCCTGACCTTCCCATTTGCATCTTGCCTTCTCAGTCATCTCCCTCTGTTTATCCTCGACTCTTACTCCTCACATCCACCTCGCTCCCGGCTACCAAACAGAGCTATCTTACAGCCCAGCTTAGCCTGGCCGCACATCCCATCGCGGCGTCCTCTACGAGACCCACCCACATCTTCGATCAGCTCTCGCCCATCTTTAGTAACCAGCTCCAGCTAGCTTCGACTTGCGCTACTTTGGGACTAAAATCAATTCCATTTCCCGCCCCGCCTCTTCTGTGTTCACTTGTGCTGCCTCGTCTGCTGCCTCTTCCCAGGCCTCTTCCCAGCACATTGCTGTACTCGTACTCCTTTGAGCTTGTCCTCCAGAAGCGTCCTGTCGTTCTTCTTCTCCTCTTGGCGCCGTGTTGCGTCTGTCTTATCTACTGAGCCCTGCCCTGTCTTGTCTTCTCTTGTTTTTCTTTTCCTCTTTTTCTTCTCTCCTCCCTTTGGATTTTCCCTCCTCTTGATCTTTTTGCCGATTCCCCCCCCACCCCCCCCCCTTTTCCCCTCTTCTTTCTTCTTTCCTCTGTATCCCTTGGGTGTCTCTTCCACCAGGTCGCCCTTCCCGCCAGCCGTGCTTCCGCCGCGTTTTTTTCTTCTGTTCGGCCCCTGCCTCTTCGCCAAGACTTTTCTTCTAGCGATCCGCCCGCGCGTGGTTCCATAGGTCTGGGAGATTCACGTCCGTCTTTTACCTCTTCTCAAAAGTGTCGACTGGAACTACATCGAGCCTGCTCTCCTCTTTCCTTCATAACTCGTCATCAACACGCCGCAGTTCGAATCCGAATTCGAACTCACCTCGCGTCTCCACTCCCGTTACTACCACGGCATCGTCGCAGTTCAGGCAGCCGGATCTCAGTTCAGAGCTTGAGCGTGGCCTCTTTTCCCCTTGCACCTTGCGAACGACAGAGCTCTCGTCCGCCCAACACCGCCGGCATTGAATCGACGACACAGTATTTCCCCCACACGACTAGAGAACCGCCAGCGCGGCAACCGCCAAAATGGCGACCGTCAACCAAAGCTTGCCGGAGCTCAAGCATGAGATTGTGGTGGAGGCTGCCAACGACCCAAACAGCTCTGTCACCTCTGCAGATGCCCAGGCCCTTATGGTCCAGGAGAGTAAGAAGGCTGGCGTCCCCGCCTTCAGCTTCAACCCCGACGCAAGCCCCGAGGAGAAGAAGTCGCAAGTTCGGGCTGTACGTGTCTACCCTGCGCCAATTGCTTTTCCATTCCATTCCCCCCGTCCATTGATCTAACACTGTGTCGCTAGGCCATCCCTGACAACTTCCACAACCCTAAGCGTGTCAAGGGCATTGCAATCGCAACCGACATCGATGACGGTATCGCGCCTGCCTACGACCTTCCTTCGCCCACCAAAGCCGGCGCGATCGCCGTGCCAAAGACCGAGGATGGAAAGCCCGTGGGAAACGGAACAACCGCCCCAGGCGAGACTGGAATGGGCCCCGACACCACGGGCTGGGCGCCCCGGTTCGGCTGGCCCACGGAGACCATCCGCGAAGGCACCAGCTTGCTCGATCACTCAACGTGGCTCGAGGGCCATCTTCCTGACAAGCTTTACGGCGACTGGTACCACAATGCCGGCATCATCATCTTCGCCTGTCTGACTTCGTGGTTCGTGGCCATCCTTGGTGGCGGTCTTGGCTGGGTTTTTATCATCATCGCTACATGCAGCACCTACTACCGCACGTCCATCCGCCGTGTGCGCCGCAACTTCCGTGACGACCTGAACCGTGAGCTCTCCCTGAAGCGCCTCGAGACCGACTCCGAGTCGCTTGAGTGGATGAACTCTTTCCTCGTCAAGTTCTGGCCCATCTACCAACCCGTCCTCGCCCAGACTATTATCAACTCCGTCGACCAGGTTCTCAGCGGTGCTACTCCGGCCTTTCTGGACAGCCTGAAGCTCCGCACGTTCACCCTCGGCTCCAAGCCGCCCCGTATGGAGCACGTCAAGACCTACCCCAAGGCCGAGGACGACATCGTCATGATGGACTGGAAGTTTAGTTTTGCCCCCAACGACGTTGCCGACTTGACCACCCTGCAAGTCAAGAACAAGATCAACCCCAAGGTTGTGCTCGAGATCCGTGTCGGCAAGGCTATGATCAGCAAGGGCCTGGACGTCATTGTCGAGGACATGGCCTTCTCTGGTCTTATGCGCCTCAAGATCAAGCTCCAGATCCCCTTCCCCCACGTTGAGAAGGTTGAGATGTGCTTCCTCGAGAAGCCCACCATTGATTACGTCTGCAAGCCGCTTGGTGGCGAGACTTTCGGTTTCGATATCAACTTCATCCCCGGTCTTGAGACGTTCATCCTTGAGCAGATCCACGGTAACCTGGCCCCCATGATGTACGCACCCAATGTTTTCCCCATTGAGGTCGCCAAGATGCTGTCCGGCTCGCCCGTCGACCAGGCCATCGGTATTGTCGCTGTCACGATACACGGTGCCCAGGGCCTTAAAAACACCGACAAGTTTGCTGGCTCCGTCGACCCCTACACTGTTATTACTCTTAACCGCCGCACGCCCCTGGCCCAGACACAGATCATTCGCGGCACAAACACACCCCGCTGGAACGAAACCCACTACATCATTGTCACTTCGTTCAACGACTCGCTCGATCTCATTGTCTACGACTTCAACGACTTCCGCAAGGACAAGGAGCTCGGTGTCGCCTCGTTTGCCCTCGAGAACGTCGAGGAGGTCAACGAGGCTGAAAACGAGTCACTCGAGGTTATTTCTGACGGTAAGGCTCACGGTCAGTTGTCGTGTGACATCCGCTTTTTCCCTGTTCTGGGCGAGAAAAAGATGCCCGACGGCACTATTGAGCCTGCCCCGCCCTCGAACACTGGTATTCTGCGCTTCACGGTCGAGCAGGCCAAGGATCTGGACGGCACTAAGAGCCTTGTCGGCATGCTCAACCCCTACTCGGTTCTCTTGCTCAACGGCAAGGAAATCCACACCACGAAGAAGCTCAAGCGCACAAACAACCCCATCTGGGACAACGGATCCAAGGAAATCCTCATCACCGACCGCGCCAAGGCCAAGCTTGGTGTTGTCGTCAAGGACGAGCGCGACATTGCAGGCGATCAGATTATCGGTAACTACCAGATCAAGCTCGACGACATGCTCGAATTCATGGAGAAAGGCCAGGACTGGTACAATCTGGCTGGTGCCAAGACCGGTCGCGTCAAGATGCAGGCCCAGTGGAAGCCCGTCGCTCTGTCCGGCATCATTGCTGGCACTGGCGGCTACCAGAAGCCCATTGGTGTCATGCGCATCCACTTCCAGAAGGCTGCCGGTCTCCGCAACTTTGAGACTGTCGGCAAATCCGACCCCTACGCCCGTGTCCTGCTGTCCGGTATCGAGAAGGCCCGCACTGTTACCTTCAAGAACAACCTCAACCCTGAGTGGGACGAGGTTCTGTACGTCCCTGTCCACAGCACTCGCGAGCGTCTCCAGCTCGAAGTCATGGATGCCGAGACCATGGGCCGCGACCGCAGTCTTGGTCTGCTCGAGATCTTCGCTGGCGACTTTATCCTCCAGGGCGAGGATGGCTCTTACCTGGTCAACGACAAGAAGGCTCTGCGCGAGGAGGGCCTCAAGCTGCACGGCAAGGGCATGGCCAAGGGTATATTGTCCTACACTGTTTCGTTCTTCCCCTGCCTGAACGTCGCCGACCCCGAGGAGGAGGAGCGCGAGCGCGAGCGCGAGAAGGAGGCGGCCAAGGAGCAGAACGGCGCCGCAGCCTCAACCAACGGCTCTGTCCCCACATCGCCCACGTCCCCGACCGCTCCCACCTCTCCCACCGTGGCCAAGACCCCCGCAAGCCCGACTGTCCCGAACGCTGTTCCTGGCAGCCCGACGACGTCTCAGCCGGAGAGCGACATCTTGTCCACCAAGACAGAGGGCCCGCCCAAGATCCACCTAACCCCGGAGGAGCTCCTCCAGTACCAGTCTGGTCTCGTCATCTTCAAGCTCATGGAGGCCGAGATGCCACGCCCCGATACCCAGCTCGAAATTTTTGTCGACGACATGGCCTTCGCTTCCTACGTCTCGTCCAGCGCGCGCTCCCGGTCGTTCACGTTTGATGAGATGGGTGACTGCTTCATTCGTGAGCTTGACTTCTCGCGTCTCACCCTCAAGATCCGCGACCGCGGTGGTGACAAGAAGGATGATGAGAAGGACCGCACCCTGGGCCGCCTGACTGGCAACACCCTCGATACCCTGAAGCAGTGTCTGGTATGTTGCCCACGCTACTCTTTTGTGATAATGCCATAACTTGCTCTTTCACTAACATACGCAGAACAACCCCACTACACTCAAGCTGAAGGATGAGGAGGGCAAAATCAGCTCTGTCCGCGTCAGCCTCAAGTACATCCCCGTGCAGATGGAGCTCGACCCCAGAGAAAGCATCAACAACATGGGCAACCTTCGCGTTGATGTCCTGGACGCCGAGAATTTGCCTGCCGCCGACTCGAACGGCAAGAGTGACCCGTACTGCAAGTTCGACCTCAACGGTGATGAGGTCTTCAAGTCCAAGACGGTGAAGAAGACGCTCAGCCCGACCTGGAACGAGTTTTTCGAGATTCCTATCCCGTCGAGAATCGGCGCCGCCTTCGACCTCAAGGTGTACGACTACGACTTTGCCGACAAGCCCGACTTCCTGGGTGGTGCGGCCATCCGTCTGGACCAGCTGGAACCCTTCAGGGCTTCTGAGATCCGGGTGCCGCTCGACGGCAAGTCCGGTACCGTTCGCCTTCGTCTCCTTTTCCGCCCTGACTACGTGACCCGCCAAAGACAGGGTACGTCGACGTTTGCCGCCCCGACAAGAATCGTTACTGGTGTGGCTGGTGCCCCCATCAAGGGTGGTGCTGCGGTTGTCGGTGTGGTGGGCCACGGTGTCGGCAAGGGTGCTACGTTCCTGCGCCGCGGTTTCCGTAGTAGCAAGAAGGATGAGGAGACTGTCACCTCTTCGTCCAGCCAAGGTAGTGTTGCTGACTTGGCTGCCCCGGGTACTGCCATCACGACGAACGGCGAGTCTGCGGTGCCGAACGTCATGGTCAAGCGTACATCGGGCCTTGGTGAGCTGCCCAGTCAGAACGGTGAGCCCGCCCTGGACGCGCCTCCTGGCGCCGCCCTGGCTGCATCGAGAAGCCTGGGCCACCAGCGCACAGCCAGTGGTGCCGCTTCCATCTACAGCGTGATGCCTGGCTCGCCGGGTGCCGGTTCGGCGGTCTTCACCATTGTTTCTGCCTCGGGCTTCCCGCCGTCGTCGGACGTGTACGTCACCCTCAATCAGGTCGGCGGCAAGTCCAAGACAATTGGCAAGACCAAGCACCACAAGGCACAGGGTGGTACTGTGAAGTTCGACGAGACGTTCAAGTCGACATGCACAGCCGACACGCAGTTCCAGGTCCAGGTCCGCGAGCAGCACCGTTTCGGTAGCGACGACGTCCTGGGCGAGTCGCTGTACGTTGTCGACGAGTCTGGCACGAACGCTGAGAAGGAAATCAAGGTCGGCGACGGCTCGGTTGTCGTGAAGAGCACATTTACGCCCCACGAGTCGAACGGCAGCACGGACAGCCCCAAGTCGTTCCGCCGCAGCTTCCTGAGCAAGCGCGAGACCCGCCCCCCTCCGAGCCGTGAGGGCACTCCGGCTTAAGGTGTGCCTTGAATTATTTTTGCACGTTTTTTGGTCATAAATTGGGTTTGGAATTGTAAGGAAAGGATGCATGGATTGCATCGGGGAAAACAAGATGGACCGGAGAAGAAGAAAACTGCTGCAACGTTTATTTTTTTTTGGTTTCCCTTTTTCCTTTTCCTTCTTCTGCCAAGATATCTTTCTGTATTTGTTTTGTTTTTCTCATGACGCTTTTTCTATTGCCTACATTTTGGCTATATTTTACAGTTACCTACACGTTTCGCTGCTTTAATACAAAATTTACTATGTTCAAAAAAAAACAGATTGGGCTTTCTGGTAGACCACGAACAACGATCACTTAATATAGCAACCTTTTCAAGGCAAGTAAATGTAGCAATTGATTCTAATCATCTATCTATAACCCAGGGCAGCGGAAATGCATAGATCGAAATAGCTACTTGTAGTGCATAAGCGGCAAACCGTGAGAGTGCAGCCAACAATAATAAACGACAACAAAAGAGGGGGTATGGTGCGAGTTGGTGAAAATGCGAAATGAGGCTGATTGGAGAAAGAACAAAGTAAATCATCGCTTGTGAGTTGAGTGAAGCCAAGCCTGAAGAAGTACAAAGAAAAAAAGAGCACAATCAGTAGCCAAAGCTATCGTGCTGATGGACAGGGCAGCGTCCTGGATGCTTCTTAAACCAGGAGCGGATGCATAGCTCATGGAAACGGCAGAAACACTCGAGCCGCGCCATGCGTACGCCCACTTCAAACTCTTCAAGACAGATGGTGCATTCGGCATCATTGGCGCAGTCCTTTTCCGTCGCACGGTAGGGGAACATGCCTGTCATCCGTGGCGGGGCTGGCGGTGCGGTGGAGGAAGACGCCTCTGCTACGTTGCTAGGCAGCGACGTCGACATCCCGGCGGTGTTGGTACCGGCCGCGTTATTGGAGGTGCTGCTGGAGCCTCCCATGTAGCGACTGTGCTCTTCGAGGCACTCGGTGATGTGGGCCTCACGCAAAGTCTCAAAGTTGGGCAGGGAGCGCCGGGGCAGTTCGCGGCGGCAGATGGGGCACTCGTCCTCTTCGGCAATCTGTGGTTGCGGCGGCGGCTGTGGTTGTCTGGACCTGTGGCTCTGGCTGTGGTGCGGCTGCTGCCCCTGTTGTGATTGCTGTTGTTGGTAGCCGCCCTGTTGGAGGTAATGCTGCATCGTCTCCTGGGCGGCCGACACGACATTAGAGGCGGCCATTGGAGGCAAGCTGAGCCGGTTGTGACGGTTGTGGTTTGGAGCAGAAGCTGAGGAAGAGGCAGCAGTAGACGTGCCGGTGGTAGGTACTCCGTAGCCGGATGTATTGTAGGAGTACTGAGAGGGAGTCGCGTATCGTACGTTTGTGTTTGTGTTTGTATTTGAGTTGCCGTGAACACTGCTAAACGAGCGTGAATGATAGCGACTTGCCGAGCCAGAAGCAGCATCGGCAGCAGAAGAGCTGGTAGCTTGTGGAGGCGCAGTGTTGGGGTCTGGCACACAGGGGTTGCAGAGACGAACGCGCTCACCACCGCCCATATAGCTCATATCACCAACCAGGCCGGTGTGCGAGCCGGAAGCCTGTATTTGGTACGGCTGTGATCCGGGAGGCTGCACGATAAACTGATATGGAATGGTGATGCGATGTGGTGAGCAGCTGTTGCAAACGACTCTGCCGCATTTCCTATAAACTGTTAGTCTTGTGAAGGGAAGAGACAATAGGCAATAGAAAATCAAAGACAGAGTGAGACAAGATCTCAAGTTTCAGAAAAGCAACGTACCTGCAATGGTGTTTTCTGACGAGCATTCTGAATACAGTATGGCAGATGGGGCAGGCTGTAACTTCACTGTCGGGCTGCCATGGTGGAAGAACAAAGTCTGGGCGGTGCGGCTGCTGCGGCTGCTGCGGCTGTTGTAGCTGTTGTAGCTGTTGTAGCGGCCGTGGCACCGGGCGCGATTCATATCCAACAGGCGGTGCAGGAGGCAGTGGTGGCTCCGAGTTGGAGTTGGAGCTTGCGAAACCCCCGGCCACCGACGTCCGCCGTCCAGCTGCCGCTCCAACCGTGCCGCTTGTGTTCGTACTCGACGATTGTGTGCGTGCATGGCTGGCCGCAGATGGACGCCGTGGCAGCGTCCGCGATGTATTGTTGTTGCTGCCGGATCGTGCAGAAGACTGGGCAGTCCACTCGGCCGGGTATGGTGGCAGTGGGGCGGGAGGTAGTTCACGCTGCGCCGGGCGCGCCGAGGGGCTCTGCCACTCGACCGGGATGGGAGGAAGAGGTGGAGACACCGGCCGATAGGTGGACCTCACTGGTTGTTGGGTCGACAAACTGTCTTCGTTTGTCGAGGTCGAGGTTGCCGGCTCTAGAGCGGTGGGAGGAGCAGGACCAGCGGGCTCAGCAGGAGCAGCTTGTGTCTCTGGTGCAGCCGGATCTACCAAAGGAGCTGCACCGAGTGGCGCAGACGGAGAGGCCGGCCGGGCAGAGGAGGACGCAGCAGTATCTTCTGTCGATGTCTCTTCTGTCGCCGGTGTCGGCACACTATCTGCCGCCTCTATTGTATCCTGGTGCTCTGTCCCCGAGAGAGACGGCGAATCGGCTGAAGCATCTGTGACGGTCGTTTCGCCTGTGGAAGGTATAGTGGTCGAGTCGTTGTTGTGGCCAACTCGTTTGGACGGAATCGACGGGTTCGCCGTCCCATCGACCTCACCGTGATGGGACGACATCTTGGAACATGTGCCCAGTCAAGCGAAAGTATGGAGTGGGTAGGAAGTGTTGTGGTAGGTCGAGGCTCGATGTGTGTAGATCGCAGGATAGGGAGGTAGTAGAGGTCGATATCGAGAGGTAAAGGAAGAAGAGAGAGAGAGAGAGAGAGAGAGAGAGAGAGAATCAAGAAGAGATACTATCAGCCGGAGGAGATAGCCGGGGGGCGAAGCAAAGGGCCGACTGTCAGTGTACGGTATCGGGCGTAGTAGCGTAATAGCCTCGATGGTTGTTTCCGGGGCGTTGGGTATTATTCTTGGACACAAGACGCTAGCAGCAAAAGAGCGAGAAAAACAAGACGGTATTATTGTTGTAATAGTGGAGGAGAAGAAAGGGTGAAGTGTGCGTGGAAGCCGGCGAGATAGGAAAGGGAAAGAGAGTTCAGAACGCTGTTGCCAGTTGAGGTGGCGGGATGGAGATGGTGTGCACAGAGCGTAGAGTGGCAGAGTGGTGGTTCCAGTGGTAATTAGGTTATGATGAGGGTCGCGCTTGCCGGCTCAAGTGGGATATAGCGAGGGCGGGAAAGTGGAGCTAAGAGGGGGGAGGCGATAAGGCAGCAGGCAAGAGCGATCGGTCCTGCCTTGTTGCTAAAAAAAATAAAAAGAAGAAGACCCTAAGCCGCATTTTACTATGTACAATTACGCGCTATGGGGGAAAGAGACACCGGGCACACGACCACAGGCAGGGCCAGGGCTTACTTAGTAATGATCTGGCATTGCTTTGTAGGACTTTGGGCGCCTTCCAGTAGAAAGGCAGTATGTATGCTGTGTAAAAGTACAAAGTGCCTTTTCTTGACGAAAACCGACACTCAAAAAAGCAAGACGCTTCACAACTTTGACACGACGTACCACATTATTGCATCAACGGCAAAACATATACGACGTAAAGAGGTCGCATAAGAAGGTGGGGGTGGCCCATGTGGACCAGCAGCAGAAGGACAAGGGTTCTTAATTTAGCGCTCCCGGCGCATGCGGCCGCTATCACAGCAGGGTCTGACAGGGAACAAAGAGAAGAAAAACGTGGGTGAACGTGGCAAACATAGTGAGGAAAACAAGACGGTTTTATGGGATGAAAATTGTATATAAAAAAGTATCAAAAGATATACGACGTACTTTGATACCAAGAGCTTGAAGTGCCCAATAGCCTACCAATACAAGTACATTACTAAAACAAACAAGACCAAATTTGAGGAAACAGAAGACCAGAACGCCGAGCTGAAGCAGCTTTCAAAGACAAACAGCATATATTTCATATACTATACCTCATACCCTACACCGAGAAGGACTTGCTACCTTGGATAAGGGGCGGGTTCTGGCGGATGGTCACGATCGACCACGTCGGCGCATACTTCCAGACCTCGTCCGCGGCCGGTGCAGTGCCTGGAGTGTTGGCATCGCCCCAGCGGCAGAGAACTTGGCCCGTCAGAGCGCCCGCGGAGCTGGCCTTGGCATCGTCATCGTTGGCCCACTCCACATCGACCGTCCAGGGTGTCTCCCAGTCACGGCGCCAGAACGTGTAGTCGCCAATTTCCCAGTTGCCGTCAGACGGCACCGGCTCCTCGTCAAAGCCGAAACGGGCATCCATGCCCTTGCTGCCGCCACGCACAGAGATGGACTTGGCCGGCCGGTCGAAACGGAGGCTGCAGACCTTGGTGTTGAAGGCATTAATGTCGAAACTGGCAGCCAGCTTGCCGGGGACGCGAGTCGCGTTGACAGAGATGAGGCCGTCGTAGTTGCCAGAGAAGGGCGAGTCGGCGTCGCCGTCGACACGCGGCTCGAGACCGGTGCCATCAAAGGTGCAGTCGAGCAGACCGCCCTGGTGGGGGCCTCTGTCCGTACAAGTCAACGGCCGGCCAGCAGCCGAGGGCAGGTTGTTGATAATCTCGCCAATGTAGCCCTCGTAGCCGATCAGCGTCACTGACGAGTTCTTGTGGTCGACTGAGAAGTTCTGCGTGACAATGAACTTGAAGGGGCTCTCTGCTGAGAAAGGGAACGTGGTAAGGCTGTAGATGAGTGTTCCCACAAAGACGACTGCGAAGAAGAGCGGGATATGCTTCGAAACGCGGTGAAGGAAGGGTGTCAGAGGCAGCAGGACCAGGACCGAGAACGCGGCAACAAGAAGGTACGGCATCAGCAGGTCGGAGCCATCAGTTCCAGTCTGCTGCAAGGCAGCGCCGAGAATAAGGAGCAGCTGACCCAGGATGATCAGGTTAAACGGGCCTAGGATAAGGAACTGCAGGAACCATGTCCACGTTGGCAGATGCTTGGACCAGTCCTGCTCAACACCAAAAGGCTGGATCTCCTTGGCCCACAGGCCGCTGTTCTGCACTCCCGCTGCCGCCTCAGCCCGTCTGCGCTCAGCCATCAGTGCCGACAGAGACCTTCTGTAGCCGGCAGCAAAGGTCGTGGGGCGGTTGTTGCGGATGTTGCCGCCGATGAGAGGACTCGTCTCTGTCGGCACTTCGTCGTCGAGGCCGCCACCGGAACTCTCGCCGGCACTGTTTGGCTCGTCCACAATAGCAGACTCGTTGTTCGACACGCCCTCGCCGGGGGTCGGCGAGATCAGAGCATCCCCCTCATCGCTGTTGGCAAGAGCGTCCATTCTGCTGTCTAGCTCCTCGACATAGGCGGACGTGGTCTTGAGTGCAAACAGCTCCAGCAAAGAGATGATAAGGGACCCGAAAATACTCGATGCAAGGTAGACGATGACGTAACCAGAAGCAATGTGAGCGCGGTCTTCTCCGACGGTCGCAGCCACGAGGAGAATCCAGAAAATGACAAATAGCCAGAAGAGAGAATGTGTGCGGTGAACAGCAGATGGGCGGGCAAAGTCGGCGACGCGCATAGCGACCCAAAACACAAAGACAAAGATTGTCACCATAAGGGTGGCCCTGGATGGATCAATATGATTAGGACGACGTATAAGATGAGCTGCGAGACTGTGGTGGGCAGACTTACACTGCGTAGAGGTTGCCGTAGATGGCAAAGGGCTGAACCTTGCACACAAGAAGAGCGGTGCCATAAACGGCCGAGCCGGCCACGAGCAGTGCCGCCGGAAAGCGGAAGAAGCCCTTCCAGCCGCCAATGTCAATTTTGCTGTCGGCATCGGCGCTCTCGGGTTGCTTGACCGACGAGCGGAAGAGGTAGTACTTGTCGAACTTGTGCAGGAGGAACAGCAAAAGGCCCACGATTAGCGGGGAGACGATAAGGATGGTCAGCGACCACGCAAAGAGGCCGCGGAGGGCAAACAGCACCAGGCTGTTGCCAAATAGATCGAACCACACAGCGTCGGTCTCGTTCTTCTCTACGGCGTCGCCGGCCGAGCCAGTCAGACTCTTGGCCGAGGCGAGGGCGCCGGACAGCATGTGCCAGACGCTGGCCTTGGACGTGTGCCGGCGGTCATCCTGTTGTGTATGGTACCGCGTGCGCGGCCTCATGAAGGCAATATCGAGACCCCGGTAGCCAAGCGCGTTCACCCACACGCGGTAGTCCGTCTCGCTGCGGATCCAGCCCTGCTTGAAGCCGTCGTTGGCAATCACGGTGCCGCATGGGTGCGGTGCGGTACGGTAAGCCCTGACTACCTCGAGGTCCGTAGAGCGGAAGAGCACGGCGCGTCCACCGGCACCGGCACCTTCGAGGTTCACAAAGGTGCCAATGTAAGGGACCAGCGGGCTGTTGGCAAAGGCAGTGGCCCCCAGCAAATACTCTTCCTCGGCATTGTTGAGAAGCACGACGACACCGCGCTCAGGCTGGTTGCCGGGTGTGCTGAAGTAGCGGATGATCTGCAGACAGGAGACGACACCGACACCGTCGTCCGTGGCACCGAAGCTCGAGGAGACGGAGTCAAAGTGCGAGTTGACCATGACAAGCTGCTTCTGCATAGCCTTGGCCTGCGGCGAGTCG
Organism: Sporothrix euskadiensis; assembly: GCA_019925375.1. Taxonomy (NCBI): domain Eukaryota; kingdom Fungi; phylum Ascomycota; class Sordariomycetes; order Ophiostomatales; family Ophiostomataceae; genus Sporothrix; species Sporothrix euskadiensis. The sequence continues at coordinate 279,096 of JADHKQ010000018.1, read as the reverse complement.
GCGGTTGCCTTCCACCAGTCGCCAGCCTCGTCCTTTGTGCCGCGAATGTAGACGTAGATGTTGGTACCCTCAAAGTAGAGACCAGAGCGGCGGCCCTTGGAGTAGGACGTGGTAAACGAGACATTGGCCAGCATGTCGTCAAAAATGACGGCATCTGTTGCTGCACTGTTCGCAACAGCCGACGAGGCATCAACGCCAGCACGGTCGGCCTGTGTCTTATAGGAAGCGCCATTGCGGTCGAGAATCCGGTGAATACGCCGCAGCAAAAAGCCCCGCACGTCGTCGTTGGCATGGCTGTTGGCAGGGTGCATGTATTGCGTCAGGTTGGCTAGATCGGCCCAAGCTTCATCGACGCTGATGCCATGAGGGAGAGCCGACTCGGCTGGCGCATGGGGCACGCTCTCTTGGATGCTAATAACGGGGATGAGGATCGCGAGGTAGATCACAACCACCCAGAAGGTGACCTGGAGCGGCCGGAAGGCAAAAGGGTTCAGGAGAACCATGTCGGCGAGGAGTGTGAGAGGAGAGATGAGGTGGTTTTAGAAAAGAGAGGCAAATTGTGCCGTCGTTCAAGAAGATGCTGACATCCGCCTTTTCCTTCGAGTGAGTGAGAGGAGAGAGAACACAACAAAGACGACGGCAACGGCAATTGCAGAGACCAGCGATCCACGCTGACTGCTCTAAAAATGCAAAATTTCGATTAAAAGGTATGGCTCGAGGGGTGGTTGGAAAACAAGAACAGCAAAAATGTGAGGCCCGGGGTGAAAGAAAGAGGGGGAAGAAGGGAGGAGGAGAAAGGAAGCTTTCAGGGGGAGGAGGCTGACTGACGAAATAAGAGCATTCAGTACGTCAGCCGCGCGAGGCAGGAGGCACCGAGGCACCTTAACTCAGGCGCTGGAAGCGAAGCTTGGCGGGCAAGCACTACGTCGTAATTACTGTGCATTATTACCAGAAGGCAGGCACCACCTATGACACCATCAAATAAGCTAGCTGGAATGCGAAAGCTCCAAGCTTCCTTCCTCTTTCGGTGCGCTAAAGCAAAAAAGCACAGGCTGACCCCGCCCTGCCGCGCAGCCGATGGCAGGCACGACGACGGCCTCTAAACAACGCCAATGTCCGTGGTTTATGATGTCTACTCTGCACGCTTTGTTCTCGACTCTATTCACTCATATTGCGATGCTTTGTTTCATTCAACTACTTTCCCCGTTTTACCATTTCTACCCTCTTTAAATTAAAATTCAACCAAGTCGTTGGGCAATATGTTAGTACATGCATCCTGGGGGCCTGGGCTAATTTGATATGAAATAATAGCATCGTCCCGAGCCTGAAAGTTAAGAAAACAGTCGTCCAATGAGCTGCTGCTCGAAAGAATACAGTTTCGAAGCTCGCAAGAAACGAAAGTAGACAGCAAAATACACCACAAAATAGTGGAACAAATCAGTTAGTGAAGAACAAACTCGACAACCGCGGTCGATCGTCCGGTCTCGTCGTCTTTCGGTCGACAAATGCAAAATCAAATCGCGCCCTTTTGGTCAGTTCTACACTGCCGTTTCCGCAAAAAAAGTAAAATTTACCCTCGCTTCTGTCGACTGTCACGGGTGGTTGAGCAAGGTGAGTTTACGCTCCGGGAGGGGGCGGCGGGGGCGGCTGGTCGCTGGGCGGGGGAGGCGGAGGAGCATCGCCCGGAGGAGGCGGTGGGGGAGGCTGAGCTCCACCAGAGTACTGCTGGATGAGAGCGTTGAGACCCGAGGCAATACCCGGGGGCGCACCCAGACCGGCACCAGCACCCGCACCAGGCGGAGGAGGCGGCGGTGGAAGGCCGGGGGGCGCTCCACCCATACCTGGCGGCGCACCGTAGCCACCGGGATAGCCAGGGTACGACGAGGGCGGAGGTGGAGGAACAGCACCAGCACCAGGTGCCTGGTGCCAAGGGGCCATTCCGGGCGGTGCCGGAGGTGCGCCTGCACCGTTGTGCCCGCCGTAGCCGCCGCTGCCGCCGTTGTAGTAGTCACCACCACCATTGCTGCCACTGCCATTGTCGTAGCCACCACCGCCGCCGCCGCCGCCGTTGTAGCTGTCGTTGTTGTTGCGGTGAGAGCGATCACGGGCCCAGGGTGCAGGGCCGCCCGAAGGACCACTGGGAGCACCGCTGGAAGAACCGTCGTTATCACGGTCGTTGTTAGCACGTCGCCAAGGCGCAGGACCTCCAGTCGGACCACGCTGCCACGGCTTGGGATCGCCGCCATGGCCGCCACCAGGTCCAGAGGGACCACCAGATCCGCCAGGGCCGGCTTCGATGCGCAGCGGCGGGCCACCACCGCCACCAAGTTCTTGCATGAGTTGCTGAAAGGGTCAGTACTGTAGTTGATACAAGGAAAGAATACAAAGAAAGAAGGGAAGGAGAGGAAACATACCTCGTACTCGCGGTCCACCGCATCGCCGCTGCCAGAGGGACCAAGACGGCCAGCTGCGGGCCGCACAGGCCCGTCGTTGCGCCAGCTGGCGCCTCTCTGTCGGTCTGGACAATCGCGGGCCATGTGGCCTGCATTGCCACAGACGCGGCAGATGATGTTGGCAGTGTAGTTCTGCTTCTCTGGGCAGTCGTACTTGCGGTGGCCGATTTGGCCGCAGTTCTGGCAGGCCTGGTTCTCGTCGTCACGGAGGGTACCGTTGAGAGCAGCCAGCTCACGCAGCTGGTTACGCTTAAGTTCGTTCTGTCCTTCGGGGATGGAGGCGGCCTGTGAGAGAGGATGTTTGTTAGTATCGGCAGTCACCAGGGGGTAATGTCGCTCGTGGTCACTCACCGTCTCGATGACGTTGTGGATCAGCTGCTTTGCCTTTTCCACCTTTTCTTCGGTGTCTGCCATGATAAGACAGTGAAGGTCCTCCTCCTGGTTGCTGGAGTGCGCGGCATCCGAGCGGCCTGTTATGTTAGTATGGCCCACAGAAGAAGAAGAAAGGTGCGGTATAGGATGGGGTATAAACTCACCTTTGCCTTCTTTGACGGATCCCTTGCCGCGGATGGCAATCTTTGCGCCAGATTCTGTCTCCATCTTCTTCAAGGTGTTGCCTCTGGGACCAATAAGTAAACCAACTTGAGTAGGAGAAAAAAAGCTAAGTGTTAGTATCAAATTAATAGGTTCCAGTGAGTTTTTTTTTCTTCTTTTCTCTCTCTTTTTTTACTTGCTTCACATCAAGTTTGTTTTCCGGTGTGGTTAGAACTTGGTTAGAAGGGGAAAGGGAGGGAGAAGGAGAAGGTAGCAGTCGCCGAATGTTTTCAAGTTAGGTTCAGTTCCCATGGTGGCATCAAGAGGACATTATGCACGAGGGGGGTTAAATCAAGGGCAAAGAGGTCCTCGTGCATGCCGTCGTTGGGGCCTGGTAATGTTGCCCAGAAAGAAAAGAGATCCAGCTCCAGAGCGAGGAGGAGAGAATAGGAAAAGAAAAGGGAAGAACAAGGGAAGAAGAGGGGAAGAAAGACAGTGAGGGGGGGCAGCAAAGGGAACGGAGAGAAAGCAGTTAGAAAAGTTAGAAGGGTTAGCAATCATACTAAAGTTAATTTCCGGATAGTCATTGACGGGCACGTAGACCTTCTCTTGGGTCTTGGTGGGCCGGCGGTAGTCCTGGGGAGGGTGGTAGTTGGGGAAGGTCTTGACGGCCTTTTCGACCAGCTTATGGCGCTCTTCCTCCAGCTTTTTTCTGTAGCGGTACTCGCGCGTATTGATACGCCGACCGTGGTTGTCGTACTGGGGTGCAGGCGAGGGCGAGCGGTCGCCGTCGGCAGGCACAACGTCGTCGATCTTGAGCTTCTGCGTAATCTCCTCGATGCGCAGATGCAGAGTATAAGCCTCGAGCTGCTCGCTCGTCATGTTGGCCAGGATGGCCGTGGGCAGGCCCATCAGACCGGCAGCCTTATTGTCGGACGCGTCGCCCCACCGGTTGCGCTTCTTGCGGCGGCGCGTGCCGTCAGGGTTGAGATCTGCTGGTGCAGGCGGTCCACGAGGCTCTGGGCTGCGGCCACGCTTCAGATCGCGATCGCTGCGGTCATCGCGGCGGTCGCTCCGGTAGTCACTCCGGTAGTCGCTCCGGTCATGACGATCACCTCGATCACCTCGATCGCCTCGGTCACTGCGTCCGTTGCTGCGATCGTAGTCGCCGCCGCCGCCGTTGCTGCCGGGCTCAGAGTCGCCGCCAAAACGACGAACTTTCCCGAGCGGGATGTTGTTCGAGCCGGTGATTCCTTGGTTCCTCCAAGACATTGTGGGCGTGTGTGTGTCGATGAGTATCGACTTTGGTGGATATGAGGAAGGATACGTCGATGCGTCGATGTGTCGATGCGTGGAACAAAACTGACGACGTGTTGTGTTGATGGGGGAAAAGGATATGAAAGCCTGTCGCGAAGAAGGGGCAAAACACATTTGTTGCCTCACAGAATGGCGTGCTGTGATTGGCTGTTAGGGTGCTATCACGTGAAGATGACAGGGTCGTCTCCTAACTAATTTGTGGAGCAAATGGGGCGACATCTGGAGAGTCGAGCCTTCCTCGTCTTCTTATTCTTAGGTGACAGAATGACTATCTAGTAAGTAGCTGGCTCGTATCCTCACAAATATCACACAGTCAGACAGTTATGTAAGTGAAATAGATTGCATCGTGCTCTTTCAGCGCACGTTCTAGGCTTATCTTTTTTCTCTTCACGTTTTGCGTTGTAATTGCATCCGATGAGAGGCTCCGCTGAGACCTGACCTGAACCTCTCCGCTGCTACCCCACTGTATTTACAGTGCTGACAGCCCTACTCTGTACGGCTTACTGCATACTGGCATCTGGCTCGGCTCCTGCACGATGCGACAACGACGAGCCTCATCCGGCAAAGAGCTGACATAGCTTTCTTTCTCTTCTGCCTTTTAGTTTTTCTTCTTCAGGGAGACACCCTACTGTTTCAACTTCTCAGCGTCCGCGGCCATGCCCTTCTGGACCCAGGCGCGGCCCGTGGCAGAGCGCTTCTCGAGATCCGCTTCAGAGACATCATCAAGAGCCGTGTGGCGCGAGGGGACGTGGCGGCCCTTTTCGATGCCCGGGCGGGCCAGAACCTTGTTGAACCAGGCCTTGAGGTGCGGGGTGTCCTCGATGGTCAGGCCGGCCCAGCGGTGCGAGGCGATCCAGGGCCAGATGGAGATGTCCGCAATGGTCAGACGGTCGCCGACGAGGTAGCCGGACGTGGACTTGGCCAGGTGGTCGTCGATGACGTGGTAGAGGCGGCGAGTCTCGTTGGTGTAGCTGTGTTGTTAACACAGAGGGGGGGAAAAGGAGGAAAAAGGGGCGGGAGGGGGAGGACAGGAGACAGGAGACAGGAGACAGGAGAGAAATACTGTGCTGACTTACCGGTTGATACCGTACTCAATCTTCTCGGGAGCATAGCCTGTTTTTGTCAATGCGAATCAATACGAAGCCACTCTCGTCGAACAAAGGAAGCCGAGGTAAACTCACGCTTAAAGTGGTTGGCCTGGCCTTGCATGGGGCCCAGTCCACCCATCTGGAAGAAAAGCTGCGAGTTGTTAGCTGGTGATACTTGGTTACTATAGACACAGGAAATGCCGGGACTAGCCGACTCACCCAGTTGTTGACTTCATAGTACTCATGCGTGCCAAAGGGGTACGAAACCTTGTGTTCCGTGTCGTAGCGGTCGGCGAGGTACAGCAGGATAGAGCCGCTCTCGAAAAGACGGATCGGCTTGCCGTCGGTGTGCGTGTCCGTCAGCGCCGGGATGCGGCCGTTGGGGTTGATTTCGAGGAACCAGGGCTCCTTCTGCACGTTCTGCGTCAGGTCGAGCGCCGTGACCTTGTACTGCAAGCCCAGTTCCTCAAGCAGCAGCGACACCTTGATGCCATTGGGCGTCTGCGCCGTGTAGAGGTGGATGTCGGATGGGGTGGCCATTTCGTTGCGAGTTTCGGTTCTCTTCTTTGGTCTGGGAGGTCGAGATGATCGAGATGATCGAGATGATCGTGGAGGTGAGGTTGGCGAGGCTGAAGCTGGTGCAGAAAGGTGTGCTGCGATGTGGTTGAGTCTGTCTGTCATGTTTTGAAAGTAGTCTGTTCTTGTCGTCGGCCGGCCGCTCTACATATACATATACTTTGTTTTCTTGTCTTCTTCCTTTTCTGTTGTCATGTCTGTTGTCGTATTTGTGCGAGTGATATTCGTAATCGAGTTTCCCTTTACAGGTGCTCTCCTGCAGCACAGCTGGAGACTGGAGACACGAAGAGACCCCAGTTTACCCAAATCAGCCAACTATCGTCATGTCCGCACCCCCATCTTCCTTTGAACCGGGGCCTATTGACCTTAGATCGCGCGTCATGGCTCAGGCTAATCCAAAGGAGCGAGCTGCACGACCAGCTTAGAAATCACTGCGGGCAATCCGGTGGGAAAGTCAGTGGGAATACCAGAGCGTTGGGGCAACTTCGCGCGGGGTTCTTGCCGACAGCTTGCCATGTGCAAGTGCCACTGCGTTTTCGTAAATCCGGGCACCGTCGATCGGCCATGCCAAGCTTGTTGCGTGCTTTGGCTTGGGGGCGTTTGGAGAAGAGGAGAAAGCGAGCAAAAGCCAGAGGGTTTGGGCTTTGGCTTTCCGCATTACGCATTTGCGCCTTTGAATGCTTGTTGGGTTTCTCAACTCGCACTGGCCGGCAATTGAGCCTCGCGTGAGTACGAACTGAAAGGGCAAGAGTCAACTTTACCGGGCCTCGCGCCGTCGCACCTGCCCGCAAGACAGACAGACAGAAGAAGGCTCCGCAATTAGTTGCTCTCGGCCGTTTAGTCCTGCTTTCCCGAATAGGAAATCGGGCAACTAAATCTGGATCTGGGGAAGGAGGCTCGGGAGGCAAACTGTCAAATTGTCAGCCCTGACAATACACAGATACAGAAGGAGCGCATTCTTGGCGTTGGGCCAAAAGAGTGTGCTTTTGTCATACTTCAGCACCGCTCTATTGCCCTACCTATCGCGAGAACGCTAGGAAGTCATTGTATATCTCACATCATTTCATTCTACTTCATGCAGTTGCCTGTTCATGATTCGGTCGTATTTCGCGTGCTATCTCCGTGTGGTCTACATACTGGGAAGATTGGGTTAAAACAAAAAGCGAGAGAAAGCAAAGATGACAAACAGAAAAACAGAGACAAAAAGACAGATGCACAGATGCAGACTTCGTAGGTACCATACATGATGTTGCGCCCCTTGGCGCTGACCGTACATATCCTTCAAACAAATGACAAAGACAGAAAAAAGAGACAATATGACAATGAAAAGCAAGGGTGGTAGGGGTAAAAACAGACACAACGCCAGAATTGCTAAACCGGGGAGAATTGAAGGTAGAGATCACAAAATACAGATTGGAGACACAAGAAAACCACTCAGGGAAAAAGGTCGGGACTGGTCGACCACCTAGCCCCGGCGATAACCAGCGTTACGCTCCTGGCGACGCTTTCTCTTCTCCTCAGCATAAGCAAAGTCGGTCGTCTGCGACTGCGACACATCGCTCGAGCTGCCCGAGTACGCGCTAGGTGCAGAAAGACCGGGGATGATATGGCGGTACGACTTGGTGCCCAGGTCACTCTCCGTCTGGCCATTGTCCGTCCACGCACCGGGGACATGCGAGCGGCCACCGTCGTCTGCCTGTGTGCCCTCGCCCTCGTCAATCTGGCGTAGCGGTGTGCTGGCGTCCTCACCGTACTGCCAGCTAAAGTCGCGGCGGTTGCTGCTCGCTGCGGCAGAAGCGTTGTACGAGTGCGAGGCACGCTGGCCACGCTCGGTAAGACGGCGGCCCTCGCTGCGGACACGTTCCTGCTCACGGGCGGCATTGCGGTCGGCGGTACTGTACACCTTGCGAATGCCCTTCTTCGTGGGGGTGCTGGTCGGGGTGCGTTCGCGGTTTTGCATGAGTTCAGAGGTCACGGTGCTTTCAGTGGCAGCAGACGAGGCACTCGGGTTCGAGCCATCCCATTCAGAACCGTCAGCCTGTCGGTTGAGACCACCGACGCGGGCGGCCTTCTCGTGGCGGTAGTCACGCAGGTGGGCTTGGGCATTGGCCTCGGCCATCTCGTCGACCACACCGTCCTCGTTGACCTTGCGGCTGGACCGGGTCTTGCCATCTTTCTTCTTGCGGAGCTTCTCGTTGTACTTCTCCTCGCGGCGGCGTTCTTTTTCGCGGTCACGCTGCTCCTTCTTCTTGCGGCGCTTCTCGCGGCCCATAATGTCGCTGACGCCGGCTGTGACGCCAGACATCTCTGTCGAGGCCGTCATGCCCGTGACACCAGTAATCACCGTAGAAGCATCTTCCGTAGAGTTATCGTCGACGTCCTTGTAGATACTGCCGCCGCCGAGGTTGGTGCTGGGCGTTGCATTTGACAAAATAGTACCGTTGGGGCCACGGCGGCGGAGCACAGTCGTCTTGTAGTCGTCCCAGTCGTTGTTGCTAAAGTGGAAGCCGCCGTTCTTGGCCCAGAAGAAGAACCAGATCATGGCCACGCAAATGGCCGCGCCGAGAATGCCAAACAGCGCGAACATGGCATTATTGTTGATGGACGCCGGCGAGGTCACGCCCACGCGCGGGTCGGCCGTCGTGGTTGCCGCATCGCGGGCCAAGAGGACTGCCCGAGCCGCCAGCGGGCCGTGGTCGAACACTTTGGTCGGGCTGTCATCATGTCGAGTCGAGATCCTCGACACAAGGTCGCGGAGAAGGGTGGGCGCCATTGTAGGCGAGTGCGGCGAGTGAGCGTTGTTGCTTGGGCTGGAATGTGACTGGTAGGCTCTCCAGCCGTTGGAAGAATGTGTGTTGAATGACCCCCAGTCTGCGTTTTAGGCTGTTGAAGTAGAGCAGAATGCCAGTCGAAAAACGGCGATATGAACAAAACGGTCGAGGCTGGCCACGAGTTTTCTTTTTCTCTTCTTTTTTTTTTTCACGTTGTCAGTTTCTGGCCACGGGCGCTCTGAGTTGGGTGGAATGGAAAGGTTTCGATTGATATGGCGGATAGAAAGTACGTCGCGACACGCAAATTCGAGTTGAGTGTCGACTTTGTCGAATGAAGAGAGGAAGCCAGATCGACACTGGATGCAGAGAGATGGCAAGAGACCAAAAAAGGGGAGTAGCGTGGTAGACTTGCCTCTTTGTGGTTCCCCCAGAAACGGAAGGCGAGGTTGGGCAGTGCAGAAGCAGCAGGGCAGGAAGGAGCGATGGGCGGCGATAGAATCCTGCTAGTACTGCAGGGTTAAAGAGGAAGGCGCCAATGACGCAGTGAGTTCCTTCCAAAACGAGTAATTACACAGTGGCTGGCTGGCAACACCAGACTTCGATTTAACCAGGAAAAAAGTGCCAAAAATCGAGGCATAAGTTCAAGAATGTGATTTGATCAAGTTTTTCTTCTTTTCTAAATCATTACTTTAATGATTATCCACACCATATTTTGTCAAAGACATTAAACGGCATGTGCATGAACTTGTCGCTTACCAGCTTTTTTGGTCGTTGAATCCTGAAAGTAAATAGTCGGTAACCCAGCAACCAGCCTCTTACACCTTAGACCCACATTTATATATTTACCGCCACATGCATCTCAGCCACAAGCAGGATTGAAACAAGATGAGTGCAAATCCCGGCCGTTCCTTCCTTCAAAATTTCAAGAAAACGTGACTTTGCGGATATTCCCGTCAGCCTTCTTGTTCAGGGATTCTGAAGTGCATAGAATCCTTTTTTTTTTTGAACGATGTAAGACGACAAAAGCATTGGACGACAACCTCGCGCGATTAAGCGCCCGTCTCCTCCAACACGACCCCCCCTATTCCCCTATTCCCCTCGCCCAGCTGACGTTTCACCTCCGTGTCAACTGCGGAGACGCTGAGGTTAGCTGGAATGGAAACAGCGCTGAAATGAGAATATGAGAAAAGGAGAAAGGAGGCCAATGAGAATTTGCTGAGGCAGACTAAGCTCTGCTCTGCAAGGCTGCTTGCTGCCGCTGCCGCTGCCGCTGGAGCTGTTTCTGACTTGCTGCTACATTGCCCTGACCACACAATGCTTTTAGCATTCCTCACGAGCCGGTCCCTTGCATGATAGTATTTTATGTGTGAGAAAGCGCACCGTCTATTTGTACGATGGCCCCGTTCTGAGCTCTGATTGCTTGCCTCACATGGGCAAACCATTGATGTGCTCCGTTTTGCATCTAGGGGCGTGGCATTAGCATATTTTGATGCCAGAACCAGTTGGGTAGCGTCCATGTCCTCAGTAGAGCGTCTTACGGCCAAGGGCATGCGTGATGGCGACCTTTCTTGACCTGGTCCCATGTCCGCTTCATTAAGCGCTTTGATGAAGGTGCCAAAAGGAATGCCCTGGGCGGAAAGTTACGGGCGTGCTTCGATCCCTTTCCCATGCACAGGTTCATGCGTAGCTCCTTCTTTTCCAGCCTCTTCGTTATGAGCGTTTGACCCTATATTTAGCAATTGACAATGATTGCTTTGCACGGAGGACGAAGCAAGCAAACTCGGAGTCGATGTGTATAATATCTGCAAATGGAGACAGAAGCAGAAAGCAGTGCGGAGCCTGCTGTCCATCATCTCCATATATCCTTTATAATGTACTATTCCCCGGGCAGGTTAGGGTATCCAGGTGGAAAAATTGGACGGACGAAAAAAAAGAGTACAGTAGCGGAAGTTGGCTATGTGGACGGGGCGCAGATATATGCGAGCGTTGATATATCTGTGTAAAACGGAGGAGATCGCCGTCCAAAGACAGTTCGCTGTCAATGCCGTGTGAAGTGATACGCCCCCCTTTACTCCACCAAAAACAGGCCTGGTCAGCCGAACAGGGATGCCTTTTGTGTTCTTGTTCCATTTCCGTTCTTCCATAGTTCGAGAAGGGGAGAAGGGGAGAAGGGAAGAAGGAAGGGCGCGCGTCAAAGACGGCCAAAGGAGGCTTGTCTCTGTTGTTAAGCAGAGGTCCTGTGTCCTAAAAGAAGCGACGCGTCATTATGCGCCGCCGGCACTTTCACTGTGGCATGAGTTTGAGCATTCGAAGAGAAGTTCTCAAGATACATGATACAAGAAGATGGACGAAGAAGAATGGTTGTTGCATTATTCGTTAGATAATCAAAACATTACTATTGTATCTGAGCCTTTCCGTTCAAACAAACTGTGTTAAAAAACCAAAACTGTGCTGGGGTGGTATATCAGGCTTTCATGAAAAAAGAGGGTATCCAAACTTTTTAAATCCTGCACGAATGCCGCCGTTGAAACAAACGAACCTATCAACAATACACGTATGCATTGCATAACGACAAAGTTTGAAGACAGTAGAACAAATGAATAAATCTGGGGGTGGCATAGGCCCATGACAGAAAGTGGGAGCAAATTGTGACAAGATTAACAAAATAGAATACTCGTAGATCGTACCAGAAGCAAACAAAAAGAGAAAAAGAAGAAGAAAAGAAACACAAACATCATGTTGCGTCCCCAGGACGACAACCCTATTGGAGTAACATGATGAAAATGTCCAAAAAAGTGTAAAAAAAGCGAAAAGAAAAGTGAATCATCAAGGCATATAAACGCTCGCTCGCTAGTTTTCGCTGATAAAAGGCAATCTGTAGCTGTGTGTAGCCGTGCCTCGTAAAAGAAAACGAAAACAAACAGCAACGCGAAAATGAGAATGGGTGTACCAAACTTAAGCCCAATGACTCTCAGGCCAAGTGTGAGAAAAGAAAAGAAAAAAAGCATGATATGTCGTAATCGTCATTCCAGGTGATTAAGGAAAAAGGGTGTATGGTGCGGGTGTGGTGTCTTCATTGCCTCATTTTATTTTGGTCGTTTCGGCGTACTTCGTGGATCTGCGCCTGGATCACATCCATTGCTCATGGGCCGGGAGTGGCGCAAAGGGAGAGTCGTTGTACCCCGGGCTTCCACCATAGTAGTCGTACTGAGGATCAGGAGGCGGTGCGTAGAACGACCCTGCCTGGGAGGCAGCACGGCTACGCAGGGCAGGGCGATCGTAGCCCCGGCCTCTGCGGTCCTCAATCTCGGCATATATGGGGTTGTCGTTGCTGCCAATCCGTCTGCCAAGCGGAGGACCACGAATGTTGATCTCGGTCCCGTCCTGGCAATGCATCTCAGTATCACCAAACTTAAAATGCGCGTTGCCCTTGACACGGATGGTCATATCTTCTTCATTGCTGGACCGCGTTGTTCTCGTCGTTGCCGATTGCCGCCAATCGCTCTCGTCACGGCTGCCAGAGCTGCGGGTTGACCGGCTCTTAGGGCCACCGCGCCGGCTAGCTTCGTAGAGCATATCTTCTGTAAGGCGCATGCCACCAGACGCTAAGCCACCCGACTTCCTCTCTTGGTATGAGCTTGCCTGGCGAATCTGGTCCTCGAGAGCACTGCCAGACGAGATCGATTGATCTCCGTAGTAGGAGTTCCGGCGGCTGCCTGTTGTGCGCGCCACTTCCGTGGCATAATGCCGCGGCTCATACATAGATGGGTCAATGCTTTCACGGCGAGTGCGCGGTATATGCATCATAGAGCCGCCATAGTCATTGTACGAATTGTCGAGGGGCTCAAACGGCTCGTGGGGCAAAGGCTGGAAAGGCTGGAAAGGCTGATTTCTGTTGATCGGGATAGGCCCAGGAGGAGGAAGCATAGGCGGCGCTGCAAAGGGAGAAGACTGCATAGGGCGGGCAGACATAGGCCGCATCGGCATAGGGTGAGAGCGTTCGTCCTCGATGCTTTGGCCGTAGCCCATCGAAAGGCGACGCATACCGCGGCTGAGTTCGTCCTGGTCGTAACTGTCCGGGTGACCGTACTCGACAGCCGGTGGCGGGCGGTGTCCAATGGACGTTTGAGGACGACTGGGACCGAAGCGCTGGTGAAGACCCCGCATGCCGCCACCATTACTAGGAGGTGGCGGAGGCGGCTGGAAGGGATCGTGATGGAGCATCGGCGGCGGTGGGCCTTGTGGGTATTGCATTGGGGGTGGCGGCGGTCCCATCATGATGCCGGGCGGAGGATGGTGGGGGTGTTGCTGCCACTGCGGCGGCGGCGGTGGATGCCCGAATGCAGACGGCGGCGGCATTCCAGCATGCGGTGGTGGTAGTTGTGGGTGCATCGTGTGGTATCTTGTGTTCGAGAGCGGCGGGCGAGAGGACGAGCCTGCGTAGTAGGCAGAATTGGGCCGTGGTGCAGCCGTCTTTGACCGTGGACGAGCTGAAGCAGTAGTGACAGAGACAGGGTTGGCACCGTAGTATGCCGCTTCTGGTATGTCGCGCGAGCGGCGGCGTTGGGATGTGGCCTCGATGACCGGGGTGCTCTTCGAATGCCGCGACATTGGGCGAGCGAGGGCTTTCTTATCGGCGGGTGGGATGGAGATGTCCCTCTCACCGCGAGGCCTGGACGATTTGCTAGACCTGGATTCGCGGCGACTTGGGTGGACGGTCGAGTCGGAGTCGGTGAAGTGGTGAGCAGCTGATGGGGAAGCGTCACGGCGAGACTTTTTCCTGCTGATGTTCATGCGTTCCGCTTTTGAGGGACTGGGAGCAGCTGATGCGGCGTATGTGACGTCTCCGCGGACATTTCCTAGGTCGTCCTCCTCTTGCATGTAGGCGACCTTATTTGATTTTGAACTCTTGACGGACATTGTGAAGGTGATACACTCTTATCAAAAGAGCGTTGTGGGAAAGCAGAAGAAGAAGGATTGAGGTTGAAAGGTTGCCGGCGAAAGTGGGCGGAGTGGATCTTTGGGCGACAGGGCGGTCAAGAGCGCGATGGAGATGAGGGGGGAAACAGAAGAAGAAGAAGATGAGGCGAGGGAGGAGGATGAAATGAGAGGACAAGAAGGGAAGAAGAGGAAAAGAGGAGAATGATAAAGGAAGAGAGAAAGGAAAAGAGGGGGAAAGTAAACGAGAGAAATAGAACGAGACAGGCAGACGATCGTGCAGCCCGTGAGGCAGCGATGACCGCTTTTTTCTCGCAGCTCGTTGGTGTCGTTCTCTCTGGCGATTGTGCGACTTTGGTGAGATGGAGAGTGTTGGGCGCAGACAATTGTCGGCAGCTTCACAGGCAGCGGGTGAAGCGAGGACGCGAAAGGCAGTCGTGGGAGGAAGATAATCAATCTCGTTCGTTGAGTGCAGGATGGTGAGGTAGTCAGGATGCGAGGAAACCAAGAAGGGGAACCAGTTCTCTCCTGGATGCCTTGGGCAGCGTGTTGGTGTCGGTTGATGTTTTGCAGGGTTTCGCCAGTCGGCAAGAGAGAGACCAAAAAAAAAGTTGAGTGGGGATCCGGGTGGTCTTAAGGAATTATCTTTGGGTATGGACAGGATGGAGCATGTAAATAGTATGGGGGGTCACAGTCCCAGGCAGGCCAGGCCACTTGTGGGCGAGCAGGGGCCTATTTGCTGTACCCGTTTCGTTCGAAGTTGGATATTAGTCGTTCGTCTCTCCCCTTTCTTCCCTTCTTCGCAGTGACCCGGCAGCAGAGATATGTGGACGAAGATGGTAGGCCGATGGGCTCTGGCAAAGCGGGCGGCCAGACAGAGCGCAACAATGTAGAGAGGAAGAAAAACAAAATGGCACAAATGAGGAGACGGTGAACAGAGGTTTGGTCGTGACTTTTGAGAAGACGTCGAAATGTTTATGTAGAGTCACAAGTTACTGTGGCAGCGGCAGGGACGAGATAATTTCCATATACTGCTGGTGTGTTACTTACTGTCTCGAGGAAGGTACGAACAAGCATCGCTTTTTACCCTTTGCACTTGCTCTTCTTTCTTTTCGGTCGTCGCCTTCTGTTTGAAGGGGGTGTGAAGGGGGAATGGGGGAAGGCACGGCCGACGAGGAAGGAGGGGGTGTGAGTGGAAGAGGGTGCCCACTTTATAAACGGAGAGCGAAAAGAGGTGTGTGTTGCAGTGCGGTGTTTGTGGTTCTGTCAGAGAATAAGCCTATGAGAACAGAATCATGAGACTATGGGATCAGGAAAGAATGAAGAAGAAAAAAACTCGTAAAGCGGCAGGCAAGTCGTCTGTTCAAACAGATAGGGAAAGAGCAAACGGCTCTCCAAGACGGTGGGAAGATGGAGAGGAAGGTATGGGCTGGTCCCAGATACACAAAATCACCGAAAGGAGAAAAAAGACGCTGCCATTAGTCAATCTGGGGAGGAAAGAACACGAGGAACATTCGAGGAGTGGGGAGGGAAGGAGCGTATATACGTCGTACTGTGCATTGATTGTGGCTTTTCTTCTGCCAAATGGTTGGCGGACAGACACTGAACAGGCAGGAAGCAGAGCAAACACAGTTCAGTACGAGTATTGCTTCCAGGGCAGCACAGCAACTCGAGAAGTGAGGCGCAATGGTGGAGACGCGGCGAGAGGAAGAGGTGTCATGAACGGGGAGAGGGAAAGGAGGGGGGTGTTACTTGCACGATGCGGTTGATGGGGGGAGAGCAGAGCAAAAGCGCAGGCAAGAAGAAGGCAGTGAGTGGTCAGTGGTCTGCGTGGTTGATGGATGAGGTGGGCTGTCGAGCGTTCCTTCCGTTCTCGAAATTACACAGAGACGGAGGCAAGAGCGCAACGAACAAGGAAGGGTCGACCGACCCAGAACCTCGCAATTTCAATTAAAGCGCAAGAAGGCGTTGGCAGCGCGGACCCTTGTAAGAAATATGCCAAGCCGTTTCTGTCCGCTCTGGGCTGTTATCAGTGCTATCGATAAATACGGGCTAAGACGCGGGAGCGAGCGAATGGCAACGGCCGTCGTTGTGGCGAAAACGTTCCGTCCTGGCGTGCGGAGCGTGTTTTTGGCATGTATGTATACGGAGTACATTTATGTTTATACGGAGTAATACTCCGTAGTCACAACGTTGTTTCCTTCGTTGGATGAGTTTGGGTTGCCTGGGAGCACAAGTCAACGCTGGCTGGATTGGGCAGGGAGGGGCGTGGCGTGTGGGGAGGAGCAACGAAGGGGAGGGAAAGAAGGCAAGGACGGGAGGAAAGGGCGACTGGACGAATGAGGGGTGGCACTGGAGGCAGAGTGTGCCAGCGCGAGAGACGGGACGTTGCTGCGCTAACCTTTTTAGCGGGACACGACATACGGGGCACAAGACGTTTTGCACTGCGAGGCGAGTGTTGTTGGGACTGACAGCACAGACGACAGGCAGAGAAAGCGGCTTCAGAAGGGACGCTATGGCAGCAAGTGCTGGCGATCACAGTTTTAGCACTTGGGCAGCAGCTGGTTTGCTCCTGCCTAAACTTTTGACGAAAAATAACTGGAATCCAGGTGAGATATCCAGGCAATATCTAGGCAACCCCCCCGACCTCGTGCTCTTGACGACTGGGAGCATCCTCATGTGCTCCCCGTGTGGCACATTCGAGACCAGTTTTGCAGTTGTAGTTGGCATAAGCCGTCTGCCTGCAAGGGACTGCCGAGAAGTGCAGAAGGCAGCAGCTTCGAAGAGGAAAGTGTTCGAATGATGTGTTTAAAAATGTGCTTTGTTCTTGCTACTGCGGCTGGCGGGAAGTGTAACCAGGCTTTGGACATCTTGAGATAAAAAGAGTCGAGGTGAGAAAGAGAAGGTGGACGACTGTCTGGTTTTGATGCCGATATGTGCCCTGCCGAAATGGACGACCGTTCTTGCAAAACGGAAAAGCCCCGTCTGTCTGACGAGTACGTGTACTGAAAATAAAATACTCCGTATGCATGTATGCATGCATACGCATGAGAGACCATTATGTGAGAGAATATGGGCCAGAGACAGCAGACAGACACCTGGCAGAGCGAGGGACGTTTTCCAGGGCAATGGTGGATCGCGAGAAACACGCTGCCAGGAAGCCAGCAGAAAATGAACACCACAGAAACAGACAGGAACAGGAACCAACCGAAAGGGAAAGCAGACAAGTGAGCAGACAGATGAGCAGACAAGTACAGCAATGGAAAGTCGACGAAAAGTGCCAAAAGTGCCAGCCACTCGCAGGACACTGCCTCAGCACGGCGACCAGGACGAGTCAGAAAGAGCCAATCTGGCAATCTGGCAATGTGGCAGGGCATGATGGAGCTTGACTGCATCGACTGCAAAGACTGCATGGTGCATGCTGAGCTGCTGCACGCTTTGCTGCACTGCTGCACACTTGCTCCGCCAAATGCAGGCCCTGCAAGCACTCAAAACAGACCAGAAAGAGCCAAAAGCCCGCCAATCCAGCCTCAGAGTCACGCAACGCCAGCGAAAGATGCAGGGCGAACTGGCGGAGGCGGGCCTGGTTGGATCGATTTTGGGTCGTGACGCGGCGAGCGAGCTGGAAACATCTGGAGGTGTCTGGCTGCAAAAAAGTGGAGATTAGAGGCTCAACAACGTCTAGATGGACAGCAAAGACGAGATAAACTGGGGAGAAGGAATGATGCAGTGCAGGAGAGGTTGCAGCTGGACTTGACCCGGCCAGAACTGGTCTAGCTGGTCTGACCAGCAAACAGCCTCGACAGCTTAGCAAAGAAGCCAGCGAAGGGGGCAAAGAGGCGCAAGAGTGCAATTGTGAGGATGTGCGCTTCTGCGGGAGAGATCCACTTGAGGTCGCCCTGCTTTTGCCAGCAGGTTTTTGTCCGTTTTGTTTCTCTTTGTTTCTTTTTCTTCCTGCCCGACGGCGGTAGAGTTTGATGATCAAGTGAGCTCTATCTCCGTTTTCTCGAGACGGATGCCGACTGTTGAGGCTGTTTGCTGGCTCCCGTGGCCGATCGTATCCTCGTTCGTTGTCCTGCATCATTCTTGCGGGCATCTGTCATGTGTTTGGGTAGCAATTGAGGCCTGGTAAACAAGCAAGAATACGCGGGCGTCCTGCAGCATCGACGGCGCGTTGACGACATGTCGAGATGTACGTACGCCGTTTGCCATCTTTTGTTGACAAGCTTGATTGATTGGCTTGATTGGTATCATGGGTACGACGTATAGTTGATATACTTGATATACTTGACATAGTTGACAGAGTTGACAGAGTTGATATAGTTGTTATAGTTGACTCAACTGGTGCATTAGCCTGAGGCCCCGAGAGACTGGGACACCATCGCCGGGGGCCTGGCTGGGGTTGTTAATAGGGGTGGGAATCGAAGGCTGAAAGACACGACATTCGAGATTGAGATTGAGAAAAAGTAAAGAAAGGGTCACGTCACGTCAATGTCGGGCCGGACAAGTGCGTCTGTCCTTGTGCTGGAACAGGCAACAGCGGCCGGTTGACGAGAACCGGCCCAACGCCGAAGGTGGAAGGAGGGCGGGGAAAACGGAATAGGCAGTCATGAATGTGGAAGGCACAATCTTGCTGGTCGAACGTCGTTGGGAAAGAGCGATTGGATGCCAATGGAAGCTCTGCTGGTAAGATACGTCCGCATTGCCCGCCCATCGCTCCTTCCCCCGTCCTGTGCCGGCCACCATATTGGGACTGGGCCATGCAGCCAAGATGCAAGCCAACAAAACGCCGCCTATATTTGCTGTCTTTTCATCATTTTCACTTCCACGGCACCTGCTGTTGTCCGTCATGCTGTCTGTGCTCCTTTCCCTTCTGGACGACCCTCGGCAGCCCGCACGGCACAGAGATGACGGCGACCACAGATATGGAGATTGGTCTAAGACGGTTCTATCGATATTTCTAGCAATCAGACGCCATCATCACCACTGTCATCGCCATTTTCCCTTTCGCCATGCCACGGGGTAGACTACCACTGCTTGACTGCTGTGCGGGCACATCTGAATTATGTGACTCAGATCGCCAAGCGGTCCGGCGGCCGGGGATGAGTCTTTGGGGGCATATTTGGCATGTATGCAGATTCGCCGTTACTCCGTTACTGTGCACACTCGACGAACAGCTGACAACGACGACAATGACAATGACAACACAGCAGCACACGGGATCGAAAAGACTCGAACTGCATTATCTCAACAACCGTCAACAACATCGTACAAGTGCACACCGTACGGAGACAGACGCACATGTCCTACCGGCGGCTGTGCTGTATTCATTCAAGCACCACGCCCTGTCTTTTGTGCTCTGGCCGTGCCTTTTCCCTAAATTATGTGCTCTTATGTGCCATGTTCCATCTATTTGCGTGAAACAGGCGGATGGGGGAGAGGGCGTGTGGCACGTTCTCGTAGGACGATGCCGCGGAAGACGCACAACGCCAGTCTGATATGAGGCAAGGTGATGATCAAGACGACAAAGACACAAAATGAGAGACAAAGAGAAAGAAGGAGATATTACGCTTATTGACAACTACCAACAACCACCGCAGCTGAAAAGGAACATCGCGTTGGCTCTTATTCCCCTCATCCCGTTCAGAGTTACCATCGTTTCGCTGTTTCCCGTGTTTCGACTGGCCGCTATTTTCTCTATTGGTCCCGTCCCACGGCACAAGTCAAAAACTACTATACCCCTCCTTCCTGTCGTCTTCCCTCATGTTTTCGGTGTGTCGCCGCCTTGTCGCCCTGTAGGCCTTTTTCGGTCTTCCCGGCAGCGTCCCACGAAATTTTGATAGCGACCCCTCCCAAGGGCACCTCAAACTTCGGCGACGCTGGCAAGTAGGCAGGCGTGAAAGACGGAGGGCAACGAGTACCCAGGTGCTGGCAAGTCGGCCTTGACAAAGCCTGTGATGCACGACAAAAACAGTACGTCTCATTGCATCTCTTCTGCGTACGAATGTGTCAGATAGGTGTGTGGTGTGTGTGCTCGTGTCGACTTGCATGTGTACTGGGACTATTCTTGTACGGTGACTTTGTTAACGGTTGTCTCCCACGATCATCGACATCATAAATTTTGACCCGCTGTCACTCTCTCACACTCTCGCATCTCGGCGGTGTTCTATTCCCTCCTCCCTATTCCCCCGTGCCCGATTACCCGGTTCTCCTTATTGTCATACAGTATCTTCGTCTTTCAAAAACCGCATTCTCGTCACCATCTCAACCTATGCTCAATACATCCTTTAGTCCCCTTGTCCATGCCCACCGTGTTTGTGTCCCCCCAAACGCAGCATTCCGTGTGATCTGAGGTTCGACAAATGTCACGAAACCCGGATATGCTTTGGCACTTGTTCTGCTGCTTGCCAGATATGTTCTGCATCGCATCTGCAGCTCAGCTGCCGCGATGCATCGGAGATGGGCAGGGAAAGACAAGGAGGATAAGAGAACGGGAGAAAAAGAAGAGAAGAGAATCAAAAGAGTTGATAAAAGGCGCACGTTCATCATATTCAGCCACACAGAGCTGCAGGACAAAAGAACAACAAAAAACACACCAAACCGACAATTCAAATCAAGACAATAGAAACGACGCGTCGCGATTGGTACAGTTACAATTCGGACTGGCGCATCTGACTGTGTTTTATCAACAAAGAAAATGCATCGCCCATTTGTTGACCAAGGCTCATTGTCAACAACAACCTTTGAAAGCATGGAGGGGAGTGTGCGTCTCTCCGCGTACTCGGCCAGACTTTGCAACTGCTCGGGATACCTCTTTGCTACAAGTCAGAAGCCCACTGCCCGTTCTCTGTCCTTGATTCTGTCCTCTGACTGCTTTTTCGTGCATAATTTTGTAACTCTTTGCACTCTTTGCACTGAGAAGGGGGGGGGTTGTTGGGTAGTAGAGAAGGATTCTTGTGTACAGCAGCCGGATGCACACCTCCTCGCGAGGCTAGGCAAACCACGGCCTGCATATAAAGCATAAAGTGACATATTATCACACCTGCGTCGTCTGTGGGGGCAATGTGAGAAAAGCTAGTTGCAGTCTCTCGACACCTTCACTGAACGGAACATGCACGAGTAAAAAAATCCTACCGTGCACGGTAGTGGCGAAGGACAAAGAAAATCGAAGCGAGAGTAAACAAACTCGAAACATTTACGTCGATCATTTTATCGTCTTGTTTGATGTCATAAGAAACACCCAAGATCAAAAGACAGCCCCATCCTCGCATCCTACTGCTGTTGTATTTATATCTGCCTTTTTGTCGCCCAGGACATAATCTCTGCCCCACGGCTGGCCTGTGAACGTGCCCCGTGGCTCCTGTGCGTAACACCGCATAAGTTCAAGCGCTCCTCTGTGACATGACTGTTGAACATGAGGCGTTGAGGGAAAGGGGACAGCGAGAAAATAATGCAGAATGCAGAAATGCCGTGGAGCATTAGCACGACCATCGGAGAAAAAGTAGTACAAGACAAGCGAGCACAGAATTTAGAGAGACTGGCATACAAGGCGCACAGGTACAGGCACAAACACGAACATGAGCACAAACACAAAAAAAGGCAAAGTCAAAGGCGGTGGATAGAACGTACAGACGACTGAGAAGCTCGAGTAGACAAGTGTGGACTCCGAGCATACTGAGCAGTATGTAATAAGATACATATGCACCCCGTACAGGCTATTGTATCGTGGCTCGGCCAACGACTCTGTCCCCACGTCGCCTATGTCGCCCACGTCCCCGACCGCTCCCACCTCTCCCACCGTGTAAAGCAAGGAGGGCGAAAGCAAACGGAGCAAATAAACTAGAATGCCCGCCGGGGCTGTCTGGATGGTCGATCTCGCCTTTTCGGAACAGACAATGGTCGGGTGGCGAGCAAGAAGAATCAAAACAGACACAAGGCGACGCGAGTCTGTTTGAGTGAGCCGGGGGCAAGGAGACGAAAATAAAATAATAAAATAAAGGGTACTCTCGGGAAATACGGGATATATCTTCTGCCGGAGACAAATAATACATGAAAAGAAGTAGTAAATTCGAGAAAAGGCCGACAAGGCTGAGATCAATTGGCTTTTGTGCACAGTTGTATTGTTTGCCAACCCAGAGTTGCATTTCCCTGCCACAATCCCCGTCTCTATCCCATGTGTCAGTGCAAGTGTAAGTGCAAGTACGGACGGACAACGGAGGACGAAGCAAGGAGGCAGGTGTAGAAAGAAGAGAGAGAGAGAGAGAGAGAGAGAGAGAGAGAGAGAAAGGTGCTGCTGAAAAGTACCAGCCCTCAAAGTCGTCAGATTTTAAAGCTGCAGGTCGAAAAGGGGAGGCGAGCAGCCAAAGCCCAAGCTAGCTGTCGACAAGGTCGAATCAAGGAAGCAGGTCAGCGTAAAACGCGGACGAAGCGGGCAATAACGAGGCAAGATGCGCGACAGACAAGATATCTAGATTGAAGATTATTGGCGACAAAGTAGCAGTCGTAATCCTTTTCGTGTCTCTTTCCTGTAGCTTCACACTTCTTTTATCTCTTTCCATGCCAAGGAAGCAGAGCAAAATACGTCATATCAGGGCATCAAAGTCGAAAGAAAAGAAAAAGAAGATAGAACGTAGGACGTGACCCCGGCAAAGCCAGCCCCAAGAATGCAAGACACCCTAGATCTAAACTAGAAATCAAGACTGGCGATCTGCAAAAGAGAAGATAGTGTGTGGAGGAGAGGCGTGATCCTTCGCTTCTCACATCCGCCAAGCACAACAGCTTGCTTGCCTTTTAAATCACCAATTCTCGTACAAAGTACTCCATTTTCCGTACTCTGTATCATCGTATGACGTACATTTGCACCACTTAAAGCCCGCGCTAGTGCACGAATGTGAGTACAAGATGTATTTGCTTTTCCTTTTTGCTGTCCTACTATTGTCCTATTTTCCTACTCCCTCCCCGACTCTTTCGTCCGCCAACAGTGCCGTCGCGGAAGGGGCGCGCGTCTTATATCAACACGATGCTCACCGCCTTTTCCAGCTTCACCCCCTCACTCGCTCTCTGCTTGTTTCCACCACGGAACTGTCCCGAGTCTCCCGTCTCCTGTCTCCTGTCTGCACCATCATGAGCACAAGCAGATGCGGTCGTGCCCGTGACCTGAACCCAATGGTCTCTCCTCTTCTGGCCTTCCTGGCCAGGTAGGCCGTCTTCCGCATATACGGAGTACTCCGTACTCTGCCTGCGATTTCAGCTTTGACTGCAACTCCAGCTGCGAGTACGTCGTACTACTACTCAGTAAGGGATGTGGCCGCCGCCCCTCTTCGAAAGACAATGAAAGCGAGGAAAGAAAAAGATAATCGATCTTGGCCCACAGCTTCCGCTTCCCCATTTTCCCGCCCCTGGCCGTGGTATCTTTTCGTCCTATCGCGCAGCGCCTCACGTTGACCCTGGCAGACTTCTCCAGCTGGCCGAGCCCGGTGATCGAGCGCCGGTATACTTGCCTTTGCCTTTGTTCGTCGCTGTACAGTGTAGTGCAGCTATGGTTGAGAACCGTAACTTGCGAGCTACAGGTCTACGCGAGTCTGAGCTCACAAGGGGCAGTAGTCCTGTTGACTATCTGTGAACAAGTATCGGTTTTTGATCCTGCTGTTCCGTGGATGCAATCACAGAGAATGTGAGAAAAACTCAGCCCCGGGAGCACACTTTTCTTCAAACAAAATGCGGGGGAAAAGAGAAGAAGAAAAGAAAATGGAGAAAGCATCACTCGGCTGAGTGCTCTTGCTGTCAGCCCATGCTCAAGCCTTGCGTCACATTGTGGCGGTGGTATGCCGGGAGGTCAAGCAGAAACCCTGGAGCGAGGTTGAACGGTGAAGCGTCTAATTGCACATGGACGACAACACCCACCACAAGTTCCTGGTAGACCGACAGAAAAGAGCTGCCCTCGAGACCCATCGGGAGCATGTTGGACGGATGCCAGGAATAGAGGCATCGCCACCATGCCCGTGTTGCTATTTCTTTGGAAGCGCAATGGAGGATTTCGTGCTGGGCCAGAACAAAGCTTCGTGTGAAAGGCGAGCGCAAAATTGAGCTCATAAGGTACAGTCAGGAAATAGTACTGCTGTGGGTATTCTGATCGGGACTATCACCTGATTATGTAATACACAAGGCACGCGCAGGCGCGCGCCAGGCAAACGAGGTTATCATCACATCAGGAATCAACTACCGAAGTTTGTTTACATCGAACAAAGGGTCAATTCCACGATGTTCCATAACACCTGCGTTTACACCACAATTACGAAGGGACAAACAGTCGGATAGGGAAATAGAAGCTACCAGAAGAAAGAGGAGGAAAAGACGAACAGAACCATAGTAAACGGGCGTCTATAAGTAGAGCCCTTATGGCAGGATCTTAGATAGAAGTTTAGAACAGAGAATCAGATATCATTGCCTTCACAGAATACACACCTACCGCAGGAACCACTTGCGAACGTGTATTGTGATTAGTGGTATCTCACACCGGTGACCCGACAACTGCCATCTAAAACATATTTGCATCGGAGGCAAGCGAGAGCCGTGTCATAAAGCGTGGGGAGCCAGATCTGAGAGCAGACAAGGCCACGGCAGTATTCTCATAGATGCTCACCCTCTCCGGGGTGTTGCCCCCACAATGTGATTTGTTGCTTTGCGGGTGTTGAATGTCAGGAGCTGGGTTTGGACAATAGACATTGATGATTTCAGAAACTTCTCTGCAGATATTTGTAATGATATTGAGAGGGTAGGTCGTAGAACATGATGGCTGGTGGCCGTGTAAGACACTCTGCCTGAGGAGAATAGTAGAAGCGAGACGGGCATCGAGGGTCAGGGCAAAGTATTCTATTCGATGTCATCAGCCTGTCGGTCAAAGGTTTGTGTTGAGCCCTACGTTCTGAAAAGAGAAAATATGACATACAATGGCTAGGAAGCGACAATCTAGGCAGGTGCATCACATCACAGCTCCTTTCTCCCTTCTCTGTAGCCACGGCCATTGCAGTGTGTAGCCCATGGCTGCTCTTTCTTCATCGAGTAGCTATCACGCTCCCTTTCCCAAAGAAGATGTCTCAATTTTGAGATGGAAGTCACGATGCACGTACATTGTGGTGATGGAAAGAGGGACCACTAGAGCCAACCAAGCCATCTTGGTTGCCCTTTCCGTTCCTGGTAGTTTGGTGCATAGCAGTCTCATCTTCACTTATTGATAATATGCAGGCTTCACTTTCATCAATAGCAAGTTGTCTCTTCTGCTTGCCAGTCCTCTTGCTTAATCGTTCGCCTGTGATAATAAATCGCTAGCATTCTTCATGCGAAAAGTTGCGACATGTTACGAGAACCAAGTCCCATTGTCCCCCATTTTGCAGTATCTCGTACCAAAAGAAGTACAATCCATATATGCGTCAAGACTTATAAACGTTCGTTGTTCTCTTTCTTCTTACTCGCTTCGACTTCACGATGCCATTCTCTGATATGCTGTGATGTCCTGTCGCCGTTAGGCATTAGGTAGGATACACGTTCAGTCTCTGGCTCCCTGTTTTTTCTGATATCGGACACCCCCTTAGATTTTATCTTGCGTGCCTTATTTATTATACGTAGCCTCTAAAAAGATGTGAATATTCAATGTCCAGCCTTGAGCGTAGGCTGCTGTCAAGAGACTCACTGCGAGTGGCTGCCTCGCGAGGCTGGCCCTGCCACAAACAGGATTCAACGACTGGCCATTCGCCCCCCTCAAAAGCGGCAGCCTGCTTGCACATGCCTTGATTTTTTGTGCCTTTCGCTTTCAGGTTACGTTTCAAAACCGGGCTGTGAAAATGATCTCTACATCTAGACAGAAACGAACTGTAGCGGACAAAAATAAGATGTCTTCCGCGGTAGCCGAGCGAGGCGGCCAGTCGGCTGCCCCCAGACAGCCCCGATTGATCAGGATCATGGCAAACACGCGAGAGGATTTCTAGTCCTGACTCTCATTTTGCTTTCCGCACTTTCTTATCTTTCGGCCATCTACCTCGTACCCCCCCGGAGCATTTGCTAATGACGGCATCATGTAAGGCACGTCTCTATGAGTCGTCGGGGGTCGGCTGATGGAGTTCTCCCTCCATGAAGCCTGCACATGCGCGTCGCCTGGGCAGACTACCGTGTGAGTCGACTGACTGACCCCGAGTGCCGGAGTGTGCCAGGCTCGACAGCCCACCTGCTGCCGTTCTACGTCGTACCCTGAGTACTTTCAGTTTTCAGTTTTCAGTATCCATGGTGCATTACTTGGCTCAATCAAAGTGGGAAATGTGAGACTTTCTCTCAACTTTGTAACTTTGTGAGAAAACGAGGACAGAAAACGAGGACAAACGAGGACAGGAGATGTGAACACGAGTCTGTTGAAAGACGAGCTGATAACGAAAAGATGAGAGTGTCTCAAAAGCAGGGAAATTCTTGATGAAGAGAACATCAGCAGCAGTCAGATGGCCATAAAACTACATGTATATTCCGGGCGGGGTATCTGCTACGCCGACAAGTCTTTGAGGAGAATGGCATTCTCTATCTTGATGGTCAGAAAATATAGAGGAAAAGGTGTGGTAGATGCCGTGAAGTGGTGTCCTGTCATGTCTCAGCTTACGAGTCTTGCTGCGGCTGGCGTAAGAAAAGGCGAGAGAGCGCTGCGTCCACTAACACAACACGGCGTGTAAGTCAGTGCTAATTAGTTCGTATGGTGTAGTTTCTTCAGGAGTCGCCGCTGTATTAGTCCATCTCACAGCGCTGTAAGATAAGATAGGGTCGCAGCCTTATCAGCGTAGCGGCGGCAGCGGCCCTCTGTTACAGGCCGTAGGCATCTGTTTTCCATGCCATTTACAGGCGGTCTCTAGCTCCTTTAGGCCCTAGCGGGACCCTCGATGGGCGGTCAGTAGTGGTCACGGGTGCTTCCAGCGGCTCGCTCGGGGCTAGGAGGACGCTAACAGGTGCTAGTCCCCAAAGTCAGTGCGCTAGGAGATCCAAGAGGCCGATCAGCGAGTGTAAGACGGGGGAAGGCGCGGTACGACATCCACCTCATCGCACCTTCCCTCTGGCATGGATGATCCATGTGTGGCCTTCTTTCCGTCCTTTTCTGGCCATTTGTGAGGTTTTTTGGCTTCTCGTCGTCTTTGTTTCTTCTCTCACACTCTCTCAAATTTTCTCGTGATCGAACGACTTCTTTGGGTCCTGCGGCTCCCGACCTTTCGCTCGCCCAAATGGGCTCAAATATCGCCGACACTAATTATCGACGCCATCACCGCCGCCGCCGCATGCGCTGCACTTTACGAGGACCCTCCTTTTCTTCTTCTTTTTTCTTTCTTTGTCGGGCCTCACCCAATAATCCGACAGATCTTCAGGTTTTCAATATCCAACGCGCCCAAGAGGGTGTGCTGAGCCAGCTGGGGGCAATGTTGCGAGCGACAGATTGGTGAATCATAGCACGCCGGCCACACATGGGCTGCTCTCCTCCACCAAGAACTGGGAAGAAGAAAAGTGAGACATGCCCACTCCAATCTGCATCCTCTGCGATGGCTGGTGACCACTCTGACTGGCCGGCCTTGCGATGGTCCTTGTCGCTTTGTCGGTAGTGCTCGCATCGCATTTCTGCATATTTCTGCACAGTTCTGACACATTTCTGTGAGCTTCTAACCTAGAAGGAGGCTCTGACTGCGTCGCTGCCCACACTTGTCTATCTACAGCCCATCTGCATCCTCACGCCTTTCCTTTTCTAGGACAGGCAACGAGTTGAGCAGGGCTGGTGGTGCGTCCTCTTGTTTCTGTGAGTCTCTCTTCTCACCTTTTTGTCTCTCACCCACCCCACCGCCCCTCCTCGACTTGCAATGTGTGGTTCGTGATGGTGTGCCGTTGGCCGAAGCATGGCTTTGGGTAGGTATTTCTGAACATCGCCTCTTCCTTTTTGACTGCCTTGTGTGCCACTTATGTCCAGCTTTTTGGATTTCGATTTTCTGTTCTCTTTTCACCAATCTTTCTCTCGTCCTATCCACTCCAGGTTTTTATCCATATTCACACCTCTCTCTACGCTCTTCTCTTTTTCCTTGCCTGTCTTCTCCTTGCCTACCTTTTCCTTTCCTGATCCCTACCCTTCGGCTGTCTTCCATCACATCATCCACCCACTGCCCTACTCGATTCTTACGATTAGGACTTGCCTGCATATAGATATACGAGGCTCCCCTACATTTTCAGCCAGCCGCTCGTTTGTCGACGGGTCTCTTTCCCTTTCCGATCGGTTACACTGCATATGCTTCACAACCTCACAACCTCTTTTGAATATCACTCGTCGACGCTGACTGGCCCGTCTCTTATTGCTCTTCCTGTGGTCTCTCACGGCTTCGTCTGAAAAAAAAAAAAAAAAAAAAGAGACAGGCAAAGAAGCACCAAGGGACCGGCGTACAAAAGCAAAACAAATATCAAAAGTTGCAATCTGAGAACAGACGAGACGATTTCAAACCACCACCAGCCTCTCCAACTTTTTAACTCTTTCGCACCGTTACCCCTTTCAGACAGTAAGACGGACTGTCCGAGGCTGTGAGGGCACATCGTCCCTATCCATTCTCACTTCCCTTATTCTTCTCCAAGACTGTCGCTCCCGCATGATACATTCATCATTCGCTTACATATAAACGGTCATTCCCCTCACAACACTATTACCCTCGACCTCTCTTTTCTTAAGTGCAGCTTTTATTCACCGTCTCTGTTGCACTTTTTTATTACTTTGAGGCTCTTTCTACCTGCTCGCCTCATCTTTCTGCCTGTTATTCGCCTATTATCTGCCTACTTGCCACCCCGGCGCAGTATGGTGCACGGCCTCTTCAAGTCCAACTAGGCATCTAGGAGACCATCAATCAACGAGGCCAACAAAGAGGCCAACCTACAGATACATTTTACATCCCCATTACAACCACAAACCACACAAATGCCTGCATCTTCAAACACGTCGGCCGCCTACGGGTGGCGCGAGTCCTGGCCACCCGCGCAGATCCGCCTGCAACAGGCCGCCTCAACGGGCGGCCACAGCAGCAACGGCACCGCCGCCATGGTCAAGGAGGAGTCTCGGGACGGCATCCACGACGATGACATGCAACTTACCGACGACAGCCCGCTCGTTTACTTTCTTACGCCAACGCCACTGCTCTCTACTGACGAAGACGGCGACAGCTACTTTGTCGACGATTCAGACTCGTCTTCTTTCTTCTACAATGAGAACGACAACGATGACGATGCCGGATTCTACTCTGGCGGCGGCATGGACTTTGAGTTTGACGCCGGCATCGAGGATACTACGCATCCGCAGCCTATCATCCGCAGTGTGAGCCCGTCGTCTCTGGCCGAGAGCCTTGGCAGCAACGGTGGCCGTACTTCCCGCAGATCTATGAGGCCATCCACACCGCCGCGGATCAATCTCCACCCCGGCAGCAACGGCCTTACCGGTGCCGATCCCTCACTTTTCAACAATATGGACAGCGCCATCGAGGATGGCGATGACGATGATGAGCACTACATCCACTTTGGCGACGGAAACTACTCGAGCCCGCTCGGCCTCTCATCATCGCCAGCCAAAGGCCGCCTATCGCCTCGCTCCTCGAGTCACTCTCTGTCGCCTCCGCCTCTGTCATCGTCACCAGCCTCGCCCCAGTCCCTGCCAGATATCCATGATCTCGACGCCCACCATCACCTCAACAACTCTCAAAGCCACCTCACAGCCGCCGGTGCCATGATTTTGCGGCGCAGGTCGCCGCGGTCTTGGCGCGTTCCGAGTCCGGATGTGTTCTCCATCGAGGAGGAGACGGAAGAGGAGCTGTCGGCTAGTGTTACCTCTCCAAGCATTCCGGACCGCTCAACACGCGGCCGTCATCACCACAACCGCCGCTATGAAAGGCATCTACAGGTAGAGGCTGCAAAGCCCCCCATGAAGAAGCGGGTTCGCTTTGTGCTGCCCGGCGAAGAGGCTGCATGAGAGGTGTAGCACCGTTTCCATTTCATTTTTATACCATTTACAGACAATTTGCCATTTTCTTCCTTTTTCATCTTTTTTTCTACCATCATCTTCTGCCCAAGCGCTACACGACCAGCTTGTGGCCCATTTTGTCTTGCATTTGCATTCGGCGGTGTTGGAGGCTCCTCTGGTCTGGGTGCCCAATTATACTTGGTTATGGTTCTGGGTATCCTCTCTTTTTTTCGTTTTTCTTTCTTGGCTCTTGTTTGTTTTCTCTTCTCACCAGATTCCCCCCTTTCCTTGTTTTCGGTTTCTTTTTCATGGACTGCATCTTCTTCTTTGGATTTATTTCCCCTTCAATTGATTAATACCAGGTCATGCCTTTACATTATTATCCTCTGCGCAGACAAATAATACAGCTTTTAAGATCTAAACTTCACTTGAATATTGCACAAATGCCCAACGTAATCTGTCCTGGCATGATATGCAAAAATCTAGAATCGTTATTCGACACGCATCCCAGCACATCAAATCACTTCCGATGCAAGCGCACATCGACGATCGCTCTGTCGCACACCCGCTATGACGCGGATAACTATGGATCTAGCACTTTGTGCACACGCTGATAGCGACAGGGAAGATATCAGGATATGAAGTTGAGTGATAGAAGAAGAAAAGGTTGGCACCCGCCCTCAAATACCGGGAATTACGAGGTGGGAGCGGCTTCGTGGTTCGCCGCTGCAGACAGACCACCATGCACACACTTGGCCATGCAGAAGCAGGGCATGGCTAACCCTATGCAAGGCGAGATACCCACTCCGTATATCCTTCTACGCATATATTTGGGCCAGATACTGTGTATATCTATCGGTTGTCTTGTCCCCCGCTGGCCAAGCTGTCTAATCTATTCCATGGCAGCACACACGGGGCACCTGATCGTGCCACTCCATCATCAAGATGGACACACTGTCGCTTTGAGATCAAGTCGCTGCGATTCTACGTCGTACCGCTGTCGCATCCAGGAATCATGGCGACTCAAAGTCATGATGAGGTGGTGCCCTGGAAGAGCTGAAAAGGAAGCGAAGAAAACAATGGTGCGGCCTTGAAGACGACTTGATTGCGAGTTGACGGGACATGCAGGAAGCTAGCCAGTGACCATCAGCGATTCAGTGCAACCAACCAGCCTCCCTGCCCAAAATGAATGCACGAAAGACACACAAGGCCCAGACAAAGTCAGAAAGAAAGTCTCTGTTTCGGGCTTGTCAAAATTGTCCGTTGCTGGGCAGCCGCTCGAGCTGCGGGGCCTCTGCTCTCTCTGGGTCTTTCCTTGCCCGGGAAGCTTGGGTGTGGTGGGCTGGACCCACCCCCTTGCCTTTCCTCTCAGTGGCGCACCTCGTAAAAAAGATCGGGAAGGAGCAGAGGGCTCGAGAGGCTAGGCCGAGCGGGTTGGTGGACAACTCCCAACGCCGAGATGCAAAAAATGGTGACCTCGTAATGTGAGGCCTGTGCAGCAAAGTACTTTTGCAACAGCTGAGGAATAGCACAAAGTAGCTCTGCCGACGTATCCAGAGGACAGGATGACAGGAGCCAGCATGCACCCGCACAAGTGCCTCTCACGTGTAGCTTGGCGTGCGAGGTACTTACTACCGATGTGAGAGCTGTGAGAGTTGTGAGAGTTTGGGAGTGGCTCCTGCCAATTTTGAAGTCTTTTATCTTTCGTCTTGTTATTTTCATCTTTATTTTTGGCCGAGTATCCAGCGTCGCAAGCTGCTGCATTAGCGCCATCGACAAGCCTGCTCCCGTCGTACCTTCCAGCCCGCAAACGCCGCCTCACAGCCAAAAGGGCAAGGGTGCGCCCATTGTTTACTCCTGCCTGCTCTACGGCACGTCATTGGTCCGGTTCACCCTTGGCACTCCGCAGCACAAGCTCACCTTGCCCACACAGAAAGTTCCCTACTCCGGAAACAAGCAGCGCCCTATCTCTTCGAGTAACCTCCATTGTTTCTCTTGTTTTTCTTATTTCTCTCGACTGCAAAATAGAGACGACAAAATACGACAGACGAGCAATCACGAAAAAGAGTGAGGACACAAGCTACCTTGCAAGGCTAGCCAGTCGCTCTTTCCACTCCCCATTCTACACAAGGCCCATCTCGCCTGCCTTTCCAGATTGAAGATTGTTTCCTTTCCATCTCTTTCCTCTTTCGTCATCACATCGCATCGTCCCTTCCCTGCCTTTGCGCACTCTATCGCACTCTACGCTGCATCGATATACCCTTCCGTTTTTGTTCGCAAACAGGCTTCAGCCTAGATCTCAACCTCAACGACAATTCCTCCGTTCTCAACCCTCGATTTACACCCACGCGGGCTCGAGTGCGCCGATCTCCCCTGCCATCCGCCATCCACATTCCTGTCCCCGCGAACTTGACTCCAAAATCAACCATCTCTAAATACCGTCCACGGGAAACTACATATCCCGCTTTCTCGCGGCCGCTTTTCTAGACGGCCCCGACATCTCGGCCTTTTCTGGCTGCCATGTGCTCAGAGCCCCGGACTGAGCTGTGACCGACTTGGCCCCGTCCTGTTGTGTAGCCGCCCTTGTTATTGCTCTGCTCCGGATCACAACAGCAAAACAAGCATGCCCTGCAGCACTCCGGTATGTTTTACCTCGTGTCCTTCCTCAGTTCCCATTCGCTTTTTATTCTCCCCCTTTCCCCCGCCCCCCCTTCATCTGTTGTTTTGTTTGGGGCTGCCCGGAGCCCCGTACGGATCGTCCACAAAAAGACGAGAGCCAAAACACAAATGACAACAAAACAAAAGAAGACGAGCAAAGCGAGCGGTTGCGCAAACTCCTGGTTCGGCAAAACCCAATTCGATGCGATTCAATCTGGGTTGCTTGCTTTACTGCTTTGACTTTTCCAAAGGCTGCGCTGATCTGCCGCCTCCCATCAACCTTATTATTTGTCCCTTGTCCTCCATCTCTGTCCATTGACGGCGGCCCCATTCTCATTCCCACACCTCTCGTGTAGCCCATGTGCGCGAGCATTCCGGTGCTCAAGAATCGTGTACCATGCCCCATCCTTTTATGCCCATACCTATTCTCATGCCAGGCACCGCCGCCGTGGAGCATAGCTTGCTCGACAACAACAAGGAATGCAACTAACCCTTTTGTCTTATTTCTCCATTCTCTTTTCCCGCCCTTCTAGTCAGACATTTCTTCATCAATAGTAGAACACCATGCCTTCTGCTAGTCAAGTCGCCAGCGACGACGACGATACCTCGTCTGCCTCCTCCTCCTCGTCCGACCCTTCACAATCGACATACCGGGCGGCCGCCACGCCGAAGAAACAGAAACCCGGCAATGCCACGCCTACCACTCCCAAGAATCGAAATGTCTCTGCTGGTCAGACACCGAAGAGTGCGCCTGCCGCAGCCACCGCCGCCGCAGCAGGACCCGGCGCTGCTGGTGCTGCCGGCGGTGCCAACCGACCACGCCGTCTTTCTCAAACCCCAAAAGTCCAACCTACCCTCCTCACAGACTTCTTTCTCGGTCGCCAATCACACGCTCGAGTCCAAGCACAGCGCAGGAAGACGAACGATGCTGCCGCCGTCAAGGCAGAACTGCGCACAGCGATGCGCCAGTCTTCTGTTATGAGACTACAACAACCAGGTGGTGTTCGAGACCGTGTCAAGAACTGGCAGAAAGCCAACGCTGCCGCCATCGCGGCCGGTGCCAACCCCGAAATTGAGCCGAGCGAGCCGACAGAGGTCGCAGTCGGCGCTGACGACAAGAGCGTCACCGAAGAAGACCGCATCCGCATACGAGCCCGCCAAAAACTACGGGCCTCAAATCCGCCTGCAGCCAGAAAAGAGTACCCCAAGACCGACGGCGAAGACAATGGTGGCCCTAGCGGCGACCCCCGAAAGAAGGGAAAGGCCGGTCTCAAGGGCATATCCGGAAAATCGGAGGGCGATAACGACAGCGATCCGGGCTACGACGTTTTTGAAGACCCTGGCCCAAAATTCAACACCATGAAAGCGCCAAAGGGCAGAAAGGGCCTCAACGAGATGGTCGATATCGGAGAAGGCAGTCCGCCTAAGAAGAGGATTGTCAGCGACGAACACTGGATGAAGCGAAGAGGCCGGACGTCGCCAAAGGGACGAAACTCAAATAAAAAACCAGGAGCAGCTGCCCCCGCAGGCGCGTCCCCAATGCCGATTCCAAAAGACTTTCTTCAGCGGACAGCCCAGAACCCAACTGTTCAAAACAAAATCAAAGACTGGGCAAAGAGAGTCGAGCCACCGAGCCCCACGAAGCCAAAAGAAAGAGCTCGACACAGAGACCGAGACCGAGACGAAGGCCTCGAAAATGACGACGAGAGTGATGTGACCAAACGACCGGGACCGACGAGCTGGCGTAGTGCGCCTGACGACGGGATCCGTGTCCGGCCAATCCGCTCTACGAGGTCTGCAGAAGACGGCTGCGCCCAACAACAGCAGCGGGTAGCGAAGGACAACACTATGCGCTGGAAGAAGACACAAAATGACGACGGCATCCGCGTCAGACCAGTGCTCCCCAATGAGTCGGCGGAAGATATCATTGAGGTGATTCTGTCAGATGAAGAGCGTGCCACTCCGATCAAGAAGAAGGCCCTGCCAGACGACGGTATCCGAGTGCGCGGATCGACGCCAAACGATGACACCAAAGAGAACAGCAACATCAACAGCAACACCAAGCGCCGAGTTTCATCAACAAAGAAGAACACGCCTATACCACCACTATCACAAGAGCGCTCCAGACCCAGACCTTACTCTCACGTCACATCCACCACGCGCAGTGCACCAACAGAGAGCACGAAGCGCGAGGAGTCGTCTCTCGGCCCTGAGCAATCCGTCACTGAGGAGCCCGAATCGATCCTCGATACACCAACGAGAAAACCCGTCTCAAGACGTCGACCAAGCGCAAAAGGCAAAGAGCCCATGCGGCGGAGGCGAAGCCCGAGTCCCACCGAGACGCGGGGCGATGAAGCAACAACAAGGACCGGATCCTTCCACGAGGGCTCAGAGGGATCTTGGTCAGGCGATGATGGTGACAGATCTATCGCTGACTCCTACGGACCGTCCACCGTCCCACCAAAATCTCTGGCCGATATTCCTGTGGGATACTCTGCCTTCAGCGAGCTCGACTTGCCTATCCGTGGTGAAGGTGGAAGAGGGAGACCGAGAGCTGTCCGGAAAGAGAGCTTCAAGGGCGTGCCTAGTGTTTTGAAGAAGGTCGTCAGCGAGGGCAAGAAGATCCTTCACGACAAGGTTGTCGACCCTCCGAGGCCTGTTGTCAACCAGCCACCCAGCATCGAGAACTGGCTGCACGGTACAGTAGATCCATTTGTCGAGCCCGTCCCAGCACGGAAGGTCTCGTCAGCACAAGCCCGTCAGTCGACTGAGACGCAGTGGAAGAAGGATGCCCAGAAGAGATCGACCTCCGAGTCCCGGAAACGGCCCACCGAGCCATCACCCATACGCTCACCAAAAGAAACCCGCAAGGTTAGCAGCCAGAAGGACTCAGAATCCAAGTCGACAGCCCGGACTGAGACAGACTACACCGGCACCGAGACCGTGACAACCGGCACCACGAGCACTACTGATGCCACTGCGTCGACCGCGACGAAAACCACGCCAGGCAAAACCCGCTCCTCGCCAGCAACGACGCCCGAGCCAGTTCCCGAAACACCAAAGTCAAAAACCGAGACGCCAGCGAGTGGTCTCAAACGGAGTGGTGCTACTAGAAGTGCCGCCTCTCCTCTAAAGTCTGGAGGCAGTGCCAAAAAACCCTTTAGAGAACTTCTCCGCGATGCTTTCCGCGGCGAATCGGGCGTGGTGTACAAAGCACCAGCATCATACCCCAACTACGAGACCGGACGAGACCGCGGCCGGTACATGGGCACAGACTCTGAAGACAGCTACGAGGACACTCTGGACGAACGGAAACCCCGTCGTCGTTCATCTGGTGCATCCACCAAGAGTGGCACACTCACTGAATTCACAGAATCGGCTATCGATTCTGGCTACACAGAGAGCACCGATGCAAGCAGCAGCTTTGTCAGCTCTGCCACGCCCTCGTCAGGGCTTCCCAGACGCCGGCCACCGCCCACGAGCGGTGATCATGAGCTGTCAACCATCGTGTCCGTCGAGTCGTATAGTACACAGCCTTCTGACACGATGTCGACCATCTCCGAGTCTACTGTGACGCAAGATACCATCCTTACCAAGGGTTCGGGCGATCTGTCGCGACGAAGGAGCCAGAAGTCGTCCACGGGCCTCAAGCGCCGCTTAACCAAGCACTCCGACCTCGTCTCTGTCTTGTCACTGCCAGAAGACTCCCAGCTTCCCGCACGTACAAGAAGTATCCGTCTCGCTCGCAGCCTGCACAGAAGAACAAGCAAGCTCGACAACGCCAACCTCGATGACCTCCTCCTCGAATTTCAAGAAGACGAAAACATCTACCGCCGAGAACTCAAGACCCTTGCCAGCGGTGTCATTCCTGTCCTTTTAACACAGTTTGTGGACAAGAACGGCGATAGCAGAGCTACGGACGTCTTCCGTGCCGATCTTTCCAATCATAAGGCCGACATCATGTCAAGGGCTGTCGTCAACATGGGCGTCGCGCTCGAGAAGCTGAGCCTACTCCACCAGTTTGTTCCCTTTACTGATGCGCCTCGTATGGTGGACTGGCTGGAGAAGGTCTACCCCATCTACGACAACTATCTCGATGTCTGGCGCCTGGGATTCCAGGGTGTCATTGTGAACCTGGCACCGGCAGCCGGCAAGTCGGCCGAAGAGGACTCGCTCGTCAACGGTATGGAGCGCAACGAGGAGGGAGATGTTCTCGACGAGAACGGCGAGCGCGTCGATGTCGCATACCTACTGAGGCGCCCCCTTGTACGGATCAAGTGGATGCTCAAGTTCGCAAAAGGAGTCAACATTATTCTCGGCCGTGGCGTGGCCGGTGACATTGCTTACAAGCTCGAGAACCTGCACGAAAAGGCGAGACGGCGCAACCGCGAAGAGACTGCTCGCAAGATCGACGAAGATGCAAGCAGCACCGACACGACCCGCGTGCGCGACCTCCGCAACCTTGCCATCCTGGACAATGTACACATCGATCAGACGCGGCAGGTAAGCGCCAAAGACTGGTTTGATTTGAGCCTGTCGCACTCCAATGGCCAGAGACTTGAGTGCCAGGTCGAACTCATCTTCCGCGACAAGATCAGCGACGCTTCTGATCGCGGCGATGTCCTGATCCGCGAGACCGGCGGCGGCGACCGGTCCTGGCTCCTGTTCCCTCCCATTTCCAGGTCACAAATCTCAGCATGCAAGGGCCAGGACGATCTCACTCTGACAGTGATGATTCGCGACACATACAGGGGCCGTGAGTGGTACGAGCTGATTACCATCGTCGCCGAACTCGATGAGACAGCCGCAGACTGGCTCGATATCTTGGGAACGAGTCCAGTCCCGCCACCAGCAACCAGCCGCATGTCCTTGACTCCCCGAAAGGCTGAGGAGCTCGATGTTCCCGTTGGTGAGAGAAAGCACAATGCAGACGAAGCGCGGCCAGAGAGCCCTAGGTCTCCGACAACCCCAACACGCTACCACAAGCGGAGACCGTCTGCTCCGGCAGGGCAGCCTCATCGCAGCGATTCATCAAGCCACCCGCTCCGTGAGGACATGCGCCCGGACCCTAGCCAACTGAAGTCGCCCGCCAGCGCCCCCTCGATCCGGGACGATGGCGCTCCTCCACCGCCTGCCCACCGTGCACCCGTGACCAAGTCGACTCCCATCATCGAGCCTCCAGTCGACCTTAACCCTCCAGCACGGGTTCGCCGCCGTACGTCGTCGCCCCTGAAGCACGAGTACCACCCATCCGACATTTCCTCAGGCAGCGACTCCACATCTGAGAGTTCTGGCTCTGAATCTGACTCCTCGTCTGATGGAGAGCTTGAAGAAGACGATGTGCCGGACACGCTCCCCGGCATCAGCATCAAGCACCCCGACCTCGGCGCCGCAGAATCGGTAGTTTCGGAGAGTAGTATCACACCCTCCAACTCTGCGTCGCAAGCTGGTATCCCCGGTCTCCAAGCATCGTACCCCTCCGAATACAACCTGCAGCTTATGGCCTCCATCTCCTACTGGTCCAACCGCAAGGGCCAGTGGAAGGATCTTGGCGAGCCCTTCAGTGCCATTGTCATCACGCCCGGCCTGATCGAGGCCTACGTGCCCGGTACACATATGACAAGCACCAAGCACAGCCCCGGGTTCAACAGCCAGTCCACACTTGAGCTCGAAGCTGGTGCTCCTCGCCCGCTCATCGCGCTGGATCTCACACCCCTTGTCATGATTAGACAGAGCACCGTCGTCGATCTTGAGATTCGCTCACCCGTCCGGTCCTTTGCCAAGTACTGCCATCTCGACGCCAACATCTTCCGCTTCCGCGCCCAGTCACCCGGTGAACTTGTCAACCTCTATACGGCAGTGCACCAGTCGCGGATGAACAACGCCAAGTTCAAGGCGCTCGAGGAGGAGGCACGCTTCCGCTCATTTGGCCAGCCACAGCCAACGGGCGATGCGGGCGACGATACAAGTAGCCACCGCCGACATAGCTGGTTCGGCCGCAAAAACAGCTACCGCGCATCAACACGGGCGCCCTCGCAGTCCCAGGGCAGCTCGTCCAGTATCTCGGCAACCAGCTTCCTGCGCAGACTGACGGGCGGCAACAACATGGCCTTCAACATCAACGGCTCGTCTGTGGACCGACAGAGCCGCGCCGGTAGCGGCGGTGCCAGCTTCTACACCTCGTCCGGGTCCTCTTCCGCTGGCGGTGGAGGCTTCGCGTTCACGGCACCCCGCTCGCCCTCTGTCAGCCTGGCGGAGAGCAGCAACCGTGGCATCCAAGCGCTGGGCTCATCCAACATCAAGATGCGCTGCCACCTGCAAACATCCGCCAACAAGTGGGAAGACCGCGGCAACTGCTTCTTGACCATTGCAAAACCGCCGCCCGGCGTGCGTCAAGAGCTGACCATCTACCACGGTCTCGAAAAGCGTGTCCTGGTTGTTTCCATTCCTAAAAAGTCCAGCGAGAAGCCCCTGGTGGTGGTCGACGTTGTCGTTGGCAGTGCGTGCTTCTCCAGACTTGCAGCGCGCGGCATCGTTCTCAATGTGTGGGAGGAGATTCGCGACGAGCAGAACCGTGTGGGTTCTGTGCCATCGACGGGCGCCGTCAGTGGACGTGTCCGCAAATGGTGCTTCCAATTCTCCAGCGCGGCCGTCGCCAGCTGGGTCTTTGGCCTCGTGGCATCCGAGGTCGAGATTGCGTAGTCTTTTCTCTGCGCGCACACATGGCAATAGTTTTGCGTTCTTTGTGTTTCCTTTCTTTTTGTTTCCTTTCTTTGTGTTTCCTTTCCTTTTGTCTCTGTGCTGCTTTATTTATTTTTTCCTTTTTCTGTTCTATTCTCGACTTTTTCATGGGCGGCCTGGATAAATGATATTGATGACGTTTGTGGTGTTCTTTTTCTTCTTTTCTTGTCGTTCTCTAGGGAACTTTTCTCTTACCATAATCTAAGCATACCTTTGATATTTTGTTCCTTGTCTCTTTCCTTTCTTACTTTCTTACTCTTTCCTTTCCTCCTTCTTTTGCCGAGCGAATGGTCGAAGCAAAAAGAATAAATACCCTGGGCGTGGCGCTGTCTTTTTATATTTTCTCCCAAAGTCACATAGATCCTTTTCGAGTTTTTCAATAATACATTGCTTATTCACGGTGCCGCATTATTTGGTGATTTCACGTTTGAACATATGAAAGAGAGAGAAAAAGGAAAAAGAAAAGAAAAAACTCAGATTTGTGTATAAACTCTCAAATAAGAAGAAAGTCACATGAATTAAAATCTAAAGTGAAATAAATAATTGTACACAAAAGTACAAGATCAATATCTGAACTGTAAAAGGCTTCATTTGAGAAATCTAATGTGAAAATGAATTAACAAGATGTACGTAAACTAACTGTGAGAGTGAATTTCACATGAAAACGAGTGGCTACATATTGTGTGATGAGATGTAATATGCTTATGTAATATATGACCTTTGTTTACAGCGCATATTCCACTAAACTTCGGGCATCCAGCATCCTTAGATGAAACTGGCAACATCTCAGTCGCTGCTTCTGCATCTGGACACAATCTTGATACACTACAACGCTCATATCTAATCTATTGTCCAATCCTTTTGAGCCTTGGTCTTGATTCTTAACCACCCACCCGTTTGTTTGTACACCCCAACGACCGATATCGCCCATTTGCCCCAGACAACTCAAAGTCACATGTCGACCCCAGCGGCCAAGCGGCGCCGCGCCGAAGCGGCATCGGCCACACTCTCACGACCCTTTCGGTCACCTTCAATTCGGCGTGGAGGCACTGTGGGAACGAATACACCAAAAAAAGTATCCAAAGCTCGGGAAATACAGGCAAAAAAGGCTACACCACCGTCTTCATTGGTTTCGACGACGACAGCCAAAGATGAGCTGCCGGCAGCAGCAGCGTCGCCAGAACAGATTCACAAGCGGAGGATGCCATTGAGCCGCTTAAACGAGGATGCAAAACCTCAAAAGGAAAAACATTCACTGCCATTAGACAGCCTCGTGGATCAGTTCTGTCTAGATCTGGACGCTGGCGACAAGGTCATTGAGCATGTTCAAATATCGACCAATCGACAACAGAAAACAAAAACGAAGAATACATCTGATAGTGAAGACAGCGGAGACAACAATGAGGAGCTCCGCCAGCTCATCATACGATGGAAAGAAGCCGGTCGCCTCGCAGCCGATGAACTGTTCTCAATTATCTCAGATCGGATGACGGCGATCGGCGGCGTCAAGGCGTGGCGTGCAATGTCGCTGTCACAACCACAGGAAGACAGCATCAGCAGTAAGAAGAATGCTGCGAGGCGAAGAAAAAGCCAAGGAAATGACGATAGTGGGAACGAGAACGGCCAAGACGAAAATGAGGATGACTATGAAGATGAAGATGAAGATGAAGACGAGGAGGGGGAGACTGGTGATAAAGCTGAGGAGAGCCAAGTGAGCCCCGCCTTTCCTATAATCATCTATAATATCTACACGTGCTGACTACACAGGACTTCACAATGGCCACGATGCTGGCGAGTATGGGTGTTAGCCTGGACCTCCTCGGCTATGACGAAACCGA
Organism: Sporothrix euskadiensis; assembly: GCA_019925375.1. Taxonomy (NCBI): domain Eukaryota; kingdom Fungi; phylum Ascomycota; class Sordariomycetes; order Ophiostomatales; family Ophiostomataceae; genus Sporothrix; species Sporothrix euskadiensis. The sequence continues at coordinate 238,182 of JADHKQ010000018.1, read as the reverse complement.
AGAGGGATGGAAAGGATAGGCAGACCAGTCACGGAATAGAAGATTTGATACCCGCTAGGATGTTGATCGCCAGCGCACATACCACGAATATAAAACATAGATCGTATTCTCATTATATCTATTGTACACTGAACAGGCCTACGAAGACCGTCTGTTTATACAGCTGCCGTCGTCAACTCCAGGCTCTAGCCAGAGATGTTTGAAAATTCAAAGCAAAACAAAACAAAACAAATAAAAGCACACACACACACACACACACACCAAAAAAACTCGGGTATTGCTGAACGCCATTAAATACGTTGGACATGGTGGACATGGTCCAAAGCAGAAGGGAGAGTGGGGTGGGCACTGGTGGTATAAAAAGACTGGACAGCCACACGATCGTCTAGTCATCGATGTCCATTGCATCCGAGTCGTTGCCACCTTCGACTGGCCGTGGCGTGTCTGTCGGAGTGCTGGCCATGGAGGCATCCAATTCTGGTTGCTGCTCCAAAGCCTGCTCCTCCAAAGCCTGCTCCTCATAGCCCTCTTTCTGGCGTTCGCGGATCCGTGCACGGGCATCTAGAATAGCCTTTCGCACACTGTCCCTTTCCTGCGGTACCGACAGCGAGCTGGGTTCGTTGTATAAGACAAGCTGCATGCCGGCCAGCTCGCCGTCCTTGTTGGGCAGGATGGGTCGCGGGATAGCCAGCTTCTGCTTGATAGAACCGCTAGTCAAAGCAGCTGTCCGCGCAGCCTGGCGCAAGTGCTTGTCGATGTCGGGAAGAAGGACGAGCTTGCCGCCCCCGCCAGTGTCGTCCTCACCCACTGAGGTATCCGTGTCCGAAGCAGAGCGCTCGTCGTCGGCTAATTCACCGTCAATGTTGTAGACGTAGACCTTGTATTTCGTGTCGTCGACGCGCATATCATCATCTGCTCCGGCACCGCCAAAACTACGGACGGTGGATAGCGGCGAACAGGATGCGGGTGTTGTCGTCGGTATTAATGGGGGCGATGGCGGCGCACTGGTCACCGGTGACATGGAGATATCAGACAACGGCTCCTCGGGTATTGTTGGCGGCACTACCGGCGCATCTTGAGGCGCCACTGCAGGCAGTGTCTGAGCGGCTGACAATTCCCGCGAGCTTGAGCTTTCGACAGGTACGTAGAGCTTTGCGCCGGAAGATTCTAATACTGTTAGCAGTGACCATCGATTGGAGGCAGACTCGAAGAGAACTCACCCAAGTTAAGGAGACTAAGCCGCTTGGACAGTCGCTCATTGCCCTCTGGTGTTTCTGCCGCCTTCCGCTTGCTGTGCCGGGTCAGGCCAGGTTCAGTCGGCGTCAGTCCATTGGTACTGGTGCCGTTGCTGTTGCTGTTTGGATGCAGCATCATTGTCCTTTCGATGCAGCAGCTGGCAGCAGGTGGCCGCTTTGAGCCGGGGGTGATTTCTTCTCAAATTATTGCGGGGACAGCTTTCGGGGCGCCCAGTTACGTGTCGTTGTCACGCCGCGCTCGTGGTCTCTCTCGCTCTCACCCTCAATCAACCCTTTTCATTGCACAAATTCGAGGCCGTTATCGCCCTTTCCCACCGCCTTTTCTTTTTCTTCTTGCCCTGCGTCGCTATCGCCAGCTTTCGAAACGATCGTTTATAGCACTGTCCGAAAAGCTGTCGCGCGCTTGGTCTGCCTTGCAGCTCCGATCAATCGGGCCCTCTCTAGCTCTTGCTTTATCTGAACTCTAGGACCACCTGCAGGGCGAAGTCCTTATCTCGAACAGCTCGTTCTATTAGCAGGGCCACTGCGGACAGCTTTCTCGGTGTACAATCGGAGAGAAAACAAAAAGGGAAAGCTGGAAACGTGCAGTTGGTGTGGCAGGTAGATGCGACGGCTGGAATTGGAGGTTGCGTGGCTAGGGAGCTGAAGGTCGACGCTTCAAGCCCGTCGGAACGTGTCGCTGTGCGGTCGTGCGGGCGGACACTGGAGTGTGAGTCACAGGCGGTGTTTCTTTTGTAGGTTTCTTGGGAGTAAAGGCTGATGTTCGTTTAGCTGTCGCGGCTTTTTATCTTTTGGCTGGTTGATTCGCGACAGTCGCAGCTTCTCGTTTGGGTCTTTGTCGAAGTGGTTGGTTTGTCTTACGGCAAGCAACGGCTTGTTGTCGCGCCTTCTCTTTTGTACGGGGGCCGAGCTTTGGGAGCTTTAATAATTTTATGAGATTTAGGGTGCCCTTGCGGGGGCTTTTAGGGGCCTGGCCGACAGCGCGGAAGGTGCGTTCCTGCAAGGTGTTGGCTGCATTGACTTGACTCATCCTCCTGCAACAGCGCTTTCTGCGATGGTACGAGGGTACCTACCCTCGCTGCCCCTCAAGAATGCCCCGCGACCGCCTATCGAGAATGTTCCTTCCCTCGCTGGTGTCCAGAACACTCGGTGGAGCAGGAGCAAGCGCCACGCCTTCCCTATCTGTACTATCAACGACTAGCACCACCACTTGCACCGCTCGCACCTGCACTGGCGGCAGGAAAGCACCTTCTTTGTTTTTTTCGGACTACGAAAACGGCAGCCGCCACTGTCAAAACCCACTGCAAAATCTCCAAAATCCTTGCGCCTCACATCAAGCCCTCTACATCTCACGATCTTCTCTCCTCCCCCGATCACCAACCCCCGCAAACGGTCTCTCGAACACCGCCATCACGTTTTCACTACGTCCGCGACCCGGAACGCTGTTTGCGACCCTCTCAACGGCCTCTCGCCCCGCCGCGCGCTATCGACGCTTTTTCTCGTCTTCCCCTGCCGCAGCCATGGCCGAGACGCAGAAGTGGACGGGCCTCAAGGTCCGCCAGACCTTCCTGGAGTACTTTGAGCAGCGCGGACACACAATTGGTGAGCATCAGTGGGAAGAAAACATACTGTGTATGCTCAATGAATCCTCAATGACGATATGCTAACACTTTCCTCCTCAATAGTGCCCTCGTCGTCCGTCGTCCCGCACAATGACCCGACTCTTCTTTTCACCAATGCCGGCATGAACCAGTTCAAACCCATCTTCCTCGGCACCGTGGCCAAGACGGACCCCCTCGCGGGTCTGAAGCGTGCCGTGGATACCCAGAAGGTGCGTCTTCCTCTTGAAGAATAACAGGAGCTCGCAGGTATGACTAACAAAATCAGTGCATTCGCGCAGGTGGCAAGCACAACGATCTCGACGACGTCGGCAAGGACAGCTACCACCACACCTTCTTCGAGATGCTGGGCAACTGGTCCTTCGGCGACTACTTCAAGAAGGACGCTATTGAGATGTCCTGGGACCTGCTCACCAAGGTCTACGGCCTCGACCCTACCCGCCTCTACGTCACCTACTTCGAGGGCAACCCTGACATGAATCTCGAGCCTGATCTGGAGGCCAAGAACCTGTGGAGTGCCGTCGGTGTGCCCGACGACCACATCCTTCCCGGAAACATGAAGGACAACTTTTGGGAGATGGGCGACCAGGGCCCGTGCGGTCCTTGCAGTGAAGTCCATTACGACAAGGTCGGCGGCCGCAACGCTGCCCACCTCGTCAACATGGATGACCCGCTCGTTGTCGAGATCTGGAACAACGTGTTTATCCAGTTCGATCGCCAAGCCGACAAGTCGCTCAAGTCGCTGCCTGCCAAGCACGTCGATACCGGTATGGGCTACGAGCGTCTCGTTTCCGCCCTGCAGGACAAGATCTCCAACTACGCCACTGATATCTTCACTCCCCTCTTCGACCGCATCCAGGAGGTGACTGGTGCTCGCGCGTACACCGACAAGTACGGCAAGGACGACGTCGATGGCATTGACACTGCTTACCGTGTCGTTGCTGACCACATTCGTCTGCTCACTTTCTCCATGGCCGACGGTGCCGTGCCCAACAACGAGGGCCGCGGTTACGTTGTGCGCCGTGTGCTGCGGAGAGGCTCTCGCTACGCCCGCAAGTACTTCAACGCCGAGATTGGCTCTTTCTTCTCCAAGATCCTGCCTGCGCTTGTCGATCAGATGGGCCACCAGTTCCCCGAGATCGTCAAGAAGCAGAACGACATCAAGGAGATTCTGGATGAGGAGGAGGAGGCCTTTGCGCGGACCCTGGACCGTGGTGAGCGCCAGTTTGAGAAGTACGCCGCCGTCGCCGTTAAGGACGGCGGCAGCCAGCTGTCGGGTGCCGACGTGTGGCGCCTGTACGATACTTTCGGCTTCCCCGAGGATTTGACACAGCTGATGGCTGAGGAGCGCGGCCTGACCATCAACAAGGAGGAGGTCGACGTTGCACGGGAAAAGGCCCGCGAGGCCAGCAAGTCCGTTAAGGAGGCAGTCCAGACATTCGCCAAACTTAACGTGCACCAGATTGCCGAGCTGGAGAGCGAGCACAAACTGGCGCGCCCCAACTCGGACGCCAAGTACCTGCGCGGCGACCTGACTAGCAAGGTCGAGCTGATCTACACGGGCACCGGCTTCGCCAAGAGCACTAATGACATCCCGCTCAACACGCCCATTGGTATTCTGCTCGACAAGACCAACTTTTACGCCGAGTCTGGTGGCCAGGTCGCCGATACCGGCCGCATCGTCATTGACGACGTTGCCGAGTTCAAGGTCCTGGACGTCCAAGAGTTTGGTGGCTACATTGTGCACAACGGCTACGTTGAGTACGGCTCGCTGAGCGCGGGCGACAGCGTCATCTGCGAGTATGACGAGCTGCGGCGGCAGCCTATCCGCAACAACCACACCGGTACGCACGTGCTGAACCACGCACTGCGCGAGGTGCTCGGCGACGAGATCAACCAGAAGGGTTCGCTGGTCGACCAGGACAAGCTGCGTTTCGATTTCTCGCACAAGTCTGGCGTGTCGCTGCCTGAGATCAAGAAGATTGAAGACATGTCGAACGCGGACATCCGCAACAACCTCAAGGTCTACTACAAGGACTGCGATCTCGCGAGCGCGCGCGAGATTGAGGGTCTGCGCGCCGTCTTTGGCGAGACCTACCCCGATCCCGTCCGTGTCGTGTCGGTCGGCAAGGATATTGATGAGATGCTCAAGAAGCCCAAGAACCCCGAGTGGCGCAAGTACAGCATCGAGTTCTGCGGTGGCACGCACGTCGAGGCCACAGGCCAGATCAAGGACCTGATTGTTGTTGAGGAGAGCGGCATCGCCAAGGGCATCCGCCGTATTGTGGCCTACACCGGCGAAGCTGCGCACCAGGCCCAGCGCGCGGCTGCACAGATTGGCGAGCGCCTGGACGCGCTCGAGAAGCTGCCGTTCGGTCCTGAGAAGGAGGCCGGCATCAAGGCGTTCACGGTCGAACTGAACCAGCTGGCGATCTCGACGCTGACCAAGGAGGAGCTGCGTACGCGGTTCGGCAAGGTGCAGAAGACGGTGCTGGACGAGCAGAAGAAACGCCAGAAGGTGGAGCTCAAGACGGCGGTCACGACGGTCACGGACCACTTTGCCAAGCCGGAGAACAAGGACTCCAAGTGGTTCGTCGGCCACCTGCCCATCTCGGCCAACTCCAAGGCCATCTCGGAGGTCATGAACCACTTCAAGAACAAGGACAAGGAGCGGTCCGTGTACATCTTTGGTGGCAGCCCGGATGACGGTGTCGTCCACGGTGTCTACGTCGGCACGGACCTCGCGTCCAAGGGCGTCACCGCCGAGCAGTGGTCGGCTGCTGTCAGCGACGTTATCGGCGGCAAGGCTGGCGGCAAGGAGCCCGCACGCCAGGGCTCGGGCACGAAGCCTGAGAAGCTCTCGGACGCCGTCAAGCGCGCTGAGGACTGGCTGTCGGAGAAGCTCAAGGACCTGAAGCTGTAAAGTGGTGGAAGTGAAAGTCAAAATAAATAAATAGCAAAGCCTTAAAAAAAAAAAACCAAGGGTCTGTTTGTTTGTTCCCATTTTTTCTCTAGATTCTCATTTTCTTTTTCTCTCGTTATTTATCGGATCGTGGGACAGACAAGGGTTACAGTTTTGGAAGATGGTATGTAGTTCAATGCTCATATAATGAATATATAAGGAATATATCCAGTTTCGTGGCTGCATTATCTGGCCGTTTTTGTCTATTTATATCGTCGATAGGACACTGGCGTTTGCGTACCAGCTAAGCAGCGGGTTCTCGCCGCTGCGCATCTTGGTCTCGTCAATATGTGCCCAGTGACGCATAAAGTGTTCGTGCGACTGCACGTTGGACAGCTTGCCGGTGATGGCGCGGTACATGGCCTCGACGACGCGGAAGTCGGTCGGAAACATGATATCAAAGTAGCCCTGGTGCACGAGCGGCGTCGACACAGGCACAGGCCGCCGCTGGAAGCGTGTCTGCACAATGGGCGCATTGAGGCCGGCAATCGTATCGGGCAGCGAGTGGAAATCACTTGTTACGAGCCGGTGCGCGGGGAAGTACTTTTCGAGCACGTCGAAAAAGGCCATCAGACGCGTCGGGACGTACTCGGGCAGGCTCAGGTTGGGCGCAAAGGGCATCAAGTTTTGCTTGAGCGAGCGTATCAGACGATTCGTGGGGTATGGCAGCGGGTAGCGGCCCTCTGTGGCAGCGTCGCGCACGCGCATAAAACGGGCCACCTCGGGGTCGAGCTGCGGCTCGTAGAACTCAAACATGTCGCCGCTGTCTGCGAGCAGCACAACACCCTGCATTGGCTGCTCGGTCTCAAGATCGTAGCGAATGCAGTCGTGAGCAAAGTTGTCAAAAACCTCAAAGGCCAAGAAGAAGCACGGCGACGGCTCGCGGGCTGTCCAGTCAAAAATGCTCTGGTTGATAATCTCGACACGGCCAGCATGGCCACGAGCAGCAGCCGCCGACGCCACCTCAGACGAGCCGTCGGCAGCAGCAGCCGCGGCACTGCTCGCTTTTTGTTGTCCACCTCCACCTCCACCTACATACAGCTGCCGCTTCTGCAGGGCTGCCAGGTTCGATGAAATCTCAATAATCTTGTACTTTGTGCGCTCGTAAACGGCCGGCTCGTGCTCGCGCAGGTAGTCGAGGATGTTGAGCATGAGGGTACCGCGGCCAGCGCCCATTTCGTAGATAATCAGGTCGTGGTAGGGAAAGCTCGTCAACATGTAGTTGGCGACGAGATAGCGGGCAATGGCTTCGCCGTAGTATGGCCGGAACAGCTCGGTCGGCGTGTACCACAGCTGGCGCGTGTCTGACGGCTCGCCGCCCTGGGCCACGGCCTCGGTGTCCAGTTTGTCTTCAAACTCGGTGTACCGCTGGCCCAGAATGTCGTGGAAAGCGGGCTCGTCGCGTATTTCACTAAAGGGGAAGGGCTCTTGGCCGGGCGAGAAAATAACAACCTGTTTCGAGAAGTAGCCATAGTGGGGGTTGTACAAGCTGTCTGGAGGACGTCAGTAGTCAGAACGTGTGTGTGATGCCTTATTATATATAGACTCGCAGAAGGGGGCTTACCCTCAATAAAGTCCCGCATCAGCATCTTGACACGCCTTGGCCGTTCTCGCCGCTGCCGCAGATCGTTTGCTGTCACCATCGGGTACTCGGCGTACTCGGCCGACATGTCCTCCGGGTACAAGTCCGTCCTTTGCTGCCAGTCGCTTTCGTTACGCTTGGCCACCGTGCCTCTGCGTGGTGCAACGGCATAGCCTCGAATCTGGCTATATTTTTGGGTGTGAAGCAATTGTCGTGAAGTAGAAGCTGAGGCTGAGGCTGAGGTTGAAGGCCTTGATGATGTCGATCTTGCCTGCTGGAGGGAAGACGCGAGACGGGCAAAGTTGCGCCGCGGCTGGCACGCCGGGTGGCGGAACAGCTGCCGGAACAGCCGTGAAACGAGCGGAGAGTCCATAGGGGTTCGGTGGGTAGGCTCGAAAAGGTCAATTGCTGTTTTTGTTGACAGGCGGAGATCCGATGCACTGGCGTCACCAAAGGCTCCTTCCTGCGCATTGGCGGTTTTTCGAGCTCTTTCCCTTTTCCCTATTCCGTAATTTTTGCTCGTCCCGCTGTGGGTTCTGTTCATGGAAAGCGCAACCGCTGGTTGGTCAAAGCTTCCTGCCAGTTTTGGCGGGCCGTGGCAGGCACGACTCAGGTCAATCCAACCGAGCCAGCGCTAACCCAGGCCCAGCATTACGCTGTTTTTCCTTGGAGGGGAAAGAGCACATGTCCGTATGTCGTCATGGGAGCAAAACAAAAAGATGTAAAACGACGAGACAAAAAAGGCAACTCTGCCCCCAACAACGCAAAACAACACATAAAAGCGCAAAAGACAAAAGAAAAACCACACAATATACAGCCAATCGACTTGAAAAACTACCGGACAGCAAGCAATGTCCCTCCAGGACCATCCGAGGGCCTACGGCGCAGCCGCTCTCACCGTGGCATTTGCAGCAGGCATCCTCGTCACGTTGGGCTTCAAGGATTTGTACCCAGACCTCGAGCACCGTTTCCAGGACAGCCTCGCAGAGAACAGAAGCCAGAGGCGAGCAGCAGCGTTACGGCGTGGCTTGAGCAAAAAGAGCGACAGTAGTGGAGGCAGCTGGCTGCGACGATCGGGCACCGCATCATCGACTTTGACGACCAGCAGCAGCAGACGGTCCAAGAGACGGCAAAGCAACGCCATCGAGCGCGGCGTCGTTCTCGAGGACCACGAGTCGGTCCCTGTCTCATCTGAAGATGAAGAAGCAGACGACTGGTCCCTCCTGGCTGCCTCGAGCGAGCTGCACCAGCTTGCACCGCCCGTGGCCGATGGCATCGCGGGGTGCATCGGCGACACGCCGATGATTCGCATCCGCAGCTTGTCCGAGGTCACGGGCTGTGAGATCTTGGCCAAGGGCGAGATGTTCAACCCAGGCGGCAGTCCCAAGGACCGTGTGGCTCTGGGCGTGATCCGATCCGCCGAGGCGCGAGGCCTGCTGGTTCCGTACCGCGGCGATACCATCTACGAGGGCACATCTGGCAGCACAGGCATCTCGATTGCGACACTGGCCCGTGCCCTAGGCTACCGTGCACACATTTGCATGCCCGACGACATGGGCCTAGAGAAGTCGCAGCTGCTGACCGAAATGGGCGCCGTCGTGGAGCGTGTGCCCGTGGCACCGATTGTCGACCCAGGCCATTTTGTCAACCGGGCAAAACGACTTGCGGCTGAGCATGAGAAGGCGCACAACGACGGCAGCAAGGGCTTTTTTTCGGACCAGTTTGAGACACCGGCCAATGCAGAGGCCCACCGGAGAGCGACTGGACCGGAGATTCTGCGTCAAGTGGCTGCCTACTCAGGCACAAAGGAGCACCAGCGCCATGTCCTCCAGCTGCAGCAACAACAGAACCAGGGCCAAAGGCAGAACCAAGCATTGCACGTTACGTCGCCAATCGCTGCATTTGTCTGCGGTGCCGGCACGGCAGGTACTCTGACGGGTGTCGCACGGTATCTCAAGGAAGATGCCGGTCTGCGCAAGGGTGTCCGCATTGTTGCGGCTGATCCTCAAGGCTCTGGCCTTGCCAACCTCATCCGCAACGGTGTGCTTTATGCGGCAACTGAGAAGGAGGGAACACGCAGACGGTCGCAGGTGGATACCATTGTCGAGGGCATTGGCATGAACCGCATGACGGCGACTCTGGATGCTGGCCTGCACCTGATCGACGATGCTGTCAGTGTGACGGATACTCAGGCCTGTCTGATGGCACGTTGGCTGGTTGAGCATGACGGTATCTTTGCTGGTAGCTCGACGGCTGTCAACTGCGTGGCGACCGTGGCTGTTGCCCTTACGCTGCCTCCAGAAAGCCGTGTGGTGACCGTTCTGTGTGATACTGGTCTGCGACATCTGAGCAAATTCTACAAGAAGGTCGATGAGCTGAATAAGCGGGATGAGGCCAACGATACGACGGGAACTGTGCAGCCGGACCAGCACGGCGATGACCTTTTGGGGCTGCTGAAGCTATCGCCACGAAAAAGCGAGTAGAGTTTGACGTGGAGTGACATTCGAATCTAAGTGAATGAGCATATATGTATGATACGAAGAGAACGCAAAATGGGCAGGATAGGATGGGAGAACCATGGATATGATGGTACAAAATTTTATTGACGCTTTGTTGAATACAGGTCTGGGTAATTCAGACAAGCAACGGCTTGATAAATGATAATGAAAAAGAAAATAAAAGAATACAGACTCAGAAGTGTTACCACCCTCCGCTTTCTTTGCCAGACTCCACAGCTTATATATCTCCTCTACCGCCGACGCTTTTGTTGGTCTCCTCTACTCCCTCTACTCCAAACATAGACGTAAGTAATAGTAAATAAAAATAAAATAAAAAAAGAGTAAAAAGAAGAGTAAAAAGAAGAGAAGTGGAAAAAGTAAAAAAGATGGAAGGCTCAAAAAGACCAGGCCCATTACACCCGTTGCCGCCCCAAAAATAAGAAATACAAAACAGTACACGCCGATAAAAGACGGGAGCCGTTGTGCTCACGAGAACTGAAGCCGAGTTAGTATGAGATGCCGTAACAGATTGATAATTAGGGGGGCAATGTCTTACCTTCCAACGGTGTCCGCACACCATGCACTCGCAGAACGTCGTCATCGGTTCATCAGCACTCCGCGTTTGTGCCTGCGTGTAGCTGACCTTCTTCTGTTTGCATTTGCCGCACGTCAGAGCGTCACTGATGGACTTCTCTGTCATGGGCACCTGCGCCTTCTTCATGTTCTCCTTGGCGAGATCCGACTCGAGCTGCTTCAGGTGCGCAGACTTGAGCTCGTCCGACGACATGACGACAAAGGCATCGGCGGCAATATCGCCCGACACCACCCGCCGTGCCAGTGCCGGGTTTGAGCGATTCTTGAGGTTCTGGAAGAGCGACCGCAGCTTGGCGCGGTACTCGGTCGTCTCGCCCTTGTAGGCGACGAAAGCAGCCTTCTCGACCTCAATGGCCTTGACCAAGATCCGGTCGGGCGCCTCCACAGAGCGGAAAGCCAGGCCGTTGTACATGAGGCCGATACAGTTGTCACGGCTCTGGATTCCGGTGCGGTTGACATCGACGCCGTCCACGTCGTACTTGCGCTTCTCTGGGTCGCCCTTGTAGCCTGCACTAGAGCTGCCGGCAGCGGGTGCGGGCGATGCCGTCTTGCTCTGCGGGGTGCTGGCTGAGGGGGACGCAGTCTTGCTCGCTGCAGTGCTGCTGCCGCTGTTGCCGCTCTTCTTCTTGCCGGCCTCGACGGCCTTGCGCCACTTGCTCACAATCTCGGCGGCCATTGACTTGACCTCGGCGTTGGCGTGCGTCCGCAGCTTGCCCACGATATGGCCAGCTTTTGTAGACTAGACGAGGGAGAAAAGAACGAGGGAGAGAAGAGTGAGTGTTAGCTTTACTATGCTTTATTACGCTTTATATGCGCACACAACTCGTTGTTTCGTATCTAACGGGCTTTAACATACCCGCAGCACTTCCTCTGACGGGGCGGCGCCTTTCTTGAGCGTCTCCATGATGGCCAGGATGCCTGGTACTGGCTCGTTTGAGGTGACGGCCTTGTTGAGCGCCTTGATGCGCGTGGTGAGCTCGCGCTCAATCGACTTGTCGGACATGGTGAGGGTCGTTTGGAGAAGAGAGGTCAAAAAGGGTCAAAAAGAAAGAACAGAAAGAACAGAATGAAAAGGCTGAGTTGTTTTCGAGTAGTTCGGAGATGCTGGAGGATAAGATGAGGAGTCGTCGCAAGGCTGTGAGAAAGGCCTGGTGTAGACGAGGCTGTTGCCAATAGTGGCGATAGCAGGGGTCTGTGGCAAAGACGAGAAAGAGGAGGGCGAGGACGAGGACGAAGAGGAGTAAGACGGGAAAGGCGAGAGGCTCTGGCTAGCGCACAGCTATGGTTGGACAGAGCTATGATGGGTCGAGGTCGAAATGGCTCTCGAAGAAAGTCGGCTGTGCGGACGGGAGATCGACGCAGGGGGGAGATTTGCGAGGAAACGGCGAGGCTGAAGGAGCGTGGTCGTCGAAGAGAGAGAGAAGAAAAAAAGAAAAAGAAACAGGGACCGATCTGGGTGGCCACGTGAGACAAAAGAAATGCACCGATGCTGCTTTTGCGAGTGAATAGACAATAGAAAGAGAAATCGAAATCGAAGTGTCGCACAAGGGGCCCGTGCCGTCTGTTGGGTTGTGGTGGTGATAGAAGAGGTGCACGAGCAGCAGCAAGGAGGAGAGGAGGGGAGAAGTAAAGTCGAGGCGAAGAGAGCAGCTGCTTCTAGAATCCAGGCGCGCGGCCCATTGGGTGGTGTGGGCCTGAGTCGCTGGCGAGGATTATGTAATTTCTTCAGAGCCAATAGTGTCACGTGTGTAGACTTCGGACCCACTCTCAGCCTCGTGCAGGCGAGGGTCGCAAGGCTGTGAACTGTAGCATCACGATCGTGTAGTAAATACGACGGATGAGCCGTCGCAAAAGCTGTGAAATAATTTGTGAGAGCTCAGAAGTATTAGAAGACTTTAAATGCTACTAGGGACCCGCAGAATCTGAATTCTTGGACCTAACTTTGTGATACTTTGACAATCTTATTCTGCAGAATCTCATCGCATCGTGAAAACTTAAATTCGCGCAAACGCGCTTCTTTGCAGTATAGTACATTCCGCAGTGTCTACTGTTTTCGTCGAAATCGAGTTTGAAAACAGTTCTGGACTTCTTTTAAAAATGAGCGCGCTCTTGCGACGAGTTTGTCACTTGTAACTTGAATACAGACTCTTTGCCGCATCAGCATCTCCTCAGAGTGTTCTTTATAGATGTTCTTTCGAGTCCTACTCGAGACGTGTGAAATCAAAATGTTCGGACGGTCTGCCTATTTAAGTGAAAAATCTTTTCGGTTCCCCCCCCTTCCGTGTTCTTCCGCCCTACTTTGATTTTCAGCACTTTCCTCGACGCACTGTCTTCATCATGACCTCACTCTGACCACAACCTATCTCACAACGCGGTCTTCTTATCGCGCGGTTTGGTTTCATATTCACGCGGCTTACACTTCCGCCCAGCTTCGTTTCGATTTCAACGCCCGTTTCGTGACAAGCTTCTCTTGCACTGAGCCAGCCTCCTACCCTACTGAAGTCACCAGGGGCCAGCTGTGAAGGCAAAGCCCTTGCCACCATCGTGCAGCTGCTGCATAAAAGCGACTTTTGCGAAGCTTGAATCTCGAAACGCAGCTTTCTCCCTTCTCAACTAAAAAAAAACCCCCAGTGGACAAGCAGCTCAGAAGGGACGCAGCTCAGAAGAGACAGAAAGAAGCACCGGGAAAGGACCAGGAAAGTGATACTAGAAAGTGGTCACATCGGCCATCTCCAGCTGAGAATATCTTGAAAAGATAAAAAGCCTCCACGATGTGCTTCATTGAGTTTGTCGGCTATACGTGCGGCCACACGTCGATGCCGGTTCTCCGGCCCTGTCCACTCACAACGGCCAGCCATACCTTCCCAACATGCACGCGCCGCGGCGACAAAACGTTCTTTGCAGGAGAGATGTGTTCGGCCTGCCAGAAGATTGTCCACAGCCGCGCGACGCAGATTGAGGAGTACGAGCACCGTTTCATGCACGAGCGCGGTGTTTGCGGCTGCGAGACAGTGTTTCCGTACCTCATTCGGCCGCGTGTGATTGGCAGCTGTGGCGGCAGTTCTGGTGAGCCGGGTGTCACTAACTGTGACGGACAAGACCAAGGCCAAGGCCATACCCATGGCGGGCAGGCTGGGCAAACTGCACACGGCACAGACGTCTGGACGGCGGCAGCTAAGGAGACCGACGGCGCTGACCCTCAGCCAATGGAGATCCAGCTTCCACCTCTCCTTTGCGAGGCTACAGACCCTGGTGGACGCACCATGGTGTCTGTCCGCTTGCCCAGCCTCTATGCTGCAGAGTGGGTGGCGGACCACCGCGCTCGCCATGAAGCTGGTCTTTGTCAATGCCGCATCGACTTTCGGACCTACCAAGAGGTCATCGGCCAGGACAGCTCTGCAGCAACGGCAAACCCTGAAGCCGGAGAGGCCACAGTCGAGGGCAATGTTGGCCCAGCACGTCCGCATCGCCGTGCCGCCTCCATGTCGGCCGTGTCTTTGAGCAGCGACTCTGGTCAGCTTCAGCTTGCAGTCCCGGAGCGCCAGATCACACGCAGCAGCTCATATGAGGACTTTTTCAGCTCTGTGGGTGTGGCCGGCGAGCCTTCTAGCAGCGATCGAGAAGGCAATGTGGCAGTTGGAGGCGCCTCGGACAGCAATCCGGCGCCCCAGGCCCCGCAAGAGAGTGGATTTGCCATCTCCCACGCCCCGATTCCGCCGTTCCCTAGCAAGACGGTGCGGTACGCTGGGTCTGTCTTTGCCGAGGTGCCCGAGTACCTCCAGCTCATGGGCCCATTTTTGTCTCAGCCATCCATGCAAGCTCAGGGTGCCGACCAGCCCGTGATGCTCGACTGTGTGCTGGACGACGATGGTGGCAATCTGGCCATGGTGGGAGGAGAAGGCGGACACCAAGAAGGACAAGAACAACAAGGACAACGGGGCCACGTAGACTACGTCGGCAGAACCGAGGACGGTCAGAACCAGCGCGCGCCCAGACACCAGTCACGCAGACGGCCCCGTGCTCATGCCATGGCCGATATGAAAGCACACCACGAGCACCGGGCCCGCCAGCACGTTCCACTCGTTGGTTTCCCTATTGGAGCTGGCCCCGAAGGCGTTTCCCATGCAATTCCATGGCGTAATCGGCCGCCTTGCTGGAGACGGTCTTGAGAGCGAGACGGAGAGGGAAAACTTTGAACGGAATTGGCGTTGTTATTGGTGTGCTGTGTGAAGTTTTGAGGAAATCTGTTGACGGTTGGGGTTGGTGAAAGGCAGAGGTACAAGTTGTTGGAAGAGAGACGCTGAAGGCTTTTGAGGCGTTGGTGTTGTTGTTGCACATTGTTGCAGAGGACGTTCAAGAGCAAATGGCAACAAGAACTGTTGTTGAATGGGCTGCTTTCGCGATGATTTTGATTTCATATTGACGATAGATGGCCTAGATGAGAATGAAGTTACGGTTAGCTTAAACATCTCAGGAGTAGTACCAGTGTGTATCCCGTAGACTTGTTGTAATAGTATTTCTTTTGTTTTTGTATTGTTTTTTGTTGCTGCCAACTCTCTTCTTTTTCGAAACCTGTGTGCTCAGCAGTTTTTTTTAGTTTCTTTTTTTGGTGAGCATCGTTTCGACGCTCGTTCGCACCAGCCTATCCGTCTCGAAAGAAGCAGGAACAGAACAAATTAAGGGGGGGAGGAGGGGGAGGAAAATGAGAAAAAAGGGAACAATAAAAAAGTAAATGATGGTAGTTGCTTTGCATATATACACACGAATCCTCTACTGCGCGTCCAACGCTCCCAATCTATCGTCATTCACCTTCTTCGATTACCGATCGACCTCGCCTGGAGAGAGTTAGTAGGGGGACATCACAAGAAATCATAATATTTCAGAGCATTGGGGGAAGGGGACTCACCAAACACTAGATCCATCGTACCGATCACGGCGACAGCATCGGCCAACAGATGGCCACGCGACACGTGGTCGAAGCCTGCCAGATGGGCAAAGCCAGGCGCGCGGATGTGCACGCGGTACGGCCGCTCAGAGCCGTCAGAAACAACGTAGACGGCCATCTCACCCTTGGGCGCCTCAATGGCGCTGTAGGTGTCGCCGGGAGGGACAGCGTAGCCCTTGGTGTAGAGCAGGAAATGGTGGATCAGGGCCTCCATGTTCTCCTTCATGGCGGCACGCGGCGGCGGCGACACCTTGTAGTCCTCGACACGGACAGGGCCGGCGGGCATCTTGTTGAGACACTGGTGGATGATGCGCAGCGACTGGCGGAACTCCTCCATGCGGCACAGGTAGCGGTCGTAGCAGTCGCCGTTGATGCCGACGGGGACATCAAAGTCGACCTGGTCGTAAGCGTCGTACGGCTGGTTCTTGCGGACATCAAAGGGGACACCCGAGCCACGCAGCATGACACCCGAGAAAGATAGGTTCAGCGCCTCCTCGGCCGAGACAACACCAACACCCTGCAGACGGTTGATCCAGATACGGTTGTCCGTCAGCATCTCCTCCGTCTCGTCGATACGGTCGCCAAACTGCGTCGCCCACTGGTAGATGTCGTCGAGCAGGCCGATCGGGATGTCCTGGTGAACACCGCCGGGGCGGACGTAGGCAGCGTGCATACGCGCACCCGACACACGCTCGTAGAACTCCATCAGCTTCTCACGCTCCTCGAAGCCCCACAAAAAGGGCGTCAGGGCACCGACGTCCATGGCGTGGGACAGCACAGACATCAGATGGTTCAGGATACGCGTAATCTCGCCGAAGAGCGTGCGGATGAACTTGGCACGCTGGGGGATCTCAATGTTGAGCAGCTTCTCGACGGCCAGCGAGAAACACTGCTCGTTGGTCATCATGGAGACGTAGTCAAGACGGTCAAAGTACGGCAGCGCCTGCAGGTACGTCTTGTACTCGCAGAGCTTCTCCGTGCCACGGTGCAGCAGGCCAATGTGCGGGTCGGCGCGGATAATCTCCTCGCCGTTGATCTCGAGAATCAGCCGCAACACGCCGTGCGCAGCCGGGTGCTGAGGACCAAAGTTGACTGTGTAGTGGCGCATCTTGCGGCCCTCGACCGTGTTGTCCGTGACGGGCGCCTTGGTGTATTCTTCGGTGGGGATCTGGCGCGACAGCAGGTCCTCGGGGCTCGGCACCTGGAAGTCCTCGCCGACCGGGACAATGCGCGTGCCCTGGCCCTCATACGGCGACGCATACCGGCGCTGGTTGGCCGTTGAGAAGGCGGCGCGCAGAGCTGGTGTCCGTCGTGCCACGGAGGCGGCGGCGGCCTGGATCTTGGGGGTGGAGGGAGACGAGGCGATCGGGCGGAGGCAGAGACGCTTGGCGGCGCCACGGCCGGCTAACCGGTAGAGACTGGACATGGCTGTGATGGTGAAGGGATGCCGGCGATGGTTGGAGTTCCGGTTGGATATAAGTCGATTCGATAGAGGGGAGATTCGAAAAGATTCGGAGACTCGGAGATTCGAGAGGGATTTGCCCAATTGATCGATTGCTCAATAGCAGCAACGCGTCCCGGAGATGAGGTCAAGGTCGACAATTCGCGTCCCCGATGCGAATTGGCACGTTCGGAGCCGGTGTAGGAGCGGGGAGGGTCGTCGGGCAAGGGAGCGAGGGGACAGCCGTGAGTGTGGAAAACAGACGCCTTTGAGTGCCTCAAAATGTCTCTCGCCGTTGAGTCCCGAGCTCCCACTCCCCAGAGAAAGAAACTACGACCCGCACCCGGAAGAACATACCATCCGTGTTGACCCGCTTATTTACCGCTACGGGCGAGTCAGAGAGCTTGAATTACATGGGAGAATATTATTGGCCAATAGTCTTCAAAGTGGGGCTTACCGCTCACCGCTGTTGGCGCCTTCCTGTTGTCCCCCACCTGAGCAACAGCGCACGGTGAGGGAAGGTGAGCGATAAGGCCGGTTGTATGGGCGATAAAGAAAAAAAAAGTTAAAAAGTTTTGCCTGTTTTGCCTGTATTTTGGGACGTCCATTTTGGCGCGACAGCCTTCTCTCTCCCACGACACCACCACATCCGCATCGCCATGCAAACACAATGGCACCGCTAACAAAGCCCAGCCAAGAAGAGCTCGACCGGAGGAGGGTGAGTACACTTGTGGAATCGATCCATCCATTCTTCTTTTATGTCCTTGTCTTCTTTCTTTCGCTAACTCCATTCTGCAGACAATCGGAGTCAACCTCGAAACGGTCACCAATGTCTCGGCCACCGAGTTCCCCGGCAACTACCCGGGCGAGGACCTGGCCTGGGACGTCGACGAGTTCCGTGACAGCCTGACGGTCAAGTTCCACAAGAACGAGCCGTATGATGCCGCGTTCTCCATCATCGGCATTGACGCCAGTATCGCCAACGCCTTCCGCCGTATCATGATCGCCGAGATCCCGACCGTTGCTATCGAGACGGCCTACATCGACAACAACACCTCGGTGATCCAGGACGAGGTGCTTGCCCACCGTCTGGGTCTGATTCCCTTCAAGGGCGGCAAGGACGGCCTGCGCAACTTTATCAAGTTCTGGAAGCGCCCGGCCGCCGACGCCGACCCGAGCGAGTTCCCGACGTCCTTTGACTACAACACGCTCAAGCTGGACCTGCGCATCGAGTGCACGCGCAACGCGGCCGCTGCCCCCGGTGAGACCGACCCGACGAAGCTCTACAACCACGCACACGTTTACGCCAAGGACATTGTGTTTGTGCCCGAAGGCCGCCAGCTCGAGTATTTCTCGGGTGACGACGCTATTGTTCCCGTCAACCCGGACATTTTGGTCGCCAAGCTGCGTCCTGGCCAGGTCATTGACATTGAGATGCACATGCACAAGGGCGTCGGCGGCGACCACGCCAAGTTCTCGCCCGTCTGCACAGCCTCGTACCGTCTGCTGCCCATCATCAATATTACCAAGCCCATCGTGGGCGCCGACGCCATCAAGTTTGCCAAGTGCTTCCCCGAGGGCGTGATTGGCCTTGAGAAGGTGACCAAGAAGATTGCCGAGCAGGACAAGGCGTACGCTGAGCACGTGGGCGAGACACGGGCAACCGTCGTGGACCCGATGCGCGATACCGTCAGCCGCGAGTGCCTGCGGCACGCCGAGTTCCAGGGCAAGGTGAAGCTGGGCCGCCGCAAGGACCACTTTATCTTCTCAGTCGAGAGCACGGGCCAGTGGGACAGCGACGAACTGTTCCTCGAGTCGGTCAAGATGCTCAAGGCCAAGTGCCAGAAGCTGGAGAAGCAGGTCAAGAACATGATCCGCTGAGAAGACCCGAAGTTGGGGTGTGTGTAGCGGCTTTGCATAGCATTTACGGCATGTTTCTTGTTCTTTTCTCTTTCTTCATTTAGTTCCTGGTATTTTTGGGGTCATCTATTTGCTGCATCGTACATAGACATTTTGTATTTTCTTACCACGGGGTGGAAACCAACGGCGTTTGGAATATCAAAATCAATCAAATCAAATCATATCAAATCGCAAGTACAATTCAAGTAAGGTCCCAGTGTAGTGTAGTCATTTATTGTATTCGTTCATCATAAGTGCTCTCAACCCGACTACGCCTTCGGCGTCAGAATAAAGCTAAAAGCCAGACTTGGGAAGGCTGGGTCTGTAATGACCACCTCGTAACCGTGCTCCAGTTTCAAGTCCTTCAGCGGCTTGTCGAGGTTCGGCCTTGTCTGCTCCTCCAGGCTCGGCGGACTCCGCATGTACAGTGTCTTGCCCTCGGCGCGGATCGACGGTTTCTTGAGCTGTGCTTCGGGCCGGTCGCTGAACGAGTCGAGAAAGTCGCCGAGCGTGATGTTGAGGTCCGTCGGCAGCGGTCGCGCCTTTTGGTCCTCGGAGCACACCGGGCAGTCCTCTTTCCGCTCGTGCCTGAACGTGTACGTGTAGATGCTCTCGTTGCCCGAGTACATCATGTAGTTGGCCTCTTCTCCCAGTGACGGCACAACGCTGGTGGCCACTTTGAGCGCCTCGTTGCAGCAGCTAGCCGCAATGACGGCATTCGTCGACGCAATCGCCGGGATAATGTTCTTGACGACGCCCTGTGTCAGCGCGTAGGTGACACCCGAGATGCTGAACTCGTTAGCACGGATCAGCGCCTTCTGGTACAGCCACGTAATGTGCTCCGGGTCGTCCTTGTCGAGCGCCGGAAACGGCTTCTCCTTGTCCCAGGCGATAACGTGCGCCCACTCGATGCAGTGCTCGGGCTGCCGCGGGATGCTAGCAATGGTGCATAGGGGTACCGCCGCACGGGGCGCGTGCATGTCGAGCTGGCACTCAATACACGAAGTGATACTAGGTATAATGACACGCGCCTGGCCCTTGAAGCCCTCGGTGCCGCCGTCAATCAGCGGCTTGATGCCGTCGCCCGTCTCGTCCGACTCGGCCATGCTGACGAGTGTCGCGTTGATCCAGCGCCGCGCCTCAATGCTGTCCAGGCCACAAACGACGATTTGGAACTGCATGTAGAAGTCCTCGCCAAAGTCCTGGATTCGTTTGTTGTGTGGTGTAATCGTGACGCCCCGGACGCGCTTCATGACAAACTGGGCCGCCACCTCGGCCTTGTACTTGCCGACGTCGGCCTTGCGGAACAAAAATTGTCGGTTGAGGTTCGAGATGTCGATGGTGTCCATGTCGATGACGTGGATGTCTTTGAAGCCTGAAAGCGCCAGGTTTTTGAGGATTTCGCATCCAAGACCGCCGGCGCCGATGACGAGGATCTTCATCCTGTCGACGCTCGAGACCACATTCTCGGCCTCATAGCCCGCCTCAACGAGTGTGAAAGGCCCGACGCTCGCCCGGATCCGGTCGAGGTACTTCCTGAAGAGATACGGTCAGTACTTGTAGGGGCAAAAGAGAATGGTGATCCAGAGGCACCGTTCAGGGGAAAGAAGTGCTAGCGGCCTGTTGGAGCCGTTGCGGCCGTAGGAGCGTGACGGTTGGGACATACCATCTTTCAGAGCTTGGTTCTACTGTTGCGGCTGCCATATTGGAAGAAAAGACGCGCCCGTTCGCCGGGGTGTTGTGTCTTTTGTCGAATCGAGATGAAGTTGAAGTTGAGATGGAAGCTTCCAATCTGTAACAAAATCGCGGGGCGGTCGGGAGCTGCCTGTAGAATAGGCGCGTGCTGCTTATCGATAAGGAATATAGCACTGTCGCCCCGCTGTAACGTCAGCGGCCACGCCTACACAGTAGCCTCCAACGCACCTTCCTTCAACGTCGACATCCGCTTCACGAGACAAACAACAGGCGCCCCTTGGCGCCCCTTGTCCCATGCAACTTTATTGACACACCGAATCACCAGTGTCTGGCACACATGCCGAGCCAACATGGACGGACTACTCTCGCCTGTCAGCACAACCTACAACAAGTCGAAAGCACAAGACGAGCCGCTGTTCCAAGAAGTGAAAAAGCCGTCTTCTCCCTCGACTTCAGCGCCGGCGAGACTCAAGTTCGCCGCTGAATCTGCCGATGAAGCACTGGGAATCCTAAGAAACGAACCCGACTACGACACTCTGGTGTCCGTTCTGCGGTATCTCCTCTCTGACAAGGCTCCGGTCGACGTCCGGCAGCCGACGCCTCTGTCTGCCCAGCTTGTTCAGATTCTCGTGACAGCTATTGTGCCCAATTACTGGACGCTCCTCAAAGACGAGAGCTCAAAGGGGTCCAAGGGAGGGCAAAAGAAGCAGACCGATCTCGAGCTGCTACTCGCATGTCTTCGGAGCGTGACTGGCTTGAGCGCGCTTGTGGTGAGACTGCGAGCTCTCTTGGCAGAGACGAAGATCAAGAAGACCACACCAGCCAACACTGCCACTTCGACCTCGGATGCTCAACCAGGTAACCCGGCGTGGCAGTTGAGGATCCTCGTTGACGTCCTGGCCGAGCTGCTGGCCGGAAACGAGGCTGTATCCCAGATCTGGGATGTCAGCACGGCCGGAGCCGACGACGATGCCATGAAGCGGCCCCTTGCACAAGAGTTTTTGAGTGTCATGGGCGGTGGTAGAGTTGTCTCGCTTGCTGCTGAGGCTGAGGTGGTCGTCCGGTCCGAGTTTGCCTCAGAGAAACTTCCGCCAGTCTGGGTCGCCGACGGAAAAGAGTACAGCCTGTGGCTGACGAGGGGCATCATACGCTGGGCCTCGCAAGACACGAAGCCGAAAGATCAAAGGGCGCAAGGAGCATTACTCGGGAAGGCCCTGCGACTTGGATATCCCGGTAAGTTTTGGCATTTGTCTGATTTGATTTATTCGTCGTTGCTGACATTAATAGACACTGTCATCTCATCGCTCGTGTCGAATCTCATTCTGAGTGGAGATGAATCGAGCCAAAACATATTGAGTGGACTTCTTGAACAGCTCCCAGCACACGAGCAGAAAAAGATTCTGTTTGGCGTGCTGAATTATTCTGCCGAGACATATTTCCCGTCTGCCCCTGACACTGCAGATGTCGATGCCAAGGCAGTATCTTCTGTAGCTGGCCTAGTCAAGCGTGTGACCGACAGCAGTACTGTCCTCCAAGAGCAGCTCACATCATGGCTTCTAACCAACCTAGCCGTCGGGCTTGTAAACGGCATTGGCATTCGGCGGGCAGTTGTGGCTGTCGTTGCTGAGACCCCAAAGAACCTCACGGAGATACTAGAGAAGTCCATATCCGATTTTGGCGACAAACTGTTTATCAAGCACTCTCCGATAATACAGCAGGAAGGTGGGTGCAGCTTCCCAATTAAACTATACTCCCACGTTACAAGAACAAAACACTAACAGACGCCACAGCCAAAGCACAGGTCATTCTACTCTGCGCCGGATATGTCAGCCGTGGATCTCAAAGAGCACTTACCTCTGTGCTGAGATCACGAGCGTATCTCGAGACAGTGTCGAACCGACTCGGGGCGTCACAGAACCGGGCCAGATTCCTTGGCATGGTAGTCGGCGAGGCTCTGTCTGGCCTCATTGACGACGAGAAGAAAAGGCTCGATTTTCACATGGACGAGACCAAATCAGACGAGGGAGTTTGGTACAAGGGCCTTGTCCAGGTCTCTGACACAATAGGCTCGCTCGAGTCTCTGCGGGCAAAAACGCCGTCCACAAAGAGTGCTGCAGAGACTGCGAAACCATTCAAAACACAGCCCAAGCCGAACCCCAAACCTGTCCGTCGGCCACCTATTCAGCCAAAGAAGACTGGATTCGTCATTGAGGAAGTCAACTCGGACGACGACGAAGGTACGAAAGGCGGCGCAGATGACGATATTGTGGCTTATGTCAAGCCAGACTCGGATGCTGAAGATTCGGACGACGACCCAACGATGATCCGCAGAGACAAGCCGAAGGCGCCCGTCTACACCCGCGACCTAATCGCCTACTTCCGCGACAACGAGAATTACGACAAGCAAAAATTGGCGCTGTCTACGGCTCCCGTCCTCATCCGCCGTAAGGCGACCTTTGGCACAGAAGTCCTACAGCATGCACAAGACCTTGCATCGATCCTAGTCGGGCTTCAAGACACCTTTGAGATGGCCGATTTTGACCAGCTAAGACTGCAGGGAATGGTGGCTCTTGTCGTAGCCCAACCTCAGGTCGTCGGTCCGTGGTACGCCCACACTTTCTTTGACGGCGACTACTCCCTGGCGCAGAGAGCATCCATCCTCACTGCGATGGGTCTTGGTGCCAGAGAGCTGGCCGGCTTTGATACTTCAGAGTATGCTTCTGCCGCCGCGTTTCCCTCGAAGCAGCTGCCCGACCGTATAGAGCGACTTTACGTGCCACCAGAAGGCTCCCAGCCAGGAATTGGAATTGGTGCTGGCACAGGCAGCGCCTCCTCTCTCAAGGCACTTGGTCCAGGTGTTCTCGACTCGATCACAGATTCCTTGACGGCCTCGTTTCTCCGACCCATTGCTGCTCAAGCCGCTGACGACGCGACTGGCCCAGATGTCCTCAAGCTTAGCTCGTTCAAGTCGCGCCTGGCTAAGAAGGAAAGCAATGACAAGTCTGCAGGCACAGGAAAGGCAAAGCGCAATACTGGCAAGCCCACTGCTGCCGTCAACAAATCCGGCCCACTTCTGTCCTCCGCTTTCTTCTTCCCGCTCGCCGCTCGCTTCCAGCTTGCACTCCAGACATCGTCGTCGGCCCGTATGCGTCGTGTTCTCTTCGACCCGTCACTGCTAGCACTCTATCTCAAGACCCTTGCCGTCATTATCCATGCCGCCGGTCCTGGAGCTCTCGCTCTTCCAGACATGACGGCCGAGCTGTGGCGTCTCTTGCTGAGCAGCAGCGTGCAGTCGCACCTTTCTGGCGACGCTTTGGTCACCCATGCCGTGCTCTTTGCCCTCATGGCCCTCCTCGACGTCAACGAGAACCGTGTTCGCGAGTTGTGTCGCGATCTACCGCGTGAAGTCGTCCAAACTCGAGATTGGTCGCTTCAAGTTCTCGACAACCTTCGCAGCAGCGGTGTCGATACCTCAGGCAACAGCCAGGAGAGCGAGATCCAGATGATGGCTGCCGGAACCTACATCAAGCTGACCGAAGGAATGGAGAGCTACAAAAACTTGCTCATGGGCGAGATGATTGGTTGAAGTGTGGGAAGCGGATGGAGAATGTAAATATGAGAGGATGCGAGGAGGCGATAATATTACGCGACCTTCCAGCGGGCTGCCACCGTATTTCCAGGTGGCGACTCGCTGTAATGCGCTAGTCTCCAGAGCACTTTGCGCCTATCGTCGCCTATTGTCGTCCGACATCGCCCCCTGTGGAGCACGTGACCGTCCTCGGCTGGCGCCGGGATGCCATCGCTCCACCAGAAAGGCTGTCGCAATTCTCGACTGACAAATGCAATGCGCTGCAATCCACCCAAACCTGCTCACTTTCATTTACGACGCACCTTTCCGACAATCCTCACGATCTTTTCCCTCCGACGACAAACTTCTCGACGGACCTCTTACCCAGCTCTACCACCCTCTTCCACCGCTTCCACCACCTCCAAACCGCCCCTCAACTACACAAAATGTCGGCCTCACAACAGGCATCAATTCGTACGAGAAGGCCCTTCATCCAGCTCCTACGTCATGGCGACGGGACCTCGCATTACGATCCATGCTAACTTTATTGCTTCCCCCATAGCCGCCGAGTCGTGCCCGGCACCCAACATTGCCACCAGCGATGCTGCCTCCAAGCCCAAGGTGCGTTGCCTAGATACATCATTTATCCCCATTGCCAGCTCCAGCTCGACTAACACACCCCAGCCTTGCTGCGTCTGCACACAGGAAAAGTCCAAGCGCGACGAGTGTATGCTCTTCTCCAACGCCGCTGATCCGGCCGCCGACTGCAAATCCACCATCGACCAGTACCGCACCTGCATGGCCGGCTTTGGCTTCAAGGTGTAGGGGCGGAGGAGACGAGAAGACTAAAAGACAAAAAGACGGAAAGACAGGAAAACGAAAAGAAGAAAGAGCCGGTGTACAAAAAGCATCACTGTGACGGCCGTTCCCGGATTGTACGATTAGAAAAAAAGGGCCGCTGCCCACATTTTAGATTCAGCATAACGAATACAGATTCCCCACGACTTTAATACACCGTTTGTTCCTCTCCTACAGCAGCTGCTCGTTTCTGTTGCCGTCATCACCGTTGTCTGGGCACAAGTGTGCTCTGGTGATTTACCCCCATCAAACACGAGCAGTGTTCACCTCCATGATTCCCTCGTCGAGGGCTGCCAGCTGGGCCTCGTCGGCGAGCCCCGTGTACACCGTCTGCAGCAGACTCGTCAGGTTCATGCAGCTGTTGTAGAACCGGCCCACCTTGTCGGCCACGGCTCGCTGCTTGGCATCGCGCGCTTCCATGGCCGCCACTAGTCGGTCCATTTGCTCTTGTCGAGTACGAGCCCGTGCCCTATCGCGCTCCGCCAACCGGGCCTCGGTCTTTTTGACAATGTCGGCGACCTTGGTCTGGTACTTTTTCTCAATCTTCTTGCGCGCTGCAAAGCGGTGTTTTTTGTGCTAGGGGGTTAGCACCGAATGATTTTAAAACCACTTCTAGGACAAGGAGAGCCTACCTGGTCAATGACTTTCTTGAGTTCCGTTGCGGCTTGGACGGGATCGAATCCGTCGCCTTCGCTGTCGAGACCGGTGTCCGAGATTATGCCGCCAACGTCGGCGCTTGGCTGGTGGCGCAGAGTGCTTGACTTTCTGGGAGGCATGGTTGTGGGTTGTGGGTTGTTTGAGGTGCAATTGTTGAAGAACGTTTAGCTTTCAAGTTTGTCAAAATAGACGAAAACGAAAAGGGGCAAGAAAAGGAGAAATGCCGGTCAGAAAGCAGCTCCTTCCTCACAAAATGCAAGACGGCCATCTGTTGTCGTCGGAGGCAAGAGCGACCCAGCTCTGACCATCGCAGCTTCCTTTTAATCAAATCTCACAATAAAATCTGTGCTTTCTTCATTGAGCCTTTCGACTTGGTAGATCTTCACATTTGTTTGCTAATTTTTATTCTACTTCCGATTTTGTTTCGACTTTCATGTATTTTTTTCATATATTTTTATGTTTCGTCTATAAATACTTGTCATGTCTATCCTTACTTCAACGTAAGGTACAAGACACAATATCAATGTAACTGCACCACCACAGTCAAACTGAATAATATTAGGCTCTCCAACCTTTGATGAATAAAAGTATATCCAAAGATCTAAAAAACATCCTATTACATTAATTTTGCAACTGTGACAATGGGTTTTTACGGATCTGGGGTTTGTCGTGCCTATAAGAGGACATCACGTGATATATCACGCATTTGAGGCGGTCTGGGGCTGAGACTTATCAACGACCTTTAGAGTTCAGATAAGCCCCACTTAAAATATCTCAGGCAGAAAAAAAAGTCTAATGGGGACGCTTGACGTGGTTCGAATTTCTCGACCCTCTTTTTGCAACTCTCCGTCTTCAGGCTCGACATTCTTTATCGACACCAACTCCCAGACGACCAGAGACCTCGCTCTCTGCACCACACAGTCACCATGGGTCTCGCAGGAGTTAAGAAGTAAGTCCCCTTGTCTATGTTGACGACTTCTTTGTCTTATCTTTCTTCATGTACTAACATTTCTGCCTCTCTTCCAGCAGGCGCAAGATCGGCGACGACCCGAACAACACAAAATGGGCACGTAATACCGAGAACTACGGCCACAAGATCCTGCGCTCGCAAGGCTGGGAGCCTGGTCAATACCTCGGCCAGAAGGATGCGGCGCACGCCGCCAACTATACCGTCGCCAGTTCGTCACATATCCGGGCCATCCTCCGCGAAGACAACCTGGGAATCGGCGCAGCAGGCCCTGGCGCCAGCACGGCCGACGAGTGCACCGGTCTCGACATATTTAAGGATCTGTTGGGACGACTCAACGGCCAATCGGTGGAGGTGATTGAAGAGAAGCGCCAGGCGCGCGAAAATGCCAAGATGACGCTGTACGTTGAGCGTCGGTTTGGTCCCATGCGTTTCGTGCGCGGTGGTCTCCTGATTGGTGACGACGAGACGTCCGACAACGCAGACGACTCTACCACAAAACCCATTAAGGCGACAGCAGACGAGGCCGCGGCCACAACATCCGAGTCGACATCTTCCTCATCCACATCCGAAACCGAGGCCGGGTCCGAGGCCGACTCCAAGGAGGCACGGAGAAAGGCCAAGAAGGAGCGCAAGGAGGAGAAGAAGAAGGAGAAATCACGAAAGCGTAAGGCGGAGACCGGCAGCGATGAGGCCGACTACAGCGAAGAGGCCTATGATAGCGACCGGAAAGACAAGAAGCGGAAGCGCAGCAAGGACGAGGCCGAAGACGAGAAGGTCGAGAAGAAGAAGGCTAAGAAGGAGAAGAAAGAAAAGAAAGAGAAAAAAGACAAGAAGGAAAAGAAGGACAAGAGCGAGAAGAAGGAGAAGAAGGACAAAAAGCGGAGGCGTGACGAAGAGTCTAGCGAGGATATGGATGTCGATACTGCGACGCCGTCCGAGTCGGAGAAGGCCTCCAGCAGCGTGCCATCTACATTTACGGCAACTAGCCGCAATCTGGCACGGAGGCGGTACATCAACCAGAAGCGGCGGGCTGTGGCTGATCCCCAGGCACTAAAGCAGGTAAGCCAACAACGACTTCCATTCCACGATATTACAAGCAGAAGAATCGGAACTAACATGTGTCCACAGATTTTCATGATAAAAGCATAAACGGCTACCAGCGATAGGAAAACGGCGTTATCATTTTTTTTGGTGTTTATTATTTCTTGCAGGATCATATTTTGGCATATTCTTGGACGGTAATAGATCTCAGCAATCTAGAAGTCTATCAAAGCGACATATTCTTGACACAATTCAAGGCATGCCACGTACCATTTTTGTGCCCTTACCCATTTCATCTTGACACTTTATGTGCTCACCTCACTGGCCAACAGAGCATCTAGCCCCTGCAAAAGTTCTCCCATGATCTGCTCGTGGTCGACAAGGCCCGTCTCCTAGTTCTTTTGTCTATTTCCATAATCGGGCCTGAACCTGCCTACTTGATTCGCACTGCTCTCGGGCCTCGTCTTGGCCCCAGGCACAATCGTCTGGCCGTCGGATCTGCCGTCCCCACCATGACAAGGACTTGTCTGCGGAGCATCAGTCGTCCAGGGCCGCTCGTTCCGCGACAGTCTCTGTAGAAGAGAAAACGTTTGCGATAGTGACGGTTGATGGGGTTTCTTCGTGTTGACAGTAACACCTGCTCCCACCATCACCTTCCGCCACCCGATTCGTCCAAGGTCTGAGAACATAGCATAGTCCACAACGATGTCATCAATGACAGATCTTCCTCGCGGCCGCTCATCCAGGGGCGACAACACCAACGGCCGTTCCCACTCGTTCCTAAAGTGCGCCCGGAAGGCGGCGTTGACCGCAAGAAATGGCAGTGCTGCAGCGAGAAACCGGACGAGAACCAAACGCAGCGTATACAGAGGGCCAGCACGAACAGCCAGCGGTTGTTCGTAGACGATGGTCAGAGCTCTAAGCAGCGGGTCGGCTAGACGCAGGATGGCGTAGTCCGACTGTCCTGAGCTCCGGATGGCAAGACCCAAGGGGGAGTCCCGGCTGTGAAGAGGAGTGGCAGCGTGCTCCTCTCCATCTACCTTGTCCGTCGATCCTGAGCCCGGAAGGACCGCATTGGCCCACTTGATGATGTTCTTTCGGGCATACTGCATCATGCCTTGGTGACCGACCGATACAGCGGCCACAAACATGGCCGTGTTGGTGAGGAGACTGTCGCCGTACAGCGGTTGGTGAGGGTCGTGTTCGGCGCCGGGATACTCGAAAAAGTACATGAATTGCAGCACGCTGGAGAGCTGTCCTGGACAATGGTTGTGAAGCTCAATTACACTTATGGAGCCGTCGTCCATCTCTGCGACGGGCAGAAAAGCCGAGAAATATTGGCACTTGCGCAGGATGAACTTATGAAGGTGCCACTCGACGTTGTTGCAAACAATCTTGACATTCCATCCTTCAGGAGTGTATTGGCGTCTAAGGGGGTTGTTAGCAAGTGGTTTTATTGAGGCTCAATCATCTGGGACGGCTCGTCACTTCACCTGGGGTAGAAACTCTCGAAGCGTCGCATATCCTTGTATTTTAGCCGAACATTTGTAGGCGTGCTTTCGCTGTCGGAGAGCTGTTCTTGCCGTTGCCTACCAGAGCTCGCATTTTCTGGTGATGGTGCCTCTAGACGCGCAGGAAGGGAAGCAGTAAGAGAGGGAGAATTTGGGACTGGGTGATGCTGAACCGACGGAGCCGGACTCGTTGATGCCTGTTCGTCATTGCTCTTGGAAGCATCTTCACCAACCTCACTGTTGTTGCTCTTCTCTCGCCAGTTGCTGCTGCTCTGAGCTCTACCCTGAGCGAGCGTACGGCCCATCAGCCCTTTCTTAGAGCCTTTTGCTTTCTTCCCCATTCTACCCCAATTAGTCGTGGCGAATTGTGTTGCCGTCACCGTGTTGACTTTTGGATACCCATTTTGTGCATCGAGGGTGTAGAAAGGCCCGTGGGTCAGAATGGAGTTTCGAGGATGCTAATCTTGTAAACCAAGCGTGTCGACGTTTGAGCTCTGTTGGACCGATTTGAGCTTCTTCTCACCTTCTTCTCAGATTCTGATTCACGGTGAAAACAGCCGGCGACCAGCAGCTCGGCCCCGTTTACCGACTGGCAACTTCACTGTCCCCATCGAAAGGCTATTCTCTTGCAGCAATCTGCTGA
This sequence comes from Sporothrix euskadiensis, assembly GCA_019925375.1. Classification (NCBI taxonomy): domain Eukaryota; kingdom Fungi; phylum Ascomycota; class Sordariomycetes; order Ophiostomatales; family Ophiostomataceae; genus Sporothrix; species Sporothrix euskadiensis. The sequence goes on along the minus strand of JADHKQ010000018.1, from coordinate 208,443 downwards.
GATGATGATAACAACACAGTAAACGCAAAACATAGAAGGCAGTGAATACCGTGTTTTTTTTGGGGGGGGGGGGAGTTTGTGGCGACTGGTGTGGATGTTTACACCACGTCGCATACCGCGACAAAGTCAACTACCGCGGTAGGCTGTAGCTTGTCGAGACGGTTGTAACTGAAAGGAGCTCATGAGTTGAGTTTGATAACTGTGTCCGTCTTGTGTCTCTTGTGTATTGCAGAGCTCTTGTTCAGACTGGAAATTGCCACAATGTGACATTTCGAGTCATGCGAGCCCTTTCTGCGTCGCGGTTGCCTCCACAGCCACGTGCAGGTCGTACCTTCCACAAAATACGCAACTCCCTGTTTCCTTTAGGAAATGCGCACCGTAGCAGATTCGCTCCTTCCCATTTCTACCACTGGTCGGCGAAGTCGCTTACTCAACAGAGATTGGCCAATATGAGACAGGATACTGATACTGTTATGGCCACGACAACGTCACAGTATATATGTATATTTATATTTTATTTGGCAAAAACATGCCATAGTACGACGTAAGAGAATATGATAGAGCCAGTCTGTTATATTCTTGTCGTTGGACAAGGCGTCGCACTTGTATACGGCTCGAGTCGATTCTGTACGACACTTGACAGGCTGAACCGTGGTGGTAAGGATGGTCGGACGAATGGTCATGCAAAGATAGGCTGTCAATATTGGTGCAATATTCTCACAGACAAGCATATCTTCAAAAACGACTGCTCTGATTGATTGATGCTGTTTTGTGACCCGGCTAGTCAGCGGATGCCCTGTGCGCGATGCATTGCAGGAAGGCGCCCAACTTCCTAATCGGGCAACTAAGACACACGGCGTGACGACGGCGAGGAAACACAGTACGTACCCGATGTACTCTTTCTCGATATCGACTAAAGACAACCATCAAAACGACCAACAACAACACACGACATAATCAACCATAGACGCCTTAGACCACACAGTATACTCAGCCCAGGTATCACAGTACAGTATCGATGCGCGAGACCAGCGGTCAGCAACCACCACACAACTAGGTCATCCATTATTATTGCCCCTACCTCCTTTTTTCCGAGCCCCTCTCTGTGCTCATCGAGCCAATCCATCAAAAAGCGGCGGAAAATGTGGGCGTGCTGTCTCTTGTTGGATATTTTCTTTTGCATCCTGAGCGGCAGCGTCTTGTATGATAGCATACATAACGGTCTGCTGGTACGCATCCTCCGCAAGCTTCTCATCATCACTCTTGCCGGGTTTGTTTGTCGAGCACTGATGCGTTTCTTTTATGGCACCCAAACGATCATTGAAGTTGCGCTGCCAGACACATACACATAACCTGAGCCCTCGAAGTCTATCCGCGATACCTATCCTCGATTCCAGATGGACAAGATCCCGACGTGCCCCGGGATGGGCTCTGGAATGGACCCCTCCGAGCCATCAAAATGCCGACCAAAGTCCTCATCTTCAATGAGCTTTCCCGAAAAGCCAGTCACCACCGAAACAACTGTCTCGACAGCCCGGACCGGATCCCAAGACAGCGATGCAACGGCGGTGCCATCGGCTCCAGCTGGAGTGATGGTTGTGCGTGAAGCGATTGTCGATATCCAGCCAGCTCCATCTGTGCTGCCGCCGCCCGCCGAACCCCCCATCGAAGATGAGACCAAACGCAGGCCATGGCAAATCTATACCTCGTCCGACTTTCTTCGTCCCTATATCTACCGGCTGACGCTCGTCACGATCGTCCTCCTTATGACCGGATGGTGGATTGCCGGCCTTATCATCCACCGCCATGACCTTGGATGGGTCGTTCCATTCCTGGTGTGGCTTGCGGTTGTGTCTCGAATCTTGGCCCTGCACCCGCCAACAAGAAGAGTTGTTGGGAGGCTCTTCCGATTGCTGGGATCAACGCTATCGACATGCCGATCCAAAGGACAAAAAGCCGTGCCGGAATGGGCCCGGCAGCTCACGCAGAAATACCCAAACGCCCCGCTCGCTCTGGCGACCGTGGTCATCATCGTCGTCGGCACATATGCGCCGGCTGAATCAGACAACAACACGCGTGCCGACCGGACCATCAGCTTGCTCGGCATGATTGTGTTTCTCGGTGCCTTCTATGCCACGTCGCGGGACCGTGGCAGGGTCAATTTTCTGGCCGTGTTCGGAGGCACAGCGGCGCAATTCATCCTCGGCCTGCTGGTATTGAAAACAAAGGCCGGATACGACGTCTTCGACTTTATCGGCGAGATGGCTAAGAAGCTGCTCGGCTACTCGTCGGACGGAACGGTCTTTCTGACCAACAAGTCAGTTCTATCGGCCGGCTGGTTCCTGATTGCTGTTGTGCCAGCCGTCATCTTCTTCGTTGCTTTTGTGCAGCTTCTCCAATACTGGGGCTGGATTGGATGGCTTGTCGGCCACTTCGCGACGGTCTTCACCTACCTGCTTGGCATTTCAGGCGCTGAGGCAGTTGTTGCAGCCGCCTCGCCTTTTATTGGCCAGGGCGAATCTGCTGTGCTTATCCAAAAATTCATGCCGCGTCTGACGGACGCTGAGCTCCACCAGATCATGACCTCCGGGTTTGCCACCATTGCCGGAAGCGTTATGTCGGCCTACATGCAGATGGGTATAAGCCCTGTTGCTATTGTATCGTCGTGCGTCATGAGTATCCCGGCATCAATTGCTCTGTCGAAGCTGCGATACCCCGAGACGGGAGACCCTGTCACACGCGGTAAAGCGCCTTTGCACGGTGATGCCCAGGAAGAAGAGCAAGCCAACATGGAGGAAGGGAGCCCCGGAATGCGGCACCAAGAAAGTTGCTATGTTGCGAGCCGAGTTGTCGAAGAAGAGAGGCCGTACAATGCGCTGCATGCCGTTGGTCTGGGCTCCTGGCTGGGCCTCAAGATTGCGGGCATGATTGTGGCCAGTGTTTTAGTTATCATGGCGTTGCTGGGCCTCGCCGACGGTCTGCTTGGATGGTGGGGAAGCTACATTAACATACCGCAGCTGAGCATCCAGCTGGCCTTGGGATATCTATTGTACCCTGTGGCGTTTTTGCTCGGCGTCGACCGCACCAATGATGGAGGCGGCGACTTGCGCAAGGTCGCCGAGCTGCTGGGTATCAAGATTGTTGCCAACGAGTTTGTGGCCTACGGCGACCTTACGTCCGACCCGCAGTACAGCACATTGTCCGCGCGGTCGCGGATCATTGCCATGTATGCTCTGTGTGGCTTTGGTAACTTCAGCGCCGTGGGCATCCAGATTGGTGCCCTGACACAGCTTGCGCCCGGACGATCGGCCGACGTGGCACGTGTAGCCCTATCGGCACTTATCACGGGCATCGTTGCCACCCTGACCAGTGCCAACATCGCGGGCATGCTCATTGACGAGACTGGGCTGCAGTAATTGGGCCGCAGATTAGGGGGACGAGAAAAAGAAAGAGATGGAATGAATGAAATGCCGTGGGCGGCGAGGAAAGCGTTATCTTTTGGCTGCCTTTTGGACCCTTTCTACCTCTAGAGGGCTATCATTCATGTTTGTATAGTCATATGAGTAGAGACAGAACGTGGGAAAGGGCAATCGGACCGCAGGTTATCAGCCGTTGGAGTTTAGAGATAACGACTAGGACGAAAAGAAGAAAACATATGACTGCACTTTTTTTTCTTGCAATACCCATCTTGAAAATAGCTATCTTTGGTAACCCGCGATGGATCGATTGTTGCTGACTCCAACGAGCCACCATTGTTGGAAAATGCTCTCCCTTGATAAGAAGTTTCCTTGGGAAAACTACTCGTGTGCATGGACATATCCCAATATCTCCAACAAGCAAGGTTATCTATGATGCCAATGAAACTTGCAGGCTCGTTTGATTTGCTCCGGATTGGGAAACCGATTTATCGAGCACAAAGACAAGGGCGGAGACATACCTTACATGGGCAAAGACTGAATAGGCTCTACAATCTGCAGCACCTTTTATCTCAGCCCCCCACTGCGAGTTATCTTTGAATTTTCAGAAGCTCCAAGAATGCTGGCCAATGAAAATCAAAGCAACACGAACCGACTTTCGATCGTCGATGACTTTTTGGGATTTAGGGACTTTTTGACCACGGCAATGAAACGGCCGATTCGCCATTCACATGAGCAAATGACATGGTTGGCGAGAGGGGCTCGGAGGGCTATTAAGTGGACTTTGGAAGTAGACTTGGACGCTTTGTGGATCTTTGGATCTTTGAACAATCCGGGGTAAAAACCCTTGAAGCTAGGCCTTCTATCTGCGGCAATGGTGGGACAATGTTGGAATGTGACACGGGCAGAAGCAGAACAAGAACCAGAAGCAAGAACAGAAAAGAACTGTGCAGGCGCTGGACTCTTGTCCTGCAAATGCAAATGCAAGAGGCCCCAAGTCAGCGCCCCGGCCACAAGCCCTGTTTGGAGTCGAACGACGGCGCTCGAGCCGGCCTTTGTTTGGTTCGTCGTATTTTCTATTATAATTTTTTTCTTGGAGGAAGAGGAGGGGGAAACCTGTTGGAGCGAGAGAAGCGGACCGCCCAACTCCGCCCAACTCCGCCAGAGCCATGCCACGGCAGAGGCCATCTGTATTTGCGGGGAAGCAGGCGAAGAGGCGGGCACTCGATTCTGTATTGATTCCATCGACTCCCTTTCTCCTCTTCTTGATTCATGGTCGTATCCCAGACGAGCCAGAGAACGAAAGCGCGGAGCACGGCACATAATAATTATAAAGCATCTAGTCCCAGTAAGGTCAAGATAGATGCGAGACGCGGTGGTGGTGTCGGCGCTAGCCTTTTGTCTTCGAGAAGGGTGGTTAGGAAGCAAGAAGGCAAAATATGTCTCGTGCCCCGTCTCTGGTTTGAAGTCCGGACATCTGAAGGATGCAGCCACAATTGTTGGAAGAGTAAAGAGGTTACTCGAAGGAGAGGAAGCTGCAAGTGTGAGTTGTCAACAAACCGACCTAGACATCTCCAGCGTGCCTGTGGTCTTTCTTGTCGCTTCAACTCCCTTCCCAGTTTATATGTCGTCTTTCGGGGTATATTAATTCGGGTTTCGAGGGCACATTGCAGGGACGGCTTGATGAGAAACACGGTCGAATAATATCGAGAGGCAGGCTGGAGCCAAGATCCGCTCCCATTGGAAACTGCAAAAGAACAAGATGCAACAACGTGTCAGCGTTTATCTTGCTGCACAGTCTGGCCACAAACTTGACCACTATCTTGTCTTTTCTTCATGATTGCCACAACCAAAAGCGAGCTGTCCCTTCTTGTGCTCTCTTGCTGTGTCCTGGTGTCTTGCACCGATATGTACGTGGTCAGTATATATATGGTCGCGAAGCTGCTGCTGCAGGAAAGCTGCATTCAAGCTGCAGGCCAGCTGCACCCTGCAGCATTTCTTTGAGCGGAGGTGTATATTGACCAGACGGCGACAGGGCAGCTAGCCAATAGCAGCGAGGGCAATGAGTACAAAGGAGGGTACTGCAGTGAGAATGGCACGCGGGATGCCTGGAATGGAGGGTGAAAAGAGGAGAAAATGAAGAAAACGGAGAGACGAGAGACGAGGAAGAGAGTATGAAGAGAGGAGAAAGGACGTGAAAGGTCGAAAGATGCAGACAAAAGAAAGCGTTGGGTCGAGATTGACAATTCGGCAGAGCGTACAAAAAGCCCGCGACTTCGGATGCCTATGATGCGCTGAAGAAGCAGACAATGGAACGGCGATGAGAGCGAAGTGAGATCAGAGTAGCTGTCGTCGTTTGAAACGGCATTTGCTTCTGGTCAGGCGTTGGATGCTTAGGAAGCAGGCAGGCAGGAAAGAAAGACAGAATACAGAGTAGACAGGGAAGGAGATACAACGTATACATTTTAAAGGTATATGCATCTCACAAGAGCTAATATTAAAGTACTCCCCAAAGGCTACATCGTGTGTCGTATTATTTAGGGAAAGTACGACGTACGAAGCACATAAATTGGTGCAGGACAAAAGAAAGAAAGGGAAGGAACGTGTGTGGTGAGACAGGAAGGTTCAGTGAGACACAAAGAAACGGACTAGCCCAACAAACGAAGTCGTCGAGAGGCCCAGAAAGGTACTTCTCTTCGCGTACCTCTGAACCAGGCTAGACCAGGCCAGGCCAGGCCCCAGTCAGTCATCCTCCCAGTATTTACCCCGCAAACCGCCTGACTGGCAGACTGGTTGATCTTGTCTGGGCGGGGAAGTATTGGGCTCGCTGGGGCCTGTACATTTTTGTGACCCTGTCGTCAGTGACGTCGGCATGCTCATGCTAGCCTCTTTCCTCTTGCGAGCAGCGACAAAAGGGGGAAGGACCTGCTGTGGCGGAGTTACGTCCATCTGTCTTTGACTCTTTAACTCTTTTGACCTCTCGACGGGTCTCTCTGCCCTCTCATCGCGCTTTCCCTCTTTGTCGCTTGGAAATGAAGGTTGCGGAGACATGTCCTGCCCCGACAGATGAACCTTGGACACGAGACATCGACCCCCCACTATCGCGCACCTCCCGTCGCTCTCTGCGGCCCTGCCCCGGAAGGAGCACCCTGCTAGCCCCCAGCTGCACCTGCCTTGCACCTGCTCGCCTTTGGTTGCTGCCAAAAAGGCTGCCTCGCCGCCACCTCACCCAAGGAAGCTTTGCGCGTGGTTTGGCCTGGATGTACCGGCCTCTGCTCCTATTGGCTCTGGCCAGGCCTTTTCTTTCTTTTTATACTTTTCCCCATTCTCCTTTTCTTTCCTACTTTCATCTGTTTGCTTCTGATGCACCGGTGTCTGATACCAACGCTAATCCCGCTAACAGCATTGGTTGCACGTCGGATGAGGATCTGGTCTGGACTACCTGTCCGGAGTACTCAGTATGTACGTTCGTATCTTATTACATGCTACTCAGTATGCTCGGATTACCAGGGAAGGAGCCATACTCCGTAGAGATATGTAGCCCAAATGGCGATTGAGATACCTCGACGCGTTCGGTCGCTCCTCCCCTGTCGTCGGTGCCATGTGAATCTCGAGCGAGCATTTTAGCGCTAAGCTGTCGTCGACTTGCCTCAAATCGGTCAAGTTGTCACGGACATAGTTGTCTCAAGCCCGTAGATGGCGGCGGACGTATCTATCCTTTGATGTTTCCCCATTCGTCGACCAGCGCCACGGATGTGATACAGCAGCAGCAGCTTCCCCCACCGTAGATATTCAGACGAGACTGAGATAGGAACACAGTCCTATGAGCGGGTCGTTCTTTCCCCATTCAAACGAATGCCCCTACCTTTGACGCTCGATTGCTCTTTCCCTCTTCTCGTCCGCCTTGCATCGACACACTCCCGACGCTTTCTTCGATAACAAGTTTCCCTCGCGTTTATTTACCATCGCTCCTTCTGCTTTCACCTTCTTGCCTTATCTTCTCGACCCGGAGCCTTCGTTCTTTCCTTTCCTGGCTATATCCACGTTTCGCAATAGCACGTAACAGCGGGCCAGATTTCTCTGCCCCTGGCTCCAACGCCACTGCCCAAAATCTGTCTCTGAATAACTTCATTCCACAGCACGCCCCCTTTTTCTTCAATCGAGCGGTCCTCAGCGTCACCCTGTGCCGCGTACTCGACGATCCTTGCCCCCATTGCCCTGCATCTCTCTTGGTCCCCAATTGCCAGTTCAATTACGGAGTAATACTCCGTACATATACAGCGCTAGCACCCCACAGCGCCAACAGCTCCTTTACAACATACAGGGCTTTTCCTTTGATCGGCAACACTAAATTAGCTCCAGAAACGACCTCGCGCCCCTCCTCTCTATTCTCTGAGTCTCTCTTTGGTCCTGTCTCGTCTGTTTTTTTGGAGAGGTAAGAGGAATCGAATCATTCATCATTCCACTCCCCGCTTCCACATCCTCCCTGTCCAACGCCCATCAAAGCCCGCCAAATCCGCTGTCTGACGCTCTTTGTTGCCTACTCACTGCCATTCTGGCCCAGGACCCTCACCTGTTATATATCCCCTTGTGTCGCCCACTGCCCTTCCCCTCGTCACATTCTGCCACATCTTGTTCGCTTCTGCTTCCCTCCTGTCATATAATTCATACTACAAAACATACCACTTCCCAGCCCATTCGGTCTTTGATTGCCGGTGCTTCTGTTTCGCAGCCGTGCAAAGCGACTTTTCCATTTCGACCCGGCTGCAGACTCGTTCTGCAGGCCACCATCCCTCTCCCTTTCTTCATCCAACGACCCCGAAGGGTCTCCGAGGGTCCCACGAGTTTCTAAGATACACCATACACCAGATCGTGCATAGCCAGCTCCCGCCTCGAACCACTTTATACGACTTTTCCGATCAACACAGCCCACGAACCACGCACTCCTCGCACTCCTCGTTTCCGTTTACTCTCGAACCGAACAAGTGCTTCCTACTGCTGCCCATCTACGACTTTCTGGCCCCCATTTCCCCATCCATCTCGATCTCCATCTTTCGTACCATACGGCTCTTTCTATTCCCCGTGTTTCTCTTTCATTACGAAGATCTATAAATCCAGGCAATCTCCTTGCCCTCCAACCCTATTACAATGGCTTCCAACGACAGCAACCACCTATCCAACTCGACCGACAACATGTCTCGCAACCGCCGCAGCTCCGTCACTTCGGCGGCCCTCTCTAGCATCTTCCGCAGCAACTCGACTTCGAGCGCCAACAATGGCACACCTGCCTTCCCGGGCCCCATCACATCGGCTGCCATGGACCAGAACCGGCGGCGGCGCCTGTCTGTTTCTACAACGGCCGCGCTTGGTTTGTCTGGCGCCACGGCTGGCAATGGCAGCGTCAGTGCAGGTCCCAATAGCGGCATAGGTGCATCGCCGTTTGCGGCGCGTCGTGCGAGCATGTCCACCAACTCGTCCACCTCGGACACGGCCTTTGACGAGAACGCCATCGAAGACGACGACGCGCCCGCCGGCAGTGGGTCGCGCAACTCGCCCAACACACAATTTGCACGCCGCATGAGCTTTGGCGCCCAGGCCATGCGCAACCTCCGTGGCCCGGGCGGCACCAGTCCCGGAGGAACCTCCTCCAATGGTAGGCAGCGCTCCAACCTTTCCAGCACCGCTACTACTGCTGCGACAGGCGGAGGAAAGCAGTCTCAGCAGCAGCAACAACAACAGCCTGGTTCGGCTCCGCCTCGTTCCTCTTCACCACTCTCCCCATCTACTTCTTCCTCATATGTCTCTCCCCGCTCTCCCATCTCCATTCCAATACAGCGCAACACATCACGGGGGACTTCCTTTTCCTTTTCGACGGCGAACCAGGCACCTTCCCAAAATGCACCAGTACTCAGTCCTAGAACTGCTTCTGACAAAGTGTTTTTTCCCGCTGCTCGTGCAGACCAAGGATACAACTGGCCTGAGCAGCTTAGGTCTCGTGCCGAGAGCAGCGTGGCGTCCGGCGCCCGGCCCTCGTTCTCCTTTGCTTCGGGAATGGGCAACTCGCCGCCACGCGGAAGCGGCTTCGGCTCCATGTCGAGCTATACCAGCAGCATTCCTGGCGGTGCCGGTGGAGGCGTCGGTAACGGTGGTGGCGTAGGTATGCGTCATGACCGCGCCAAGTCTGTATCGGATATGCCTGCACCGCCACCCTCGCAGCGTCCTGCCCCGCAGCCTCGCCAGGCTCCCCGGCCTAAGCCGGATCACTTCCAGGAGAGAATCCTCAAAGGTGACTTTTACATGGACTAAGCACGGGGCGCTGTTTCCTTCTCTTTTTTCCTTCTCATTATGCTTTTTCTTTTTTTTCTCTCACGATATCATTTTCTTTTCTTTTCATATTTCTTACGACTGCATCACAAACGAACGAGAAACCACCCCGACAAAGCGGCAGTGCGGGTTATACGACTACTTGGCACTTGATTTCATTTTTTATTTTCAACCTTCTGGGCTTGACTCAAACTACAAGTTATGCAACGACGGATTTTATGTGTATGGCGTTATTTACTCAACCAGGCGTTTATGCCACGAATTCACACGCTCCTACGGGACATTCGGGACAGCTGTTGTGACTGGCACGGCGATAAAGATATTCATGGGGCGCAACGAAACAACCGAAACAAACGGGAAATGTGTGGACCACATATAGGATGATCTTATATCGTTGCGTGGCGTTTTTTCTTCTTCTTTTTTCACGCTTTTCTCTATCTGTTTTTGTCTTTTTTTCTTTCATCTTTTCTCTTTTCTCTCATTTACTTCGCTTCTTGAACTGTCTTTTAAATCAACCTCTTTAGTCCTGGGCAAAGATGCCCAGGCAGAAAAAGATGACTGCAATTTTTCTCTTCAGTTTCTCCGGCCAAAGTGCTCTGTTCTTATCTTCAGACACATGCGTTCATTTCTCCTGCATATTTTTATTTCTAATTCTTCATTTCTCCAGCTCATCCCGCTGTGTATCGGATTTCTGTTTACGACAAAGATTGTTATGTCGTATCATCTCAGCTGTTCGGTTCTTTTCTGTCTGGTAGCGAAGTGGCGTCAAACTGGACAGAAAATGTGATAAGACAAGCAAATGAGGCATGGCAACGACAGGTTTATAGCACTTCTTTCCCTTTTCCTTTTTTATATATTTTTATTCGAGTTTCTCTGTTGCTTGTTGGACGGTTATGGCACCAAATTGGAACAATGGTATGGATTTGAGGATCTGGTTTTGGTTTTTACAAGGCAAACGGCATGCAAGAACTGGTTATGATATTGCTTTCGCTTTGGGCAATCTTGCTGGAGGCCGGCGTGTGATAGCTAATCGCCAAAGCGAGGCTTGCTTACTTATTACTGCTCTTAATATGCACTTCCCTTTAGTTGACCAGCTATGATAAGATGCTATATTCACTTCAAAGCCAGTCATGCCATGCAGCACAGTGTGAGTAGAAGTGTATGATGTAGAGAAGTGTAGTATTCACAATGAGAAAAACAGGCCCCTTAAAATCAATTTTTAGTCAAAGTAGTACGGAGTAAACACGCCAAAAATAAAGACACTCCCAGGGTATTGTTTCAACAAGATACAAAAAAAAATCAAAATAAAATGCCTTCGTCCCTCCAGCAAGCCACAACTAAAACTGGAACGCTTCGCGTCCGCCGAACCATGGGTCTGCCAAGATATAATTCAGACCATCACTAAGGTTGAGATTATCGGCGCCTTCGGACAGACCGACAAAAGTCAGATCCAAAGCATACTCGAAATTGTCGCCCAGGTTGAGGTTGGGATACTGGGCCATGTAGTCGGCCGTCGACGGTGGTGGCGGCATGAGCGATGGTGCCTGCTGCTGTTGCTGTTGCTGCTGGGGGTCGGTCGACTGGCCACCGTTTACGCTGCCGCCGCCGACGCTGTTGCTGGCGCCGTTATTGAGGCTACTATAGAAGGGCGGCCAGGGCGGGACTGAGCTGAGCGCGGCAGCCGGGCCAGCAGCGTCTCCTTGCTGTTGTTGGTGCTGCGGCATACCAGCAGCTGCCGTTGCTGCATTGGCGGCATAGTCGTTGGCGGCAATCTCAGACAGAAGCTGCAGAGGCGTATTGGCCGAGGAGTACATGCCAGCCGATGTCGGTTGCGGCAGTGGCTGTTGGTGCTGGTGCTGCGGTACTTGGTTGCCGTTGTTGTTCGCATTGGGCGTGGCACCTGATGTGACTGAAGGACTTGGTGTGGCAGTGGCCGACGATGTAGACGATGCACGGAGGTGGCTGTTATTGCCGTTGTTCGTGTTGTTGTTGTTTTTGCTATTGCCGTTATTGTTATTGATAGTCGACAAAAACGCCGAGGAGGGTATAAAGGATTGCAAAGTGCCGCCAGGCGTGCCAGCTGCCGCAGGTGAAGCAACACTCTCTTGTCCCTGCTGCTGCTGAGGCAGAGCCTGTGACTGGTCTGCTGCACTTGGTCTGCTTGACGAAGCCTCGCCATTCTCCTGCTGACCTTCACGGCCCTCAAAGGGATTGTGTGCCTGCTGCTTGAGGAACCACGAGCGGATCATGGCCAGAACAATCATGAACTTGCCTGCGGGCCGTGAGCGGTTACCGGCAGCCGTGGCACGGAACTTGTCGAGCAAGGCATTCAGGTGCTGCTCGACCTTCATGTGCTCCTTGTTGATGACCTTGCCGAGCTCCGAGTTGGGCGAAGAGGCAAAGAGGTACAACTTAATCATGACGACCGTTGCATAGGCCACGCGCACAAAATTAAAAACGGGGATGCACCGCAGGGACTGGATTTCCATGCCCAGAAACGCGTCAAAGATGCCGTCAATGGCAAGCAAACACGCCGTCAACGCGCGAATGTGTGCAGGCGTCAGTGTTGCGTCACCGATGAGCGCTTCTTTGGTCGACTCGGCCGTGTATGGCGTCTTGAAGTCGTCGTTACCGTTCTCGGTCTGGAGTGCAATCTCGTGCATGTATAGGCTAAGCACTTCGAAACTCAGCCGTAGGGAGGCTATACAGTGTTAGATGTAAAACGCACAAGCCTTATATTATAAAAGAGCACACGATAAACTCACGTTGTAGAAGGTTCCGCGGAATGGTGGACTTGTATCGCTCCAGCTCGCGCTCAAAGCCTCTCAAGGCGTACTGTGTCCGAGGGTCTGCAATGTTGATCACAGTCGTCGGGTCATCCATGGAAAACTGCTGCCCGACCTCTTCAGCCATGCGGTGTGTCCAGACCAGGTGGCACAGGTACTTGTCCGACGGGGCAGCATCGGGCGACGACTCGAGCACTTCGGCGCACTCCGTCATAAACGACGTCCAACGGACCAGGTTGGGCCGATGGAGGGCCATGGCCGTGTTGGACGTCATGAAGTAGCATGCCAGCCATGTCCGCCGGCCTTCGAGGCCGCACGGATCGGGAAGAGGGTACTTCTTGAATGGGTGGTCTCGCCAACCGCTAAATGGTCCGCCAAATCGGCCACCGGCGCCAGGACGGAAGCCACCGCGAACAGTACTCGCGCCGAAGCCCATTCCCGAGCCGGGGCCGCCCATACCTATACCACCACCAAAGCCACCAAGACCGCCGCCAAGACCGCCGCCAGGACCACCCAGCGGACCAGGGGCTCCGCGTCCCCCGCCTGCACCGCCTGGTCCGTTTCCTGGCCGCCGCTTGCCGAGGCCTATATCAATGGCCATGACGGCGGCCGTGTGTACCAGCTGGTAGAACTTGAGCTCTTCAAAGTGCTCAGGCGGCCAGTACCAGATGACGGCGAGCTGCAGCGCCTGCACGAGCTCCAGGCTTTTTTCTCCAACAATAAAGATCTTCTCGGCAAACACCTGCATCAGCTCCTTGACGATGGCGCGCTGGACATCCGACATTTCTGTTGTCGACGCGGCCATGATGGACAAGAACAGGACCGGCTTTGTCTTGCGAATATCGGCAGCGGTCGTGCCTGGTGGGAAGACGACGGCAGGCATGTGCCGCGCCATCTGGTCGGTATACCGCTGGAACAGCTCTACGGCCTTGTCCATGGTCAGAAGGCCACGGTCAATGATATCGGCGTACTCGGTACCGAAGCGGGGCGCACTGCCAACGCCTCCGGCCGGGCTCCGTGCCATGCCATATGCTGGCGAGGCCGGCTGCTGCGGCGGCGGCTGCCGTGGCTCTGGCACGCTATGCCGTTGCGAAGGTTGTGAGTGCTGGGATGGGTGGCTGCCATGCGGCGCGTTGTGCCCATGGCTGAGACCGTGGCTGTGGTGAGGGTGGTAGCTCTGGTAGGGGTTCTCGCGCATTGGCGGCGACTCGTCGCTGGCTGTCGATCCGGCACGTGAACCTGAGCCGCCTCGTAAGCCCGGACCGGCACCACCAGCACCGGCACCGACAACGCCGGTTGCCTCGCGAATCTCAGAGAACTTGCGCTTCTGGCCAGCCATCACCATCGGCGGTGGCCCATTAGAAAATGGACTCCGCCCAACCGTGCTCGTCGAATACGGGCTATGCGGCGGTGCCGGTCCTGACATTCCCGGCACGGGCGGCAAGTCACGGCCATTGGCACCTCCGATGGAAGTGCTTGACGCGCTTCGTGATGCGACTGGTGGCAGATGTGGAGGATCTGAGTTGGGCGGCCATTCGCGGAGAATGCCGTTGCCGCCGCTCGTGCTGATCGACATCCGTCCACCGCCACCGCTACTGCCACCTCCGTCATCCCGCCCAGTGCCGCCAGAGCTCCCGCTACCGCCAGTCCCCGTACCTGGCTGTCTTGTCATCTGGAGACTGGCCGTCAACGCGTCAATCTTTTTCTCTAGCTCGGCCACGCGGCTGTCCGTCTTCTTTTGTCGTCGACGTGTCGGCTGTGTCACGACACATTTGCGACCAGCCTTGGCACAGCGTCGGCAGGGAGTCTCGGGCGGAGCATTCGGGTCCATGTCGCAGCGCACCTTGAGGCCACGGCAGGCTTCGCAGGCACGGGGTTTCTTGGCATCGGCTGTATTGTTGTTGCTAGCACCTCCAGCAGTGCCAGAAGCAGCAGAGCCACCCGGGCCTTGCTGTGTGCTTCCCGTGCGAGAATTTGCTGCCGAAGTCGGCGCCCCAGGGCCAGACTGTGCACCACCGCCGCTGCGTTCTGTCTGGTTGTTCCCATGGTCGTCGTTGTTGTCGTCGTCGCCATCATCATCGTCTTCGTTGTCGGACGGACTTTGTGAATCGGTTGTCGCGGGGGAATAGCGCTCGGCAGGGTTTGAGTGCGGCGGCTGTCGCGGCGCCGCAGCGCCTTGTGTTGCTGCTGAAGAAGAAGCCATCGCGGACATGGGAGGGAGGATCGAAGAGGAAGAAGCAGAGCCAGATCGATTGTTGCCGGTTGTTGGCGAGTTTTTCGGTGCGCCCGATGCCCCTGGCCGGAGATTGCCCAGGGCGGAGGCGGAGCCACCCACCATAGGGGCAGCAGAAGAGGACGAGGAGAAGGAAAAGTGTCGAGGAAGGTAGTCGTCGACGTCGACAAACCGAATCGGAAAATGCCGTCAGCCAAAATGACCGAGAGTCGCCAACCGTCAAAAGTCGACAGGAGCGAGACGTTCGTCGGGAGAATGGGTAAAGCGACGGTCTGCCGCAAGAGAGCAAAGACCGGGAAAATACCCAACGAAATGGTCGTCGCGTGGCGTTCTGGATGGACCGCAGGAACTATTCTTCTCCCAAGATGCAAATTGAGCTCAAGTTGGGTCTAGGGGGGGCCAGCCACGGATCGAATAGCTGGCTGCGGAGAACAAAGTGGATAGTGATGGAATACGTTCGCTCTAGTATGCTGTATGCTGTATGTCATACGTTGTTATGTCGTTCAATGCGGTGTGGGCAGTGTGGATTGGGATTCGTGAGGCTGTGATCGTAGTTTGACTCGACTTTGCGATCGTGATAGGGCAGATGCTTTGTTTTTGGCGGCGTTGAAAATCCCCGACGTGCCGATGTATTTTTACGGGTGTGTGGAGAGAGGGGAGAGAGAGAGGAAGGGGGACAAACGGGTTGCTCCTGCGGTCTTGTGGTGCATTTAGGAGAGGGAAAGCGCGGCGACAAAGCTGCGCCGGTTCTTTCTCTCTTTGGCTCTTCTCATCAGTGTCTCGCCTGTTCGCTCTTTCTCGCTCCCGCGCGCGCTTTCGAAAAATGGAAGGCCCTCTCCTCCCCTTGCCAAAAGTAATTACCAGCAAAGAGGAAAGAGCGAACCTGGGCAAATGGGGCGGAAAACCCTGGCCTAGGCGCCTGGAGCGACTTGACCTGGGCGTTGGGAAGGCACACACACGCAGGACCTTGGCCTGGCCCTTGAAAGGACTAGCTGGGCCTCTCGAGCGCTGCAAGAGAGCACGCCGCATTGTAATTAGTGGTTGGTGGCTTAAGGTCTCGGGCTTTATTTCCATGGCGTTAGCAAGTGGAGCAGGGCTTGTAGGGCAAGAAGGGAAAGCGTGGACGGAGAACAAAGAAACGGGAAGTAGCGGCCCAGCCTGCCTGGCTTCCTTCGGAGCGTTCTCCCAAGCCGAGAACAGGATCTTATATTTACGACGAAACGGTTATGCTCATGTCTGTGTTCAAGTATAGAGTGGAAAGTACAAAGTACAGAGGACAAAGTACAACGTATCCTCAATACAATGCTCATTCGCAAGGCTACGAGATATCATACTCTCTCACGGCTCTCCTTCATGTGGTACTTAAGTTTACAGACAGCTCACAATCATTCCTATCGTTAAAGCTCAGGGCTTAATTCGGTTAGTCTTTCAGTTGAATCGTCTCACTGCTCTAGAAACGCCATTTCCACTCCTTCGTTTCCAACTTGCAAGGGCGAACGCCGACATGACAAAGCAATAAAATGAGACAAGTAAATAAATAGATTCATCACGTCTTCAACCACCCAAATGTGAACTCGTACCTTTCCGTGAAAACGCCATGCTGAAAAAGATGGGTGGACAAGTCTTCATGCGGCAGCTTGCTGCCCGTCCACTAGGCCGCCCTAACTCCTATGCTGACCCTTCTCGTCTCCTCGTAATATTAGATAATATACACATTGGTATGAGAGTCGCAAAATCAAATGTCTCTTTCGCATCTTTCGCATCTTTCGCAAAGAAGAACAAGATGGCATAACGTACAAAAACAAGCAGATAAAAATAAAAAATCAATCTGGCGTCCAGCCCAACAGAAATACATGAAATGAAAGAGATATAAACCAAATGGGAAATCAAATGCAAACAAAGGCATACATATGCCGGGCCGCCCTGGGGTATCCCGATAGAAAAAAAAAGATAGGGCAGGCCCGGCCAATCAAGCACAGTGCAAACAGCCACATATGTACATTGCACATTGCACATTGCACATTGCACATGTGCCCATAAATACACGCCCCTGGTATCATCATGTCGGTGGGGGTGAAATATGGGCTCGGTGTACGTCGGTGTACGTCGGTGTACTCATGTGTGTGGGTACACACGTGGCTGATGTTTCGTGCAGCACACCAAATATCGGGCTTGTCAAAAGCGGGGGGTTGTGTAGCTGGGTCGCAGTGTCGAGGGCAAGTATCTCTAATACCGGTTGCCCGGCCCTGGACGTCTAGCGCCCTGCTGATTGTTGAGGTTCATCGCCAGGCCGCTGGGCAGGATCGCACTCTCGCGTCGTGTGTTGCGCTCATACGCCGCCAGTCCTCCGTTGCTGGCGCCCTCGTAGAGCGGCCGGTCATAGCCAGGGTTTGTGCGGACGGGATTAGACGCCGGAAGTTGCATCGGATCGTACCCCGCCGGTAGCACAAAGCCACTTTCATACGCCGGCCGAAGGGACACCTGCGAGTTGCCCTGCTGCTGCGACAGATACTGGGGCTCGTAGGCCGTCATACGTTGCTGCTGCTGCTGCGATGGCTTCGGAAGCGGGAAGCTCGGCGGCGGCTGCACTGGCGGCGGCGTGGGTGTCGAAGCCGAACGCGACTGCATCTGTGAGCCAGCCGAGCTCATCAAGACAGGAGGCGGAGTCTGTGTGTTTCGACCGCCGTTACCGCCGTTCTTGACGGCATCAAGCAGACGCTGGCGGTGGGGGGACTCGCCTGCATGCGAGGTTGAGGGACGCTGAGGCAGCGGGTCGATGGTGGCGCCCGTTGACATGGACGACAGCGAAGGACGGCGGTTCTGGGGATCATCCGAAACAGGCGAGGGCAGCACGTACTCCTCGGGCTCGATGCCAAAGATGGCCTCATAGTTCTGTAGTAGCAGGGCAAAGACAGGCGCAGGGATGTTGAGAGTCGGTGAGAAAACGATGCCGACGTTGCGCACCGTCATCTTGTTGCGGTCCGAATTGTTGATGATCCGAATCAGGAAGGCAACCAGGTACTTAAGAAGCGTGGCATTGGCTTGCGGCAGATGAGTGGCCAATTCGGCCAGAGCCGCCAGCTTCTCCTCCTGGTTGGGCATCTCCGTCACAGACAAGAACTGCATGTGCAGATCCCGTGTCAGTATCGTCGTTGGCAGCTCGCGGAGGTACATCTTGAGCAGCGAGGCCACAGCGTGGATATCGTGGTAAGTCGAGTCCGTCAGCAGGTTGACATCGCTCTCGTTGTTGAACCGCTCGCGGAGCTGCTTGATCAACACATTCGAGCCACTGAGACGGAAGATTCCTTCTTCGTACACGGCGTTGCGAGCCTCCAGATACTGGATGCAGCGGTACACGACGGCAGGAAGAGGCACGTTGACATCAACAGGTGAGTTGTAGCGGACAGCCTCAGCCAGAGGAGCACCAAAAACTTGGCGGTTAGGCCCACCACCGCCACCACCATTGCCAGAACCTGCAGGGCCGCCAGAGTTGTTGTCGCCAAAGAGAGAATCAGAAGGCCCGTCACTCGAGGTCCGCGTCTTGGCGCCGAAGCCGAAGAAGCTCCGCTTTCGCGCCTTCTTCTCATCCACTGTCGGAGGCGCCAAGCCTACTCCAAGCATGCCGGCGCGACCACCCCATGAAGACGAGTCTGATATGACCTGGGGATCCCGCGGCGCCGAGATGGCGTAGGATGACTGGGAGGACATTGTCTGTGGAATATCCGAGTCCTGCGAGTTGCGGCGCTGGCGGTTGTTGCCGGGCACACCGTGAGGGATCTCGCCCTGTTGCATCGCATCGTAGCTGACACCAATGAGACCGTCTTTGTTATAGCCACTAATAATGGTCTGCTGAGGCTGCGTCTGCTGCTGCGGCGACGAGATTGTGGGTTTTTGCTGCTGCTTCTTATTCCGTTGCTTCTTCGTGATGGTTGAGGGAGCTGGTCGAGTGTCGTTGGAAGACTGGGGGCGGTCCGGATCGAGCGTGCCGGGAACGCCGGAGATGGACGGAGTGTCGTCATCGTCGCCTTCGTCACGGTAGTCGATCCAGCGAAGCAGAGAGTCTACCCAAAGATCCCGCTCGTGGTCGCTTTCGGCGCAGAGAACATGCTTCGTGAGGGCAGTAGGGTCCTTCTTCTTGGGCTCCAAGATCAGGAAGGCGTGGCGGTACTGGTTGTCAAAATCGTCGGACGCGTTGTTGCTGGCACCACCGCGAGCAGGAGACGACGTGTCGTTGTGCTGGGACTGTTTTCCAATCTGCGCGTTCTGCAGCTTGATAGTACCGAGGTGGGCACCGCCAGGCGTCTCGTAGTACTTCAGGTGAGGGCCATCGAGAACAAAGAAGCGAGCCTTCCAGCCGCCAAAGTTCTTGCCACGCTTCGTAAGGTAACCAGTCTTGACTGGACGGTCGCCAAAGTTGATCTTGGCCTTGTTGGCCTGGGTCTCCTTCCGGACCTCGGCTGACGTCGAACCCGTCTCGTCCGCATTAGGAGGCAGGGTGTTGCTCGACAGGTAGCGGCAAAGCTCCATGGCAGTAGGGTTGTCAAGCTGCGTATTGAGAAGCTCGTCCAAGTAATGGTTGAGCGTCTGGCGACGGGCATCGAGTTTGGCCGGTGCATGGCCACTGAAAAGGGAACGGTCGGGGGTTCTGGCCGTGAAAGCCGGGCACTGCTTCAATCGCTGGTCGAGCTTCGCAAGAGATGCCGAGTCCTTCTCAACACGCCACAGCTCTCCGCCGTCAGCCCGAGAGAAGACAGCCAGAGTAAAGACCGGATCCTCCTCGAGCTGAGTGAGCGAAATAAGACTGGCGCGAGACGGCTTCATACGGGACGAGGCCACCTTAATATCGATCGAGGGGAGAGCGTTGGGCGGGAGCAGAAGGTCGGGGAACTCTTCAGTCACAAAGCCCTTGAAGATGCGAGTACGCTCTTGTGGGCTCTCGCGGCTGTTGATGGACTTGACAGACGGGCTTGAAGGCGCAACTGAAGATGCCGTTTCGCTTGACTTCTTGATGATATTCAAAGGCTTCGGGGATGAAAGCGTCAACGGCTCGCCAGGTGCGGGAGAAGGCGTTTGAAGAGGAGTATTTGGCGGTAGAGGAATCAGTTGGCGAGGAGGACGAGGCGACAGTGGAGCTGGGCCGGCCGAACCGGCCGAACCAAAGTTGCCACCCATTCTCGGTGACAGAGGAGGCGAGTGGAGAGGAGAGCGAGGCATGGCATTGCCGGCCATCGGGCGGGGACTCGAAGGCAGGCCAGGGCTCAGAAGAGGAGCAACAAGGCTTCTTTGGACCGTAATGACATTGTTGTTAATGCCACTGCCGTCGCTGCTCAGCATGCCATCCAGGGAGTTGGGCGGCTGCAGAGCGGCCTGGGAGAGCATCAAGCTTGGAGGCACGGTGTCAGGAGCGGCAGAGGGCTGGCCGGCCGATTTGGGCGTGCCATGGGCACTGTTGCTCTTCTTGCTCTTCTTGGACAAGCTCCGAATCTCAGCCTCCTGGATTGCAAGAATCTCCCGCTCACGGTCGTCCTCCTCCCTTGTTCTCCGCCGGCCGCGCTTCTCCTTCTCGGCAATCTCGGTCACTTCGAGCAGGGAATCGTAATCAGAGTCTGACTCCAGGACCTCATCGTCGATGGGGATGGTAGGGCTAGGACGCGGGTCCCGAAGCAATAATGGTGCCGGTGGAGGCTTGCGTGGTGGTGGCGCAGGTGGTGGCGCAGGTGGTGGCGCAAACTGTGAGGCACCGCCCTCGTCGGACGAGGCTGAGGGAATCTGTGGGGGTGGGACCTGCGGTGGTCTACTAGGCAAGCTGCGGGATGGCGGGAGAGAGAAGCTGATGGGGATGTCATTGGCAGCATTGGTTTTGTGGCGAGCAGAGTCGGCCGCGCGCTCTTCAGCCTCGTGGTCGAAGTTGTCCAGGGCGTGGTCCTGAGGCCGGGGCATAGACTCGACGGGGTCCAACAGATCGCCAACAGCAGATGCGGCTGCGATGGATGGCTGGTCGGCGGGTGGTGTGATGGGGTAGGGTGCCAAAGACATGTCCACCGGCGACTGCAGGGGAGAGTCCTTGACGCTCACAGGCGATGAGGGGACATCTTCAGACGCAACCCGGCTAATCGTGCCTACGCTCAGCGCTGGAAGACTAGAAGTGCTTGTGTTTTGTGAGCTGCTGCTCGGTATGCCCTTTTGCTGCTGCTGCGAGGCACTGCTTTCGGGGACGGGAGGAACTGGTGGCCGGCCATGGTCTGGCAACAGCTCCTTGACCTTTCTCCGGTACTTCTCCTTGTCTTTCAATGCCCGCTCCAGATCCTTGTTGAGGCCAAGGATCATGGCCCGCTGTTTGTCGACCAGGCGCCAGAGCTGCGCATTCTGCTGAGACTGGGCCTGTTTCTCTTTAAGAAGGTGCTCAATTACGGCCTCTGCACTGCCAGCTGCCTTGACGATGGAGGGGATGTCGTGTGTTGTGACGCTGTCTGTCGAGTTCTTCCGTGCAGTGGAACTGCTCGACAAAGCTGACACGCCAGAGTCGATGGAGGCGTTCCGGGGCGCACCATTTGCCTCAGCACGGGGGGCGGTCGAAGGGCCAGCCATGACTGCCCGTGATGAGATTGTTGCGCCCGCGAGAGGCTTGGGGGTCACAGCGGAGTCGGAAACGCTTCGATTATCATTCGGAAGACGGGGAGAAACCGCAGGTCTGGGAGGGAAATCAGGGTTAGATATAGGAAAACAATAAACTGGAAGAGGAAAACGTCGAGTATCAAAGAACAAGCAACCCGAACGAAGACCCGTAGAAGCTGGGAGAACGTCAGACTGACAGCCCGACTTCTGCCCAATATCTGCCGAATCGTCTCATTGGCCACATCGAGGTAAGAAACCCAGGTGCCTTCTTTGTGTGGAAAGAAGGTACAGAGAAAAAAAGAAGAAAAAAAGACATATTGTCATCGGGCAGTGACTTTGGGCGGTGCTATACGAACATGGGATTCGATATATCTTCAACGGGTGTAGACGCTCCTGAGGAGTCGCTGTTGAAATATGTCTTTTCGGCGGCGCCCAGGCTCTGGTCGCGCTCAAGACGAGGTGATTCGGGGCCAGTCGTCACGATCTGGGGGATGTCAAGGGGCTCTTGAGAGGCACTGGCCGTGCCTCGCGGGCTGCCGTTCGGACTTGGAGAGTCGGAGAAGGGAAAACTGAAGCCCAATGGCGTCGAAGTCGTCGGGGGCGAGATGGCTGTGCTCGTATGGAGCGGGCTGGGAGCTGCTTTTCTTTGAGATCTGTATTTCGTAAAGAAGGTAAAGAACGAAAGAGAAGAAGACGAAGGAGGATTAATTAGCAATTGAGTCTTTCCCAGCGGGCGCGACGGTGTGGCAGAATGCAGAATGGGGGCGGGTTGCACGGCAGGGTGGCCTGGCCAGAAACGTAGGGAAATGGACAGGGGGTGGAGGAGACAGTGTCAGGGCTCTGCTCTCCAGCGGCCGTCTGTGAGACGTTGCGCCTACGGTCGTACAGCCTTTCTGCACACAAGCATACACACAAAGTTGTTCCGAGGATTGTGGCCGCCGGATCTGTCTTCCTTCGAGAACGGTTCCCCAGTCTAGTCACGAAAATAGCAACCGTCAAGCAAGGCGACCTTTGATAGTTTGAAAGTTCGAGGAGGGCACGCGGACAAAAAAAAAAGGAGACGGAAGTAACGAAGCAAAACCAACATAACAGACTAGCCACGCTGACAAGCAGACACGGACAGGGGCTGGACCGGAGACAGGAGAGGGGGGAGAGGAGACGGCGGCAAGCCAAGAAGAGGTTGAGGGAAGTGCGAAGTATGGGGAAAACAAGACACAGTGCGTGAGCGGGCTTACCGTGAAGACAGTGGCGCGTTGACGTTGACGCTCGTCTGAAGGAGAGCCGAACGCCCGGCTCCGGAAGAAGAGGATGGGTGATGGATTTGCGACCTGTTGAAGCCTGGCGAGCTGCTGCCGTTGTTGTTATAGTTGTTGGCAGTGTTGTTGTCCAATGATGGACGCGAGTAGGAGTTGGGTGAGGATGTAAAAGAGGGCGACGGAGAAGGAGACGCAGAGACTGGGAAGGAGGAGGAGGAGGAGAGCGTCGGTGAGGAGGGCGAGGCAGGCAAGCTGCCGTAGTGCTGCTGGTGATGCTGCGGGTAGTATGGACGGTCCTGTCGCAGAGTTGGCGACTGCAGAGGAGACAATATTGGCGGCGGCTGCTGATGTTGTTGTTGCCGGTGGTGCTGCTGGCGCTGATATTGGTGTTGCTGTTGCTGGTGCAGAGACGGCTGCTGTGGCTGCCGTTGTTGATACTCGTACTGATGTTCGTAATAATCTGCGGAATCTGTCGGCCCAGGGCCACCTTGGGGTGGAAACTGCGACATGGTGTCTGTCTGCAAAAGCGTGGAGACGCGGAGTGAGGCACGCGGGCAGAGAGCCTGAGACGATGCAGGAGAAAAACCCAGTCGGCGACTGGAGACCAGAAAGCAACCAGAACGGGGGAGGATGGAGGGAAGGCGTCAGGATGGGAACAAAGCCAAGCGGGAGGTCGTTGGGTGACAGCCAATGGGCGAAACGACGCGAGAACAGGACTCGCAGGAGGACTGGGAAGACCGAAAGGAGACTGGGAGGAGGATGGGGGTCTCGAGGGGGAGGGAGAGTGACGGGGTGGTTACTGTGCGAGACGAGAAACAAAGCCGGGCGGACGGTCGTGGGCCAGACGAGGGTCAAAGCTCGGCGAGCCACAGGGCAGCCTCGCAGGAGGTTTCGGGATGCCTGGATGACCCTGATTGACGTCGCATATAGTAGGGGGACGGCAGGTGGTGGCAGCGAGAGGGTGCTGCAGCAAAAATAAAGTGTCCTTGTGAAAGAGTGACAAACGTGCCGGGGTGGTTGAGGGTTGCGGTCAGGCCGTGCAAATAAGAGTGCAAGAACAGTCAAATTGAGTTTGTCGACACGGGCAATCGCAGACAATCGACAAATCGACAATCGACCAGCCAGACAGCAGGCTGACCCAGGCAGGGCTGGCAGAAAATTGTCCCAAAAATGGGACAAAGAAACTGGAAACGACGGGTCGAAGACTGCCGGACTGGTTCGGCTGGGTTATTGGCTACACACCACTACGCGCCAGCCAGGTAAAGAAGAAAGTGGGATCGGGCAACAGGCGACGGTGCGGCGGGGGTGTCGTGTGCTGGCGTGTGCTGGGCACATGTGCGTGGCTGGTCCGTTGTAATTTGGGTGGTCGTGATGTGGCAGAAGAAGATTTGAAGCATCGAGAAGTTGCCACCCGAAAAAGCAGATGTCAAAATACGCAAGTATTTCGTAGTGGCCCTCGAAGGAGGAAAGAGCGAGGCATTACTCCCGTCCAGGTGGCAAGGTTGGGAAGGTGGGCCTTGACACCGGAGCAAAGAACCCTGCCCACCGAGCCCACCTTGGAGCTTGCGAGCTTGCCCACCTCCCCCCAGCGGCTGGCAAGTCACAAATAGAAAAGGAAATTACGAGCACTGGCGTCCCCAAGGACGATTCTGCCACCAACATGGCCGGGCCCCGCTAGTCGCAACTGCCAAAAGGGGAAACCGTTTTGCGGCGACTTCCATTTTAGCTTGTCGACAATTCTGTAGTTTCTGTAGCTGAACTTTAGAAGGTACGAGCGGAAAGGCAGGAACTGGAGAGATGGAAAGACGCTTGTGGCGCGCCTGCCATGTTGAATGCATGCAGGGCACAAGACAACAAGACAGCAAGAGCGACCTGCATGCGCTTGCGCGTAGTTGCAGGCAAGAGAGACACGAGCTATTTGTTGTTAATGTCAATATTTACAATTTACGGTGCTCGTGCCCCCATGTTCTACAAAGTACTTCTGTATCTTATGGAATACACGAATGCAGCTCGCCGCCATCCACACATCCACACAACCACCCGTCCTGTTTATGGACCACACAACAGGCATAGGCGTCACAAACACCAACAGCCACGCATCTGCCGGCACGGCACCATAGCTCTGCTGTTGGCGCTGGCCCCCGAAGTCGCAAAAACACGCTGGCAGCCGTAACCAGCTCGGCACGCACAAGTACTCGAGACAGCGCCTATTTGTGTTTGTTTGTGGGATATCTGGGCTATCTCACCAGGCCATCTTACCAGTGAGATGCCTTTCTGTGCTCCGTACGACTATGGGGACCAGCCAGTACGACCTCCTGGTCCGGAAGCTTTGCCATGTCTTTTTGGGGGCACCCCCTTTCAAACCAACAAGCAGGCGCTGTGTGCACCGTATCGGCGTACCTGCAGCTGGCAACTCGACCCCTGAAACGGGAGACCCAGCGAAAGCGTGTCGTAGACAGAATGGGAAAAGGTGAGTTACAAACAACAGAAGGGCCGAAAGACTCAAGAGCTCAGCGTACCTGGCGGCTAACCTATTGTGTACGGAGTAGATTTCAGTCTGTCTGTCTGTCTGTGTCTCTTGATAGCAAACCCGTCCAAGACCTGAGACTGTCACGTCATCTTTGGGGCAAGACATTGTCCCAGTCGCGGATCCTTCCTGGCCAGTCCATATTGCTTTTGTGTGGGTGATGGGGCACAAGCAATAAATCACAGCGAGGATAGCCTTCGAGAGGGCGAGAGGGCACAACGGAGTTCGCTCCTGGCGGCGCTGGATCAGAGATACTGGATCAGGCGCTGGCACTTACCGCAGCCTCACCGTTTGGTTTTGGCAGGTCTGGCCAAGGCAGCACAAAGCAGCACAAAGCAGCAAATAACAGCCCTGGGCCGGTCTACAAACCACACCTCAAGTCGGCATACCTCAGAACAGGGACTGTTAATTAGAAATCAGGGCCTGTGGCAGGGGTGGACACTGACAGTGGCTCAGGTGGAACCCGTGCATGGAATGAGAAGCGCGCCCCAGGTTTCGAAAAGGAGAGACCCTGGTGGCAAAGATCTCTGGGTGGCTGGCTTTCGTCGACGAGGTATTAAATCCACTGAACGGACACGGCGGCTGTTGAACGCCAGGGCCAGACCACAGCCAAGGCAACATGGTCATTGCTCGACGCTGAGAAAACGCTCCGCAGACGCTCCGCAGATAACATCGTTACAACCCACTTGGCCGCCAGTGTTGTGGAGAGCGCCCCCTTTTACAGGCACTCATTGCTACCCAAACGCCGGCTCCAGGGTGACCAGCTGCGGAGCAAGCAGCACGTGTCGAAAGGTCGATGGCCAACAAAGGAGACAGAAACAGCCCTGAGAAAAGGAGAAGAGCACCAAAAACCAGCAACACAAAATTCGAAAACAAGGTATTCTCAGGGGGAATGACAAGAAACAAGCCAAAAGCAGAACCGATTTTACAATCTACGGAAGTCTTTTTCATTGGTGAAAGCCCGACTCTCCTCTCATACAGCTCGTCAACGTGGGGGCTGCACGCCGCCCTCCAGGACCCGCGAGTTTAACCTTTTGCCAGACGGTCCCAGGAAAGTGTGATGTGCAGGGACGCCACGGATATGAAGCGTCGTCTTTCAGTACTGAGTACTCCGTACGGAGCATCACCGTTTCCACAAGGCCAGGCCATGGCACAACAATTTCTTGCCCTCTCAACAACAGCAGAAGTGAGACAACTGGCGAGCGAACCCCAAAAAAAGTCCCTGAAATGTCCCCCAAATACGACGTACCGTGTGTGGTATGCTCCAAAAAAGAAGCTTGTTCCGCCAAGTCAATTTCAGCTAAAGGTTTGGGAATCCGGCTTGCGGAAGATTAATATGCTGTGTTTGACATGCGCGCCCCTAGCCCGACTCTGGTGTAGCGGCATGGACCCTCTCAAACGGCTTTGCGCTGGTGCCAGCGCTAGAAAGGCTAGGAAGGCAAGGAAACGCTCATCAAATGATGCCAGGGCGGACGACGAATTAGGCTCTTGCCCCGGGAGGCATCGAGGCATGCCACAGGGTGGCCTTTTCTGAACATTTTACACTGGCAGGGTTGTAACTGGTTTCAATCTCAACTGGTCTCAACTGATCTCAACTGGTCTCAGCTCAATGATCTTGACTGATCTCTACTGAAAGCAGCGTGCCAGGAATCGATCTTCCAGATGTTCGATCCTTCGATGCCCATCACGATACCGATCACATACGGGACAGAGCATTCAGAGGCAAGGCACGACGGAACGTCCCTGACAGCCTTTTCAGCCATCCCCTTGCTACGTCCACTGCCGTTCTTTACCTTCTGCGTTTCCGAAGCGCTCTGCCGGTCTCCCTTTCCTTCTCATCTGATCTTGATA
This sequence comes from Sporothrix euskadiensis, assembly GCA_019925375.1. Classification (NCBI taxonomy): domain Eukaryota; kingdom Fungi; phylum Ascomycota; class Sordariomycetes; order Ophiostomatales; family Ophiostomataceae; genus Sporothrix; species Sporothrix euskadiensis. The sequence continues at coordinate 181,435 of JADHKQ010000018.1, read as the reverse complement.
AGCGACCCGGGTTCAGAGCACACACCCGTCGTAAGATACTACTTTGTATGTACACGGAGAAAAAAAAAAGGAGCTTGTCCCCCGTCATTCCTCCTTGCAGCCGCCAGGCTTCTCCATACCTGCCCGAGACATGCCCATCAGAAAAAGCAAAGAGAGGGCGGCGACGGGTGTCGTTCAGAGGGGCTAGAGGCCCGTTGAAAAACTAGGGCATGCAAGAACGGACTTTTGTATTTTACGAGCTCCATGTGAGATGTGAGAAAGATACTCACATTTCTTGCGGTCCCCTGAAAAAATGCGGTTCCCTGAAAGAAAACACAAAATGGCAAAGCAAGAACGGTAGCAAACCGGACTGTCGCCGATCCAGACAAAGGGCGCTCCAATCACCTGGCATGCCAGCACGTCGACAACCCACCGCTATCCAACCCCTGTTCTTCTCCAGCGTGGACCCCTGGCTGGTCACCCCTGACAGGTTCCTGCAAAATCGCTGATGAGGAGACCTGCAGACATGCACCTACGAATACACAGTATGTAATTTACTCTGTAAGAGGACAGCATTCTTTCACGTGAAGCGTCAGCAAACGATTTCGCTATCGCCAATAGACCCAATTTCGATCTGCAAAGGGGCAAGCGAAAGAAAGGCTTGGACGATGCGGCATACTCGTCATCTAGTGCATCTTGTGGGGACATCCTCCGTACATTACTCCGTACACACACATACGAAGCGATGCATGAAAGAAATCAGGACAGCAAGCGAGCCAGAGAAAACGGTGGACTAGACACCAAACAGAAGAAAACAGAGATAGGAACGGGGACCGTTCCGCATCCGACAGAGCCATACCAAAGTCCAGCCCCTGAGCATCCCCACATACTCCGTACAGGATGAGATTGTGTGAGGTCAACATCGACAACGGGAATTGCTCAGATATCACTATCATGTCACTGGTCAGTGACCAGCTTGTGATGGACACGCAGCAGCATTGTCTAGCCCCGTGTAATCCCATCTCACCAACCTGCCATCCGGCTGATTCGGGGCTCCCCATCTCAAACATGGAAAACCAGCTCGGCTCACGGAAACTCTCCTTTCCATCCACGTCCATCCCTATCCGTGTGTGATCGAGACCCCGTCTCTCCTCATCTCTTCCATTGTTTTCATCTGGACTCTCGTTCGCCCTATGTCTATGTGTATTACTCCGTACGACTACTGAGTAGTAAGATACCTTTGTCCGCCCTGGCCAGGCCAGAAGTGGTCGAAAGCGGTTTTGAAGATGCAGCTATGCTGGCCAATCAACCATTACCCCCTGATATTGTTTGGTGCTCTCAGTTCGGGAAGCGGTGTGACAGCTCCAACCTTAATTGAGAATCAATCAAAAAAGGGGGGGAGAGACGCTGTTCCTGTTTGGCGAGGCCAAGGCTCGGCCAAGGAGGCCTGCATGGCCCGCTAACCTCGTGAGCTGGATGACAGTTGAGGGTGTCGTGCGTGCGAGAGTCAAAAGAAAGGCTTGAAAAAAGAAACAGATACGACGAATTACAGGACGGTGTGCCACACACACACAAATACGAGGTACCTACGGGGGCCGTACTCTAACACACGCAGCCCTCGATGAAGTTGCCTCTTTGGGCAATGTGGCGCTCCTCTGGCCAGCTGTGAGCCACGGCCGACGCTAGCAAGGACTCCAAGGAACGGTCCAAGAAAGTCAGACCAGCCAAACAGAGACGACGCCGCGGCCACAGTCGTGATAACGCGCAAACCCAAGGCGGGTCTTGATGCACGTAATTTCAGTCTTGGCCCAGCTGCGACCGCGCGCATTGGAGCCAACGCACACGGCCTGTGATGGCCTGCGTGCATTTTGAGTGGCTCTGGCCCAGCCGGCGTTGGATTTCATGAGTGGAATCGACGACCTGGACATCATGGACGATATGGGCAGGCTGCCGACAACGGGCCGCCCAGCCTTTTGACTATCGACTGTCCCTGGCGTCTGACGAGCCCGGATTCAGCTTCAAACTCGCAAAGCATCGACGACGCACAATGGGCATCCTGGCATTGCGACGACGCTGTAACGAATCCACCCTCTCCGCAAATAAGCACTTGGGAATCGCCCAAACAGCCTGGCCCGATATGCGTGCACCGCTACACACAGACAATAGGAGCCACCAAGGACCCGACACAATACGGAGTACTCCGTACGTATCTTACCATAGCTATTACGACGTACTCCGTATTGCATACAGATTTGACGAGGGGATACATATCGGAGGTCAAAGAGGCAAGCAACTGCGCGCAAAATGGCCAAAAAGAGAGACTGGAGGAGGGAGAGAGACCCAAGTCCTCCCGCGTCCAGAAGAAGCTTAAATTTCGTACCACGGAAATGGGGGCAGATTGTGTTGACTACTGCACTGTCCCATGTTCCGTGCTTTGGTTGGTGGTTGGTGCTGTTTTTCTCTGTTGTTTATCGCGACGATGGCACAGCAGACGAGACAAAGCGAGGCGAGGCGTGCCGTTTCTGTTCGGATAGGCAAAGTCGGCTACCGACATAGCTCTTGTTATTGACAAAAGGGGCAATAATTGTTTTCTTTCCCCTCATTTTCAAAGACGCAAAGACTCGACAACTCGACTCTCCAATACTACCTCTTTCTTCGTCTCATCTTTTTTGCGGCGCTTTGCTGTCAAGAAACTTTTTTGAAACACGGGGACGGTAATGAGAGATTCAAAACGGGATAAAATCACGAGGGGTCAGACTGCCAATGCTTTTGTCGCCTAATACGTACGGACTACTGTGTACGACGTACACCGTTCGGTTCGAATCAACTCGCCTTCACCAACCTTCCATACAGACAGTCACTTCAACTTACAAGCACTTGTTCATATACGAGTGCGATGTAAGGTACGACGCATCCTCGTATCCTGCTGCCATTCTCTGCCCGAATGCTCCCCGGCAAGTTGGACCGCGTTAATATTGGGCGGGATGGCGATTGTTGTTTCGCGTTGGTCTTGGCTTTTGCTGATCGGAAACTCATGACCTGCACTCTATTTGCAACAAAGCGACAAGACTGTGCCCAGGCTCGCCAGGATCTGGTCGATGCAAAGTGCTCTACTATTACGCACAGGATGGAAAACATCGTACAATGTACTCAGGACAAAGCACAGTGCGCAAATGAACTTTAACAAGACTCGCCGGTCCGTGAGGGTCGTTAAGGCAAACAGGCATTATCAGAACTGGCCATCTGCAATGTATGCGAATCGGTTTTCCATCCATCGAGTATTGGCAGTCCGATATAAGACGAAAGATTACAGATGTGACAAGATTATATCCAAGATGAAAGGGCACGATCGGTGACGGCAGCCACAGAAACGTCGAGAACATATCAACAACAGTCAACAGTCAACAGTCAACAGTCAACAGTCAACAGTCAACAGTCAACAGTCAACAGTCAACAGTCAACAGGCAAGCGGGAGCAAACAATAACAACAAACAAAAGACATGGCAGGCGCAGCAGAGACGCATCTACATATACAGTCGAAGTCGACCTTTGAGAGACCGCGATACCAGCCGAGCGCAAAGCCACCCGCTGCGCCGGGTAAACTGCTTGACTGCGCAACAAGCGGCGAAACAGTATCAAGGTTATCGAGAGAGCACGCGTTGTTGCGAACAAAGGTCACATCCATCTGAGCATCCAATTAATCCAGTACGAACGTACGAAGTCAAGCATTGGTGGTTTGGTGAGGCTGATGGAGCCGAGCTGTCTGAGAAGCTTACACAACCCATGATATCAAGTTTGTTCCCAAACACGCCCAGCAAGCCTTGTTTGAATGCAAGTCAACAAGTGTTGACGTCTTTTATGGCCCGTCTCGTTTGATTTGTTTCTCCTTTTTTATCCCTTCACTTTCTTCTTTCTTTTTTTCCCCCATTGTTTCGTCGTTCCCTCCCCTTCCCCGGCACCTCGTCCCTGCTCAAAGGCCTTACCCCAGACGCCACATCCCCAGACACTGCGCACATGCATGCGTAGGGACAGTAGGGGAAAAAAAAAAAAAAAAAAAAAAAAGGTGGTGTGGTCAGGATTCGAGCATAAGACATATTTGTTCAAAGTATGGCGTAATACAGCGTGGAGTCAAAGCAGAAGGGGCGACACAGGAAAGGAAAAGAAAAAAAGCGCAGAAAAGGACGCAGGCAAAGATGCCAAGATGGACTCACAAAGAGGAATGGGCAAGGATGCAAAGATGCAAGGATGGCATCCCAGCAGCACGAATGCAGCGGCTTTTTTCTTCTTTTGAGAGAGAGAATGATGACAAGAAAGAGAAGGAGAAAGGATAGACAGCAGTATCGCCAGACGACGGACAACATGCCTGCAAACAAAAAAAATAGTCGTGACGTGCCAAGACGACATTACAAGGGGAATGCAGCAGCAACAAACAATACCAAAATAGTCCGGAACCCACTCGATGAAACAATGGCGAGGATGCAAGGACAGAAATGTTTTAAGAGACTAGTCAACACGTTGATGCTTATGTCGATTTGTGGCTGGCAAGTCAAAGAAGCCATAAATAAAAGGGTGCGGAAACAATACTCGAACAAAACCAGAGAGCCCAGAGGGGCGGTGCTGTGCATCTTCCGAACAACAGCGAAATGCACAAAATGCACAGAGAGAGGAGTACGACGTATAGCGACTGGTCGTTGCTGTGGCTGTCCGGCGGGCGATTTTTTGTTTTTTTGTTTTGTTTTGTTGCCGACGGGTCTCAAATCGGTTTCAGGATAACAAGAGGCCTCTTCGTGGTGGCGGAAGAAGCGTCTTTTTCTTGTGTTTTATGTTTTATTTTATTTTTATTCTTGTTTGCTTCCAACCTTGCTTATTTTTGGTTACGAACAAGCCCTGCATGAGATCGCTTCAAGCGGGTAAAGGACAAGAAAATAAGAGAAAGCAAAGAGCACAACGAGAATCAACTACATGGACTGCTCACACGACCGGCGAGAAGTCACAAGAGCAAGATGCGCCTTTGTTGCAGCCAAGCCCTGTCCGACGAGCCCTGCTTTCAATAAGCCTCGACAATCCTGCACGTACAACCTTCAACGGCTTTTTGTCCAGTGTCTTTTTATGTGCTTCTTGATAGTACGATCGCGATTGCCCTTTCTGTGCACCCTGTGCGACCGCTCCTTCCGTAAACTGTCTCGGGACACGCTTCGTCCCGCAGAGCTCTTTCCATTTTCAAAATTACAAAATCATCGCGACCGAGATATCGCGGCCTCACTTTTCTGCTGCATTCGTATATCGAAAAGCCTTGCAGCCCTTCAACAATCATAGATGGGCTTGTGGTTTAGTGGTATAATTTTCCCTTAGCATGACGTTGGTCACCAAGTGACTTGTGTAATAATGGGAAAGGTCCTGGGTTCGATTCCCAGCAAGTCCATTTTTTTGGCGTTTTGTCGTAGGCGACTCTTTTTTGGATTATTGTTCACGTTGATAGACCCCTGCTGCATTCCTCTGTTTCGGGTATGCAGGGCACACATATTGCGCGTGCATTGTCTTTTGCATGGGAGGATGGACCAAACAAGGATGGATCAAGCAAAGACTTGAGAAATGACAGTGCCCATTGTAGTCACAGGCCTATCAAAGTTGGTGGAAGGGAGACTGCTTCTGTTTTGTTATTTCCTGTTTGGGCTATTTTAGGGATATCACGCAGTTAAGCGTAGCATATAGGGCGGCGTAAATTCTGGTTTGATTTTGGTATTCTGTATCTGTGTTGACTGACTATTTTTTGTGGTTTGCAGTTCACACTTTATAAGCCCCAAAACGATACAAACGCCTTGCTCCGGATATGAACTAGAAAAGAAAAAAAACACCACAGAAAGAAGACATAACTCATGACACGAGGAAAGATGGGAAAGAGAGAGAAATGATATGACGACGAAAAGATTGACAAAGAAAAGAAAACAAACGGAAAGAAAGTCAGAACATTCGCTAATCATTACAGGGACTCATACGCCACCCCCCTTCATTACACCTAGTACCGGTAGTACTCCCGGGGTCGACGACCTTCACGCTCGCGCTCTCGCTCACGGATGACAATCCGGTCGTGCGTCTCCCACTCTTCTGTCCGCGGGGGCGATGGAGGCAGCGGCGGTGGCGGTGACGGCAGCATCCTCCGCGGAGCGTCGACGTACCGGAAGGTCTCGTACTCGGGCTTGCGTGCTGGCGGCAATGGAGGAGGAGGAGGCGGTGGCGGGGGTGAGGGTGGTGGAGAGGGCTGACGACGGCGCATCTTGACGGACATGGGCACCGGCACAGGAACGTGGATGGGCACGAGACGCTCGCGCTCGACGTACACCGTCTCCCGCTCAATCTCGCAACGCTCCTTCTTGGCCTTCTTCTTTTTCTGTGGCTTGGCCTCCTCCGGCTCGACGTCGACGGCAATGACGTCAATGGTATCGTCTTCCTCGTCTTCCTCCTCCTCCCGGGGCTCTTCGACGGGCAGTGCCTGGATGATGATGGGAGGCAGCTGCAATGGTGGAGGCGGTGGAGGGGGAGGTGTTGGTTGTCTAGGTGGTGGGACGATGGTGGTGATGCGGGTGCGGACCGTCTTGGAGCCGTGGATGGGCGGCTCCAGATAGAGGTACTTCTTGCCGTGGCGATGGCGAGGCACTGGTAGGGAGATGGTTAGCAGGGAGTTTGGTGAGATGGAGAAAGATGGTGGTCGTCCCAAGGGTCTTGGGTAGCTTACTTGTGACGTTGCTTCTTGTGGATAGGAAAAGTGTGTTGGAAGGCGAAGACGGCGATATTTCCGATAAAGATTGGATGATCCGAGGGACTGGATTGTGGCCACAGTATCGCAATATATATCACGGTGTCTGTGCCTGTGCTTGTGGTTGTGTGTTTGTGTCTGTGTGAAGCTTTATTGATATTGTCTGAAGAAGGTGGGTGGAACGGCAGAGGAGGACAGAAGGGGTCATGGACTTATATGGATGGGGAGGAGGTGATGCAGTGTGTGACCATGCAGAAGGGAGGACCACCCAGCAAGGCCTACCAGTAAGACCTACCCAGTAATACGTTGTAGCCCACTGGGCACGCTCGGCATACTTCTTGGCCTGGCTTGTCTAGGTCGATATTGCACTTGGACCTGAAAATACGGGCCTTGGCCACGCGTGCTGGCGTGGTTATGGATCATGGGCTCGTGGGGATACTGCATGTCCGGGGCTTCTGGGCAGCGAGCCTAATGCACGTCCTCCAAGCGATCTTCGTCATCGGTCGTGCAGAAGAAAATGCAAAAGACAAAAGAATTGGAGGACGGACAGACGACGTCCGATCTCAGCTGTGCCTTTGGTTAGATACAAAAAGACAAAGACACACGAGGAGCTCATGTAAATGCCTCGCAATGACAATGTCTCGGGTGTCCAGAGCTCGAGGGGAAGCTGGAGAAAAAAAAGAAGAGCGAAATCAGACCACGACAAAGGTTCTCGACGAGGGTGTTTCCCAGTTTGTCTTTTTCATAAGCGACCGTATTATGGTCAAGCCTCTCAGAATCCAGTGATTGTATGGCCCAATTCCTTCTTGTGACTACCAAGGGATCGAATGCAACGTTGTTGGAGTCGTCAAGTCGCGATAGTGTTGTGCGGTGAGCGTTCCGTGGAGTGGGTGTGGTCGGAGGTGTTGGGATGACGTCATTGGCGCTGATGAAAAAAGTTGGCAGATGCAGCAAAACATGGGCTGCACTTTCAGTCTGAGACTTCCAGAGCCAGTCCTTCCTCTTCGGATCATTCCGAATAGATGCCCAAAGCGCCCAATGAGACGTCCAAGGCAGGTTCTGGAACAAATATAGATCAACTAGACAAGAGAGATGTATCTGTATGGTACAGTAGGGAGTACATATATGAATATAAAGATAAAAGAATAAGAATTAGAAAAAGAAAAAGAAAAAGAAAAAAGCCGAAAATGCTGGTACATAGGAAATAAACAAAAAGAAAAAGAAAAGGGAAAACTTGGCACAAAAGTCTAGACCGTTGTCTTGTCCTATGCTCATCCGAGCCCAACCGATCCAATGTCCTCTCGTCCCCTCGCTTGAAAAAAAAATCCCTCCACTTCAAAAGGATTTTTAGCCCGATGCAGTCTGTGATATCCCAAAATGATAACCAAGATTCTATCCATTTACAGAGAGCTGCAGTCCAACGTGCACCAAAAGGCAGTCAATTGCCACGCGCAAGATGTGCAACATATCTCAGGCTCGGTCTAGACTCCAGGCTAGACACGCCGTTGCGTTTTGCTCCTGTCTCGTCTTCTTCGCCTCACCGTTGTCACACCGATGCGTGCCTGACGGCTTCCCACCGCTAGCCCCGCTCGCTCGCCTCAGTTTCTCTACCCCTCAAGACTCGTCCGCGGGCTCCTCCCCTTCCTCTCGGCTCTGTCTTGCCTTCTTCAACTCGTCGTAGTCGGGCAGGTAGCGCGCCGCCACAGTGTAGCCCAACGCAATGATGGTCATCAGCACCCAGATGGCATAGCCCCACAGCAGCTGGTTGCGGGCACTGATGGCGTACAAGGTCGTAAACAACGCCGGCGTAAAAGCGCGGATGGTGCTGACACCCGTCAAAGCCAGCGCGTTGAGTGTGCCCAGGAGCAGCGGCGAGGGCGCCACGTCGTTGACGGCCAGCTGGATGGCCGTGAAGCACATGCTGACGCCGCTGCCGAGGGCCAGAAAGGGTGGCACTGTGATCCAGAAGAGCGTGCGTGCGTTCCAGATGCGCAAAAGCAAGCTGGCAAAGGGACTACAGGCCATGAAGACGGGGTAGGCAGCCGCACAGAGACGCATAACACCGTTCGTTCCGATCCTGCTGTGCAGAGACGGGAAGACGAGCAGCCAGACGGCCTGACTGGCGCCCGATAAGCCCATCATAGCAGAGATCTGCACGGGCGTGAAGCCCAAGCCGCCCAAGTCGACGGGCGTGAACCAGAACACGGGAACGAGCGCCGTGTACGAGAAGGCGAGCAGCATCACGTGGGCGTAGACGTAGAGCACAATCTTGACACCAGGCGCCCTGAGGAGGTCGCCGACGGTGGGTGGAGGCGGTGCGGGTTCGTCGTCTTGGGCAATCGATTCGGTGACGGTCGTCGTTGTCGGCGTTGTCGGCGCCACTATCGTCTTCTTCTTCTTCACAACTAGAGTCTCCTCGACAAGGAACGCGCACGTAAGCGCTGCCAGGTATCCGAGGCCAGCAACGACAAAACCAGGCAGAGCGTACGGGTAGGCGGCTAGGAAGGGCATGTCGTCCGTCGACTCGCCTGGCTCAGGCCGGCCGAGCGGCGTCGCCAGCGCACCACCCAAGATCGGGCCCAAGAACAGACCCAGGTTACCGCTGAAAGCAAACCAGCTAAACACCCGTGCCTGCGTCTTGGCCGTGCTCAGCTCCGCCAGCATCGTCCGAATCGTCACAATTGTGCCCGCAAACACGCCCGCCAGACACCGGTACAGGATCATCTGCAGCAGCGTGTGCGCTGTTCCGAAAAGCGCAGTCGCAGTCGCCATGCCGATCAACGACAATACCAGCACAGGCTTCCGGCCCACTCGGTCAGCCGCCCGGCCCCAGCCGATCATCACCAGCGCCTGTGTCAGTGAGAACAGCGACTCAATCAGGCCGCTGTAGAAGCCAACGTCCGACGACGCCACACCCCCATTGTCCTGCACCATCTGGTTGATGTAGGGGAAAACAGAGAAGAAGGCGATTGGCTCGAGCAGCCGCGCGAAGCAGAGCAGTGCAACCTGCATCTTGGGCAACGGCCGGTCGTCGTCCGCCGACGCCGGCACAATCATTGACGCCATGGCCGCGCTGGCGTCTGTGTTGTCGCCGCCCAAAATCCCGTTTCCGTTTCCGCTGCCATCGGCGCCATCTCGCAGCAGCGGGGTTCTCTCGGCCGCCGCCGCCGCCTTCAATGCCGACGAACTGCGCGGCATCTTTGTCGCCGTGTGTGGTGCGGGTGTGCCCGTGTATTGTGTTGCGCCTCTGTTCGAGCCGTTTCAGTTTGTCCCGGGTGTAGTCCACCTATTTTTGTTGTAGCCCCTTTTTTTGGGTTTGGTCATCGGGGATTTGAATCTGTATCAAAATAGAACCCTTAAGAGCAGGAGAGCGTACTCAGCGTCGAAGAAGGAAAGAGCGAATGACGACGAGAAACGTGTTTCTCGTTGAAGAAGGAACGATGAACAAAAATCTCAAAAAAAAAAAAAAGGGCAGCCGCGGTTGATGTTTGCAGACGCGACGCCGTGAAAGGAAGGAGAACGTGTGGGGGCAGGATTTAGTTGTGATTTCAGAGCTCTGATTGGCCAATCGGCCAGTCTCACCTCTCCGCCAGAACTCAAACAGTGACATCTACAGGCGGTCGATACGCCATATTCTTGTATCCCAGGCGGGCCAGGCTGTTCTCAGCTATTACACAGTATGCCGGAACTTCGGAGCAAGACACAGTTGTCCGTTGTGAGAAAACCCTTCAATTTATCTCTTCCACTTGACAACGGCCGCCGTCGATCCCGTCATTTGTAAATTTTAGACCGTTATTTGACCGTTTCGGGGGCTTTTTTGGTCTTATTTACGGGGCAAGTGGAGAATTTCAGTGTTAGTCGCAACGGCATAGGTTTTTGGGGTCCATTCATTTGCTTTCCATTCATTTGCTTTGGAACTTTGTGTCGGTGGCGGTGATGTAAACCCGGCATCACTGTGGCCCGTTATAGTCACGACGGCGCCAATCTTTCGCGGTTGGCAGTAAGCGGAGGTGACTGGAGCTTTTATGCGTTCGCCGGTTAAAAGCATTTGATCTGATTTTTCTCTTCTTTGGTAAAAAATCCTATGGCGTGTCGCGTGTCCATTCCATAGGCTCCTGATGCCGGGAAATCTGTTGATATTAGCCGTATTTACCGGCAGGAGAGAGACAGACAAGCAATAAACCATTTTTTTTGTGGGGGGGGGAGGTTAGCTGTCCTCTCATAAACAGTATACATGAAATAAAGCTGTAGCCATATACCAGACATATCCAGAAATCACATCTGGAATAGAGCCAAAGATGTCTTTGAAATTTATATAATATTTATATAAAAAAAAGCGCTAACCTCTATTGGCAGTTTATATGGAGATGTAAAGATAAGAAAAAAAAAAAGACAGCAGTAGAAAAAAACCAGCAATGTATTCATCATGCTTCATGAACTTCGTGAGATAACAAGCCTGTAAACAACAGAAAGTAGCCAGAAAAACAAATAGAAATAAAAGGACAAGACTGCTTGTAGCTGAGAGGAAATTTCCCTTTTGCTATCTGAGGCGGGATATAAAAGGGAACCGAAAGATCATATAAGACATTCGTGATGCCGTCCATGAATGTATAAAAACAAATGCTAGAATGCCAAAATTGCATGAAAGACGCAAGATAAAAGACAACGATCGAAAAAAGACTCTACTCTCCACGAGTGTATCGCCAAAGGAGACTGGCACCCTTGATGGCCGGCAGCTTGTGCTTGAGCGAGTACCGGCGGCGATGACCGCAGACACTGCCATTCTTCTGCACACCGGCGTAGTTGCTGCTACCACCGTGCAGACTGTACATATTGCTATAGTTGGATGGTCCGTTGTAGCCCGAGTCGTAATTGTCGCTATCGCACTTTTGCTGTCTTTGATGGAGGTACTGTTGGTATTTCTTGTCAGATGAAGAAGAAAGACCATTGCCGCTGCTGCGGCTTATACCGGCACCAGATCCACAGGCAACCCGGCTTGACGAAGATGCAGCCTCGTTCATGTCGGCATCAACACAAAATGCATTCTGGCTTTCGCCTGTGGCTAGGCCGGATTGTAGTGTAGCCACCACCTGGCTCCTGAAGCGCTGACGGAAACGGCGCCAGTCCTCGTTGCTCGGCCAGGGATCGAAAAACTCGCCAAATTGATCCTCGTCATCATAATCATCAGGGCCGCCGACGCTCTTAGCGTTAAGCAGCGCCTCCCAGTCATCCTTCTCGTCGACCTCGCCCTTGTCTTCGAGTGGGTAAAAGAGGAGTTGATTGAGATGTGGCCGGCGCGGGTAGCGGTTGATGTTGCCCTCAATGTCAAACTTGAAGCGGTATGCTTGGTGAACGACCTGACGACGGATGGCCTGCGGCGCGGCTGGTTGAGGGGCTGGAATAGCTTGTGCCTGATGGATGACTGGCAGAGAAGCGGGCGAGTGGTCCTGTTGCGTGGTGGGTGAAGAGTGAAGGGGACGAGAATTGTAGGGTCTCGGGAGCGGTGCCAGATTTATTGGCGGGACAGGTGGCAGAGGTAGTTGCATGGGCGAGTAGAGTTGCGGCTGTTGCTGGACGGCTCCTGCAATGGTCGGTGGGTAGCGCCGGTGCGGCGCCATGGGGGATGGCAATGGCGATGGCGAAGAGGATGCGGAACTCAAGCTTGGCGATGTGTATGGTGATACGCTCTGTTGCGGCGGTATCTGTTGAATGCCCGTCATGCCCGAAGGGAGAGAGTATGTAGAGTAGGTGCCCGGGCCTGGCGGAGGATGCGACGGATGAGACGAGAGAGGATATGGCGGCGGTGTCGTTCTTGAGGCATTTAGACCTGGCGCTGGCGGGCAGCAATAGTCGAATTCAAACTGGAACTCCTGGTGCACAACGAAAAGAAGCGCCTTAAGCTTGGGGAACTTGGAGAGGCCCGTTAATAGCTTCCCCATATTGCTCTTGGAGACTTTCCAGCTGAGCACCGGATGGCAGATGCCTGTGTATACTCCGTAGCTGGTGCCCAAAGCCAATCCAGCCATGTGGTCCCGGATCAAAGGGATACGGCTCATGAAGTGCAGAGTGCGGTGCAGGCGCTTGAGCAAGAGGTAGGGTTCAAGTAACAATAAGTCTCGGGACAGGTCAACATATTTTGTGGTGCGGCCGAGAGTGAGCGGCCGGTAGCGGTGCAAGACAAAACCGCGGCCTTCCTGGCAGACGGCGGCAAGTGGTGGTGGCGGCTCGTGATGGACGTTGGCGAACATGAGACCATCGGCGGCATTCATTTTTTGTTTGGCATGGGGCACATCCATAACCTCGTAGACGCGAGGCTCAGGCAAAGCATACTCCCAGACCATGGTGCGAATTTCTGGGGGCAGCAATGAAAATCGGTGGAATTCTTGAGGCATATTGGCGGTTGTCGACGGACGACGGAAAGAAGCAGTCGTCAAGGAAGAGCGAGATTGTGAAGGCAGTTCTGACGGAGAAAATGGAGAGAAGGGTGAGAAGGAAGACGGTTGCGTCTGTTGAAGATATTGCTGCGTTTGTTGCTGATATTGTTGAGGTAGCATGGTGCCAAGGGGGGAAATAAAAGAAGAGAAAAGGGAAAGAGAAGAAAGAGAGGTAAAAGGGGAGGTAATATAGACTGAGCAAATAGAGAGGATACAAGGTCGAGATATTATATCCTGAATAGAGGCCGCGTGCCCTTGGTAGGGTCTTCTGTCCCTCTTTCCTTTTTCGGGAGGGCGTGTGAGAGCGAGCTGACTGGGGGAGGGTGCGAGTGTGTTACGACGTAATATTGTGAGGGATCCTATTTTTAAGGAAGCCCTTGGGGAGCGCGGCTGTGGCTGCAGAGTTCTGGGAGAGGCGGGTGGTGCTGGCCAAAGCCGGGTCGTGCTTTGTGCTGGGGGAGAGTGTATGGTGGGCGGTGGGCGGTGGGCGGTGGGTGGTGGTTTGAGAAGTCTGAGAAGCTTTGGGAAATTTGGAAGGTCTGGACTATGGATCGTTCCCAGCGGAGTTTTGTCGTATATTGTTATTTTGTCTGTGTCTTTGTTTCCCTTATTTGCGGTTCGAAAATACCCGGACCAACCTCAGGGAGTGTTGATAGTTGCGGCTGCGGCTGTGGGGTTTGGATGCAAATATGGCTGCAGGTTTTCTACTGTGTAGTTTGAATGCGGTTCTGGGCTACAGTGGTTCTTGTTCTTTTTGGGTATTGTTTGTAAATGACTGGCGAGCAAGGCAAAATATAGGACAGCAGTGCGTTTGAGCAAAACAAAAACTATACAACAGCGGATTTGTAAGTGCTTGGTCGATCGTAGGTTTCGTTTTGTTTGCTGTTTTTGGGGGCCCCCTTTCATGAAAGGACCGCCGATGTAAACCAAAAAATTGGGAAAGGAGGTTGACCGGCTGACGGGTGAACAGGTTAACAGTTTGACGGGTTCATGGGCTGGAACGGTTGTACGTTGTAAGATGGCGGTTCCTGACGGATTGCTGTTCTGAGGCCGTTGGCCGACAGGATCGACTGGATCTGCTAGGTAAAAACAGAATATGTTATGCAACGATCCGACAGGTTTGACGAGAACTGTGTGAGAATTCGTGTGTTTAGCAGGGACTTTTGCTGCTGCAGTGGTGTATGAGAATGGCATTTATTTTGCTGGGCTGGGCTGGTTTGCGTCAACTGTGTAAGAGGAGAGAGGCGAGGAGTGGTTGGATAGGCGAGATGCAATATGAAAGAGGTTGAGTGAATTGTGGTGGATGTTATGAGGATGGAGAATTTTAGAACGAGAGAAGAGAGAATATGTTTTGAAAAGGGGGAATGGAGGGAAAGCATAGAAGGAAAGGCCAGACAAAAAAATTCGAAGGAAGGTGCGAAGTGAGCAAAGACAGGCTGGAGTGATGAAGACGCAAGGAAGGAGCGAAGGGGAAGCTAGCTCGACTAAGAGGCAAGAGGGAGACAAGGCGGAAGACGGACGGAAAAGGGAAGGAACAAATGAGAGAGATTGATTGAGAAAGACGATATGCCAACAAAACAAAAAAAGAGTCACAAGGGGAATGTCGAACGAGGTCGTTTCCGCTAAGGGAAGGACCGTCTGTTTTTTAGGTCCGTGGGGTTCTTTCTTGTTGTCTTGCTACGATGTTGGGCTTCATTTTTGGCGTATTCTGGGCTGTTTTTCTTTTGTCTATATTCGTATTATTTTGGCTTATTACTTGGCTTATTTGGCCTGGCCGTGGTCGAGCTTGTTTAAACGAAGGGGCAGGCGCGGCTACGTGTGCAGTAGTGATGTTTTGGTTGTCACGTCGCTCACTTTCTATCAGACGGTCTCCCTTAGTAGTGCATCCCGTGCGAGATGCCGTATCGCAAAGCGCACTAGTTCTGAGCCTTTGTAGCAGATCGTCGCATTCTATCGTGCGTAGTCTTGTGCAGTAAGTTGAGAAGGGCAGTCAGTCACAGGTGGTCCGGGGGTGGAAGGTGCGGGTGGTGTGTGTGGGGAGGGGGCGGACAACGAACGGAAGGTGTATTACTCCGTATTCGCTTGCGCAAAACGGGCAGTAGCTGAGCTTTTACGGAGAAGGAAAGAAGCAGAGCAGTGACCATAAACGAGACGGAAGGAGCGATGTGCGAGCTTGTTTGCTTTGCTAGGGCTGTTTCTTCTAGTGGCTGGTGCTCTTGTGCTCCTGCCGTGCGGAGTGTCGTAACAGGGGAATAGTTTGATGGCGGCGGAGCGAATTACCAGTTACAGCATCTAGCAACCGGCCGACTTGCACGAGAGTCCGGTTTAGGATGTGAGTGTGATGTGTGAAGGAGAGCGACGGGGTGCGTTGGGCTAGGGAGAGGCGGAAGCGCAAGCGGGCACAGGGTCTGGGAAGCGTGAAGGGTGACAGAAGGGGAGCATATTTGCTTATGTTTTTATTTACTTGATTTTTTTATAGTTTATTTTATTATGCTTCTGTTCCCTGGCTTACTTTATTTTGAGTTTGTTTCCTACCAACGCAACACAAGATGGGCGATCGAGACAAGGACGGGGGCGTGCAGAAGGATGGATGGAGGCCGGGAGGTTCTGGTGCAACGGTGCAACGGCGCAACAGTGCGACAGCGGAATAGGAATGGCGCAGGAGATGATAGAGGGCCACGAGGATGAAGTTTGGGGGATGCATCATCATTTTCATGAAGTCCATCTGTTTGTTTTTTAGGAAGGCTCGGCAAGGGAATACGGGTGATCCTCATAAATCGAAAAGGCAAAACTGTCCGCAACAGGAAACGAGGATGAAGTGTAAAAGAGAAAAAGGGAAAAAGGGAAAAAGGGAAAAGAGGGATGGCCCTAGCCGAAAGCAGGATGCCTGTTGGGTTTAACGAGGCGAGACATTTTAGACCGCCGTTTGAGTGTGTTAGTTAGCAGCATTGCGGGTTTCAATCTGCAACATGTGCCAACGGTTTGAGAGAAAGGATGGGCTACGCTAAATACCCTATGAGATACGGGGGCTGTATAAAGCGACGGAAAGGGAGGGCCTCATATGGAGAGGAGATAAAAGGACAGCAGAAACGAAAGAAGAAGAAAACAAGAGAGATGTTGATACAAAGAAGTGAAAAAGGAGTGCCGTGTTAGACGGAGAATAATGACATTGAAGGAAGACGACGGAAGCGAGAAGCGAGAAGGGTTCCTTGTTTCTCATCCATGGACGAGATCGATTTGCGAAACACGGGCAGCTAGCTACCTGGTCGATGGACATGCAAAAGCTTCGTAGGTGGATGATATGACGAGGATCTGATAGTACGTCCAGTGAAAGTGGGAAAGAGACTAAAAGAAACCCAAAAGGGGAAACTACTGTTGCATGTCGTCTTGGTTGTTTTTGCAGGATAGATGAATGGCTATATTTGGAGTCCGGAACACAATACGACGTATATTGCGGGACGTGCGCTGTAACTTTAACTCGAAGTTTTGCCACGTTCGGGGCAGGTTTACGGTCTTGAAACTTGCAAGCAGAACTACTCCGTACACCGCATCCTGTAATAAATCGAGGGAGAACAAGGGTTAGGCTATGTAGTCTTTCTTTACACAGTGATACTTTACACAGTGATACTTGTTCGCTGTACACGTCCACCGTGCCCTGCATGTTATTATTATGGGGGCTTGGCCGAGCGCCTTCAAGAGGGTGCCTGAGCCAACGGGAAGGCAGTCCACTGGACAAGAAGAGAGGCGTGTCGTATGTAGGCTCATCAAATTATTTGCTTGATACTTGTAGTCAACTTCATTTTGCCACTCTATGCGCAACATCATCGCCTGCCGTCCGACTCGAGCGAATCTCAGCCCCAGGGCCACCCTGGACGGGACAAGGCGGCATATTCAAGTAAGGGACGGAGCGAATAGGGAGCAACTGATGGCCTACGGAGTCCATACAACGGACTTGTCACCGTATTTGTCGATAATACAAGCGGCAGGCCGAGGAGAGGACACCTCTAAATCCCCAAGACCTAGCCAGACAAGACCAAGAGACTGAAAGCAAGGGAGCTCGAAAATAAGGGACACGGAAAACAATAACATGGCCGTGTTATGCCACGGGAGGACGTGTTAGCGGCTGGCGGGCACACATACGCTCTCTCAATCACTTCTAATCCACAGCCACCAAGGTCACTTACACACCTCCCACCACCACCCGCATTCTACGTTTGTGTCCTGTCGTGGGTTTTGACTTTTAAAATACTCTCTAGCGACTCTTATTAGTATTTAGTACTCCATTGTTACATATGACCCGCGCAAACCCAGAAAAACAAAAATGCGGATGGGCACAGCGGGTGGCTACGGTGGAGGTACAATAGATGGCTACATATAATTTATGGTCGTGCGTAGGCTACCGGCCGCACAATTTTTTTCTCTTTAAAAAAGGAGTAAAACAAAACAAAACCACGGATGGCTTGCAGATCAAATAGATTAAAAACCCAATCTCTGCCTCATCCCCCTCACTTGGCGGCAGTATCTCCGTTTTGAAGACGACAAAGCAACAATACGCCCTTTAATACTTTTATTGTCAAGGCACATACGACGTACTCTGTACCGCCGTCTTTTGTTCTACGGCCACTTCCTTTTTCCTCTTCCTTGGTTGCTGGTTTGCTGCCCGCCTCCACTCTCTCTACCATATAGATTAAAACGCTTGCATGTTCCCTTTCGGTCTATTTTTTGCTCACTGGGTTTCTGTGTTTTCTGCTCCCTATTCCCTGGAGAATTTTTGCCCGTCTTGCTTCATCCTGGAAGCAGAGTCACCGGCTACGCCGCACCCTTATTTGTTTACCCGTGTCATTGTCGTCGCCCTCAATCTCTCTCGTCGGTGGTCGGTTCATCCTATCAACCGGCTACTTTCTAGCAGAGCCTTCTTGGCCAGTCCTATTTTTTCTCTTTCTGATATTCTTTTTGACAGTATTCTTCTCGTACTTGCAATGTCAGCCCACTGTTGCGTTCAGCTCTATTCTTTGAAGCTCATAAACTCGCCGTTCTTCGAAACCGCTGGAACGTTAACTTGGATTCATCGTTTCGATTTGCATACACGGCCACCTCCCGGCACATCGATCAAACTTGTTGGGCATGATGTGATGTAAAGCGGAAACAAACGACAATATTGGACATGCTTGAACAGAAAAGGAAACGTAAAGCATAATGGAAGGATGTGCAAACTGCGTGTCAATGCACTGCAGCCCGCCGCTTCCACTCATTATCTTCGACTGGATGCATCCTCCATATCCGAGTGGCAGAGCCGCGCGCCATACCTGGCAAAGTCGGTCTAGAGACAGAAGCACCGGGGAACCAGAGTAGAGAGAGGGCCAATAGCCACCTGTGCTACGTACTCGTTTGAAAGTGACAGCCTGTGGTTCATGTACGACGTTCCTTACTCCCTTCTTTCAGAAAAGGGCCGCAAACGCTTTACCACATAAATTGCGGTGGCCAACCTCTTCTCAGCCTCCTGACATCATCGGGTGCCTTTTACATCCTCTATAGGCTCGGATTTTGTGAAGCATTTATTGAGAACACGTCTGCTCCCAATAACAAGTACAGGTCCTGTGCTGTGTGCGTGTGACGAGACATACTCTTATGCGTAAAGAGTTGTGTAAATGTATCCATATTTAGGCACAGAGCATTCGGACGTTTATGCTTGAGGGAAAGATGGATATGAAGTCGACGGAAGATAGAGGACAAGAAAAAAGAAGAGCTAGAAAAAAAGCCGACAACCGAGGTCGCTTCCAGGAAACAAAGGCCGCCTTGAAGGGGGGGGGGGTATTGATGGTTTCCTTTCCTATTCCGCCTTTGTATTCTGTGACACTCGCTCCCAGGATTCAGGGACTGGATCGGCGGGCTTGATCTGCGTCTGTACCTGTCGTTGCAAAGTGGTTGAGGAGGTGAAGGAGGAAAATGTGAATTTAGGACAGGCTCTTTTGGTTCATTCGCAGCACGTGAAATTTTCTATACTATCACGTGCTTTACCACATAAGTCTAAGCTCTTTCCTTATGAGAGTATGCGTAATGATAGTAGCTGCTTAGTTTTTGAGCCGGGCCCCATTAAAGTATCCGGCCAATCACAGATCAAGGACTACGATGGGATCCACAATATTTTGCTATTTCAACGCCAGAAATTTTCTTTCGCTTCTTTCAATTTTCTTCCCCTTCTTCTCTTCTTTTTTCTCTTCGTGCGGCGGTACGACCAAAATTTACATCTCCGTGTTGCTCGAAATCATTTTCAATTGAGGAGGCCCGGGACTTCAGGGTTGGGAACAGCTTCTTTGGAAGCTCGTTCCTGCCCTTCGGGCAGCCATTCGCAGCGTCAGTCGTGCCACAGACGAAGGGAATTGCACATCGATTCTTTACTGGTTGTTTTGCTCGGCTTCTAGCTACCGGGCAGACTACAGTGGGGAGTCGGACACACAAACAAACAAAAAGCAAGACAGCTTGTGCAATGGCTGGGACAAGAGAGAAGAATGTTGCCTTGGACCCCATGCCGCTTGGGGACCACAACATTCGTAGATTTATGCCTCGATCCATCGTGATAAGAAGTGAGGAAATCGAAGTGAGAAAATGGGAGAGAAGGGTTGACTGGCCAGTGTCATGACCTTTGTTCGAACGTATGGTGACTATCGTTGTTGCGGTCATCTAGCTGCATCATTTGGTCACTCGTCGTTGAGTTCCTGAAGTTTCTGAAGTTTTGAGTGTCCGAGTGTCAAGAAGGACGGTTGCTTTGGCCTTTTCAGGCTCCTTGAAGAAGCTGCCTTCTCGGCCATGGTTGGGATCTTAGAATCTTCTCACTGGTCACTCTTTCGCCGTACCTCGCCGTACCGTTCATTTTCCTTGCCGTGCCGCAGCTGCGAGGGGAAGCCGTTGGGTAATGCTGAATGTGTCCCTTTTCAACCACATCCAGTCCCTTACGAACTCACCCTGTCCGTTTCTGTTTTGTTTCTGGTCCAACATGCATGGTGCGAGGTAATCTACGATTGTCACCTGGGTGCTTGTTTCTACTTCCGCTGAAGACAAGCCGAGACTAGGCGAGGGTGTATGCAATGTAAAAAAGACCAAACAAGCTGGCGATCAAGTGATCAAACCGCACTCCGAACAAACGATCGACTTCTTGTTTTCTCTCTGTTTACCCGTTTGTATCATACGGCCAGGCTCTTCTTTGGATCTTCCCATCTTTGGATCTCGCCTAACTGTGCGTCCCCCACCCCGAGAAAATCAAATGAACGCCCACACACAAACAGACAAACACGTAATAAGGCAAATGGGGACGTAAAGAAAACGAAAGAAGATACAGTCGCCCCCTTTGGCTCATCGGATCCGCTTGCTTGCTACACTGGACACCCAGGGGTGAGCTGCTTATTGCCGTGGGCGATTTATGTCGGGATTGCTTGCCTTTTTATTTTTGTATATTTCGTGTCTATTTGTGGTCCTTTTTTGTAGCTTTTTGCAGCTGTTTGTAGCTGTTTGTAGCTGCTATTGCTCAACACGCCGGTACCTCCTCAACCGTGCCCGAACCGTGTATTTCATAGCAGCCTTCCTTGTACGTTAAACGTTTTTTGTATTCGTAAAATCAAATATGGCCAAGGCCACTTGATGGCTTTCTTGTAGCTCTTGCACTCCTTTGCTCTTCTGGTCTCGTACCTTCTCAGTCTACTCGCCCTGCTCGTCACCAATCTTCTCCAGCTTGCCCATCTCCCGCTTCTCGCCGGCCTCGCCGATCAACCGCACCCGGTCCAGCCGGACCTTCTCTGCGCCGTCCTGGGCCGAGACCACGAAAACAACCAGACTCGTAATGTTCTGGAACTTGACAAACTTGAGCGGGATCGAGGCCGTACCCTGCTCGTTCCAGTCCGTCGGCTTGATTGTAATCTCCTGCGTCGCCAGTGTGTCCTCCGCCTCGTCAAAGCCCAGGTTGTGCGGGCTGTTGCTGTACAGCTTGAGAAGCTCGGGCCGTGCAGCATCCTCAGTTGGGTGAGACGTGATTTGCAGCGTGTGCAGCTTGGCAATCGACTGCAGCGGGATAAACAGCATCAGCTGCTCGTCCGTGTCGCTCTCGACCCAGTCCGCAGCGCTCGCCGACAGCGCCTCGCTCTTCCCGCTCGGCTTGGAGCCGCCAAACAGCACGCGCACATTGCCTGCTGCCGCGTCGTCCACATTGAGTAGCTCTGTACGCAGCACCTCGACGTTGTCGGTGATGTCTGTGTAGCCGCGTGGAGCAGCTGCACCGGTCCACCAGCCCCCGGCATCGCCACCGCTGGAGCCCTCGCCTCCGCTGCCACTACCAGAGGCGCCTCCTGCGCTGCCAGCCTCCTGAACGAGCTTGTTGACCAGGGACTCGAGCTTCCGGGGATCGGCGCCCTGCACGCGCTCAATCTCGTTGCCGTCGCGGAACAGGAGGAAGGTCGGCATGGCAGTGATGCGGTACTTGGCGGCAATGTCCTTCTGCGCGTCGGTGTCGATCTTGACAAACGTCACGGCGTTGTCACGGGCTAGCTGGGAGGCAATGTTCTCGAAGACGGGCGCGATCATCTTGCAAGGTCCGCACCACGTCGCAAAGACTAAGGAGAAAGATGGAGTCAGTAAGAGCTTCTGTACAAAAGAGGGCCCAACAAAACTCACAGTCGGCAATGACGACCTTGGACGACTTGAGTAGGCCGGCAAACTGTGCTTGTGACGAAATATGGGTGACTTTGGACATGGTTGCGGTTTGTGATGTTGCGATGGTGGGGGTTGGAAAGAGAGTATCGTTTTCGGTTGTCTTTCGCTTCGGCTTGGACTCGTTCTTCGTCTGCTCGTCTCAGACTCGTCCTGTAAGTCGTGTCGTCGTGATTGGATGGCTGCGAATTAATGTTGTTGTTGCGAAAAAGAAAGTTGAGAGGGCGGGAGAATGAAAAGGAAGGCGAGGAAAGCTTCCACGCGCGCCGCCACCAAGCTGGGCGGCCAAATAGTATTACGAATGAGCACGGCAGGCTGGAACTGCTAGGCGTTAACACTGCTGAGCTGCCCCGCAGCGCTCCACCGCCTTTGGTGATGACATGTGCGGCTGCAAGGCACCTGCCAGCTACGTCGTTTGCGGGCTCAACATCTACAAGCAAATCAAGTCACGTGCACGCAGCAGTTGGTAAGAGAGCATGAACATCACATCGCATTTTTACTGCATTCTTGGGCGTTGTTCCGTTTTTGTTGGTTTCAAAGACTCCTCTCTGCTGTCGTTCGAAAACTACATACTGTTCTACATAATGGCAGGTGGGCGTGTATACAAAGTCCCCCCAAAACAGTGCCTGAAACGCCGTGGGAAAAGAAAAGAGGTAAAAAGGAGGGAAAAAAGAGGAAGAAAAGAGAAAGAAAAGGGGAGCATATAAAAGTAGGAACAAAATCAAAAACCCAAATCCTTCAAGGTATCAGTAGCCGCACAAATAAACACAATCGCCCCGCTTATTTCTTTAACAAAACAGGCCAGTTTTATCTCAGGACATCTAAATGCCCACGGCATGGCTGAAGACTCGGGCGGCCAGCTGGCCAAGCAGCCGTGACCGATCATTGGCGGGGAGGTCTTGGTAGACAGCATAGACGCTTTTGCCCTTGGCATCGCGGATGGCACCCAGGCGGTTGCCCGCAACGGCACCTGCGACAAGACCGGGGACGTTGGCCACAATGAAGCCCAACGCGCCGCCACTCAGGCCTCCTAGGAAGCCCCAGAACTTGCCCGTCGGCCGGTTTGAGCCTGGCTCTGCCATGCCCTCCTCGCGCAGCATCTCCTCAAAGACATCGGCAAATTGGGCGTCCTCTGTCTGCTGACGTGCCTCCTCTGTGTTGGCCTGGCCATGGCCGTTGTTGCCGCTGCCACCGTTCGCTGCATTGGAGAAGAAGTTCCATGCCCACGAGGCGCCGGTTCTGGCACTCGAGCCCGCCCCCGTCCCTGTGCCCGTCTGCGGGTAGTCTTCGCTGTCCTCGTCGTCCTCGTCGTCCTCGTCGGGGAAGCTGTAGCCGCGCCGGTTGAAGAGGCGCCGCTGCGCATCGTATTCGCGCCGACGGCCGGCGTCGGAGAGTGTGTAGTAGGCGTCGTTGACAAGCTGAAACTTGCGCGTGCGCGTCTTGCGCTCGGGGCTGTCTTGGGGTACACGATCGGGGTGGTTCTTTAATGCGGCGCTGTGGAAAGAGACATGTTAACGGAGGTCAATTGATGTGTTTGTTGATTCGAATAAAACGTACCGTTTGTATGCATCGCGGACCTGCTGGGCTGTAGCAGTCTCGGAAACATCGAGGATGGCATCTGTAGCCGGGAGAGCGGTTAGCAACGTCCAAGGAGAAAGATGACCAACAGATCGATGTCACAGGACCGTTTGTTAGGAAAACTTACAATAGTTCGGGGGCGGGGCGTCGTGGGCCATGTTGGCGGAGCAAAAAGATATAATACGGCAATGCGGTCAATCGCGGCAGCCTTGTTGGGTCGAGAATGTCGCGAGAGTAATTGAACGGCGAAACAGACGACAAGAAAAAAAGTATGCAGAGAGTAAAGAACAGCTGTCGAGATTCGACGAGGCACAAAGTTTTAAAGTCCAATCAAGGCCAGGCCATAATAACAACTGAGAAGAAAGGCAGGAACGAAGGGAGGACCTTGGAGAGTGCGGCCTCTAGGGCTGCACTTGCCTGCCTTGTGACGTTTTGCCACTCTCCAACAACGTCATCTAAAACAGCAAAAATAGCAGGAGAAAACGTGCCGCGGCGTCGTTCTTGTTAGCGTGTTAGCGTGTTAGCGTGTGGCGCGCCACTTCAACACGTTCAAGGCACATTCCCAAACGATCTGGCCCCCTGTCCATTTTGTCCAGGAAGGAACGAATGCCCATGCCCCGCCAATCTGGATTTAGGCCCCGCACAAATTTGAGAAATCACAGCCTGCTCCAGCCGTGATGAGTTAAAGTATGTGCATCTCACAGCCGATTCCGCCCATAATGGCACAAAGCAAGAGCTAAGACGTGCTTTTCACGCGAGGCTGTGGATGTGCAGTGACAGCGAGCTGTGCATTACGTCGTACTCGAGAAGCATGCTTGCCTCCCCACAAATCGTCACACACTCAGTCTATCTAGATACCGCGCCTGGCGACATTTCAAACCCGTCCATTACACTTGCAAGATCGTTACCAAGAAGGAGCTGACTAGACGACTCACGCTTTTATTATGCCGATGTGCCCAATGCTGCCCGACTGCCGGAGGTTTCTCGAAAGAGGTCTGCACGGCGGCGAAAAAGTACTGTGAAAAAGCGACGTAGAGCCACTCTTGTGGGCTGAATCAAATTGCTGAAACGGGCAAGAACGGCTAAGAGTGGGCTGAACAGTGGAGGAAACTCGGGACCCAGACGAGCGGTGCCCAAACTCGAGTGAAAAAGGACCTAAATGGGCAAGAGCACCCTAAGGACAGTCACATCTGCGCAGCTTTATGCTGCTCCTTGCTGCAGCTGCAGGCGTTGACGCCCAATACGGGGTGCCCAAGCGTGCCTTCCTCGAGTGAGCATTCGCGCTGTCGCAAACGGCAAGAGCAACGGACCTGGCCGTATTATCACACACTCAATGGAGGAAAGAACGAATAACAGAAGATAAAGAAAAAAGCAAAGAGTCAAAGGGAATGACGGCACCTCGTGGGCGGTCACTCCTCCCGAAATTACCCAAATCTCTTTTTCAGGTGCCTACTCGGCCCATCAGCCGGAAAGCTCGACCCCGGCTCTTGCCCCTCTACTCCACGCACCCCTCTACATCTGTTCCTTCCTTTCTGGTCGTGTAAACCGCTCCTTTCGGACACCGTTCCTGGCCTCGTTCTGCACCTTGTGTGAAATTTTGTCAGGCACGCCTTCTCTTTTACGTACCTTGTTCTTTGTTGTCTTTATCCCTTCTTGGGCCCCTCCACTCCTTCTGCGTATCGTCCGTGGCCTTTCAAACAAGTGTAAACAACCCATAGCCAGCCAGCCACTCGTTCCTTCCTGTCCTTCCTCGTTTGCCTCTCTTTTCCCCGAAGTTTCCTGCTGTTCACTGGTGAGACCCTCTTTCCTCAACAAAAAAAAGTAAACGCTCTTGCCAACTCAGACCTTTCCCCTCCTTCCTCCCCCCTTGTCCGAGTCCGGCCTTTTTTTCACGTCCTCGTGTGGCCTTTCCCTCCCACCCCACTCGTCCGTTTCTGCACGGGACCCATCTGCCACCCCCTTCCTGCCTGTTCTGCCTCTCACTATTGCTCTTAAACCTAATTTTGCCTCCTCCGTCTTTTTACGACTTGTCCATCACTCTTCCCGAACTGTTTTCCTTTTATTTTTCACCCTTTATATTCAGGTGATCGCCCCCCCTTTTTTTAACTGCTTCTTTTGTGCTTCTTTTTTGTTTCTTCCTTATTTCCTCCTTTGTCTCTACCCCCGTTTCTTTCAGCCGTGCCTGTCCGTGCTGTTTCAATCCTTGCCCAAAACAGTGTCGTCAACATCGAGTTCTCTAGGAGAATCCGGTTCCATATAGTATAGCGAGAGAATATAAAGCATACATTTTCCCAAGAAGAAACTCGTCTCTCAAAGGGCTACAGGCCTTCAAGAATACCGCAAGACCAAGATCTCAGGATCAAGAATTATTTACCGGACTACTGACCACACTCGGCACTTCCCCTTGCCTTCAAGCGTTCGAACATATCAGAATAGAACGGACAAAAAGATACCGAGATATCCCCTCACTCTACTAAGTTGACCGGTACTTACATATAAACAAAAAGAAAGGATACACTTTGACTCTTGAGAACCCCGACTCTAACAATTATGTGCAGGATCACCGATTAAAACAAACTTTTACAAATCTGCCAACATGATGGCTACGCAGACAACGACGGCGACGATGCAGGCGCACGACGATCTGGCGGCTTTGCTGGCCCGGAACCTGACCTTCGGCCCCATCCCAGTCGATATCCCTGCCCCTGCCCCGGCGCCCGTACCGGCCCCAGTTGAGGAGCCCAAGATCGCCTACTCCATCTCACAGCACTACCACCACTCTGCCCACACGATCAAGCCGCAGCAACCTGTTGTGGAGCAGCCTTCACAGCAAGAGCTTCAGATGCAGGAGAGGCAGCAGCAGCAGCAAACGACGGAGCAGATTCTAATTCAGAACGGCATCGACCCGACGGCGCTCACGCCTGTCCAGTTTGCCCTGTTCCAGATGTCTGCTCCGGACCGCCGTGACTACTTGCTGCAGCTGTGGCGCATCTGCCCACCAACCCGGACTACCGCCGGCTATAACGCCGTTGCTGCAGGTGCGGCTTGGGATACGATGGAGGCCGAGATGGAGAAAGAGATTGCCTCGTCCACTATTCGGGTACAGCAGAGCCAACAGATGCAGCAGGACCAGCAAATGCAGCAAGACCAGCAGTCCTTTCGGGCCAGCGACCCGGCAGTCGCGCCGGCAGCGCCCGCGACGACGACTCAGTCTGCCGACGGCCGCTGGCTGCAGGAAACGTCCCACGGCTACATGGAGCCGTACATGGCGTCTGGGTACGAAGAACTGGCACGCCGCGAGTACATGGCGTCCAACTCACTCCCGCCGCCCTCGGCGAGCGACGATGCCGCCAGCATCCCGCGCACAAAGTATGCGTACGATAGCGCCAACCCACATGTATATGCTGGCGTGCACCTGCGGTTCACTCATGCCACCGACCCGGTCTACGCTAACCGCCTGACGTCTTCGGCATCGGCAGTCCCTGCGTCCAGCCGTGCCTCCTGGCCCCAGCCGCACCAGGCATCCATGGAGATGGAGAACCAGTACGGGGCTCTCATGGCCATGCGCGATGGTTGTGAGATGGAGATGTAGACGGTCATGGGATTGTCACTTGTTCTTTTTCTTGTGTGTGCAAGGCCGTTTCCATTCATTGCATGGTACTTTGGTCATCATATTTCTTATTGGCATATCTTTAAGACCCTCTTGTATTCTTCTTTTTCTTTTTGTTTTCCCCCTTGTCTTCCCCATCACGTCACGGCTTGGATTGTCTACGGTTACGAATTACGTCACGTGTATATACCGCAGCAGATCACACATCTAGCACTTTCTTCTCTCAACTTTTTTTCCCCGCTGACGGAATGATTGTGTTTCCTTTGTTATTTGGTTTCGGAACGGTAGTGATTGGTTTCTAGTTTAATTTTTTTTTTTAAAAAAAAGGTTAATTAAAGATGCTTTATACCCATTGATTGGTCTGACTGTTCCCAAGAAGGCAAGCATTTGCATATAATTTTTTTGTGAATCCGTATACTCCTGGTCTATTTCCCAAAGATTTCATTTTTGCAAAGAAAGGAAAGTCACAACACCCCCAAAACAAAAGTACATCTTTTTTCTGAAACCGCACCCCCCCCTATCACCTATCACCGCTTATTTCTTTTTGCCCTTGCGCTTGTTGGCCTTGACCTTGTTGTGGCTGGTGCCAGTGGCCTTGAGTGAGCCCGTGGACGTCTCTAGCAGCTCAAAGTCGTCCTGCGAGTCGGAGCTGGGCGTTGCCTTGCCCGGGGAGGACTCGCTGTCCTCACCATCGCTAACAGTAGCAGCAACAGGAGCGGGCTTCGCAGGCTTGGCCTTGCGAGCATTCCTATTGTTCTGCTTCCGAACCAGAGGGGTCTCCTCACGGTCAACCACCTCCTCCTCAAAGTACTCTTCCTCAGCCTCGGCCGTGCTGCCTAGAAGACGGCCAGCAGTCAGGCCGAAGACCCAAATGGGCAGGCGGTAGACGGCAGTGTCCTTGAAGGAAGGACGAGCAACCTCGTTGATCTGAGGTAGTATGTTAGCGGGATGTTACTGCATGAATAAAATAAAAGGGGAGAAGGAGAGGGTGGGGGCGAATGTGGACATACATCGAGAAGAAGCTCCTCAACCTTGCCCTCCTCGTCAATCTGTTCGAGGTAGACGTCGCCAAGCGAGTCCACAACCAGAATCTTGCCGTTCTCGGCCACGACGCGCTTCTTGGCACCGGTGGGGCCGGCAGAGGGCTGCGCAGTAGGGGTAGCCGTGCCACTGTTGCTAGCATTGGTGCTGAGACCGCGACGTGCAGCACGGCGACCAGTGGTGCTCTCACGGGCAGCATCGCGCTTGGCATCACGCTCCTGCATGCGGCGCTGCTTGCGGTTCATGGCCATGTTCGGCTGCGGCTCGTCCTCGGCGGCGCCTGTGTCGACAGGGGGAAGAACAGCACCGGGACCACCCATGGACGGGTCGGCACCAATATCACCGCCCAGGTCAACACCACCAATCGAGTTGCCCCAGGCCGCATGGCGGGCGTACTTGATGTAGCGCTCGACAAACTCGCGCTGGCGCTTCCAGCTCATGTACAGGGCAATGTAGTGTGCACCACCGCCGACAAACACAAAAAGGCCGAACAGAACAGTGCCGAAGCCAGGGCGGTAGCGGTTGTAGTAGTACTCGGTGCCCTTCCAGGTGGGGAAGCCGTTGGCGAGGAAATGGTCGTAGCGGTCACGCTCGGGGCCGCGCAGGACGTTAGTGACGATGCTGAGGCGGGCCTGCATCTCCGAGGCGCGCTTCACAGCTGCGCGGACCTCGCCGGCGGTCGGGCCCTTGCTGACATTGACGCCGGGCTTCTTGTTCTTGTCACCACTGCCGCCCGCCTTCTTGGCTGCCTTGGCACGGTCGGCTGCGAGCTGCTGCTTAACCTTGTCCGGGTGCAGCTGCCGGGTCTTCTTGCGGTACGCCTTGTTGATGTCGTCGAGGGAGGCCGAGGGAGGGACGCCGACAAAGTCGTAGAAAGTGATTTCGGGGCCCAGAGCGGCTGCGAGCTCGTCGCGGACGCGGAAGATTTCACGGTCTGCAGGCACATAGTTAGCAGGAGGCATACAAAAAACAACAACAGAAGCAACAACAAAAGCAAACGAGACAGCAACACGCACCCTCCTTGGTCCAGGCGGCCGTGATGGGCGCAAGGGCGGCCAACAGGCCGACAGTCAAAGTTGAGAATCTCATTGTCGCATTGTTTGGTGGACGAGATGGCGATTGGTGGCGGGATATGCAATCTGAGAACACAGGAAATGGGGAAAGCAGAAGAAAACCAGCGTCCGGAGCAGGGACGTCAAAGAATAGAAAGGAGAAGCACGTCGCGGTGCAAAAAAGGGTCCAGGGTTGCAGAACGCAAAGGTGTCGTGTCCGAAACAGCAATTTTTCTCTTTATTTTCATTGGGTGTTATTAAGGCTCTTTGGGCCTTTCTGGCCAGAACGATTCAGCTTGCGGTGGGTGTAGATCACACAGCTAGGGGAAGCTTTACGCTGCAGGAGCGACCTGGAGTCGGGAGTTGTAGTTGCCGTAACAGTGTGAAAAGAGTCTCTTAAACCGAGCTAGCCACAATTGTCGTTTAGGAAGTCGCACCCCTGAAACGAAAGCCCCTAGAGCCTTCCTGTTCGCTCCAGTTCGCTTCACATGTCCCGTTTCAGCGCTGAAGGCTCAGCGGGCACTTTACTTCACTTGCGCCGGGACACCAGTTCAGACGGATCCGGGTAAAAGTGAGAGAAGTTTACTGTGGTATCGGCATGTTGTCCTTTGCATCGGGCGATACGATAACTTTTAGTCTGTGTGCTGTGCGTGTACTCCGTAGTGAGTGGCATCTGGTTTGGACGTTGGCTTGTCTGTCACAGCAGTTACAGCAGTTGCCTTTTCTGTACGTCGTATCGAAGCTGTCAAATGGCACTTTCCTAAATTGGTGCCTACATCCACGGCCCACAGTCCACGGCCGGGTAAGAAAGAGGAAAGGTATTTGTATGAAGCTTCACGATGACATTGTGTCTTATCTTGTCTTCGGATACCAGATACCGTACTATCGATTGAGCCCAATGGTGCTTGACATCCCATGGCTTCGGCGGGGTTCGTGTTTTGCACATGCTGGTGCCAGGCTGCTACGCATTAGATATCACAACATCAAAGCAGATGCATCGACTACCTTAAGCTTTATGTTAGTGCTTATTATGCCGTGGTACGCGTCTTGTTGCATCTTCTTCGCGAGTGCCTGAGTTTGACTTTGCCCAGCCCTACAATATGGCATCTGAGTGATGACGCTCTCTTACGAATAAAGCACTTTGCAGCGCAAGAAGCTACGTGTCGTTCTTGCCTTTTGCGCTCTGGTCGTCCTTGCCGCTGTTTGTGGCGTTTTAGCGTGCCTTCTCCTTTCATGTGCAGGCTACCTGGCAGGCGGAAAGCACGACTGTCTGAACTACATTGCTCACGTCCACGACGCGTTGATGAGGCTCGCTCGCTCTTTCTAGTTGTCTCTATCACGTCCATCCACGAGCCAGTCCCTTCCCTGCTAATTACCCAACCGACAAGGCGCTGCCCAATCTCGTCCTCGCCCAGTTGATTTGCTCGTTTGCTCCTGCCAGCAGCTACTCAGTATTACGCGGTGCTACCCTCCCGAACTGCAGCCCTTCCTCGCTCCTTCCTTGCTTCGACGCTAGCACCATCCTATTTCTACCAGCGGGTTCGCCCCATCTATTAAGCCCCACGTATTACCGCCTATTTTCGCCCTTTCCTTTCGTGTTTTCTGTTTTCTCACCTCCTTGTTCCCACTCCCCTGGCTTCTTTTTCCCCCGTCCCATCCCCTTCTTCTGCTTCCGTCTTTTCTTGCCAGATTGCTACCAACGTCCATCTCCATTCTCACTTTCCTTCGTTTCCGTTTTGTTCTTTGACTTTCTTCTGTTCTCCCACCGTGGTCTCTCATTCCTCATTTGCAGCTCATTTTTGCTTCAATTCTCTTCAATTTTCCTCTTTTCGCCATTTGGCCTTTTCGCCTCGAATCAGCGTCTTCAATACCCGACTCTTCTCCCCCTTTCCCCAAATCGACCGTCTATCCTCCACTCGCCCAGCGAACGAACTGCACGCTTGCACCTGCACCTGCATCCGCATCCGCATCGTCACCGCTACTTCCGACGAGGCCCGAATAAAACCCTTTCGACCACCCTCCTCCACCTTTCTCCTCCTCTCTTGTTTCTTCTTTTCTCTTTTCTCTTCCTTTTTCTTCGTCACTTTTTGTCACCAAGCTGCCACAATGGCCTCCCGCATCCAGATCCCGATCGACATGCTGACGTCGCGCCTCCAGCTGGGAGACCGCTTCAACAGCGTGCGGTCGACCTCGTTGGCTACGCGCTTCTCGAACCTGCGTCCGCTGTCCGAGTTCTTCGACGTCAAGCGCCTGTCCAAGCCCCAGAACTTTGCCGACATGCAGTCCCGCGTCAATTACAACCTCGGTCACTTCTCCAGCAACTACGCCGTCGTCTTCGCCATGCTCTGCATCTACACCTTGCTGACCAACTGGTGGCTGCTCTTTGATATCATCTTTGTTGTCTCCGGCATGTTCCTCATCGGCAAGCTTGACGGTCGCGATCTCGAGCTCGGCACCATGCGCGCCACCACCTCGCAGCTGTACACTGGTCTTTACGTTATCGCCATCCCCGTCGGTCTTATCTCGTCGCCCTTTGCTACCATCGCCTGGCTCGTTGGTGCCAGCGGTGTCGTCATCATTGGCCATGCGTCGATGATGGACAAGCCCATTGATGAGGCTTTTTCTGGGGAGGTGGTCTAGATGGTCGGCCACGTGCTCCCAAACACAGCCCCTCCTGGGGAAGATCATCAACCAGTGGCAAACAACGAGGCCCCCGGTCAGGCAGGGTCAGGGGGCAAGATGCGTGGAACTTGGCTGCCGGCGGTGGAGGCAATCGGGTCGTTGAAGAGTTGGAGAGCAGCGGTAGTGGGGGGAGTGGTGCAGATGCGGAGTATTTGCGCCGATACGGCGTTGCGGGCTTGTCTCGGGACGCGCGTTACACAGACATGGTGTTGGGTGGCGGGAGAGGCCGGGATGCAAGAGACGAGGCTGGCGCGCTGCAGCCTCGCCGTAGACTCGTTCGCTCAGGGTCTGATGACGAGGACTCGGACGACCAGAGTTCAGCTTCGGATTCGTCGTCTGGTGACGACTCGGAGGATGGTGTGAGCGAACCAGGGGAGGAAGAGAGAGCGGTGTTGGATTCGGCCTTGGCCCGGATACGACGTTCGCAGGCTAAAGGCAAGGCGCAAGTCAAACTGAGCAGGGCAGAGCTCGCTGCCCTTGGGCGGCATAGGGAGAGAGAGGCACGGGCGCTGGAGCGCCGACAACGACGAAAAGAACGCACAGACAGAGTGGCGGTGCCAATCGAGCATCTGGAATCTATGTCACGAAGCTTGGCCAAGCTTCCCACACCCGGAAACTCGGGCGACGACGACGGATCACCACATCGGGTACCTGGCTCGTTCCATCACGAGGATCGCGAAGTATACCCTCCAATGGGTCACTTCCCGCCGCCAAACGCATCGACCCGGGCTCTGCCATCGTCCAGCTCACAGCCTAACCTTGGGAGCGACGGCAGAGGCGGACCAGACTACAGCCGTAGTGGCTCACCATTCACCTATTCGTACCTGCGCGGACCATCGACGGCCCGCCATGTATCCGACCCGGCAACCACAGCTAACAATGTTGATCCGTTTCAATACATGACTGCGGGTCCGCGGGCGCCTCGATATACTACCGCTGGCGCTGCGGCCGCAGGCGACCGAGGAACCTACTCGCGTGGATCAGCAGCTGCCCCTGCTGCAGCCAGGGGCCGCAGGGGCCCGTCAAAGCACGATACCGAGTCAAGCGAAGAAGAAGATGACGACGACGATAGCACGGCAAGCGACGACGACGACGAAGAGGAGGCGGTCAACGCCCGTCGCCCTCCGGTGCACAACACACGGTCTCGCGCAAAGCAAACAGTCGACTCCAGCAGTTCCCGGAGACGAAGCGAGATTGTTGTCGAAGTTGATCATGAGTCCGAATCGGAGCCGGAGCCAGAGCCGGAGCGTGTACCTGAACGTTCGCGGTCGTCCAAGTCCAAGAAGCCCTCGCGCAGCTCGTCTTCTGCTAATCCCAAGCGCAAGTCGACTGGGGCCAGCAGCAGCAGTGCGCCTAATGTCCATGCAGGCCGCCAACGGAAGAAGAGATAGGCTCACTATTCTTTCCGTGTGCTTTAACCCCAAAATTTCCTCTTCACTTCTTCAAAGCTGTCTTCTTATAAATATCTTTAATTCTCCTACTCTCCCACTCTTTAATGGCACGCATAGTTCTATCATCTCTCTCTCTCTCTCTCTCACCCTCCGTGTGTGTGATTTTTTGTTTATTTTATTCCTTTATTTTTATATCCATCTTTTTCTCTTTCATCCTCTATCCCCCATACCCAAAGATTAGAACTGGAAACGATACGGTGTCAAGACGGATAAAAAGAACGTTGGGTTTTGTTCTTTGGGTGGACTGGTACAAAAAAAAGTTGCCGAGGCACGGGAGCAAACGCAAAACTTCGGTAGACTTAATAGGAATCACTTTTTTTCGTATTGTTTATCCCGAGTGTAGATTTATGCCTATGCAAACTGTGCTAGTTTGATGCCCGCGATGATCCTAAAATTGTACAAAAATCTCTACACGGAAACAGTGCTATAATGTCCAAAATGTTAGAGAGAAAAGAAGAAGGAAAACACGGCATGCTGTGTAGGGAGCACAATCACCGATATAAATACCAAATAAAACAAAACAAGAAGATATCCAAATACCCATATCAGGTAACAATCGCCAGAACATAAGAGAAATCCACCACCCCTTCCCCACCCTCCTCGGCTTCTGCTGCCTATGAGAACATCTTTGTGATGCCGGCCAAACTGCCGCCCCAGCCGCTGCCACTATCGCTGCGGCTACTGCTGTGACCACCACCGCCGCCAAAGTAGTCTCGCTCGATGCTCCGCCGCTCCCACTGCATGTTGCCGGACCGGCCACGCTCCAAACTCGTAGCCATGGCCTTGGCTCCAGAGGTACCCGTGCCAGCCACAGCGGCCATACGCATGGCCTCGCCGACCAGGCCGACGGAATCGCCCGACATGGCCCGTGCACCCACACCGACCATGCGCTCAAGAGACTGCGGCATGCGCAGACCAAAACGAGCAAGCAGCGCTGTCAGAGCGCCGCCTGTAATGAGAGGCATAATGGCCAGCATGAAGACCTTCATCGGATGCTTCTTGGCGTAATAGATCAGGTCGCGGATAAGGCGCTTGAGCTTCTTGTAAGCGCGCTGCATAAAGTTGGACCGCGGCGAGCGGCGGTAGTAAGACGAGGAGCCTCCGTGGCCGTTGCGGCCAAACGAGCTGAAGATGGAGCGGGTGCTGACATTGGGCAGACTGAAGAAGCTTCCTGTCGATTTGTTGGCACTGTGGAGGTGATGGCTGCTGCTGCTGTGGTGTTTCTTGCCGTCGTCGAGGCCGAAGAAGCTGCGTGCTGAGATGTTGACGGAGCGGGTGCCACTGCGGCTGCGGCTGCGCTTCTTCTCGTAGCCGCGCTCACGATCACGCTCGCGCTCCCGTTCGCGATGCCCGCTGCTGTGGTGCTTGGAAGATGAATGGCGGGAGCTCTTGCGGGAGACGCCCGTAACGGTCGAGCCGCCCTCCAAGTCGAAGAAACCCATGTTGGAGATGAGCAGAGGTCGATAGCGGGGGAGACAAGAGTCTGTGAAGCGAAGCAGCTCAGGAGTGCGAGTGCCGCCTTTTTGGGAATTTGGGAATTTGGGAATTCGGGAGTTCGAACAAGAATGGATTGGTCTGCACTTAGGCCAAGGCTGTCGCAACAATCAATCGCAGCCTTGGAACTGGAATGCAGGTGTGCCGCTGTCGCACAAAGTGGTCGTCGAGATGATGGAGGGGAAATTGAAAGATGAAGAAGGAAAGGATACAAAAACGAATTGAGCAGAGTAATAGGACGACAAGTATTAATTAGGAGCGCAGCGAGAAATGCAGGTAAAGAGCAATGGGAACACGGCTTGCTCACGGGAAACTGGTTGGCTGGGGAGAGGGGCAAATAGCAGGAAAGAGTAAGAAAAGACCCTGGCAAATCTGGGAAGGTGTAACCCAGCCTCTTCTTTTTTCATTTTTTTACGGTAGGAGCTGTCCAGGGGTAGCACATTCGCTCCTGCTCCCACACACCGCCTCCCGATAAAGAAAGTGCCCAATTCTGTCTTGCACAAGAGTCTCAGTCGCTCCTTCTTAGGTGAGATCTCTTGAATTTTCTGCTCTATTATTTTCCCCCTTTATATCGTCCCCTTTTTCTCTTTGTTTACTTTGTGGCAGCTCTATTACACTATTGACTGGTTGCCGTGTTGCGCGATCCCTCTTTACTGCAAGCTCTTTAAATGGTTTAATGGAGGAGCTACGGAGTATTACATCCGTATTACAGGGCATTGGCGTAGGACCGGACCTTGTTTTTGGTCTGGTGTAGCCTGGCCGCTTAATTTTTAGCGTGCGACGTGCTAAAAAGACAAAAAAAGGGGCCGGATCCAGGGGTCGTACAGCGTTTGCCCCTTTGGGACTAGTGTACTCTCGGGGACGGTCCGCACTTGGACGATCCAACAGCAAAGGGCAATCACGTGGAAGTCGACGACATGATAGTCAACGAGATTCTTCAATGTGCAACGTAGAAGTGACTGAAAGAGACGACGCGCACGTACTTTGTATTACGGAATGGTATTGTGAGCAAGTAGCCTTGGGACATGTAACACAGGTTGGTCGTTTCTCGCCAATCCAACAGACCCGTTTGGTACCAGGAAGGAAGACCATACTTGAGCACTTGCTGTGATGACCAGAGAGAGGATAGAACACAACACACACACACACATACAAGGTGCCTTGTCAATAAACGTATCAAGGCAGGAAACTGTTCATGTCGTGAACACAGAAATAGAATGATAAACATAGTGCGTACTTCATGGTGCATCGTGGTCTAGATGTATTATCTCTCTTGTAGACTAATCTAGGAGACCTATCTTATATCTTTATCTGAGCACGAAAAATTGATGTGCACTCAGTAGACACCCGCAGAAGAAGATACGACTCTAAAAAAAACCCGACGATATGATTTGGGCGTCGAAGACCCAGCCCATATTTTGATCAATGCTTCCTAGCGGCACAAAACAGCACCAAACATAAGCAAAGCAGTCTGTAGCTCAGGGACTACCCACTCTTCATCCTCTGCTCTGACATTTACGATTAATCGGCTCTTTGCTGCTAATCGGAGTCTTCAAAGCCAGGAGGAACTCCGGGAGCGAAGTTAAATGACTCAAGACTTTGAATTCTTGCTTCTCGTGTCTGTAGACCATCACGCGCGGATCACATCTGGAGGGAGGATAGCAGTACTATCTGGTCTTGTCCACTAAAAGCAGTCAGATATGCTCTGCAGTTCTTTTGCAATCATTCAGAGGCAGGCACGTATTTGACAAGGGGCCAAGTTGGGTAAACGTGGAAGCAAGCACACCAAGGCGAACTCGACGGTGTGGCAGTTATTACTCTGCAGAGACTGGTCCTCATAGACAAAAGGCTGAGAATTGTGGATATATATTGTTTGAGTCCTTAAAAGAAACAGGTGTAAGTAGTCTAGCATATGAATTTTTAACTTTTGAAATTGCGGCTTGAATGCTCTTGACACTGTTGAAGGATAACAAAAGGCGCCTTGCCTACAGTCATACACAGTGCATACTATATACGCACGGTACACGGTCGCTCCTTGCGCTTTTACACGATTGCTTGGCGAGGAAGGTAGAAGCCTAGATTGTGGGTAAGAAATACACCTGTTCTGCAACTGCCGTTTTACGTTTGTGTGCCTTCCTCCTAAAGTGATCAGAAAGATACTTTTGGCAAGAGCGACGCGTTGCCCCTTTTTCTATGGAAATGTTAAGGCATCTACGTCGTACTCTTCTTTCGATTGTGATCCTGACCAAAACAAAACACAAAGACAACGGTGAGACCCGACGTGAGGAGCCAATGCTCGCGAGGTGAGCAACGCCCGGGTCGGGACAACAAAGACGACGCCCTCAAAGTCGCCGCACACACTCATTGCCGTCTCGACTCTTGGTACGCCCGCTTTGTGGTCTTAGAGCGCCCCCTTTCCCTGTCTTTCCCTGCCAAACTCTCTTGCTCTTTGGTCCGGGCTGCTTGTGAAAGCAGACTGAGCCGTGCAGACTCATACGGCGAAAGAGACACCCAGAAAACAAGGCCAGCACCAAGAGGGCAGGTCTTTAACGACGACACGCAGAAGCAAGGCTACGGGACTGACACAGACGGTTTACTCTTCTCTTCTTGTCTGACGCCGTCTTCACCTCCACGCCGACTGTACTTTGTCACTTTACAACTTATATCTCTCCGTCATCCTGCCCGGCCCTCTTTCACAATGACGCCACCCGGTCGAGACCACGCACACAGGGGAGACGGCCGAGACGACAGCCAACGATATCCACCATCAAGTCACCGCACCTTGAGCCGTTCCAACCGCTCACAATCACCCCAATCGCGTTCCCCTCAACACGATTCTCGACAGGAGATCCGCCGTGAAAACATTTTGAGGTTTTTCCGACCCGTCGTTCAGCGACCAAGGGGCGAGCCTTCAAGCATGGCTTCGTCCTCACGACATGCCACGGTCTCTGTACCGCTTTCATCGCAGTCTACCTCGTACTCACGCGATACTACGCGTAGAGATGAGAGCAGGGACAGGGATAGGGACAGGGACGGAGACCGTCGAGGCTTTAGAGGCGGCAGTGGCCGGGGTCGTGACTTGAGAGGCCGTGGCGGATATGATAATCGTGGCCGAGGCCGCAACCGCAACCGCGACCGCAACCGCGACCGGAGTCAGGATCGGGACGGCAGACACCCTCGCAGTACCGTGCCCCGAGCAGCCTATCCACCTGGCCAGCGTGACATGCTGCGTGCCGACGCCAAAGAGACACTCCAGGTCCTGCCAACCATCCTCAACTCCCTAGGATCCGGCGCCAAAGCCTCTGCTGTGGCCAAGTACGACCCGTGGTCGCTGCCCTCCGTTGACCCGGCAATGTGCCCGCGGTTCGCGCGACCGGCCACCATCCGTGTCCTTAACAGTGACACGATCAATGCGGCCATCAAGCTGCAGCGCTTCACAACCATCGAGCTCCTATCGGACAGTCTGGTCACAGAAGCGAATACGCCCCTGCGGCCACCGCTCGTGGTCAACTTTGCCAGCCACCGCTCGCCTGGTGGCGGCTGGCGCAACGGTGCGCTGGCCCAGGAGGAGGCTCTGTGCTACCGCAGCTCACTGGCGCTCAGCCTGGACCACGGATTGTATCCGCTGGGCCGCGAAGAGATCTTGTACAGCCCGTATGTGCTCATCATACGCCACGACCGGCCATCAGGCCACAAGTTGATGGTGCCGGGAACGCAGCCCAAGTCGCTTCCCATCATGAGTGTTGTCTCAGTAGCTGCACTTCAACGGCCAGCCGTGCGCAGGATTCCCATCGATGACGGTGACTATGGCTCTGATGGCAGAAATGGCAGAAGCATCTGGGCTACTTGGACTGGGACACAGACGTCGACCCGGAGCCCGGTCTCGGCAGAAGAACCTAGGGCTCAACAGTCCTCAACATCCAGGCGCTCAACGATGTCATGGTCGCCGTCCCAGGAGGCCAGGCCCACTAGCCCACCGCCGGAGTACACAACGCAGCCCTCATCGCCGACAAGGCGGTCGCCGTTACTGTCGCCGTCACAGCCGCAGCAGTCTCGCTCGCCACCAGCAGGCCTTAACGGATACCATCGGCTCTCTCTGTCCCCAGCAGAGCTGAACGGCGACAGTGAATCGCAGCAGCAGATGCAGCAGACGCAGCAGACACAGGATACACAGCAGACACAGGATACACAGGCTACAGACGCTACAGACGCTACAGACGATGCAGATATCCCGTATATTGCAGACTCGCCACCGCAACAGGAGTCGAATGCGGAAAATACAGTCTTTGCCTACGAGACTGACGTTTTCCTTACCAAGCTCAAAATGCGTCTAGTGTTGCGCGCTGCCGCCCTGGCCGGCCATCACCAGCTGGTCCTTGGTGCCCTTGGCTGTGGTGTCTATGCCAACCCACCCGAGCAGGTTGCACGTTGCTGGCTGGAGGTGCTGCGTGAACCCGAGTTTACCGCCGCTGGCCATTGGTGGCAGGACATTGTCTTCGCTGTCTACGACGGCCAGCGCAGCCAAAGCGGACGGGTGGACCTGGGCACTCAGGTACAGGTCGACAAGAGCAACTACGATATCTTCCACGAGATCTTGGACGGCCAGCAGGTGTAGACCGAGCTGGTCGCTGCTTTCTTTTGATTGTTTTTTTTATGTTTTTGAAATTTCCTGCCAGCGTTGCCTTTCGGTTCTTTAATAAACATATACTTAAAGTTTTACTATTGCATTTCCTTATCTCATTTTCAGTTTCAAGCATTTTTTTCTTTTCCTCTTATTATGATTACTTCATTTTATACAAAAAGGCGCCTGCCCCGTCCATGGTATATTAACAACCCGCAGAAAATAGGAAAAGGAAATGCTCCGAGTCGCACGCGCCGAATATCAGAAAGCCCTTCTTCCCCTAGTACAGAACACCATGCTCAATACGGCCCGCCCGATCTGCCTCGACAAGACCCAGGCGGCGCACCACCGGCTGCTGGTGCTGCGGCTGCATCTGAGGCACCAGAATCTCGCCGTACTTGAGCTTGGTACGCTCGATCGGAGCCAGCGACTCGTCAATCTCCGTGTTGGAGCTGCCGTTCTGCAGAAGCGGCGCACCGAGTGCGCGCGCAATCTCAAAGGCATCAAGGGACACATGCCGGCCCAGGTGGTGCCAGCCGTACAGCAAGAACATGATCAAGAACATCTCGAGAGCCATGCTGGCCACGGCCGCCGCCAGGTACTTGTACGCACTCTCGTACGTGGCCGCCACCGTCGTCCGCTGTGCCACGACTTGCTTCGTGCTCGTCTTGTCGGGGTTCTGCGAGGCATACGACACCACGCTGCGCAGCATCAGCTCACGGGCCGTGTTGACATAGTCGGCCGTCGGGTCGGACCAGGTCATGTTGCAGTTGCTGTATGTCGACTGGGCAGACGTCAGGTAGTTGCTTGCGCTGTTGCCGGATGCAGTCAGAATATACGGCGTGCTCGTCGTGGTCGCCAGACGCAGGTTGGCGCTGCCTGCGTACAGGTTGTTGAGCACCAGGTAGATACCGCCCAGCATCGTCTGGAAACCGCCAGCCGCAAAGCTGCCGGTGAACAGCGTGCCGTCCGCCTCGGCCGAGGTGATATTGGCCCACGCAATGGTGTCGTTGCGCTTCTCGTCCCAGGCCCCCAGTGTTGCCACGCCGCCCACGACGGTCAATGGGTAGCTAACGGTGCTTAGATGTAGGCTGCATGTGCGTTTCACCAGGTCGCCCTTGCACGAGGAGTCCGGCTTGTAGGTGGCCGACGTGCGGATGGCAATGAACTCGGTAAGGCTCTGGTTCTGGCCGTAAGCCGTTGTCACTTGGAACGTCGTGACATTGTTCTTGATCGTGGCGGCCGCCAGATTGCCAAAGTCGTACGCAACCGTCGTCTCTGTGCAGTTGATGTCTAAGCCGAGGCCGGGGAAGTCGAGCGTGCACGTCGTGTTGGCACTGTCGCAACCGTCGATAGACATCTGGATCGGGTCGCGGTTATTGTGCTGAAGGCTGACATTGCTAAAGCCGTGTGCCAGCAGGTCGGGGCCGTCGCCGTAGCCGCTGTAGTCGACAGGCAGAAAGCCGTTGAGAATGGTGGCCGTCACGTTGGAGGCGAAGGGGCCGCTCGACTTGGTGTCGATGGTCGATGCCTTCTGGATCAGCGGGCCGTCGAGCACGCTGACGGCCAGGGCGATGAAGGCGGCAATGGTGAAGCGGTTCAACGAAAAGGCACGCGAGAAGGTCGCGGCAAAGCTGGACTGCACGTTGAGGTTGTACTTGAGCCGCCGCAGTTCGGCACCGTGGATGGCCTGCACCCACCAGGCGATCTCATAGGCCTTGCCCAAGGCCGCGCCGAGACAGATATTGGCGATACTGACCAGCAGAGAGAGCAGCACCGACACCGAGAACGGATGGGATTCCGTGGGCCACGATGCCACAGTCTTTCCCTGAGAGCTGGCCAGCACGATACCGATACCAACACAGCAAATAATAAAGGCGGCGATGAAGATGAACGCTACCCATGGCACCTGATGCATGAAGC
The DNA here is from genome assembly GCA_019925375.1 of Sporothrix euskadiensis. Classification (NCBI taxonomy): domain Eukaryota; kingdom Fungi; phylum Ascomycota; class Sordariomycetes; order Ophiostomatales; family Ophiostomataceae; genus Sporothrix; species Sporothrix euskadiensis. Next base: position 140,119 of record JADHKQ010000018.1, on the reverse strand, counting down.
CAGGGCTCCAGATGCGGCCCGTATGGGGAGCGTGCATGGCGTGCATTTTCTGTGTTGTCGTGTTGATGTATGGATGTATAGACGGCAGGTAAGTTGAGGGGAGAGGGATGACAAGAAAAGAAGGAAAGAAAAGGAGAAGAAAGGAGAAGAGGAGAAGAAAGGAGAAAAGGAGAAAAGGAGAAGAGGAGAAAAGGAGAAAAGGAGAAGAAAGGAGAAAAAAAAGGAAAAGAAAAAGGAGACGAAAAAGAAAGGAGGCAGTGATGGACCAAGAAAGAACAAAGGCACGCAATGTGCAAAAGTGAACCGGTTTATGCCGACGGAACAGGAGTGAAAGGATGAGATCTGAGTTGGCGACGAATGGCATAGGAGGTCGACATCGAAATAAATCCGACGTCAAAGTCGAGGGGCGGGCGCAGGCCTTTACTTTGAATTTTAACAACAGGCCGAGCCTCCAGGCGACATACGAAGTATGCCCAAGATCGAGGAAGCCTTGCGCCGATGACAGGAGAGACTAGTCAAACTATAAATTTAGAAATCCAAAAACAGGCGACTGGACGAAACGAGCAGAGCCGCATGCATCGACGGCCAAGTCAACAGCAGGAGCAGTACGGAGTACATGAAGCAGGCTGTGGCTGTATTTGTCCCATCCCATCCAGAGGGCACACCTGGTACGACGTAACTGGAGAAGATTACCACCAGCAGGGATTCCATCCTTCGACTGCCCAAAAACACCCCCTTTTGTCTCCAGAAGAATTCACACCCAGCTGAGCCGCCCGGCTCAGCGTCTCGTCGAGTCGTTCACTGAGTACGACGTAGACTTGGGCGCTCCCTTTTTGCTTCGACCGCCTCTGCCAGACTCGTGCCAGACCTTTCCCATGATTGACTGTCCAGGTTGGCAAAGATCCACCAAATAACCGTACAAATAGGGCGACCAAGAGAAGGGCTTTTCCTTTTTTTTTTTTTTTTTTTTTTTTTTTTTTTTTTAATTTCCCGGAAGGCTGTTCATCGGGCGATAAAAACTTAAAAAAAGCGAAGGTAGCCAAGACGATAGACAAAACGAGCATGTGCGCCGAAGCAAGTTGAAACTTTTGAAAAAAGAATGGCCAAACAAAAGAAAGAAACGCGTGCTTCGTGGCAGCATACAGACCAACTGAGGTTGGGTTTTCGAAGATGGCCCGGGCTTGGGTGGATATACTAGCGATTGGCTTAAAACCACACAGAGCCTCATTCGTGAGTGGGGCGGTTATGCCTTACTTTTCAGCGCGCACTTTGAAGGTTAATTTTGTTATGTATGCTAGATTTGTTTGGTTTGGTATATTTGTTAAAGTTTGTGGTGTTAGAGTTAGAGTTCCCCGGGGGGGGGAGGGGGTTCGATCACTTTTCGTGATATTGAAAAGTGTTAGTTTTGAAAGATTCAAAACTTGTAACTGAGGTGGAGATCCACTCAAGCTTGAGCCGCAGGACCCAACCTCAGTTGGGGGTAGGCTCCTTCGTGAAGTGAGGCTACTATCCAGTAGTTCAGGTACGACGTATTATTGTATGGGCTTTCTTGTCTCTGTCAAGACGATGTAAAAGGAGGAGCAAGTAAACACAGCAAGACGAAATGTGTAAGGATGCGCCTATTATCCAAAGATCTGCTCGCGGAAGACGCCGTTGCAAGAAGAAAAAAGAAAGAGAGTTGTGTTGGTGTTATGTTTTTGTACTCCGTAAATATGCAAGTACAAGTGCAAAGAAAAAGGGAGAAAACAGAGAAAAGGCCCAAACAACCAAAAAGTACACAAACCCCTTTTCCAAATAACCGTATCCCAAGAACAATATTGTGTGCGTGCTCTCTTTGTAAGAATTTCGGGCCAATGGCGTATTTTCAGTATTGGCTCGAGGGGTGAGACCACAGAGACGACAAACGCTTGATTTCCCTTTTTTCTCCCCCGAGGCGATGATTAATGTACAGCAAGGGAAACGTTTTCATCAGTCTTGTCAACCTAGCCCTTGTGGTTGAGATAGGCCCAGCAGGCAACGACCATCCAGGCGACGCGGAAGGCCATGGCATAAAACTCCCAGCCGGCAAGCTGCAACAGCCGCCGCTGTGACGACCGGCCACTGCGGCGTCGTCGTGCGGCGGCGGCAGAACTGCTGCTGGCACCACTGCCGCTGCGTCCCAGACCGCCGCCGCTGCCACCAAACCCTAAAAGACCACTGAGACCGCCTCCACCACCACTTCTTCCGCCTCTTCGTCGCCGACTGCCGAAAGCGCCACCACCGCGCAGGCCGAGTGTGCCCATAACAAACCGCCGCACACTCGAGATGGTGGCCATACTAAAGCCAAGGATGCCGCGACGCGCGGCGGGCTGCCAGCGATTGCTGCCGCCGCCAATACCGCCGCCGCCGCCGCCGAGGCTCACATCGACCATGTAGTCGTCGGACAGCAAGTCATGGCCGCCGCCGTAGGCCGAGTCGTCTGAGGAGTCGTCGTCGGTATCGCGAGCAATCTGGATCTTGGGTCCGCCGCGCATTTCGTAGGCGTTGGCGGGCGAAGACGCCTTGGCGGCGTGGCCGTTGCGCCGGCCCTTGCTGCTGCTGCTGCTGCTGTTGTTGTTGTTGTTGTTCAAGTGCTGAGAATGGGATTGGCTCGGATACTGGTCGGGGTAGCTGCGGCCGCGCGAGTAGGTAGCAGGGACGGTCCGGAACGATATGAAGCCGGAAGAGTCGCTAGCACCGCCGCCCTTTTCGCTGTTTGTGCTCATAGCATCCGCCCCGTAGCCCCCACCTCCACCTGATCCAGAGTTACCGCGGCCGTACTCGTCGTCCTCGACCTTGGCCTTGTTGAACATGGGCAGCACAGATGAGGGCATGTTGGACGAGGGCGAGGTCGTGGTGTCCTGCGCTAGCGGGTCAAAGGCAAAGACGGGCAGGTTCAGGACCTGGATCAGGACGGCGTAGATGGCCAGCAACACAATCGAAACGACACCCATGCCGCCGTAGCGGGCGAACGTGCTCAGCTGGTTGGGCAGCAGACAGAGGTGTGTCTGCATGGTCGGCGGCGGGATCTCGCCGGGCGGTGCGCCGACCGTGGCCAGCGGGTTTCCCTTGGCGTCAATGGGATTGTACAAGCTGAGCATCAGGAAGCCCGGCGTGGGCACACCCATGGCCATGTTGAAAGACTTGACAGTAATCTCCTTGACCTTTTCCTGGGCGCCGTCATGCACGACCTCACAATAGTCGTGGTCGTCACCCGAAAAGGCGTGCTTGACGTTGCCAATGGACTTGATGAGCTTGACCGAGTCGCTCTCGCTCAGCACGTTCTGGTACTGGTAACCACGTGAGACAGAAATGGCGTTGCGGTGGTCCGGGAAGACGGGCGTGTTTGGGTCGTCGGCAGAGGGCTTTGTTGGGGGCCAGCGCTCGCGGTGAGGGCCACAGGGTGTGCCGGGGGGGCGGTAAAGCGGAACATGTGTCAACAGGACAGTCGGCAGGTCGGCCTGCAGCGCATCACCGGCACCTTGGGCCTTGGCCAGAGCGGCCGTATCGAACTTGGCCGAGCTCACATCCTCGACACGGTGCGGGTACGAGACCCCCTCACCGGAGCCTCGCTGGAATCGCAGCTCTCGCGCCACGGCCCGCGTCTTGTCCCAGGCGACGTTCTTGAGAAACTCTTCGGTCGGCTGGTAGATCTTCTGCACGTCGCTCTGGCCGGAACGGTCTGACGAGCCGGCACTGAGCGAGACCGTGTCGACCGAGACAAAGGTGTGGTTGCCAATGACATCGACGCGGTTGCCCTCGCCAAAGTAGCTTTGAAACCGGTTGCGCACCGACAACTGCACCTCCGACCCAAAGCCGAGATCGTGGTTGCCAGGTAAGCTCGTAATCACGCGGCGCCCACGCTGCCCCGGTCCGGGGTCGGTGCCGCCCAGTGTCCACGGGTCCAAGAAGATGTCGCCGAAGCGAGCGTACTCTTTCAGCCAGTAGTTCTCGTCGTACTTTTTGCGCCACATCTTGGCATAGCCCTTCTCGCGGTCCGGCCGGCTGCTCCACGCCGGGTCCTGGAACGTGCCGTGCGCCGGCTTCCACTCGCGACCTCCGTCGAAGAGGTCACCCAGAAAGAAGACGGTATCCGGGTGCAGCTGCTCCTGCAGCTCCCGGTACGACCGCCGCATGTAGTTGTCCGTCAGCATCACGGTCAGCGAGCTGAGTGGCCAGGGACGGCCCGGGTAGCTATGGGCGTCAGTGATTTGCGGGTCGGCCACAAAGATGAGATGGTGCGGCTCAGCACCCGCGGGCCACTTTTCCCAGTGGTCCCAATGGCAGTGCATCACTTTGGCGTGGAAGTTGCCTCGCTCGCCCCAGAGCAGCACGAGCACCCAGAACGCCACAAGAAAGTGCGGCACACTGAAGATGCGCTGCGGCGCCAGGTTGTGCCGCACCAGCCGCAGCAGTGTCTCGGCAACCACGATGGCCAGTGGCTGTGGCCGTGGCTGTCGTCGCCGGCTGTATTGCAAAAGTGTGCTGGCCCGTGTGCCTGCGAGGAGCACGCTGCCGATGCTAGCGGCCGTGGCCAGCAGTTTGCGGATGCTGTAGCCCCAGAGCAGCTTCAGCACGCTGAGGAAAAGCGCGCCGAGGTCGTCATTGGAAGAGGAGGGGGGGGAGGAGGAGGAAGTGTCGAAATTGAGTCTGCGCGATGGCCCGGACGAGGAAGAGGACGGCGTGTAGCCGTTGCTATAAGGCGTCGCCATGGCATGCGACAGCCATCACCTTCTTGCCGTGTACTCTCTTTGTTGTCGTTTCGTCTGGTTTCGCCTGGTAGTAGGGAGAGCTGGAGAAATGGCGAGATAATGGGTGAAGCCGGGGAGGGGAGGACGTTGATTCTCCCTTTGTGAAGGCTGCCTGCCCCCTAAAGACGCCTTTTGACGATCGTCGAGCTCCGCGTGACAGAAAAGGGGAGGCAGAGGGAAGGAACGAGTGTCGGGAAAACGGGCGCGGGCGTGGCGGTTGACAGGTCGTGGATTGAGAATACGCGATGCGAACGCTCTTTTGTCTTTTGTTTCGTTGGAGGTGTTTGGATGATGTGTGTTTCTTCGTGTGTTTCCTAAAGTACGAACTACTCCGTTCTGTGGTAAGTGCGTGTGTGTGGAGGGTCCAGTCGCGGTTTCCCTACGGCGTACGTAGCTTGTTCCAATATTAGGGGGAAAGAGGGAGGGAGCACCTGCAGGTCGCGCCTGCCACCAGGTAGCACAAAAAAGAGTACTCCATAATTATACGTCGTAATACTGAGTAATTACTCCGTACTCCGTAAAGGAAAAAGGAAAGAGCTAACCACCACCAGTAACGGTGTAGACGGCACAGTGGCCTCGTCGGGATTAGCGTTTGCTGGCAAGGGGGCGCCACCCCCTCGAAAACAAGGCCTCAGGGCCCAGGTGTGGCTGGAAGCCAAGCCTAAATGCCCCCAATGCGCCGCAGGTTGCTTCCTGCCCCAGATCGGGCGGCCGCTACGGGCAGTGCATAAAGGGGTCAACTTGTGGATGCCGCGTGGGGATCGCTGCGCCGCCAGCCATTAACGGCTATTAGGAATTTAGGATTACATTACAGTAGAGGGCGCCAGACTTTAGGGGGGAGAGAGAGAGCAATAGCAAATATGCGTACAATACGAGCCAGATCAATTACACACTCATTTAGACTTTCTCATGAGTTTCTCGGTTTCGACAACGGCCACCTTCGTATTCAACTGTAGGGTCCACCACTGCTTGCAAAAATGCAAAATAAATACTGTGACTGGGACGCGTCTGGCTAATTACTGAGCCCGTTGTCGTGTGAGACAAAAAGACGTGAGAAATTCCGAGAGAGAAGAAAAAAATGAGAAAAAAAGAACCAGAAAAAGAAGAAGAATGTGAGTCGATATATAAAAAGCCTTCATCGACATCAATTATATCGCGCCCTGTGCACCCTTTAAAGACATCTAAAACACCCAGGTGAACGACTCCTTGACGTCAAACGAGATCGTGCGCCGGATGTCCGCCGACGACGCTCCGATGAGAACATTGAAGCGGCCCTCCTCGGCAATCCACCGGTTGATGGCCGTGTCAAAGTAGCCGACGGCGTGCTTGTCCAGCGGGATGGTAATGTGCTGCGTCTCGCCCGGCTGCAAGAATACCTTCTCAAATGCCACGAGCTCCTTCTCCGGCCGCGTCAGCCGCGACTTCTCATCGTGCACATACACCTGCACTGTCTCCGCGCCCTCGACCTCGCCAATGTTGCTGATCGCCAGCGTGATATCGACCGTGCTGCCGGCCTCGGACGACAGCGTCTTCGTGCTGATCGACGGGCGGCCGTACTCAAACGACGTGTACGACAGACCGTGGCCGAAGGGGAACAGCGGCTCGATCTTGGCCCGCTCGTAGTGCCGGTAGCCAATGTACAGTCCCTCGCCGTACATCACCTCCAGATTCTCGCCGGGCCAGTTGTGGTACGCCGGCGAGTCTTCCAGCTTGCGCGGGAATGTGCACTATACACGCAGATTGGTTAGTCAAGGCATAATCTACAATCACTCAAAGACCACATCTACCACTACTACCTGCGTCGTCATCGGGTACTCACCGGAAGCTTGCCGCTCGGGCTCTTCTTGCCAAAGAGGACATCGGCCAGCGCATTGCCCGCCTCCTGGCCCTGGAACCACGCCTGCAGAATCGCCGGCACCTTGTCGGCCCACGGCATCGCCACGGGCGAGCCAGACTGGTTGACAACCACTGTCTTGGGGTTGGCTGCGAGAACAGCCTCGATCAGACGGTCCTGCACACCGTCGAGGGGCAGGTCCATGAACTGCCGGTCGTAGCCCTCCGACTCCCACTCCGCATCAACGCCCACAATGAGAACCGCCACATCCGCAGCCTTGGCAGTCTCCACGGCCTCCTGGATGTAGTCAATCTGGTCTTCCTCCTTGAAGCCGATGCGGCAGCCGCCGTACTTGTGCGTGGCACCCGTCTTCTTCTGCTTGCTGAGCGGCCGCAGCTCGTTGGTCATCCGCACCTTGAGCTCCACCGCCTTGCCAGCCTCCATCTCCACATCAACAAGGTAGTCGATAGAGCCGTCAAACATGGCCTCGCCCTCCTCTGTCCAGTTCCAAAGGTCCATCACTTCTGTGCCGTCCACGTACAGCGTGCCAGCACCAACACTCATGAAGCTGAGCGTGTGCTTGCCCGTAGACGTCGGTGTGAGGTACGTCGTCGCAATGGCCGACCACTGCGGGCCGACCTGGGCCACCGGCGCGGAATCCCAAAGGAACAGGTCCGTGTTGTGGCGTATCTGGGTCAGCGCGGGGCTGCCCTCAAACTTGTCCCCGGCAAACCAGTCGATCGTGACGCCCTGCGTTCCGTCGCGGGTGGTGCAGAACGGTGAGGCCACCGGCAGCCACTTGTTGGTGTGGCATCCGACCGCGTACGTGACCTCATCCTGACCACCGGCTTCCTTTACAGCAAGCTTGATTCTGTCGAGCGGGATTGTAGTGTAGTACGGGTTGAGACTCGCACTGCCACCACCGCCAGCAATGGCACGGTTGGCGTTGGGGCCGATGATAGCCAGCTTGGTCGTACGAGGGTCAATGGGGAGAATCGATGTCTCGTTTTTAAGCAGCGTAAGGCCCTGAACACCGGCTTCACGGATCAGCTCCCGCGTCTCTGCGCGGTTGTCTTCGCGCTCGGGGGCTTCCTCGGACACGTCGTCGCCCTTGACGCGCGTGATGAGCGTGAGGGCATTTTCTGTCGCCCGGTCGATATCCTCAACAGTCAGGCTGCCGTCCTCGACCGCCTTGAGGGCCTTCTCAAACCGCCACTTTTTAGAGAATGGGAACTCAATGTCACAGCCCGCTTTGAGGGTCTCGACAGTGGAGTTGATGCCGTCCCAGTCAGAAATGACCGTGCTAGATGTTGTCAGGACTAAATGCCGCAAAACAAATCCCAAAAAGAGAGAGAGAGAGAAAAGAAAGAAAAATAAAAATAAAAAAAACAGATAAAGGTAGATCTTACCCATCAAATCCCCACTCGCCGCGGAGGATCTCGCCAATCGTGTGATGGTTCATATCCGCATGAACACCGTTGATCAGGTTATAAGACGACATGACTGCCCAGGGCGAGGCCTCGCGAACTGCAATCTCGAAAGGGCGAAGGTAAAGCTCACGCAGAGCACGTTCAGACACGACTGCGTTCATATTGTTGCGTTCCGTTTCCTGCTCATTGACGGCGAAGTCTGCTCTATAGTATTAGTGGTGGACAAAGTACACAGCTTGTAAATCAACACTGACTGGCTGTTGAGAAACACTGTTGAGAAACATACGCTTGATAGCAGCGGCAACTCCCTTTTGCTGCAGGCCGCGAATGTACTGAGCAGAAAGCTTGCCCGTCAAGAACGGGTCCTCGGAGAATGACTCGAAATTTCTGCCGCCGAGGGGGTGACGGTGCAGACACACAGTCGGACCCAGCAAGATGTTGGCGGATCTTGCCTTTGTCTCGTTGCCAAGATGCTGGCCGATACTGTACAGAATATCTCTGTTCCATGTAGCTGCCAGTGAGATGCCACAAGGGAAGAGGGCGGCCTTGAGTCATGTCAGTACAAGTGACGTTTTATATGTACACTGCGTATCGAGAAGTCGAGTATCGAGAAGTGGACTCTTACCTTTGTTCCGCCAACAAAAGTACTGCCACGGGCTCCGTTCGGGCCATCTGTCGTCTTGGCGGCCGGGATTCCCTTCTCCGGGATAGCTTTTGTGCGCCAAAAGTCGGCTGCTGTAAGAAGTGAGACCTGCCAAGAGAATATGTCAGTTCCATGTCCTGCATAGTTTGTAGCAACAGTTTGGCCCCCCTCCTCAGCAATGGCCTACCTTCTCCTCCAATGTCAAAGTTGCAAGCTTTTTCTTGGCGGTTTGGCGAGCATCGCTCGGTTTCTCGCTCGACGTAAAGGGGCTGTTTGGCGGCGAGATCTCCGTTTCTGGTGTGATGCTCGGACCGGCACTGCCCAGCGGCGATGTGACGGCGTCAATGCCGCTATCGGAGCCGATTTCTCCAGACACAGCAGGCTGCATGGCGGGCATAGTATTGACTTTTGTGACAGAGTGTGGGGGTTCGGGAATATTTTAAAAAAAAAATCGTGAATATCAAAAGTATCAGGGTCGTGTAAACAAAAAGGCTCTCTATCCGAATTTATGAGAATAGTCTGCAAGACGATATCAAGCTCGAGAGCGGAAAAGGCCAGTGCTGTAAAGATAAATGGAAGGAGGGGTTCGTTTCTTATAAGACAACGAGGTATGGCGAGACAAGGCAGGACAAGACACGGCACGTCTGAACTGTAGGTCAAGCGGTTGCCAACAAAAGGAAAGATGTGAGGTGCAATTAAGCCTTGCTTAGAGACCGTATCGAGGTGGCTGCAGGGTGAGCACGGGAAGTGTTTTCGTTCTTATTGAGTCTTGTTTGCTGGTTTTGGGGTTGACACAAAAGGAGTAGGCTGTCTCTTATACAAATATATGCCCAGGGTGTTTGAGTTAAACATTAGCAGAAAAGACCACAGTAGTGTTCGAGCTTGTACCGGCCGACATCTACCCGCTGGGGAATAGGGAAATTAGGAAATAGGACACCGATCCGGCGGTGCCTGTGCGACTAGATGTAGGATAGACGAAGCGAGCAAAGGGAGAAAATAGGCAGAGCTGTGTACACCGTTGGTATCTTTTGTGGCATAAAGATAGGAATGGAGACGGGGCGTACAGGTCCGGATCGAGGCGCCGGCCTGGCAGAATATCGGATATACTTTCGTGTTCGTGGGGAGGACGTGGACGGGCGTGGTGGAGCGTCTGAGGCGGTGACAGGAAATAGAAACTGAGGAATCGCCGGGTTGTGGGCCAAATGAGAGCAGAAAGGTACCGCCAAAGATATCAAACAAGAGTACGGAGTAAACAAGATCTAGAAAGAAAAATCAGGAGGCAGAAAGCAAGCTCAGTCAACAGAAGGCACTGTCTTCATAAATATAAACTGGCTTGTAGGGCGTGTTGAGTGAGGAACAGAGGAGTGGCATTTGTCAGTGTTCAGCTTGGAGTACTACCGGCAAGCCGCCGAACAAAAACACAGACTTGTAAACCCTTGCCTAGGAGTGGTTGCACACTTTTCAGGCGCTGCCATGCCTTGTCTCTCTTTTCATTTCAAGCTTCCTTCTTCCTTTCGTTTTCTTTTTCGGGCAGCAATGGCATCTGTGTGGGCTTCACACCCCGTAAAGGTGAGCACAGTCGGTAGGGACGGACCGTATGAGCGCCACGGCGTCTGGCTTTGTTCAGGCCAGCAAGGGCTGGCATATCAGCAGAATTCGAGCTAGGAGCGAAATAATTTAGCTCGGGTGGGGGTAAGGTATGTCACAAAGTCGTCGAGCAACCTCCATCAGCGTTGTTTTCGAGGCCGGTTACACGCCACCGTCGTCTTACTGTTGCTTTGCTTCTAGCACACAGCGAGACCAAGGTTGAAAACCGCACGACATTGGTGAGGACAAGGGGTCCGCAGCGGGCACAGAGTGGCTCATCCATCACAGGCAGATCAAGCATGAAGACAAGACGACAACAACATTTAGAGAGGAAATTTTTTTTAAAAAAAAAAACAGGCGGGGAAAATCAACAACCAGATGGGAGAATCCAACCAGATGGGAGAATCCGCCAGGGTGGACAGTGGGGTGGTGTGCACCAATACTCAATAAACGGGGCAAATATTTTTGGTGAGAGCTTGGGCGGTTTTCTCGGAACAAGGTCAGACTTGCCCCTGGTTGGTGCGGCGGCGGCGGACTTGGTTCCTTAGTCCCCGAATGCACAAAACGTGGAGTCTTGGGAACGTGCGAGCATGAAGCAAAGGAAGAGGGCAGCGGCTCCGCTGGGACGCTTGTTGAAGGCGCAGCAAACTGGGCATCGATCATGCCTTCTTTGCTCTTGTGTGTGTATCAACAGAAAAAGTAGCCGATTCGACTGACGCCCTCTGCATGAGACACGGAAATTCCGCCTCACTTACTGCGAAACACTTGTTGACAAGCCGCGCGGGAGTTGCAAAAACGGTAAAGGTCTGCTAGTAGATGCAGTGATTTGATGCAAGAGGTTCACATCCCGTGCCCACCAGGCCACCGCTTTCAGTCGGCCGCTTTTGCAGGTGAGCTGGTGTGCCACAGAGCAGATGGGAGACAGAAACAATCCGAAATGGGGTCTCTGGCTCGAACACAACGTCTCACAGAGCGTTAGGAAGTGTTGGTCGACGGCGAAAATGGAGAAAGAGCCCTTGCCCATGAGGCTGTGGGGAATCGTCAAATCTCTGTTTTGGAGTTCACCGTATCCATAGTGGGAGGGGAGGTTCGGGGGAAGTGCACTTACCGCAAGAAACCCGGGGGAAAAGCCACCAGAAAGGGAAACGAAACCGTGCTCCATAAAATATTGGGCTCGTTTCTTGCTATGAGATCAACTCCAAGTGCCAGTGATAACGTGGGAAATGGTTTGTTGGAGAGCACGGGTCCTGAGCGTTTTCAGGCGGCTTGGCGGGCCGGAATCCCTGCAACGAACGGGGCCGTCAACGGACTATTGGCTCGGCTGGCCGTAATACCCCGAGCTAATCCTTTCTGCAAGTTTAAATTGAAGGTGCATAATGAGAGAGCTCAACGACGAAGAAAACGCTTTTTTCTCCGTATCTTTCGGGTGGTCTGGCAAGTCTGACGGTGGCGAGGCTCAGGGATATGTGAACAATGCGAGTTAGTTGCAAATGTTGCAAGTGTCGCTGCACGGCTTGTCTGCACAATACGTCGTATTCGTTGCCCATTTACCACCAGCCATACGTCGTATCAATAGGAACAGACAGGAAAGCCGCATGCTGCGCGCCGCAATGCACCCTGTCTGGCCAGTCTCTGAATGCTCCGTTGTCGTATTGTCCAAGGATCGAGGTCCGGAGAGAAAATAGATGATGTGCATCTTAATCCTGTAACCAGCCACCAGACTCTCAGAACACGCAGCTTTTTCTTCGTACCAGCGGCCGGCATTACTGCATCTGGACTGGCCATCTTTCCGATGCAATCCGGATGCGCAGGCAGGATGTAAAGCAGCGGTCCAATCCGACTCAAGGCTGCTGCAGGGCTTTAGGGCGCTCGTTTTGCCGTTCTGCCGATAAAGAGACGACAATCGATCTTCGTAAGTCAACCTGGTGGGATATCGCATGTCAAGACGAGCTCCATACAGCCATGCACGCAGGTAGGACCGCGTGGTTTTTCAGCGCAGGCTTGTTCGCTCTCGCTTCTCCCTTGACTCCATAGTAGTATGGAGAATGGGAGATATTATTCAATTTCATGCTGCCAGCGTGCCGAGATTATTTGACCAACCGTGTCAAAAGGGGGCCAGGGCAAGTTTGTTGTTGATGAATATGTCCTGCTAGGAGAAGATGTTAGCTGTAGTCTCGAGACGGCGGTACGCAGCGGTAGTGAAAGAGTGGACAGAATATAACATACATATACTCGTCTGGAACAGGCGCAGGTGTGCCCATCGATGTGTGTCCCCTCTGCAATAGTGGTTGAAGGAATTCGTGAAGAGCGCAGAGTTGTTTTGGGGGTAAACTGCGAGTTGGCGGCACGACGCGTAGGATATGTGCCATATGAAGGATAGAGTGGCTTCTGCACTTTCCTCCTGTGTATATTTGCCATTCGTTCCTTCCCATTGCCAAATACGATTGTTGATGCCCTTTACAGATACTAGGAAGGTGCAACTAAGTGGCACATAAGACTCAGTAGGACCACTCAAGCATCAACAAACTAGCATTCCTTCCCGTTTAGGTATAAAAAGTCGACACATAGAGCAAGTTTCGTGCTCTCACAATAACAAAGCTCCATGCCTTTTACATAAATTCCCCGATGCACCGACCAACTACAGCAATACCGATATCCCCTTGCTAGTCAGTCACGACAATGTCAGCGCGATACGATCCAGGATTCAACGGCGCGAAATTCCTCGTTCCCGTCCTCCACCACGTAGGATTCAGCAACACCCACCGTCCCTCGCACGTCACTTTTGATCACATGGAAACGATGCCTCTTGCTGGCAGACTACACGCCCCTGACATATCTGGCTTATACCGAGTTCGCCGGCCGGTGGGCTCAATGTCAAAAACGTCCAGCGATACACCGAATGTGCACGAGGCACACGGCCACACCAGAGTGCAACATAGAAAGCCGCTCGCCGGTCCTGCTATCCGGCAGGCCAGGCAGCTCATGCAGGATGACCACGCAGAGTTGGACTATACACACGGCGTGCTGTCTAAGCTGTGAGCCCACAAAAAATATGTGGCAGTGCGCTGGCCAAGCGCAGATAACGACATACACACACATAGAGAGAAGTGTCATGGTGGAGGCTGTGGGGATGCCAGTCACCACCCGGACAAAGGCACATCAGCGCCGCCGGTGCGGGCATCCGGGGACCGCCGAAGGTTTTGCATGATTTAGCTGTTTCCTTACCGACGAAGTATTGCCTTTTTGGGGTCTGAAAGCCGATTCGGCTGCCACCCAGAACGAGATGTCATATGGAACCGGTCATGGGGCCATATCAAGGTTGATAATGGACCAGCCCGGCCGAAAGATGCAATTTTTGCTCGTATATAGGACTATCCAGCGCACTCTTGATCCTTTGGATGGACAGCATTATGAGAGGCAAGGTCACAGCAGATCTCGATTGTACGGTGCTGTCTGAACATATACTCGGCGGTGCACACTCATCGTCACCATACATTAATATGCCACTCGCAGAACGCTACCAAGCTCACATCATTCTATAATCACAATATGCCGGCCATACAGGGTAAGATACAGTGGCTTACGCACACAGCTGGCTTGTCTTACAACAGGTTTTCTCTTTGAACAAACATCACCATGAGGCATCTTCAATCCATACTTGTCTCGGTCCCGTTGATATCAGAGTTGGCCTGTCAAAAAGTGGTGTACAAAGCAAAATATTAGAGATAGACAAGCGTCTACTTTACCGTTAAACTATCTTTGGCAAGAGTGTGTCACCCAAGTGGTGCGTGGGGAACAGAGCCAGGGATCGAGTAGGACGAGGTCTGTGTGAGGTTGAGGTGAGGGATATCTCATATAAAACCTCTTAAACCTTTTTGTAAGCCTTGTCTAGACTACAACAGGGGCCACATGCGGTGGGATTATGACTGGGAGATTATGAATTTTGTCTCGTTGGGAGATGCCAAACACGGCTGGTGAGGTGGCCAATATATCTAGCCTGGACAGGCATATATATTCTTTCCCCTTATCTCCCTTTTGGTTCTCTTCGCAATAAATCAATCCAAAACACGTACAAAGCTCTGTCGGAGATGCGCATGCATCAAGAAAAATCATTGACGGCAGTTGAGCTGCGCTTGGCAATTGTGTCCTCTAACAGGCTCGCGCACGACGTTCAAGACACGGAAAATTAGGTACCACAGAAGCTCAGATGAGACAGACTCACAAGCAGTGGTCTGTTGAAGTAGTATGATGTGCAGAACTTGCAGACCGTGCATCCTCGGAGATGCTTATGGTATTTTCAAATCCGATGCAGCTTCGATCAAGGCTTGCCAAGGAAGAGTCTGCCAGCAATTCAGCCACTAGGTTGTGTTTATTGACCAAGCGCAAAGCGCATCAGAGATCAGATAAGAAACACTGGGCTACTCCGTCTTTTGTCTAAATCAAAGCAATGTCGCCAAAGTATAATCCACGGGTTGTCTGCGTGATCTCCAACACATAGGCTCCCCTTCTTCACGATGGGGAGAATGCATGAAGCTAAAAATATGTGCCGGGGGAGGGGCCAAGAATGGGAGAAGAAAAACCCAACGGGGATGGAGGAAAAAATCGTTGACTCTTCGATCAAGGGTCCTCATATACCACAATCTCCAACTCTCCCATATCTTGGTATTTTCCGTCTCTTCTGGCCCGGGTCGGATAGGTTCCGGAGGAGCGGTATGGCACCACAAACGCGCAGACGTTGAACGACACGCCGCTGCAGGTCGCCCGAGTGTGGGGCCGCCAGGCTGCAAGAAACGCTCTTACTGTACGGAGTACTAGAGGTCCCAACTCCGAAGCACACCTTCGCGGACGTAAGATGCAAGGCTCCACGAGCAGCGGAAATCCGATATCGCTCGACCGAGGAAGCATGCAACAGCAAGCAATGCTCGGAGACAAAACAGAAAATGATGTAATTCCATTTTCTATCATTTTGTACGTTCTCAACTCGTTTTCTCCTTTTTTTTATCGGCACAACCATTATCTGGCTGTGTATTCAGGGGTTTTCAAATGCATTTCTCTCCTCTGTACATACGTCGTACACTTCCCTTTTTCCACGTTCGGCCCCGAAGGCCACGACGCCAGTGGAATACCACAAGCGCCACAAGGCGCCAGGGAATTTTGTAACTAAATTGTCCGTGTAAAGTTATCGAATCTTGGATTTTTGTGTGTGTTGACTGTGTTCTGAGATTTTCTGTTGTTTTTTTTGGACCCATCTCCCTGTAATTTCAATATTTTCTCCATGCAAATACTGCCGTCTGGGTCTTCTTTTCCTTGGCGCCTGACCTGTCCTCGGCCTTTGGCTGGTCTCGCTGCAAGAATGCATACCGTGGTGTTCGTCTTTGTTTGTTTGTCGATGAATAATTAGAGTAAGAAAAGGGAAAAAGAAGCGAGAGGTCAAAACCAAGGAAATGTCGCTCCTGCCGCTTTAGCCCATTTGTCGTGTCAGTAGTGATTAGTCATTTCGACGTAGACGCCCTCGGCGCCTTCCTTGCCTCTTTCGTAGCCAAGCACGACTCTCTCAGTCGCTCCTACCACTCCCTGTAAACTCGCCTTCACAGTACGACGTATCTCCGTGGATTTTGCGATAAGATGCCGTTGTAGGAAGGTAACAGGCGACAGAAAGTATTTCAATACGAATATGTTTTTTACGGTTCAAAACGACCTACCTGCCCTACGACAACTTAATGCTGGCGGCGGCGCGATACGACAATCTTTAGGGTTCTCTCACCCAGCTGCCCGGCTGGGCCTGGCCTAATCACCACATCCCCACAATTCGCCCCCCAAACCTGCTCTTGCCCCTTCAGAGCTCCTACCAGTCGCTCGTCGTTAGCTCCCGATCGCCCCTTCCATCAATTTCCCCTATTGTCGGTCGTCGCTGCCTTTGGCAAATACAGCGCCTACCTCTCTCCTTCCTCTCCCTCCCACCAAGCCTTACCAGAAGGCGACTTCTCCTTTTGGCGCCGTTGACGTGATTATCGTCGTACTCCGCATATACTTCGTACTTTTACCTCCCTTTCTTCCACAACATCTATTGTTCGATTTCTCCCACCCTTGGGACGCTGTCGACAGTTTTTCTCGACAACGCACTTTTTTTATCGTCTCGCGTATTTCCACGACTGTCAGACGAGCACCCGATTACTTAGATTACGCGCGTGCCCGTCCCCCCGTCCTGCAGGAGAGACTGCTTTGAATACCCAAAACAGCCTTTACCCGGATTTTTGGAGAAGAAAAAACGTCATCTCCAACCAAACGCAATCGAGAGCGGCAACGCAACGCAACGGCTGCTCGCAATCACATCGTCGCCATCTTCGTTGTCCGTCGTCCGTCCGTCGTTCGCGCCCGCGCGCGACTTTTCTATCCCGGCTCTTCGCTCACACTTATTTCCGCTGAATGCTGGCTTAGTTGCCACCAAGCGTCAAAATGAAGGGCTGGTCGAAGACGACGCGCATCGGCGTCATGATGGCGCTTGATACCGTCTTTCTCTTCATCGAGCTGGGCGTCGGCTACTACGTCTCGAGTTTGGCTCTGATTGCAGATGCCTTCCACATGGTATGCGCGGGAATGCCGTCTCTGGTGTGAAATCGCATGCTAACTTCTAGCTAGCTCAACGACATCATCTCTCTTGCAGTCGGTCTCTGGGCTGTCAATCTGGCCCGTAAAGAGTCCAACGACCGCTACTCCTACGGCGTATGTCCTCTCACCAATTTTACTTGACTTTTGATCGTCCGTATCCCTTTCTGACATCTCCTCTAGTGGCTCCGTGCCGAAATCCTCGGTGCCTTCTTCAACGCGACCTTCCTCATCGGCCTCTGCGTCACCATCGTCCTCGAAGCCGTCCAGCGCTTTTTCGATCCTCCCAACATCAGCAACCCCGAAATTGTGCTTATTGTTGGCTGCTTTGGTCTTGCATCAAACCTGGTCGGCTTCTGGGTCCTGGGCGGTCACGGCCACTCGCACGGCCCCAGCAGCGATCTCGAGTCTGGCCACGGCCACGACCATGCCCATGCCCACGGCGAACACAGCCACTCACACGACGAACACGGCCAGGAGGACGGTGCCGCCGATGCTGTGGACGACGCAGACAGCTGCCCTGATGAAGACGAAGAGGCCAACGCCGAGACAACGCCCCTGAGCCCCGATACGCGCCGCATTGCCTTCTCCGGCCTCAACCGCGGCCACGAGCGCTCCAACAGTCGAGGCTCGGCTCGTTCGCGGGGCACTGGCGGCGTGCGTGGTCGCGCCAACAGCAACCGCCGCATCAAGACGACCATTAACGACATCAGTATCCACCCGGCCAGCTTCCGCAATGACATCCGCGAGATCATTGCTGCGAGCCAGACCCGCAACGTCGAGGAGGAGGAAATCGGCTCGGACGACACCACCACGGTCGGTGACGCCAACGCTGGTGGCGCTTACAACGGCTCCACGGCCACCGAGCGTACGCCCCTTATTGGAGGTGACAGCGCCAGCTCCATCAGCAAGAAGAGCTCCGGCAAGTACGGCGGCGCTGCTGCTCCGGATCACGACCACGGCCACGACCACGACGGCGCTCACAGCCACAACGAGAACCATGACCACGCCCACCACCACAGTCGTCGCCGCGATTCGCACGGCGGTCACCACCATAACGAGCCGCGCGACCCCAGTGCTGCTCACGGTCACAGCCACGGCGATATGGGCATGAACGCCATGGTTCTCCACGTCATCGGCGATGCTCTGGGCAATATTGGTGTCATTGTTACTGCGCTGATCATCTGGAAGACGGAGTGGGCTTACCGCATGTACGCGGACCCTATCGTCTCGCTCTTCATCACGCTGATCATCCTCAAGTCCGCCATTCCCCTGACCAAGGCCACCTCCAAGATCCTGCTGCAGGCCACGCCTGACCATATCAACATCAACGACATCCGCGAAGACATCCAGGACCTCGAGGGCATCCTCAGCTGCCACCACATCCACGTCTGGCAGCTGTCTGATACCCAGATCGTCGCTTCCCTGCACATTGAGGTTGCCTTCCCCATCTCCGACAACGGCGGCGAGCGCTACATGGGCCTGGCCCGTCGCGTGCGTAAGTGTCTGCACGGCTACGGCATCCACAGCGCCACCATCCAACCCGAGTTTAGAGGCGGTCTGGGCGATGCCCACACTTACGACCACACCGTCTCTGGCAGCACCATTCCTACATCGGCGCCCGCATCCGCGACGACCTCCACGACGCCTGCCACTGCAACCTCGTTGACTGCCAAGGCGGCTGGCATTGATGTTGCCGCCGGTGGCCCGAGCTGCCTACTGGACTGTGTCGATGACTGCGAGGCCCAGGGTTGCTGCTCGGTTGCATCGCGCACTGGCTCCCGGACGGGCTCTCCGCCAGGCAGCAGTGCAAACAGCGAGCACGGCGGCCACTCCCACTCCCACTAATCTATACCCCCAACTGTCACACTCTTTTTTCTTTCTCTTACTTTTGCATTCCGTTCCAGGTTACTTTACCTTGCACCCATTATCATACTTTCTTGATTAATCTTTTGCTTAGAGTAGTGTCTCTTTTTGTTCCACTGCTACACAAACCTATGAACACCTACATGGTACAGTTCTTTCCTATGTCACGTCCTTTTTTGTTTTGTTTTATTCTTCGGGCTGCATTTTTATACACGGCGTTTCAAACTTTAAGGCCTTTGTCTTTTTTCTCGTCTTTACATTGCTGGTGCGAATAATAGGTCTCCTAGTAGGCAGCACCAGTCTACATTATAGTTTCTATTTTCTATTTTCCATATCTTCTGGATACACAAGCGTGGTGATTATTCTTGGGTTATATATGTACATGGTCATTATGTATATATAAACCACCCTTTCAAAACCATGTACATAATCTTGTAAGAGACGTGACACGACACATTACTACGTCGTATATGTCGTACGTCGTATGTGTGATAATAGTGAATAATAATTCGAAATTAGTTACTTTAGGGGGGAAAAAAACTGAACTGGCTCGCTCGCTTCTGACTTCATCAAGCTTTCTTTTGGTTGCGGCTGACAAAATACACAGAGAAACAAACAAGCATAACAAAAGAGAGAGAAGCCGGAACCTCCTCTCTAGTGGTATCATTTTGGGAGGGGTATATCTGTAGGATGGGGGTTCTCAAGAGAATTAACAAAGAGAAAAAGAAGAAAAAGAGAGACAAAGGAAAGAAAATGACGGGAAAAGGTAGCTGAAGACCTCGAAAAGTCAACAAACAGAAAGCAGCAAGAAAACCAAACGACAAAACAGCAAGAAAGGCAAAGACGCATAAATAGATAAAAACATAAAAAGGCCAAAAGATCGCGTGACATAAATCAAGATAGAACGCCCAAAGAACGAGGCGAGCAGTGAGGAATTTTTCAACATAGGCAAGATTCAAAAGGGGTCCAAATGCAAAACAGCCCAAGGGACCCGCACAGTAGAGTGTAAGAAAACCAACGTGGATAACAAGGGTATGAAAAAGTGAATGAAATCGGTCGTCTCAAAGGACTACTTGTTCAAATATTAACGACGAATGGGAGGGGGGGCACGGGCGCTGGGGGGCGAGACACCCTCCATGTTGCCAGTCAGCTCAGCCACGCGAGCCTTAATACGGGCAACACGCGATTCAATAGCTAGGAAGAAGTGTTAGCAGTCGGATCTTCGACAGCAAGCTGGAGGAGGGTGTTGGGAGGTTGTTGACTTACTCTCTTCGCCGCTGGTATCACCGTCACCATCAATAGGCTTGTTGGTGCTGTAGTCTCTCTTCGGCGGCTCCTCGGCCTGACGCTGCGCAGCACGGTCCGCGGCATTCTTGCGGATCTGTGCCCAGCGGTCGACAGCGGGGACAACGGGAGACGGCGATGCCTCTTTGGTGAGAACCGGAGCAACGGGCTCTGGCGAGACGGGCGACCGCTGGCGAGCGATGGGCGGAGGAACGGCCTCATCAGCCTCGTTATCGGAGTCATCGGGCACAAAGGCTGGCTGGTCCATCAGAGGACCCTGGTCGAAGCGAGAGAACTCCTTGGCAGCATCCTGCGCGTCAGCAGTGCCGATTCGCGACTCTGAGCCGTTTGAAACGGCATAGATGGGCTCGGGAACAGTCGGGGTTCTCGGGGGCTCTGCAACCTTCTCGTTCTCAACGGGAGGAGCAGGTGCCGCAACAGGGGTAGGGACAGGAGCCGGAGCAGGCGCATCCACAGGGGCGACAGGGGCCGACGGCGCGGACGGCGCGGGAGGAGCAGGAGCAAGAGCAGCCACAGAAGCAGCCGGTGGCGCAGTCGAAGCGATCGACGCCGGCTTCTGGGCTGGGACAGCCTTAGAAGCGGCGTTCTTGTTCGCATCAGCAGCGAGCAGAGCGTTCACACCAGCAGCGGCGTTATCAGGCAGTTTGGATTGACGGTTCTTGCGGCCGAAAAGCTTGCGCAGACCACCAGTGGATGACGACGGGGGAAGCGACGCCTTCTCCTCCTTGCCGTCCTTGTGAAGCTTCTTTAGGGCCTTCTTGCCTTCGGGGCTCGTCTCAACAGCGGGAGTCGGCGATACAACGGCTGGGCGCGGCGCAGCGTTTAGGCTGGCCTGGTTGTCCTTGGGAGGAACCGGGGGCGACATGCGGCCAGACTCCTCCTGGCGCTCAGCGGGGTGAATGCTCGTAGGAGAGTCAGCCACCCTCACAACCTTTTCAGACAAGTCCAGCGAATCCTCGTTGCGGGTCGGGGTTGGCAGGATAGCGAGGCTCGCCGACGAAACAGGCGGGGCAGGCGCTGCAACTGGCACCGGTACTGGTGCGGGTGCCGGGGCCGGTACAGGCGCTGCGACTGGCTGCGGGGAGGGGACTGTGAGTGCAACAGGCTTTCTTGTGCTGTCTGTAGCAGGTTGGGACTTCTCGTGGCCGTTGACAGACGAGTTGATACCGTTCAAGTGAACAGCAGGCGTGGACATTGAGGCAGGGCTGCCGCGGCCAGCGTTGGCGTTGGACAGGTATGCGTCGCGGATGGCCTCCTTGTCGTACTTGCTAGCCCACTTCATGGCGGACGAGGCTTCCGAGGCAATGACGGGCTGGATGGTCATAATGCTCGTCGTCTTCTCGTGCGAAGCGTTCTCAGTGCGTCCGCGCTTCGCCAGAGCAGAGCCAGCCTGCTCTCTCTCTTCCGCTCTCTGTCGCTCATGTAGTCTCTGTGCTGCAGCCTGGATCTTGGCCTGCTGGCCAGCCGCAATACTGGTCTTGCTAACACCACCAAGTGCATTGTTGGGCGCAAGGAGGCCATGCTGGCCACGGTCGAGCGCTTGCTTGCTAGTAGACTTGCTGCGAGAGATTCCCTTGTTTCTACGCGTCCAGCTGAAGAAGCCCTTCTTCTCAGCAATGTATGCACCCGCTTCGGGCTCAGCAGCCGCTCCCTTGACGATCTCCTCCATCACCAGCCAGCGGCCCGTGCGGATACGGGTCTCAATGACAGCGCATCTACCGAACGCCGATTTGCGCTCGGGCGTCTCCTCGGGTGCCAAGCTCGTCATCCACACCCACCAGAACGAGTCGTCCAGGTCAAACCGGCTGATGCTGGCGAGCTCGCCCGGCTCGAGGGTGCGCTCCGTCTCCAGGCGCGGGCGGTGCGACTGAGAGCTCCGCTGGCGAATTTGTGTATCGATCGGGGGAAGGACCTTGTCCGGCGGGAGGAGCATGTTCGTCGGGCTGTTCGGACCATCGTCAACAAATCCAGACGAAAGGAAATCAGCCCACGAGGGCGTTGTTGGCCGGGCGAGACCGTCACCACCAGAGGCCGGGGTGGTCCGCAGACCGCGGTTGCGCCGGTTGGCCAGGTCCTTTGCGCTATCGTCTTCGTCATCCTCTTCCTCCAGAACGCTGCCGAAGCCGATATCCTCGAAGCGCGACCAGGAAGCGTCGCGGAGCGAAGTGGAGTGCTTAGAGCTCGAAACGGCCTGGGTCTGGTTTGCGGCGGAGATCGCCTTAAGAACTCTGCGGCACTCATCGGTCAAGGCCTGGACGGGGTCCTCGTAGTCGGAGAACTCCCGCAGTGCGCGGTCCTCGTCGCGGTACTGGAAATGGCTGCCACGGCGGAGCAGCGCAAAAGGCGTAGGGGACACTGTATCGACAATCATGATAACCTTGTTGGTTGACGACTGGAGGAGGCTGGGCCGCTGGGGAGGATACTCAGTCTCCTGCAGAAGCTTCTGGAGGGACATGGGGAGGATGGCAAAGCTGCCGATGCCCTGCTGTGGCGAGAGCGAGCGCAGGTATGCGAAGAACAAGTGGCTTGTGGCATCTGCGGCCTTGAGCCACTCCTTGTAACCGCCCTCGAAGCCATTGCCCGTATCGTTGTTCTCAAATGCCCACCACGATGCCATACGCGACAATTTGCGACCACCGAAACCGTTGACCTTGCCGTGGGCGGCAATGGCGGACATGAGGTCGAAGAAGCTGAAAATAATGCTAGAGCGGGCATGGTTGTCCACGCTAAGGGGAATGAATGTCGTGAAAGAGCTGTGCGCACCATGTGAATCTAGAATGCGGGGAGGCGCAATGTCAACAAGAGAGCAGAGACGCCGCTGAGGAAGGTTTTCTTATTCAACATACCTTGCTCGCCGATCTTGAACAGCTCGTAGGCATCCCAGCCAACAACACCGCCCTGTAGACGGCTCCAGCACCACTTAACAACGCCAGAAATAACCATTGGCTCGGTCATGCGCAGTTCCTGGAGCAGTAGCTCGCCGGAGAGAGGCGCATTCTGGTCGAAAAAGTGGCGGACGAACGTGCGAACGGCACTGGGGTCGGATGTGGGACGGAAAGGGAGCAGTAGGAACGGAATATCCAGTGCTGCAGGCGAGGTAAGCAGGCAATTTGTTAGCAAAAAAGATGTCACCAAATCGAGTAATTCGAAAAAGCAAATAAAACCAAGCAAACTAGTGTAAGTCGTCAAGTCGATGGTGGAAGCAAGGGAGCACACGAACCTCTGGCCTTCAATTCCTCTGTGCAGAGCCGCACCAGCTCATGGATCTCCTCCGGCTCAACGGTCCTTCGGGTGTAGGCATCCTCCCACCGGGGCTTGGCTGGCACCTGGCTGGCAAAGTCCTGCCCGGCGCCGTTCTTCTTGGACTTGACTTTGGTGGGGCCGTCCTTGCCCTTGAGGCGCGAAAATATGCTGGGCATCTTTCCGTGCCAGTGATGCGTGTCGCTGTGCCCGTTTGCTTGTTTGTTGTTGCCGTTTACCCTGGACCAATTCGAGGTAGTTCGTGACGTCGCAAACGAAAAGAGGTCAATGTGAGGGCGGAAAGGACGACAATATCGGCGGAGAGGGGGACGGGAGCGGCGAGAGAAGGGTCAGGTCACAGCGAAAGCAGGTGCCGGGGTTAACAGTTGGAGAGTAAATAAGGTCGAGGTGGTAGTAATACGTCGTCGATATCAAAGGGGTGGACCGAGATCAGACGAGGGGAGGTTAAAATCAAAATAAAGAGATGAAAGAGGGAAGAAAAGAGTCAAAGAGAGGCAGAAAGGCAAGCCCAATACGAGCAGGAGAAAAAAGGGGTGGGACAGGCCAGAAAAAGGAAGGGACGGGACATCTGATGCGCGGCGGCCAGGGTAGGAGCGACGGGATAAGAGACGATGGGAAAGAGCAAGGCTCTTTTACTTTTGTCGACTCGCTCTTTCCCTAATTCTGTGTCTACTGCCAATCTACTTAACTAGCTGCGTGTTTTCATTCAGGGGGAGCGCCAAATGGGGAAGGGGGGATGGGCAAGGGTTGACCTTCTTTGGCCTTGCATTGGGTGGGCGAGACATGGGGGTAGGCAAGAGGAACACAGCACACAGGGCAAAGAGGGAAAGAGCGATGGGTGGAGGGCAGGCCGTATTCCAGCCTTTACAGGATGGCGCAGAAGGGGAATAATTAAAGGGGGCAGGGGTGTGTGCGCAGTAAATAGAAAGGTGTGTTTGAGCGTATTACTCCGTAAATGAGTGCACAATTGGGCCTGGTTGGGCCCATCTTGCCCCGAGCTGGTAGTGATTTGCAAGGAAGGAACCTCTCAAGACATGCTCTGTCGGGTTTGGCCCAGGCCTTGGCATGTGCGGCCAGCAAAACTGCACAGGAGGGAAGGTGCAGCACATTTGTTAAGCATGACACAATAAGAGCTCTTGCTCTTCTTACAAAGGCGGAATCTTGTGAATAGGAAAGTGCTTGTAGCTGGCTCGACAACAAGGAAGGAGCGTGGCGGTCGAATATGGGTGTTTTAGAGTGCTGTATGGACAGTCTCTTTCTTAGAATTGGAACGGACTCCTCTGTAACTTTGAGCCTTGACAGCTTTTGGCGAAAACCATTCACAAAAACAAAATACACACGAAAAGTTCACATCACACGCCACGACGTATCGACGTATCAATTGGCGGCTGTATTGTCCAAGGCTAGCTCCAATGGGCTGGTCTGTCGGCATCGGCTCCCATCATTTCGATTCCCTGTCTCTGGGTCTCTTTTATCTCCATTGCCTCGCGAGAAAAGCCGAATGTTGGCAAAACGATGAAAAGAGAGAGCCAGAATCCACCGCCATTAGATGTGGCAGACGGGCCCAGAGATGAAACGGCGTGACGGCCGCTGAGAAAGAAAGAAGACGAGGGCGGGGAGCGCCGAGAAAACGGTGGGGAGTTAAATTGGAGGAGCATAAGGTACGACGACCCTGAACCCACGTTTTTCTGGCCATTGCTTGTTCTGCTGACACTTTGTTCCTGTTTGGTTTCTGACATTCGTCCGTTTTCTCACCAGGTCGCATGAGATTGTATGGCCAGCACTCGCCCAGTCGTCCTACCTAAGAGATTGGGAAATGGCAGGATCTGTTTCGACGCGGCTATCCTGCATCGCGAGCAAAGAACGAGAGCGGACGAGAGCCAACGATAATGGAGCTAGCAGCGCGCCCCTCGTTGAACGGGTTTGCTCCGTAATTTAAACGAAAGTCGAAGTACAATAGCGGCCCCCTTTCGCACCCGACCAAAGATTTAGGATATTTAGTCTTCCCTTGCATCTTAGCAAGGGCAAGACAAAAAAAAGCACAGGATCGAGCCAAACGCCAGTGGGGTCGACGGGCGGGACAGGGCGAGACGGCGTGTTTTGGTGTTTTAGGGCCGCCGTTACAAGTCCAACCGCAGTCTTCGCTGTTTCGAGTCGGGATGACAGCGGGGTGCACGTCCGAGTCCTCAGTACTGAGCACTGAGCACGATCTGTACGAAGGGGATGAGACGAGGAGGCAATGGAATGGGCAAGACGACAAGATGACGGATGGCAAGACGAAAAGATGGCAGATGTCTGTGTACTGCATTTAGCGAGACACCATTATTTCCGTGGCTTTGACTGTCAATCGCTGTCAATGTCAACATATTCGAGGCCCGACTCCATTCTCATTCAGCCTCGAGGGCTGCTCCTCTCAGCTGGCAGGGGCCTCGCTGTCCGCATTCCTGCAGACTACGACACAGCTCACCAACACGCAGCGGCATACGTCCATCTTCAGATCTCCGGAGCAGACCAGGAAGGACTGTCCAGCGTCACATTGAGGGTCGACGGGGCTCTTTTTATTCTCTCGTTCACTTACAAGTTGCAATATCCAAGGCATTCTACACAGTACGGACCGCACCGGCGAGGCAACGATGACGAGGTCGAAGCCAGCCACGGCGGAGGCTCACAAGCAGAAAAAATGACGAGCATCGTACCTCCGTAAGGAGCACATTGGATCGACAAACTTATTCCACCGACCTATGTACGAACGTCGTACTCCGTACTCCTGTCTCACAAAACAACCTTTCGAGCTTTTGCTGCCTTCCTTGAGCCTCAGCTCCCACACACCGCATATCTGAAGCTGTAAGGAGAAAGAAAGGTTGGAGGAGAACGCATAGCTGGCCTTTCCAGCTTCCAGCTGCCGAGCAGTGCAGCTGCGCCGGTTCACCGTTTCTTCCGTTTTGCTTCTTTTCTTTCCCCTTTCTCTCTGTCTCCTCTGCCTGCACCTTCTGGGTTTACCTCATGCTGCACATCCCGGTGACAAGGGCAGGCTCGTGCCGCCACCAATGGGAGCTCTACGCATGCATGCAGACACCACTACCGGAGGCGGGATGCAAGAAAAAATACGACATAGAGAGGTGGGATTTCTCCTGGGGTGGGTGGCTGTGACCGGGGGTGGCTTGCCTGCTTGCCAGCATGGCAGTGGCTCCAGGTCTAGTCCGAGAGCCAGCTGTCGCTGCCAACGCAGCAAAAGTATGAGCTGGCAGACGACCACCACAGAAAAAAAGTTTGCTTTGCGATGCGTTGCTGCAGTTAAAGCGCAAAGCTCGGGTGATTTCCACCATCGGGGCAAGCCACGGCGACGAATTTGCTGAACGCCTCTTTTTATATGTTGTGACAGGTGAGTTGTCTTTTTGCAATGAAGCCTCGTCCCTTTTTTTCGATAGCACACCTCAGGATCTCAGGCACGGTCCCTTGTTTGGAGTGTTGCACACATTTGCCCATTCTACGGGGCGCACCTGGTCACAGAAACAAAATCCCGTCTGGCCATGCAGATAACCCGGAATATCGACGCCAGCCTTTCGTTCCTTGTGACAAGGCTTGAGCAGAATGATTTGCAGTCGCCATCACAAAGTATACATCCTTGTGATACTCGAAGGATTTGTGTGAAGTTAATCAGCATGCATCCCGGGTCTTTTGGGTCGTAGAAACAATTTATTACAAAATATATATTGGTGCCCGACAAGCCTTGCGGGCGCGGACAAAAATATGAATATCCCCCTCCCGATTTATACCACCCGAGACGTGGTGAGAGGGCAGCAACGATATCGACATGCCTGTCGTCCTCTCCTTGTCTTTTGGTCCTTCTAGTGTCTCAAAATAGAAATAGAAAACCAGACGTTCGAATAAGAAGCGGCGACGACGGGAAGCAAGGAAAAGGAAGATCCCGTGCGGTGCGCGTTCCGAAACACGTTTTGCGGCGGCTGATTCGTTGCTTATGCACGATGATGCGCGGGACGAACAAGCAAAGATCGAGAAAGTCCACTGTATCCACCGTAAATGTACGCCTCACAGACGATGGACAGAGATGGACAGAGAGTGACGACCAAAAGCCAGGCGATGGCTAAAGATTTATGGAGCGTGCGCTGGTTCCGGTGCTTCGTCAACCTTGGTCGATGCAGCGAGCCTTTCCATCACTAAGAGCGCGACATCTTTTTGGTACGACGATATTGTGAAAGAGCCCTGTCTCACGGTGTATTGCTTTGCCTAGGAGAGTGGTACAGGACTGTATTTGTGTAATTGGAATGGAGTACGGGATACAGGATACAGAATACAGAGTATAGAATATGGTGTGGTACGGAGTACTTGTGTACGAAAAGGAGCGTGTGAGCATGAGAGCTTGGGAACATGGGCACAGTGACGATCCACGCAAGGCACAGACGATGCAGTGCGATGCAGATGCAGTGCAATGCGGTGCACGGGGCAGTACCGTCGATGAAAGCGATTTGCTGGCCAGCATACGAGACAATAAGAACGGCAACCATCAGAAGAACGCCATCCTTGGGCAGATTTGCAGAGCACAAAAGTGGAATAGGATATAAATGATATAAATAGGAAGCATGCACATTCTACACGGGACGTTGCAGTGTGAGGAAATGCAGACATGTCATCTGCTGTGATGGCTGTGTATAAAAGACGAAAAATAACAACGAGAGATCATTAGTACACAAATGCGATGTGGCATATAATAAGAATAAAAGGAAAAGGAAAATGGGAAAAGGAATACAGAATATGAGTGTGTGTGTCCTCAAGCATATTCATATAGAGGAGGGGCAGGCAGCATCAGCTTTGAGCTGAGCGCCTGATGATCGCCTCGCCTCTTGAGTCTTGTCGTTTCGGGGCCTTTTTAGTTCTAGGCCGTGCCGGTCGCCTCTTCCTCGGTATCGGCTGCTGCTGAAGCCGTCTTGCCGCCCTTGGCCTCGATCTTGACGTTCTCCTTCTCCTCATCGGCATCGACGACCTGTGCGCTCGGCTTTGTATCCTTTGTCTCCTTTTCATCCTTTTCGTCCTGCTCTTCCTCCTCGGCCGTCTCTTTGTCCACCTTCACGTCGGCCACTGGAGCAGCCTTCATCTCCGGGAGACCCTCAATTGTCGTCGTACCCTTCGATAGGCTCCAATCGATCTCGCCCTCGGCACCGTACCGCTTCATCAGCCACACATTGGCCGCACGGAAGTGGCCGCAGTCAAAGAAACCACGGTGGGCGCTCAGCGGGCTCGGATGCACACTACGCAGCACCAGGTGGCGCTGCTCGTCGATCTTGACCACACGCTTGGCTGCCGGTGAGCCCCAGGCCACAAACACAACACCACGAGCACGGCGCTGGGCCACGAGGTCAATGATCTTTTGTGTGAAGCGCTCCCAGCCGTGGTTGGAGTGTGAGTTGGCCTCGTGGGCGCGAACCGTCAAGCACGTGTTGAGCATGAGCACACCACGCTCGGCCCACGGCGTCAACAGGCCCCCCTGCTGCGGTGGGGGTGGCTGGAACTTGCCCGGGTAGTCCCTCTGGAGGGCAATGTAAATGTTCTTGAGCGACGGTGGCGGCTTGACGGGCGGCTTAACGGAGAAAGCGAGGCCATGGGCCTGGCCGTCGTTGTGGTACGGATCCTGGCCCACAATGACCACCTTGACGTCGTTGAATGGGGTGTATCGGGACCTGGGGGGTACAAAGTAAGTAAACGATCCGAGCCAAAATCAAAAGGGGGAGGGGAGATATGGCCTACCATGAATACACGTCCTGGGGTGGAGGGAAGATCTTGCGGCCGGCCGTGTGCTCACGACTGAGGAATCGCTTCAGGTCCAAAAACGACGGCGTCACAAGCTCATCCTTGAGCACAGCCAGCCAGCTCTCGCCCAGGGTATCAATCTCGAGCTTGAGCAGCTGCTGCTGCTCCTTGGTCAGCTTCGCTACCCATTTGGCCTTGTCGAACTTGGGCTGCGACTGGAAGAACTCGGGCTGGGCCGGTGCCAGTCCCGGCTTTGCAGCACCACCAGCCTTGCTACTGCCCGAGGCATTTGTTGCTGGCGATGACGATGATCCTGCTCCCGATGCTCCCTTGGGGCCGCCAAAGAAGGACATCAACGAGCTCTGCTGTCCCGGCTGCTGTTTGGCCTTTTTGGGATCGATTGAGGCGGCCAGATCGGCACCAGCCTTGCGTTTGAGGGAGGCCATGCCTACGAGAAGGCTCGAAGCGTGTCGTCGGTGGAGGAGGGCCGCTGTCCGTGAAGACAAGTCGAGAAGGGCTCTAGCTGAGCCGGTCGAAGAGGTAAGGAGTCGACAAAGTAAAGCCGTCGTGAAGAGGGACGTGAAGACGCGGTGAAAAGAAACAAAGGAAAGACAGGGTCATCGAGGTCGACAACACGCCGGGGTCGACAACAAAAGGCTACCGTAGTTTTGGCGGTTCTCGAAAGAATAAAAGCAGTAGCTGCTCCGTACTTTGCTGTCTGTGGGTTCGTTATGGTGGCCTATTGTGCCCAACAGGGAAGAGGTCAGGAATTTCCAATGAGGAAATTGAGCTTGGGGAAGGAAAATTGGCTGTTCTAATATGTCGTCTGGTGGTAGTATATCACAAGGGTCGTTCGTGGGAAGGAGCGGTCCAGGGGAGATAGTTGTGTGGGTGGGCAACAACGATCACGGCGTCTGTGGGGGGAAGAGAAGAAAGATGCTGGGTCCCGCCTTCCTGGGTTGTTTGCCAGCCGGGACGACCTCTGTTTGCACGGAATGATGTTCTGGGTCTGCAGCAGCCAGAAGAGCGAAGAAATGGGCAAGAGCCTCTTGTTAAGATTAAAGGTGGTTCATTGTGGGAAGGCACACCGAGAAGCTACTCAGGAGAACCCACAGTTGCCATTCAACAGGGCAATGGAGGCAGGGGCGGTGGTGGATATTGGACTGCAGAAGGAAAGTGCATGCAGGGAAAGGAGCGAAGAGTCGCGTGTAGTTGGCATTTTGGGCGCCCAAAAGGTCCAAAAAGGTACAATAGCGTGTGAGCTGAGTTAAAGAGCGACGCGGGTAGGAGTGGAACAGCCGTGAATTTTCGCGTTTTTCTGCAGCTGGCGGCAGGTGCAATCCAGGTCAGCCAGGCTGCGCTATGCCAATGGAAGGAGCCCTAGGCAGGCGTGTGAGCGGCGTCGGTGGGTCTTTCCAATCCTCCAGCCTTTTGCTGTCTTAGCGTGTGGAGAAGTGACTTCAGCTGGCGTTCTTGGCCGCATCGCAGTCTGGAAACTTTCAGACAACAAGAAGATACGAACAGGCCATTAAGATAGCAGTCACACTGCTGCCTTGGGAGGAATGCGGAGGATACGGAGGACAAGGCATGCGAACTGTGCATGGTCCAAAGCCACATGCAGTTTTGGCAAGTCTCGGCCTGTGGCCGTTTGCTGTTTGCAAGAGGCCCAGACAGAGTGATAGAAAACGAAAAATAACCAGCTAAAGAGAGTCAGACAGCGAGTCACATAGGGCCATCTGCAGACTCTCAAGGTGTTTGCATGCAGGAGCTCTGAGACAGGCAAATAGACATGGGGTTGCGGTTTTTGTTTGTCAAAGGGTCTTGTATTATATGTATGTTTTGGAGAGTTTTGTTACGTGGTACATTCTTGATGCTTTTGTGTTGCGTTTTCCCGAACCAGAACCAACAAACCAAGAGTGAAGAAAGATATCGTGAAGCAAATGATGCGTATAAGATGAGAGATGGGAAATCATAAAGAATCTAAAAACCGCCAATGCTGACCAATGAAACGCCAATGAGGAAAATAGAACAATAAAAAAGGGTGAAAAATGCAAAAGCCAAATGCAATAAGCCGCCAATATTTTGTTGGTACATGCAACGTCAGAATAAACGTGAAGATGGGGCAATGGTCAGCATGGCAAAACAGCAATCTCACGCACTGTTCAGCTCCCGTTCACGTGCACGTTGGTTCATACCGCTAAACACCTTCTTGCCCACTTCATAACTGCTGATCATGATAGCACAGGCCGGTGCCACCTTGAGCGTCCGCGGAATCCAGCCCTTAAACAGGCCGGCAATGCCCTCGGTGCGGAAGATGTGCCACAGCAGCTGGCCCATTCTCTGCTCTTCCGGGACAGCAGTGGCACCAGCCTGTGCGGCCTCCCGGAACACCTGCGTGCGAGTCTTGCCCACATCGAAAGGCATGGTCGCGATCGAAGCAGCCGCGCCAGACAGCGAACCAGCTGCAAAGCTGTCGAGGAATGTGTCGCGGTGGTTCTCGCGGCTCTGTGACCGCCGGCGCTCACGGACCCGCCGCGACCCATCCAGGTCTAGCAGGTCACGGCCGCGGCGCCGCTCGCGAGCTTCGGTCAACTGGGTGCGAACCGCTTCGTAGCCCCACCAGTACATGGCCGAGAAGGGCACGTCACGCCACAGCGTCAGCGTGAGTCCACGCCACAGAGAATGGATGCCGTGTGTGCGGACCATGCCACGCAGGTCCTGGAAGGTGTCCTGCAGGTGGCCGGCGGCCGACTCGCCCTGCGATGCCTGCAGCCGTGTGCGAAACAGCTCGATGGGGCCAACGGCAGTAGCGGCCAGAATACGGGCGAAGGCGCCTGCCACAAGCGGGGCGTATTGATCAGGTGTGGTGCGGTTGATAGGGCTCTTTGGGTTGAAGCGCAGCCACTCATATCCGGTGAAGTAGATGACGTTGGCGGGAATGGACATGATCAGCGTCGGCGACAGGCCACGCCAGAGTGTCGTCATGCCCTCGTTGCGTGCAATCTTGCGGAGACCGTCAATCGTCGAGTTGATCGTCTTCTGCTGGTGCTGCTCGACAGCGCAGTCGGGGAATGCGGCAGCGGCAGCAGCCTCGGCCTGGGCAGCCTTGGGTCCGGCCAGGCATACCTCCGTAGCAGTGGCATTCATAAAGAACACCTCCCGGCAGCAGGCAGTCACGCCCAGGTCGTTTGGCCGGAAAGCATTCGGAGCTGTGGACACAATCTTCTGGAAGTTCGCAGGTAATTTTTCAAAGTCGATGACGGGGCGGGAGACGGTCTGGGATTGCAGGCGGACACGGACGACGTCGAGAGGGGTGACTGTGGTATCAGGTTAGCATACGTCTGATGAAGTGATATGGCGCTCAACTGTATATAAACGGAGGTGGAGGAAAATATGTGCACGTACCCAGCAATCCAGTCAACAAACTGCCTGCCGTTGCAGACAGCATTCTCTGCAACACTGTGATATCCGGCGGGTCAACAACTCCAGCTCCCTTGCCCGAGTTCGCCTCAGCCATTACCGGCGGGGTATATGGTAATGTCTCCGGGCCCTCAGCCAGTTGCTGTGTGTGTAATCTCTCGTGGTCTTGCCCGTCGGCGTTGTGTGGCATCGTGGGTACCATTGTGAAGAGGAGAAGGTCGCCGGGTCGCGGCGATCGAGGGTTTGAGGGATCGAGCGGAGGGAATCGACGGATGCCGAGGAGGTCGGGGAGAAATTGAGCGACTCGCGATGAGCCCTCAGCGGTAATGGTGAAACAATCCTCTTTCGTGCGAAATGCGAAGGAAATGCCGTTCAAAATTGAGTCGGAGGATGCCAATTGAATGTGTGGTCGTCGTTGAGAAAGATGTGTGAATCAGAGTGCAAAAGGACGGGCGGGTTGAAGAACTGTCTAGAAACGGAGGCGGATGCGGAGATAAATAGTATGACCAGACACTTTTTTTTTCGTATGTCCATTTCCCCCCGATCGCCCCTGCCACCTGCGAATGCGGTCAACGGTTTGTCTCGGGGGCGAAAAATTGCTTTGGGCTAGTTCTAGCCGAGCTATCCAGCCGCTGCTTTCCAGTGGTGACGTCGCCCCACAGCACTTGTCAGCGTGCGCCCTTCACTGTCTTTGCTGTCTTTCAGGCGGGTTTTAGCGGTGCACATCAGATAAGATAAGGCCGCTATCGGCCGCGGCAGGAACGAAGCAAAAGACGAGCGACACGTAGTCACGTGCAGCTGGACGACCATTTTCCAAGAAGGAAAGTCCAAGACAAGGCCCAATATTGGCCTAGCGAAAATTACGGGGAAGGTACGAAAAAGCTAGGCGGCCAAGGCTCCAACCTCACTCAAAGTCGACGACATCAACAACAGTGACAACGACAACGACGACATTGCAGGCCGAGTCCAACGCTGGACAGCATACGACAGCGACTTTTTGTCTTTTTTAATCTACGCTGAAACTCAAGGTAACCCTTGGGAAAACAGACAGCACAACAGCATCCTGTCACGACACTTTCCGTCGATTGGCATCAATTCGAGACCGACGCGACGACAACACAATGTCCACCGCAGCAGAGCGGCTGGCCGCCCTGAAGGCGCGGGTGGCTGCGGCTGTGTCAGGACCCAAGACGGATGGAGCTCCAGGCAGTGGTGCAAGCGGAGGTGGAAGCACACAGCGGAACGACGGCGGTGGCAGCAGCACATTTGGCAACGACCTGTCTGGCGGACGGACAAGTGGGCTGCCACCGTCGGGCGGTCTTAATGTCCCGCTCCATCCTGCACTCGAGAACCTCAACGCGACATTCGTCTCCCCATCAGCCTCCAAAGGTCTCGGCCGCGGCGGCAAGCGCGACAGCCGCAAAGCCCGTGCCAACCCTTACCTCGACACAAGCCCAGCGACGGTCGCCACAGCCGAAGGCGACGCGATCACCGAGGCGGCTGCGGCCGCACCAGCACCAGCCGTACGCACACGGCACTCGCGGCAGCTCCAGTTCAACGAGCAGGGCAAATACATCCAACAGGGCAATGCGCTGCGGCGTCAGGCGGCGCTGGAGGCGATGAAGAAGCGCATCGCGGAACAGGCACGCAAGGCAGGCATGGACGAGATCCCCAGCGACAAGAACTTTGTGGTCGAGGCACCGCCAGATATCGAATGGATCGACCAGGCGTACTTTGTCGAGGGCAAGACATACGACGACCTGGACATGCCCGACTGCCTCGTGGTGACAAAACCCACGGTCGAGGGCGAGATGCAGCGCGAGGAGGGCGAGGAGAGCATCATCACAGACCTCATTTTGCACCCAATTCCAATCGAGCCGCCACAGGACAAGCTGGTACCGGAGGCCAAGCCCATGTACCTCACAAAACAGGAGCAAAAGAAGCTGCGGCGACAGCGGCGCATGGCAGAACTGAAGGAGAATCAGGCCAAGATCCGGCTGGGTCTGATGCCAGCGCCGCCACCCAAGGTCAAGCGGTCCAATCTGATGCGCGTGTTGGGCGAGGAGGCCGTGCAGGACCCGACGGCCGTCGAGGCGCGCGTGAACCGCGAGATTGCAGGGCGCTTTGAAAAACACATGGAGGCCAACGAGGAGCGGAAACTCACAAATGAGCAGCGCCACGAGAAGCTGGCAGCGAACCAAGAAAAGGACGCAGCCAAGGGCATCCATATGCTCATCTTCCGCATTAACACGCTGGCCAACGGACAGCACCGATACAAGATCTGGAAGAACGCCGAACAGCTGGCATTGACAGGCGTCTGCGTAATGCACCCCAAGGCCAACATAGTGGTCGTCGAGGGCGGCGAGCACAGTATCAACAAGTACCGCAAGCTCATGATGAACCGCATCGACTGGACCCAGAACATCCCGACAACAATCCCGACACCAACGCAGTCGGCTGTGGGACGCATTCCCGATGGCCAAAGTAAGGGCCCGTCGCGCGAGTGGCTGGCCAGCGAGAGTGAGTCCCTGCCAAACAACCAGATTATGATTCTGTTCGACGGTGAAACCAAGGGCCGCGTGTTCCGCAGGTGGTCCAGCAAGATTGCCGACACCGACCGTGAAGCATATGACTTTTTGGCGCGATCAAAGCTTGAGAACTTCTGGACACAGGCTCGGTCGAGCTCATAAGCTGGAAATTTGGGATCATATGATCCCCATCTATAAACAAGTTTTACCATTTTATTTTGTATTGCATCATATTGGCAGTCTAAGCACGGCGTTTTCGGGTCTGGCCTGGTTGGAAGTATATAGGCATTATATCAATATACTATGCTTTTAAAGGGTGTTTCCAAATTTGAAATAATATGCGAGGCGTCTCTCTTTCCTAAACAAGTAAAAAAAGGACAGGTTCACAGTCCATCCTGCAGAAAAGTATACTATCAGAGGTGGATGGAGCCTTCCGAATATGTACTATATACGTCGTACAGGCGAGGCTACTAGCAAGCAGCCTTACAAGCTCCGTGGGGAGCGATGCTCCAGGGAAGGTGCCCCACCGAAAAGTAGCTCCGCTAATTCCTCTTACCGCCCGCGAAGACAGTCACTCGCCGGATAAGCTTGCCTTCTGGCTGCATGAAAGTAGCGGATCGCGCATGTCTTGGTCCCGCCCACTCATCTTTCATGGAATTCCCAAAATTTTGGTCTCGATCGCAAACACTTTCCATATACACGGACCTTTCCTGTTTCGCCGGCATCGAAAAGCTGGACCTGCCTTTTGGAGGCTGAGCTGTGCAACGAAAGTGCGACCGTCCGTATGTGTGCCGCTGCAAATACGAGGCAATCACGCACTCGATTGCGCCTTCTTCCCCAGCATTTGTCATCTTATCTCCAGCAATCCGCATAGCTTCCTGTTTCGGTCAATTCGTCAACTTTCGTCGACTGTCCACATCCCCGCACCTCAACGATTCAAGATGTCACAGCCACAGCCATCCGGCGGCTCTGGCTCCGGGGACATCAGCTCCGAGCTCGAGTCGTTTCGGCAGCAGTGGCGGGCCGAAGTCAAGGCCAAGGCCGCGCCTTCGGGGTCTTCTCGTGGTGGCAGCCGGAATGCCGCTTCATCAGGTCCATCAAAGACAAAAGCAGGCAAAGGAAAAGAAAACGCATCTGCAGCATCCGATGCACCAGTAACAGCATCACCGCACCGCCAGCAGCAGCCCACTCAAGCTCCTCAACGCCCGGCAGGTCCGCGGCGGGGCAGCAGTGCCGGCGGTCCTCAGACACCGCTCAAGCTTCTGTCATCCGGAAAGAAGCCGCTCGTGCAGGAAAACGATGACGACTATGCGCCACCGCGGGCATTTGACGATGTCCACGAGCCGCGGACGGTGCAGGCCACAGGAACAGCAGCAGCAACAACGGCGACGGTCCCAGAAGAGGCGGCCACCACTGGCCAAACAGCAGCTCCTCCGGTAGAGCACCAGCCAAAGGCCAAGCAAGAGCCCGTCTCAGCCTTGGAGCACTACGAAAAGGCCGTCGAAAAGGAGGCTCTGGGCAGCCTCGGCGACAGCCTACGACACTATCGTACAGCATTCAGAGTAGGTGGAGGCCATCGTCTTTGCCCCGTTGCCAGTGTACTAACCAATAACCCATCACAGATGGACAGCAATGTGGACAAGACATACAAGAACAAGCACTACCCCGCGCCACCTGTGGCCGCGGGGTCGTCTTCATCGCGGGCTGGAAAAGAACCAGAAGGCGCCGGTGATGCCACGGGCGATGCTGCGGGCACTGCCGCTGCTCCAGTGAGACCCGTCCGCGAAGGACCACCGCCGACGCTCAAAGAACTGATCACATCGTTTGCCGGGCTCGGAATCGAAGGTGCACCACCACCCGTTGAGGGTATGCCGGCGCCGCCATGCCCCTTGGCAGAACTTCCCGACGAGTTGCTGGTCCATATCCTGAGGGACGTGGCTCTGGACGATGTCGGTGACTTTGTGCGGCTTGCACAGGTTTGCCGCAAGCTGGCGTTCCTTGTAGCCACAGAGGACCGCATCTGGCGGCGGGTGTGTGTGGGCCCGGAGTTTGGGTTCGCCAACATGTACCGTTCGTGGGAGCGGACGATCGCATGGGGCTCGCTTGAAGATGACAACAAGGGCGAGTTCATTGTCGGCGACGGTACTGCGATGTCTGCCGAGGATGCCGAGAACGAGCGGCGACGACAGAGGCAGGCCAGCAGTCTGGCAACGACAATGAAACTGCGCAAGGGGATCAAGGCACCCAATAAGGACGATGTTGTGCCCACAGTCCCGCCAGTCTATCCGTCGTGGCAGCGCATGTTCCGGCTGCGGCCGCGGATCCGGTTCAACGGCTGCTACATCAGCACGGTCAACTACATTCGGCCCGGCCAGCCGTCCGCCAGTCTCGTGGTGTGGAGCAACCCGGTGCACATTGTTACGTACTTCCGGTACCTGCGTTTCTTCCGTGACGGCACAGTGATTAGCCTCCTGACGACCTCGGAGCCGCCAGATGTGATCCACCACCTGACCAAGGATTTGGTGGCGCTGCACCAGGGTGGAGCGGCAGCACACTTGCCGTCGATTGTGATGCAAAACGCGCTCAAGGGCCGCTGGCGCATGTCTGGAATCGCGGACGAGGAGGACGGCGAGAACGCCGCCGCCGGCAGCGAGGACGAGTTGCGCAGCCGTGACGAGGTGGTGGAGAGTGAGGCAGCCACAACTGCGGCGTCCAAGAGGGATAAGGGCAGCGCAGCAGCGGCCGCCTCTCCCTTCTCGTCGCTAGCGGCAGCCACGGACGCGGAGAGCGACGTGGTGGTGGAGACGGAGGGCGTGGGCAAGTACTACTACCGGATGGAGCTAGCGTTCCGGTCAGCAGGCAAGGGCACACGCAACAACAAGCTCAACTGGCGCGGCTTCTACAGCTACGACCGGCTGACGGATGACTGGGGCGAGTTTGGACTCAAGAACTACCGGCCGTTCTTCTTCAGCCGCGTGCGTAGCTATGGCGTAGGAGAGTAGGAGGGCTTATGCTTATATCTAGACGGACATGGACGGTTCGGGCACATGGTGCAATCCCATCTATGACTATATTAGACATGCCTATATGCAGTTTGCTTTCCTATTTTGTATTTCGGCGCCATTTATTTCCATCTGCTTTGCTCGTCGTGATTTGTTATGATTTCTTTCATTCTTTTAATCCAGAAAACAAAGTATTCATTTATACCGAAGAAACAAAGGCCATGTTGAATACGGCCACAAATAAATACATTACAGACGATGCACGCCTCACTCAAAGAAGGATATGCTCCGACACTCGATGCTCTCACGAACATTCGCGCCCTCCAGACTGCTGTCCCAGAAAGCTGTGTGCGGCGTGCGCCAGCCCACACTGCGGTCACTGTCGTGGAATTTGAACAGCAACGCCTCGTCGCGGACCATGCGCGAAAAGTACCACCAACGGTGATCTGGGCTGTGGCGGAAGATGGCGGCGGCCAGCTGTTTGTCGTCGTCCATGGGTGCAAACATGTCGTCACCCTCGGGGATCTTATCGACGACCCAGAGTACGTTGGGCGTGCCTTCGTCATCACGGACACTGCGAGCATCACAGACAGCCAGCGGGCACTCTTGGGGTGGGGGCGTAAAGGTGCGCCAGAAGCTCGAGATGATAAACCGCTTGAAGCCAGGGCCGTCAGGACGCTCTTTAGCATAGATGGCCTGAGCAGCAGCAAGCTGGCGACTCGGTTCTGTGTCAATGTGGACCTCGCCGGCGGCAGGTTGGAGGCCACCATAGTGGCGATAGGGCTTCCCGCCATTGGCATCCTTTGCAGCTGCTGGCTTGGGCACAATGGCAGCCGATGTGCGAAGCATCCAGTTGTTGACGACGACCAGGTCGGCACCATATTGCTTCTTCACATAGCCGTGCACCTCTTCTTTGTATTTGGCCTCGACTTCGGCCGTGTCGTGGAAGTCGACAATCTTGGTTGGGGCATCGAGCAAGCGAAATCCGTGTTTGTCGAGTGAGAAGTGGTCGCGGATCTCCCGTCCGTCACGGATGGTCGTCGGGTAGGGCCCATAGCTGCCCGTATTGACCTCGACACCAAACGAGACAAACCGGCGGTTGATGTCCGGCCCCGGCAGTAGGTACTTGAGGTTGGCCTGCGTCGTGCGGACGGAGTCTTCAATATCGATAGTCATCTTGTGTGGTAGGACGTGAGGTCGGCAATCGTATGGTAGAGTGTCATATAGATTTCTCATATATTTCATTCATCGATCGGACCATCGTGTGAGTGAGCTTATATAGCGTGTGGTGTAAGTCGTGTAAGTCGTGTAAGCCGTGTAAGTGGTGATGGACGCTACACTGGAGGTGCGGAGAAGGCGGAGCAATTTGGGCGACACGGAACAATCAAAGCGACAGCCTACACATCGGCATCCTGGGGGCCGACCGACTGTCAGTGCAGATGACGTATCTGGGGAGGAAGACGGTCTGTAATAAATAATGGATGATGAGTAACGAATAATGAATAATGGGGGGGAAATAAAAAAAATCTAGAATAATAGGCCAGGCTCTGACAATATGGACCAGAAAATCCGGGGTAAACCTGGAGAGCCGCATTCTTGACAGTTATCGGCCACAAACGTCTGCTTGAGATTGTCTACTTTGATTTACGAAAACAAATTCTTGCTAAGAAAAATACAGTGAGCACTTCTTCTCATCAACATCATGGCAAGTCAACCACCGTTTTGTTTCTTTGATATTTTGGTACCCACGCAAGAAAGTACACTTTGCCTCCTGTACATCCGCCCCATATATCACCAACTTCTTCCCGGAATCCGCCATCAATCATCCTGACTGGTTCCGTGGTGCAGTTGGTTAGCGCATCGTACTAATATCCTCACTTCTGAGAATACCATGCGAAAGTCGAGGGTTCGAGCCCCTCCGGGACCATAATCCACCAATTCGAAAAGAATTGCTTGGTCTTTTCCAGTCATTTTTTGTCCTTTTTTTGTTGATTTTTACTCGATTTTTTGGACATGCTGTGATGGTGTGAAAAGTAAGACATTACTTTTGCGTAGATTTTTAAATCTTTTTTTCTTTCTTTCTTTTTCTTAAACAGAAGAAACTAAGGGAAAATATAACATATCTCTCTCTCTATTCAACAGAAAAAAAAAGAGAGCAAAAGTAACACACCGCCATCACTTGATTGCACAAAATAGCACTTGACCCGAAATATTTTCACATTTTCAAATCTTTCCCAGAATTGCCGTCAATGTTGGTTTCATCAGATGTTGCAAATCTTAGCTCTGGCCTGTCCCGCTGGAACTGAAGCAACGAGACGCTAACCTAAATAGGCAATTGAAGACTTACAGACAGTGTCGACGACAGCGAGCTGAAAACTACGTGTCTTCCAAGTCGGACAACGACAACATTTTGTGATTGAACAAAGCAGAAAAATAGAAGAGTGACTCTGGTACTGTATGTATGCTTGTTTTACTAACAGGGCTTGCCATTATGGTCGTCACAAAGGTGGAATAAATACTTGAATTAAATAGCTCTCTTCCACAGCCTCAGAGTCGCCTCGTTTATGGCACAACAATAGAAACAGTTTAGACAAATACGAGAAATTTTACATGAGTCGTCTGGGAATAAGTCTTGCGTTCCACAGCATACGACGTTCACCTAGATTCCATCCGCCGTTGATCGTTGTGGATAAAGTCTGGCTAGATAAAGGGTTTCAGCGTTTAGATTGCCGCGAGGCTGTGCTAATTACAGCGGCACGCGCGACAGGGTGGCGCCTGCACTTTATACTGTTAGAAGAAACTCGCCTGCCCCCAGGCATGTGCTTTGCCCGCCCCACTCATTTTCAGGGGAAACAGGACCTGCGTGCACATGAATTTTAAGCCTCCGTGCTGATTGGCGGGGGTCGCTCCTTCCGCGCTGTGTGCAGAGCGTCGAGTGTCCTTTTGAACCTCTTGGCGTCGGCTTTAGCGTATCCCGTCCCTGCCTTTTCCTTCCCAAACTGCCCCAAATTGCCCCAAATTGCTAGCATCGTGTTTTCTGGCCTCCTAAAGCGACGCGTGACGTCTTTCCTCGGCTTCACTTTTGCTGCTTTTCACCCTTTTTGCAGTCTCTCGTCACAACTGCACAGTCCGCGCCGACAGTGCGCCCGCTCTCAACCGCCACACATTACAGACACGCCATGGTCTGATCCTTTCGCTTCTGACATTGACGTTTCCTCTCCTTTTCCTGCCTTTTGGCGTCTTTACGCCCACCTCGCCCACCTCGCCCACCATGTCACTCTTTACGTTTCTTCGCAGCATCTACGATGTTGACACCCTCGACACCCGTTTTACCACACCCTCGACCGTCGCATACAAGGCTGACACACCGGTGTCCAAAGCGGCCGGCCGCAATGGCACGCTCGGTCACTCCGACAGCCGTCGCGATGCGGCCGCCGAGATTGCAAAGCGCGCCGAACCCTCCAAATGGCGCACGCCCGAGTTTCTAATCTACTACTTCGTCTTCCTCACCGTCGTGCCCTACATGTTCTGGGTTGCCTACGATGTCTCGCGGCGTACGTTACCACGACCAGCTGGCTTTCATGGACGACCGCAACTGCTAACTTCTCTCCAGCATCTGATCCGCGTTACTCCAAATACGAGCACGGATTGGCGCCTGGCTGGATTCCAGGGCGCAAAATTGTATGTTTCGTCGTCTACGTTTGTTCATCGACATGCTGATTATGATTATGCCCATTGACTCCCGCCAGGACACATCCGACTCGCAGTACCACACATTCCGCTCCAACCTGCCGTACATGGCCCTCCTCCTCGTCTTCCATCCTCTTCTTCGCAAAGCTTGGAACACCATCTACCCTACCTCGACCTCTGCCTCTACCTCTGCCTCGGCCTCTGCCTCGACGTCATCTCCGACCCGCGCCCTGACTCCCGACCAGGCCAACGACCGCAAGGAGCAGCGCCTTTCCTTTGACTACGCCTTTGCGTTCGTCTTCCTCGTCGCCCTACACGGCATCTCTGCTGCCAAGGTCCTCTTTATCCTCTGGATCAACTACAACCTCGCCACGACCCTGCCGCGCCAGTACGTCCCCGTGGCCACCTGGGTCTTCAACATCGGCACACTCTTTGCCAACGAGCTGGCTAGCGGCTATCACCTGGTGAACGTGACCTCGCTTCTGAGTGAGGGCTCGTGGGAGCCCATCTTCCATGCGACTGTTGAGGGCCAGAAGACGGCCACGACCCTTGTCAACTGGGGCTCCTGGCTCGACGGTTTTGGCGGCATCATGCCACGCTGGGAGATTTTGTTCAACATCACCGTGCTGCGTCTCATCAGCTTCAATCTCGACTACTACTGGAGCCACGGCGACCGCGGTTCGAGTCCGTTGGAGGTATGTTGTGCTCTCTTCGCAAATCTCATAAAAAAATAAAAAAATAAAAAACCCCTTCATTTCGTATCGTCACTAACACCCCCAGAAGAAGCAGCTCGATCCCGCCAACCTCTCGGAGCGGGATCGTGTCACAATCTCCGCGCCCCCGCAAGACTATTCTTTCCGCAATTATGTCGCCTATGCTATCTACGCCCCGCTCTACCTGACTGGCCCAATCGTCTCGTTCAACGACTTTGTCCACCAAGCCCGCTACCGCCCAGCTACTATTGAGAGCCGCCGCACGCTGCGCTACGGTGTGCGCTTTGCTCTGTGTCTGCTGGCCATGGAGCTGGTCCTGCACTACGACTATGTCGGTGCCATCTCGCAGTCCGGCCCCATCTGGAGCT
This sequence comes from Sporothrix euskadiensis, assembly GCA_019925375.1. Taxonomy (NCBI): domain Eukaryota; kingdom Fungi; phylum Ascomycota; class Sordariomycetes; order Ophiostomatales; family Ophiostomataceae; genus Sporothrix; species Sporothrix euskadiensis. Next base: position 97,331 of record JADHKQ010000018.1, on the reverse strand, counting down.
CCTATACCTCTGCCCAGCTGTCCCTCCTGTCCTTTTTTAACCTACATCTCATCTGGCTCAAGCTGCTCCTCCCCTGGCGTCTCTTCCGTCTGTGGTCTTTGCTCGACGGCGTCGACCCCCCAGAGAACATGCTTCGCTGCGTCAGCAACAACTACAGTACTCTGTCCTTTTGGCGCGCCTGGCACCGCTCCTACAACCGCTGGCTTGTCCGGTACATCTGGATCCCCCTCGGCGGCTCCAATTTCAAGTCCTGGCTCGGTGCTGCCCGCTCTTTACTTACTTACATGCTCGTCTTTACCTTTGTCGCCCTCTGGCACGATATCCAGCTGCGACTGCTTATCTGGGGCTGGCTAGTCGTCCTGTTCTTTGTGCCCGAAGTGTTGGCTTCCTTCCTCTTCCCCCGCCGCCGCTGGGCCAACCGTCCCACGGCCTATCGCATGCTTTGCTGCGCTGGTGCCGTCATCAACATCCTGATGATGATGAGCGCCAACCTCGTCGGCTTTGCTGTCGGCCTCGACGGGCTGCAGAGCATTGTCCACGGCATCGTCCACGACTGGTCGGGTTTCCTGTTCTTGATCACGGCATGCGGCGCCCTCTTTGTCGGCGTGCAGGTCATGTTTGAAATCCGCCAGTCCGAGATGCGCCGCGGCATCCTACTAAAGTGCTAGATGGAGTGGGGCAAGGTTGTTATCCTGTGTATGGTTATGGATACTCTCTCCTTTTTCTTTGCTTTTGATTTTTACGGTTACTTTGCCAGCCTTTACTAGCTAGCTGACTACTCCATTATCACGGGAACACTGGGAGCATTTGCTTTTCTAGATTTTATCTGTTTTACTTGTATATACATATATTTGAATTTCCAGTCTTTTGAGAGTAAAATAAACATCAACGAACACGCCCAAGACACGCTCGGAACACCGCGCTTTGCTTTTCCTTTTCCGCTTTGAGGGGTATGGACCAAATTACATGAAGTGATAAGGGGCAAACAACAAATCACCAACATATCATCCTCCACGCCCACTCATGACTTGTTCGGCCGCACCATCTCGATATCGACGGCCAGCCGGTCAGAGCGGGCAAACTTGCCCATCATACTACCCTTGGTCTCCGTCGTCCACCGGCGCACCCATAGCAGACCCTGCACAATGGCAAAGACAATCAAGCACCCAACAGCGATGCCAAACACATACGCCGCAATCATGCCTGAGCCACCCTTTTGCGCAGGATCCAGGAAGCTGTACACATAGAACCCCCTGGTCGCCCGTGTAATGTACGCCATCCCCAGATAGAGCGCCAGCAGTACAACCAGGCCGGCCACATGCACCCACGGCTGCGGTGTTGTCCGTGCAAACACAATCTCAAACAACGCAAAGCCAGAGTTCATCGCATGCTGCGACACATCCCGCCACGCGTCAAACCGCAGCGGGAACCAGGGGCCCTCGTAGAGTTTGCCCCAGTAGACGGCCGTCACAATGAACGGATAGACAGTTATCGTCGAGTAGAACAGGCAGTGGGCCTGCTGCAGGAATCGCGGAAAATGGTCGACCAGTGCCAAACCGGTGCGCGCATATGTCGCCGTGTGGATGGCTGCCACGATAAAGTAGAACGCCAAGCCCCAGTAAGTGAGCACTGTAAAGTACGAGAACGTATCGCCGGCCGCCGCACAGCCGCCGAGATCCAGATGACGGCACTCCCAGACGATGACGAAAATGAGAGTGGCAAAGATGTAGATGCCAAAGAGAGCGCGGAGGACGGCGAGGACAGTTGGCGGCAACAGCCACGAGGTCACGAAGCGGTGGGAAGGGTCCCAAGGCTCTCCGTTCGATGCAAAAGGATTGATAGTCATCTTGTCTGTCGGAAAAGAAGTCGATCAGGGATGCTGAGCTTCCTGAGAAGAAAAAGGTTTGATGGGCTTGTTCCGAAAGAGGAAGTCGTGCTGTTCTGGCCGAAAGCGTCGTGAGGAAAGAGCGACGAACAGGTTGTCGATAAAAGTCGACGGAAAAAGTTTGTAGTCGAGGAAAACTTGAAGGAAGTCCGGAAAGGAGGAGCGGCTGAGCTGAGAATAAAGAGTCGTAAAAATAAAGAGCAGTCTGCCGTGCCGTGTGGCTTGAGTCTACCGGGCGTTTTGATATCCTCGTCGAGCGTCGTATTTTGGGGGGAATAAGAAGGTCGTGTGAGTATAACTTTGTCAAGGGCTGTAAAACTTGCACAGAGCTCACCGAAAATTATTATATATGTGTAAAACTACTGTTGAAGCTCGCAATAAATTAAAATAAAGAGGCTAAAAACAGATATATCAGAGTTCTGGCTGTGACATAAATTGACCAATTTTTTGTACATCTTGTGCGTCTGTTGGTCACTGTGTCATCAATAAGCCATTGTAGATACAGATACTGGTCGCGCGCGCACAGTTTCGCATTGAAACAAAATAGAAGAAAAGAACAAGACGGTAAGTATTATTCGTCAGTATTCGTCATCTTGTTTGCTGTAAAAAACTTTTTAACTTACCAGTTTTGTTCCTTCCCCTTTTCGTTGTGAAATCTATATCACCAAGTGTCTTCCTGCCCTTTTCGGACTTGTATCTCGGCACGTACCGTCGCCTGCCAATTGCTCTCCCGTCCGCTTGCTCTATACCGAGTATTATTACTTATCAACGCAGACTGAATATTAAAGCACACGTAATCTACGTAATATCGTGTACACACAATGCACTTTTCATCCTTCAGCCCCGAACACGCGTCCAACGAGAATCAAGGGCTATGAGATCTCTTTTGGGTTTTCTTCAGCAGCCGCGTTTTACGCGCGTGGCTCTGAAATTGCGCCATGCATAGTTTTTCCAATGTCTTCTACACTTTTTCGTTGTCCACCAATACTCTAGGCCTGGCTGAAATACCGTGCAGTCACGTAGTGTACGGAGTAAAAGGAAGAAAACAAGAACATAAGGACTTGCTACACACAGCTAGATCCTAACTACTCCTTCAGTCTGTCGTTGATGGCTCTGATGGCTATCACCATCACTGTGCACCTGTCAAGAGCCTTAGTTGGCAGCACACTCAGACTCATTTTTTCGTTTGATGCAAATGTTAATCAGTAGTCTGGACGTGTTACACAGACTCATCGCCACTTCGCAGCCTTTCCTCCTTCCGTATGTGCTTTTGCCTGGCCTTTCATTGTTCCAGACCTGCCTCTCTTACTAGCGTAACAGACCTAAAATCGACTCGATATCATCTCAACTTGCATCTTGTAATTAGAAGAAGAAAAACGCTTGGCCCGTCTGTGCTCCGGTGCCGTTGGCTGTGGTCACATGCACCGACCACGGGCGAAGTAAGAAAGATACAAATATACAAGAGTTTAAAAGTAAACATTTATGTGTACATGGCATGTGCTGCGTCGAAGAAGTCTGTTGGGGAACTCTTCAATCTTTTTTTTCAATTTTTTTTTTAAAATTGGTAAGCCACAGCATGACTTATCCATCGACTTAGAGCCGCCACTCTTCAAATTTGCCGTACGACATACACTTCATCATCAATACCGGCCCATCTGTGAAGACATCATCGGCCTAGCAAACTCCGGCCCGTTGTTTCGTAGTGGTTTAAAAAAAGAAACAACCAAGATTCAGGGAAGGATGAAGAGCCTCATCACCTCGAAGGGGCATCGAGCCGGGCCCCAGACTGAGTATGTTTGTACGAGTGCGGTCACGGGCACAGACGCAGTGGGAACTGTCAAATTTTCCTTAAGGGCGATGAAACACCCGTGGCTCAGTCTGTGATATAAAAAGACACAAAAGACACTCGATCGAGGCTGGTGGGATGCTTCTTTTTAAGTTTGAAGCCGTATTGGGAACGCGAGTTTAAAAAAGAAAGAATAAAAACCCAATTACGGAGCACCACGAGAAGAAAAAGCAAAGTTTGCCAGGGTTATTGTTGGACGGCTCCGGGCAGAGATCGCAGGTAGTCCGTCCTCGTCCCGTTGTGCAAAACACGGGTCCCATCGTCCGTCGTTCGCATCGTGAAACATGTAACCAAGCCGTTTGGGGCAAGGCTTTGTTGACTTTTGCGGCCTGGCTAGATTGAGCAAGGCTAAGAACGCAGCTAAATGGTTCAGAAACACTGAAAAGCACCAACACAACACCACCGTAGCCCAAATTTGGATATGAAAATCGAGGACGCTGCACGGTCCACTCTCTTTGCCTCTTTTTTCTTTTTCTTTTTTTTCTTTTCCTTTCTTTCTTCTTTTTCTACTCTCCATATCGAATCTTCTTTTTTCTTTTGCTTGGTTTACCTTCCTATTTCTCTCTCTGGGACAGGTCCCGATCTGCAAGCCTCTCGCTCTTGTTTCACGATGCAGCCACGATGTCTAAATAAAGCAACGCTAGAGGGGCAGAGAAGGCTGAAGAATTGGTGATGACGCTGTGAATGACGAGAAGGACAAAGATTATCGTCTTGTTTTTTGCGGATTTCGCTTCCGTGTTCTTTAGATATCGTGAGATCTGCTGCCCTTGTCCTCCACACCGGGAGGGTTTTTTTTTTTTTAAGATTGTAGGACCGCAACATCACGCACTACAGAAATAAGGCCGGCGACCTGCCGGGAAGCTCTTTTTTGGCTGACCGTTTCCTATCTTCAGACCTTTGCGACCTTTGCGGAGGGGGTATTACTGCGTACGGACGCGCTTTAATCTTAGCACATTGCTTTCCTGTACTTCCGACTCGTGTCTACTGAATATTCTTTCCTAGCAAGAAGCTTGGACTCGGTTGGGATAACGGTTGTATGCCACGGAAACAGGTCGAGAAACATACCCGGTTGTCGAAAAAGAGCAAGAAGAAATTTGGAATGGGTGGAGAAATGGTGAATATTCTCAATACTCTTACATCCTTTTACAGCATCAATTTCTGCGGCATTCTGTCTCCTTTTGAGTTTTTCTTTATTTCCGCGTCGACTCCTTTTCTTTTTGCGACTGCAATCTCGGCTGCATCTTGCTCTGTATACTTACGCATGCCGTTCTTGCAAGATGCATCATGTTCCTGTTGTACGGAGTAAAGCCGTAATGGCTGTTTGCTGGCCCCTGATGTCGGCCAGGCTAAGGGCATTCAAATGAGTTTATTCCACTGTGCATGTGGCCGTGTGAGTGAGAAACAAGGCAGACAAACAAACATAATCCGAAAACAAGGAACGGGATACCACAGAACCACAGACGTCTTAATAGCTGCATTATTGCAATTAAAGCGCAGTCTAGCAACACCGTGGGATGGGAGAGGCCCCTCCTCTCGATAAGAAAGAAAAACAGGGGAACACAGCGAAGGGAAAAAAAGAGGATCAAGAAAAAGACAGGGACCCGAGCTTTCCTTCACCAAACAGTCCCTGTCTCCCCATTTCGATGGTTGCCCATGCACCTGGATAGTATGACAGTAATTCACTTTACCCATTCCCTCTCGTTGGCGCGTTTGCGACTGCTCCTCCCATAGCAGGCGGGCTATTGCCATTATCAGAAGACAAATATTAGGATGTGAATGATATTGACGAGCATCACCGCTGGTAGCGCGCCAGCAACAATGTCCCGGCCCGACATGCGAGGACACACAACCTTAAAAACCTTGAAAATAGTTATCGGAGACCGGAAAAGAAGCCAGGGATGTGCCTGCGCTCACCAGGTGCTCTGAATTTGTTGACCTGCATATCTATCTTGTTGATAAAGTAGAGTGCCGTGCGGAGTGAACTAGACAGTTTTAATAAGAAATTAAATGGCCTTCCCACTTTGTTGGAAAGGTTCGAGAGCGCATCCAGCCCGCTAGCATTCTGTGTCAGCTGCTTGGCGTGTTTCTGCTTGGTCTGTTGGCCTTTTTAGTTTTTAATTCTATTTTATTTTATTTTTATATACGGAGTATGCGTAGAGAGACGAACCACAGCCTGGTCCGAATCGCGTTTTCTTTTCTTGGGGTTTCTTTTGTTACCTTTGTCCCCTCTGACTCCTCCCCTGTCGACACTGCCACCTCCAGGCGGGTCTGTTCTGTTTCGAAACGACGAAACAGTTTCTGGATGTTGTCGATGGACAGCTCTGGCAGCCGATGACAGAAACATTGTCGTTCTGATAGCCCAAACGGCCGCACACAGTTCTCGACGCGACTCCGCATTCCCTGAGATTATGTGTATGTATACGCCGTACATATGATCATGTCACCTGTCTTTTTGCGATGGCCTTCTGCGAGCACACAGCTGCCAGAGCTGCCAGAACTGATCGAATCGACATTTGCAGATGCGCCCGTCCGATGATGCACGATGTGCATGGCATGTACAGCAATATAACGGCTCTATGCAACACAAAAAGGCTGCCGTGGTCCAGACTGTCCTACTCTTGTGCGTAAACTCCGTTTTTGTGCATTGCATGGCCCGCTTTCTTATTTCATTTGATTTTGAATTTATGAATGGTTTTCTTCTTGTTTCAACCGCCTCCATTGCACCTTCTGCACGTTGTGTTGATCCTGGGCCGCTCCTGCCAAAACCGGGTACCCATCCTGGGCCGGTCCAGTTCTCTCCCGCGCTGTTGCTGTTCGCGCTCCCAGCAATGCTGCCCTATTTTCTATTCCCCCCTTTTTCTTGCTTCGCACCACGGCACCACATCTACGTCGTAGAGTCCACCTACTCCGTACACCCCCCTGCCTTACCCCTTACTGCCCGCGCCTGGCCCCTGTTCATCTGTTTTTTCACACATTTTTACTTCTTTGCTGTTGTCCTGTGCGGCGGCCTTGCCCCCTGCTCATCTCCAAGCTCCTTCTTTTCACCCTACGACCCCACAGTACCAAAATGGCACGACACGCCATGAGGATGGGCTTCCGATGAAAGTGGACGGCGTTGGAAGCGGCGACATGATGTGCGATACAGCCCTGAAGCACGCATATCTGGCACCCTTTGTTAGCAAACGCACCTTCCTACACAGTAGAGCAGCTACCGTAATGCCCGAGGGCTGGCCCGCCGTAAGAAAAGAGGGGGAAGGCGCGATGCACTCGTTCGGTCGATCGCGTTTATGCCCCCGTAGTTTGCATCCCGCGCCTGCTAATTTTTTTATCGACGGAGAATTGAAGGGAAGGTGCGTCCCCGTCCTGTCCATTCCCCGACCAGGCCAGTGGCCTGGCCAAACCTTGGAAAGAACAAACCTCGACAGACTCACCGAGTCCCCTCTCTTTCCTTCTGTGTTTAGCTCCACTGACGCAAGGTCCAGACAGAGAGACCCCAGACAAACCCAGAAGATCACAGACAATCATTGCCACTCGCAGCATTTCCAAGCATTTTTGTGAAGCTTTCGACCCTCCAGCCATGCAAGCTGCCCTGGTCGATCGACAAAAATAGTCTCGATAGTCAAACCAAGTAGGAGCTTCGTTCGTTTTGCCAGTTGTCGCTCTCCCTCGCTCGTTCGCTGTTTGTTTCGTTTCAAGCCAGGGTTCGAGCATCCACGGCCGAAAAGGGATTCGATGTGAGAGAGGTTCCTGATGTGCACCAGGACCCGCCTGCCGCTGGGGGCTCGACGGCGTACGGGACAGCCCTCCCATCGTAATGCACAGAGCATAATGTATCTTACAGCTACCCGGAAGCAACATCGTGGCTCGAGCAACGGCCTTATTCGACAGAAACCCATCCCTCTCACAAAACAGAAGTGACACTGATCGCTGTCAGTAATGTATCTTACCTGTGTACGGAGTATTACGACGTAAAGAATCAGCAACTACACCAACAATGCCCCCATCAGTTTGGATGCTCCCCACCCGGCCTGTGCCTGCCGCTTGGGCTTTTCCATTGGACTTTTTGGGGGCATTTTTGTTGACCAGCTACGACGCATGTCCACTTTCGCTGTCCTTTTTTATTTTATTTTTGCTACAAGGCTATCCCCACGGTGTCCCTGAGATTTCCAGTGTGATGCTTTCGGGCTTCGGTCTTCGTGAGATAAACATACCTGCCCTTGAGAGACGCACGGGCTCCGTCGCTCCTTCCTCCCCCTTCCCTCTTTGCTGCGCCGCCTCCTCTATCCGGCGCCGGGGAACCTCTTGTCTGTCCCATCTCGAGTCTGGAAGGGGCGTTGGTGCTTTGTGCCTGCATGTTCTGCCTCCTTCTCGCCTTGTGCTGTTTCGACGCAGTGGGCTTGATGGGCTTTCCTGGCCCTGCCAAGGTCCGATACCCTGGGCACTCCATGCATATCCGCTGTGCTGACCTGCACCTTCCTGCACCTGTACGAACTACTCCGTACCGTCCTGCACTTGCCCTGCACCAAAGGCTGCGCTGCGTCGTGCCTGCCGTAGGATCGTGCTTTCGTCCCTCCGCACTTATCTCGTCGCCCGCATTCGGGTCCGTCCCACCCCCCTTCCTTCCCTCTTCTTTTACGCCTCATGCTCACCCCCCTTTTGGTGCTTCTCCCCTTTTCGTACGGCCTGGATGCAAATGTGTATCTCTCCCACCACGCCTGCCTTGCACCTTCCTGCTTTTGTTTCCCTCGACGGCCGCACCTGCATGTAAACATACAATCATAGAACGACATGCAAAAATAATAATACAAATGCGTCTGCACCTGCCGTAGAAACAGGTGCCTTCCTCGCGTCGTGATTAAACTTTAGTTGGTTGGTTCACGGTTCATAGTCCTTTTTTATTTCTCTACTTCCTTTCTCAGCTGTCCGGCTACCCTTTGCACTTTCCCGTTTCTCTCGCGTCTGCCCGTTCGCTCCTGGCCTCTGAATATCTGACCCTTATTACGTAGCAATGCAGAAAGTCATTTTCACGCTACTGCGTCCACGCTAACGATTTTATCTCCTCGTGGTCTCCATTTCTTTCTCCATTCTCTAGGCCTGGTCCGGCCCTCTTTCTCTTGCTCGCTCGCCTGCGTTTTCGCCCTAAGGGCCCTGGGCCTCTCCTTCCCTCCTGTTCTTATGTGCTGGCGTATCTTGGTCGCTCTTTCCGTCCGCTGTGGCCCTCCTAGCCCCAAGCTATCGTCCGGAAGCAATCTCTCTTTCTCGCTAGGCCCTCACACTTTCCACGCGCACGCCGCCTTTCTCGATCTCTCACCCTCCTTTCTCTGATTCTCTAAGTCTCATAACGCACCCTCCTCCCTGCTTTTGCCCTTCCCGTCTTGCACCAAACGGCTTGGTCAGACGTCCTCCTTTTTCTCTTGATTTTCTCGTTGTTTTTCCTACTGCTCTCTTTCTCTTACGTCGTTGCATCTCCATTCTCCTGGCCTCTGTTTTGGTTCGTCTCCTCTGCCGCGTCTATCCTGCCATCTCTCTCTCTCTATTCCTCGCCCATTCTCCTCGAACCCCCTTCGTCTCATATCCCTTGCTGTACGGCTCGGTTCCTTGACGAGTCCCTGATTTCCTTAACAGCACGCCCGCAACTCGATTTCGTTTTTTTGTTCTCTCGTCTGGGCAGTCGCCTTGCGAGCCCTCCCTTCACCGTTTCGCCTCCTTTCCTCCCTTGGAACCAACCAACAACAACACGCGCTCGCAACTCGATTGCTCTGTCCGCACGCGGCCTCGGCCCCATTGGATACAATTGCTCCGTCTTTGCGTCTGCTAACTCGACCGTTACACGCACATCGAAACCGACCCCTTTTGCTGATCTAGCTTGTCGACCGCCATCTCAAATCCAGTACGCTCTCTGGCCATCTTCTCGGGCCGTCTTTGAGAGTGGCTTGGTTGATATCTTGCCTTTTTGTCCCTCAACCTCTGCTCTTGGTCTTTCTCGTCTTGCTCGTGTCTTCGACGATTTTGGCATCACGGTCTAGCATCCTAAGCTCGGAAACACCCTTCCGCCATGCCTTTGGTTCAACGCTCTTGAGGGTTCGACACTTTCAACGACGGTATTGGTCGACATCCTAAGCACCGGAACGGCACCGATCGTGGCCGGAGTGCTTGCCAATTCTTGGCCGGAAGCTGGCCTGCACTTTCGTGCTACTCGACCACAATATACGACTGGTCCATCCGTCGTCAACTCTTTGCCTAATCGCCCGGGCCCTTCCCTCTTGTTACTGACGTACTCGCAGTGGCATCTGATCTTTTTGTCGGTTGCACTGATTTCTTCTTTGTTGGTTTTTTGTCTGCAAGTAACCGCCGAATCCAAGTGCTTGGCTACTGGCCACAAAATCCAATAACACGGCATTGGGTGCACAGTGTTTTATGTCGGTATAACCGACCGGCCACTACCGACCGCTTTTACTAAATTTCTCACGGTTGTTTGAACGAAACTCGACGCAATGTCGTCAACGGCAACCGAAGCTGCAGCGCCGATGCGCCAGAATGGCCAGAGCCAGCTTGCCGTGCGCCTCTCTCCCATGCCGCCACAATCGTCACACTCCCCGTCTGCATCTCCAGTACCCGATCAAAATCAAAACTCGGCAGATTTCGTTCCGCGCAGACGGCCAAAGAAGCCCGCGATTCCACGGCACCCGATCCCGACTATGCAGGAAGCATTTGCCGAATCTCTCGCCGAAGTGTCGTCCGGCACACTTTCCATGAAGCCAAAACTACAGGTCGACACGCCACAGATCCGCCGCGACCGTCTGCTCGACCAGGAAAAGACGGAGGGCCCGCCCGCCGCCATGTGGCGCATGCGTCCGGCGCAGAACTGTCACGAGCTGCGCAAGCTTCTGGCCCAAATCGCCTTTGGTGTTTACCTGTTGCTAAAGGGCATGGCCAACAGCGATGCTCAGGTCGTGGCGATTCTGCAGGGCCACATTGACGAGGTGGACGACTTTCTGAAGACGGCCATGGAGGATCTGAAACTGGCCACGCAGGATCTCAACACCCGCCTCGACTACCTCAAGCTGCCTCTGGGCAACCTGCCCGCTTTCGAGGAGATGTTGGAGGACCGCGAGTTCCGTCTCCGCATTGTTGAGGGCAACGTCCGCATTGAGCACATTCTGTCGCGGACAACCACCGCCCTCGTGCAGACAATCCAGGATGTCTCAGAAGGCCTGCGGGCAACAAAGGAGTTCACCACCTACCTCGCTAAAGAAGAGCACGGTCCGTGGCGCCACGAGCGGCCTGCCGAGGTCGCCGAGATCTTCGAGGCCATGCGCGGCAACGCCGAGGGCTGGCTGAATGCGTTTGCCGACCTGGAGGAGAAAACTAACACTTTGGATCTTTTGATTTCCAAACTGGCCGACATGGTGACTGAGATGGATCGGTGCGCTGGTGAAGTCAGCCGCCGTACAAGAGTATGTTGTGTTTGCCACCCAATTTATGGGAATTCTGATTCTCTTTTTGAGACAATCTGCCCTCCCCCTTTATATTTCTATTGATTTCACAGCTCAGATACTAACTCATGTTTCGCGCCACAGTTCAGCATCAAGCCGTACACGCTACCGGAGCTCACGAGTCGTGTGTCACAGGAGTCTCAAGAGTCACAAGATTCGTCTTTTTTGGCGACCTACGAAGCAACGCCACCAGTGTCCCCGGGCATTAATGTGCCCCCAATGCCGCCTCGCCTATCTCTGCGGTTCAGCGCGCTGGGTGATATTTTGGCACCCAATTTTATGGAACTGGGCTCAGGAAGCAATAACAATGGCCCTATCCCCGACAACACGCTGCTCCCAACGCTTCAATATACACCACCAGCAGAACCTTCGAACGAAGAACGACTCGGCCCTGGGAAATTCACGCCGCAAAACCCTTTTGAAGACCCCGTCGAGACACAACTAGCCAGCAGACACAGGTCGTATGAGCACGACGCAGCCTCGGATAGCCAAGATGCTGATGTAGTGTCAATCAAGTCAAATACGACGGCCATCAAGGACAGGCCCGCTGCTACCGCGCCTGCCGAACACGATCTCATGCCCATTCCGCTACAGATAACAGTCGACCCAGCACGGGGTGAACAGCCCGCAGCAGAAATTGTCGACGGCCTGACAGAGCCTCTTTCCGCCCAAGAAAAGACAGTCGACGACCAGCCGCTCTACATTTTGCAGCCCAAGATCTACTCGCCCAATCCATCTCCTCTCCCGTCACCCCGTGTCCCTGAGAGCGGCCGAAACAGCTCCAGCCCTGATCCCATGTTGTCACAGCCACGCTCCCGCGCCGAGGCACCATCGCCTCGCCTGTTTATCCCACCAGTCGAAGAGCGGCTTAGCTACCGGAGCGGCACATCACCTTTGTCGAGCGGATCGCCCCGTAGCAACAGTTTGGCAATTTCGAGACAATCCTCAAGTGCTGTCTCGCCTGCGGATTCCGTGTCGTCTGATCAGACAGTTGATATGGATTTCCAGAACGGCATTCCCAAGAAGAAGACATCAATCCGTGAACGTGTGTCTCTTCGTACGACCCCGCCGGATGCCATCCTGGTGCCACCACCCAACGCGCCACAGCTGCACCGCCCTGTCTTTGCGTCGCCTCGGACGTACCAAAACTACCGGACTTTTACCGGCCCGGACTCTGCCTACAGTTCCGACATGGAGCGTGCTACGAGCGTCCAGTTCACGGACGCAACACCGACCAATGTGAGCGGCGCTGGCCACAGCTACTCGCCACCCACGATCCCGAACGTCATCCCCTCACCGCACTCGGACCAGCAGTACTTCCGCCCTGTGCAGGCCAGCCCACACTCGCCTCTGCAGCAGCGTCCTCATACGGCTGGCCAGGTCCCCTCGCGTCCATACCACCTGCGCAATGCTCCGTCGTCGATGGGTATGAGCATGCTGAGCAGCGTCACGACGATGACGCAGGACTCCAAGGGCCAGCCGGTCCTGAAGAAGAAGCGAAGTGCCTTTGGCTGGTTGAAGAAGGCATTCACTCTTGACGAAGACGAACGGGCCACCTTCGACCAGCGCCGACAGGTGCAAGACCGCAACCTGTACTATGACACCAAGAGCCCTAAATTCTTGGACGGCAAGCGGATCAAGTGATGAACAATTAAAGCAGAACCGCACAATAACACTTTGGAAAAAACATACTACAAAAAAAAGCCAAGATACCCCCATATCGCATCTACAACTTATTACCCACCTACACACAACCCCCACAGAAACGTCAATGTTTTCCCTCTCTATCTGTTTGTTTTTGCATTTTTATACGAAAGCATAGCGTGTATTTGGTTTATACCTGCCTCACTCCTTTATTTCCTTGTCTATGTCTTTTTTGATACCTATCCGTCTCTCTCATATTTCCTATTGTCCCTTATCTCTCCTATATTGTTCTGTTTTTACCATGTCCACCGACTCTCACATATCTCTTGTCTACACTTTCCTTACTATTTCCTATTGTCTAAAGTAATATATCGTCACGGGGGGCGATCACGATGTACAGGTGCTCTAGAAGCGGCATGGGTGGCTTATTTTTGGATTTTCGTTTTAACAAGAATTATGATAGCGTTGTTAATGAATACGAAATTGGATATCTACATACACGTTTCTTTTTACCAGTGTATGCCAGATGCTGAATGTGGCCACCCGAGGCCGTTTACTTCTATGTTGCTTTAATGCTAATCAAAGATTGCAGAACCAAGAAAAACTCTAACCACACTCACTCTACAGCCTTTCCTTCAATGCAACGAATAAGCAGTCTGCCTTGGCCAGCACCTGCGATTTGTCGTCCCAGATGGCGCCCTCGAGATAGAACTTGCGCGTTCCCTCTTTCCGGACGTACCGCGCCGTCACCAGAATCGGCGCTGGTGTACGGACTGGCCGCACATATGTGGTGTTGAGGTAGCCTGTGACAAAGCCCTTGTCGATGCTGGCCGATGCAATGGCGGCTGCTTCGGGCCCGTTGGGGTCGGCAGAGGCAGGCAATGGCGGCGCCGTAGCACCGATGCGCTCATTGTGCTTCGCCCGTGCTCGGTTGAGCGGAATCAAAAGGCCCAGCACTTCGTCGAGAATAGCGGCCACGATGCCGCCGTGGGACACACCAATATGGCCATTGATGCCCGGGCCGAGACGCATAAGAGCCTTGAGTTCGAGGACAGGCGCACGATAACCGGAAGCGACGCCAGATGAGGGCGAGATGGTCGGCTCCTCAAAAAACACCATAAAACCGCCAATGGTATCGGGTGTGTGCAGTGTCGTCGAGAAGGCATTGTCGAGCGTCTTGTTGCTGGAGGTGAAGGAGCCATCGGCATTGGGGACGGGCTTTCCACGGCGACGCGAGCCAGGCTGGACGACACGAATCTCTTTGGCGGCAGCACTTCCTGCCGGACGGCCTTCCGCTGGTCTGAGATGAGTTCGGCACCAAGGGACGCTCAAGAAGTAGTCCATCTCGGCAGCGGCGTCAGGCTGGCCCTGGAACTCGTAGATGTCGTCGCCGGGCGTGTCCGGGCCAAGCTCTGTTGGGGATGTTTTTTGAGACATTTCGAAGATTGTGAGAGAGGAGGATGAGGAGGATGAGGAGGATGAGGAGGATGAGGAGGATGAGGAGGATGAGAATGGTGAAAATGGTGAAAAGGGAGGAAGGACAGAAGTGAGTTGTCCAGGCCGGCAGCTTGTCTGTGATATCGATAAGACGTCCGTTGTGTTGGCTGTCTAAGCGTGTACCTGAAAGCCGCTCAGGGGGTCGCCTAACGGTCGTCGTGTGTGCGAGAAAGGCCGGGATCCTGCTGTGGCATTTCTTGTCTTTCTTGTATGTTGTCCGTCTTCACATGTAGTGATTTTTGTGACTTTTGGGACTTTTCTGTCCACCAAAGCATAGGGAGATGGGCTCGATGGGGTAAAGCTTGGCGACGGCGGTCCGAGATAGTAGCTGGGGCTCCGTGCAAGCGCTCCGCTCTCAAGCTAAACCGAGGTTTAAAGTGGCCTGGCTCTGCCCTTCTCTCCGCAGTCGATTCAACCATTCCTCCCCCACAAGCGGTTTACCGGCATTGCGACTGGACCCTCTGAGCAGACTGGGATCCACAATGGTGGAATCTTCGGAATTGCACACGTGACTCTTATCTCTTATCGTAAAAGGGACCCACTACAGCTTTTTCTTAATTTTTTCTTTGTCTTTCCTTCTCGAAAAAAATGGCGGGGGACGGAAGGCGCTGATCAATGCTGTCATTAATTAGAAGTTCAGAGGCCTAACGAGAAAATGCGCCAGGGCGTTCCTTCCGTTTTCTCTCTTTGTCGCCCCTGTCTTTAGTCACTTTCTTCAACGCATCACGACCTGGGCTCTTTCCTTTTTCGTCCTTTTCGTCTCTTTCCCACTTCCCTTTCCCTCCTCCTCCCCCCCTTTCCCCTTTTCTTCCTCCTTTCTCTTACTTTTCTCTCTCATTCTGCACATACACATACATTGAATACAATGTCAGTACCACAACCGCCACTGCCACAGGCTTCGGCGCTGTCGCAGATGCGTGACCTGCTCGCCAACCTTCAAGACCGCGCGGCGCAACTCGACACACAAATGACCGAATTGAGCAAAGCCCTCGACCATTGGCGACTGCTCGGCGCCGAATACGAAGCTCTCGCCGACGAGGTTAGCCAAGCTCGGTCCAAGGTGACCGCAGACGAGAAGACGACCCAGCAGGCGCAGCAGGCTGCCCTCGTGCGCATCCGCCGCGATTTTGACGGCCAGCTCGTCGACCACCAGACCGTCTGCGACTTGTTCGGTGCCCGCCAGGGCCAGACAATCACCCGGAGCACCGACCACATCTCCAGCGCCATCGGCCGGCGGCTCGACTATGTGCGCCAGAACACAGAGACACTAGAGAAGAAGGTGGAAGCGGTGGTCAAGAAGCTGTCGGCGCTGCAGCTGGGCGGTCTGACAGAGATGCTCGCGGATGATGATGCCAAGGCCGAGGGTGACGAAGGACAAGACGGTGAAGGTGGTGGCGACGATGCTGACATGGGTGGCCCTGTCACGGACATTGTCGAGCAGCTGGATGAGGATGGCAACGTCATTGATGTGCAGCTGCATACGCCTTCCAACACACAGGACCGCGTGATGGAAGCGCTGAAGAAGGCCGGTATCAAGGAGATACCGGCAGGCGGCCCATCGGCAGCAACGAAAAGCACAGACGCAGCTACCATTCCTGAGGAGACGACAAAGGCCAGGGCTGCGACAGAAGCTAAGGGTGCGCCGAAAGAGCAGTCGCAGGCATCCAAGCTCAAGCCAAATACTTCGGCCGCCCGCAAGGGCGTGTCCTTCTCCGACGACACAAAGGCTGGCGGCTCGTCCTCCTCCTCTCCACAACCCACATCATTCGCGGCACAGCGACTTGAGAACATTATGCGCAGCGCCAAGGAGCAGGAGAGCATGGTTGACGCCTCGACGACCATAGTGCCCGAAGAGGAGGCCGCTGACGAGGCTGCCCTTCGTCGTGAGATGCTCGAATACAGCATGTCCGAGATTGGCCCGATTGTTGCGCAGCTCGACCTCGAGGAGGGCCTGTCCGACGACGACGAGGGCTACGACGACTTTTACGATGACGAATTTGATGACGATGATGACGATGACGAGGAGGATGAGCACGGTCGGTCCAAGCACAGCGTCATCGACGAGGCATACCGCGAGCGGATGCGCGAACTGGAACGGAAGCTTGGTGTTGCACCACTCGACCGTCCATCGACTTTGGCGCCAGTTGGAGGAGGTGATGCCGCCTCCGCCTCCGCTACGACAACCGACGACATGGCCGAGAGTCTGGGCCGCATTCGCGTGTCCGGCCTAACAGCAGCCACGGCGAGCACGGCCAATGGCAACGGCAACGGCTCGCCGACAAACGGTGACCTGGCTTCGCCTAAATCACCAGCAAGCCTGACGTCAGTTTTGAAAGAGCCGACGGAGAATTTCCGCACCAAGGTCAAAGCAACGGGCAGCGACGCTAAGAAGGTGTCGTTTGCCAGCTCCGTCGACATTGCACAGCTAGAGTCATTACTGCCTGCTGCACCCGCAGTGGCGCCCAAGGACAAGGAACCTGCTGAGCCTGTCGTCGACCCGATGAGCGAACTTATCGTGGAACGTGGCAGAAGTGCTCCTCAACCGCCGTCAGCGCCGGACACCAACCAGAAGCCGAAGCGTGTGTCTCGCTTCAAGAAGGCCCGTGGTGATGGAGCGGCCGCTCCTGGCCCCTCTGTTGGCGGCCTCCCAAAGGGTCCCCACGAAGCACCTGTTCGCTTCCTAGACGAGGACCGCACGGTCGCCCCCGAAGGTCCTGCCGGCAAGACCCACGCCGACGAGGTCATTGAGCGGTCAGCCGTGACCCAGCCCAAGGAGCCGCATGAGCTTGATGCTGGCATTTTGATGCAGGAGGCGGCCACCGAGTACCACAAGACGCGCAACCGGCTTATTCAGCAGCAGGGCGGCTTCCTGCAGGCGAGTGAGTCGGCCGTCGTGCCCGTGGGCTTGGAGGATGGTGGTCCGCGGATCAGCAAGTTTAAAGCTGCGAAGCTCGGCAAGCAGTTTATGGATGCCTAGCTTGGCGAGAGGGGTGGTGTGCGCCTGGTTTCAGGAGTTGATTCGAATGCATTACTGGCAGTATCCTGGCGTTTATCTACACGTCTGCTTTGGAGCACAGTCTGGGCATGTTTTTACATTGCATCTTTGGCGTTATTTCACAGCATCATACGCCCACTAGGGACGGTTTTACGCATATTTGGCGTTTCATAGAACAAGGTAGTCGTTATCTTTCATACAGTACGAGGCCATATGATCATTCATGCTTCATCCTCATCTTTCGCATATGTGTACCATCAGAAACTCTGCATCTTTTTGCCCGTTATCGTAGCTCTTATAGTGCTCAATATTCTGCCCTCTATCTACGTCTAGCTGATCTTGGCGTTGGAAAAGTCCATCTCCGGGTGCTGCTCCTGGAACTTTTTGAGAATATCAATTTTCTTCTGCTCGTCCGACGTCGGCAGGCCCTTCTCCTTCTGCTGCTGGTCAAACATCATCTTCTCGACCATGCCGCGTGTAGCGCCGTCCAGGTCCGACAATTTGGATGTTTCGGGCTGGATGCGGGTCACGTCAATCTTGGGCGCCGTCGTCACCACGTGTGGCCACCACTCCAGCTTGTTCACCTTGTCCAGGTGCACCTCAATCGTCTTGGTGCCGTCCGGGTTGGTCGTCAGCGTCCACGTCGACTCGTCCAGCCGCACGGCTTGGAACAGGTCGCCCTTGACCACGGGCTCTTGGCCCTTGATGGCCACTGACAGCGCTGTCTTCTTAATGTCCACAATCAAGTCCCGCGCCTTGAGGTTGCCCGGGATCGACACAGTCAGATCCAGATCGGCAATTGTCTGTGTCCATTTGTACGGCAAAGCATCTTGCTCCTGCTGCTCTTTGGCGCGGGCAGCGGCCTCCTCGGCCGGTGTGAGTTCTGTAGGTCAGTATCGCTCCGTTGGGCTTGAAGTGCTTGAGAAAAAAATGAAAAATGCTTGGGAGGCGCTACATACCCTTGTTGTCGGCCATGATGTTGCTCTCTGAAAAGGTGCGTGATGTTGGAGAAAAGGGGGCAAATAGAAGGATGCTTTCGAAGTTCAAAGAGGCAGGAGGTCGAAAGGCCGACGAAATGCATGCACGAAGCACCTGCCCGCCCCGCCTAGCGCGCCTTCCTAAAACGCCCTGTATTTGTGCCTCTTTTGTGCTTCTAGGTCCTTCCCCCGCCATCGAGCGATACATGCAAACAGCACGCTAGCCAATCGCGGCTGCCGCAACAAAGAGCTTCTTCCAGGGCTCCCAGGGCTCCAGCCTTGCCAGAATCTGACTAATATTGTCTGACGTCTATGTAGCTTGAAGCTCTCCCTTACCGTGAATTCTTGCTTAACTTCAGCTTTCAACTTTCACCTCTCGCCGACAACATCCGCCACGACCGGCATAGCGACGTTAGATCACTTCATTTCACGACACATCAACGACCCTACGACTACACCAGCGAACCGTTTACATTGGATGCGCACTATCCCAATGCCGTGAGGCCACACGCGCAGTCTCATCGGCCTCTACTCTCCCTCAAACGACCCTCCTCCTCGAGCCTCACCATCGATCCATCTTTCTCTTCTCGACCACACGCACCACCACCCTGCCCTCCACAATGGCGTCTAAAAAGTCTTTTGGACGGCTTACCGCGTCCTCAACGACCTCCTCGGGCGGCATGGACATTGTCGATCCAGCCTCAACGGGCGGGACAACAAATGGCTCCGTCGACGACATCTGCCCCGTCTGCAAGACCATCCGCTACCTCAACAAGGACATGGTCTTCCTCATCAACCCAGAGTGCTACCACCCCATGTGCTCCAACTGCGTGAATCGCCTCTTTGCCGGTCCCAACCAGTGCCCCTACGCCGGTTGCCACAAAACGCTGCGTCGCAAAGACTTTCGGAAACCCTTCTTTGACGACCTCGTCGTCGAGCGTGAAGTTGACCTGCGTCGCCGCGTCGCAGCCGTCTTCAACCAGGGCCAGGACGATTTTGAGACCCTCGACGACTACAACGAGTACCTCGAAAAGGTCGAGTCGCTGACGATGGATCTTGTAGGGACGGTCAAGTCGGCTCAACGCGCTGCTGAAGCAGAACTGTCGCGATGGGAGGCCGAACACCGCGCTGAAATTGAGAAAAACCGCCGCCGTGGCGAGCGTGCGGACGAGATGTCGAAGCAGCGCATGGCTGTCGAGAAGGAAGCAGCGCGGGCACGGAGACTAGAAGCCCTGCGGCAAGACGAAGAAGATCGCAAGGCCAAGGTGCGAGCCCACGAGGCCGACTTGGACAGTTTGGCAAAGGCACCGGATGACGACGGCGGTGCATCTGCTGGCCGTATCATGCTTCGCCGCCGTGGCCAGCACCAACGCGAGGGCCTTCTCAATGCCGAAGAGCAGGCACTGCTTGCCCGCGACAGCGCACCCGGTGCACCCGGTCTCACAATCCGCGGTCTCAAAGACAAGCGCAAGATTGCGGCCGCAGCAGCAGCAGCAGCCGACGGTCCCTACGATCCGTACGAGGGCCTGGACCCGCTCCCTTCGCGGTTTCGCGTGCAGCCCGGCGAGTACCGCAATCCCTGGCTGCAGGGTGCCCGCGAGCACACCAGCCACGTCGTGGGTGGCTACGATGTGCACGAGTACTGTGCGCGGGCACTGTTCGAGGCCTTTTCCGGTCTGGCCGTTTTTGTTGACGATGAGAAAGAGACGGGCCGTGAAGGGTCATCAGCCGCCGGCGTGGCAACATCTGGTGCGTCTCTGGCAGCTGGCGACCCGTCAAGTTTACCCATAAAGATGGAGGTGGACACGTACTGATGTAGAGGGCGTCATCTTGTGGCTGGTTTGTCTATTTATATTCACATTTATTGCACATGCATTGCAAGCGGCGTTCTGGGTAAAAAGTAGGGAACGGGAGAGACATGGCAAAGGGCCTTTTGTATGATAAAAAGGATAGTTATATTATATACTCCGTACACATGTGCTTAAAATCTAAGCAAGCGTAGTCTTACAATCTCGCTAGGGGCTGATGGTCTAATGTTCAAAAAGTTAAATGTGAAGTTTTTAAAGTGTGCCTGAATAAAAAAGAAGGCAGGTACGCATAAAAGCATTGTGAGGCATACAAAAGAAGTTAAAAGCTAGACTAAAATATGTAAACGAAATGAATATGAGATAAAAGCAAGACGGAAAACAGAGATAAAACCCTTCAATATAAACGCCTCGCTGGATCAACAGTCAACAGTGGACAGCCAACAGCTGAGATTGAGAGATAAAAAGCGTGGTTTGCAATTAGATAGTCAAAATATAGTGAGAGAGGAAAAGGGAGAGAAAAGGTAGGTCACCCCGCTTACTGCCACGGGTTCTGCTGTGCCGGCCGTGGGAAGACAGGTACGGTCTCGAGCTGCGCCAGCAGGCTGCTGTTGGGCTGACTGTGCTGCCAGCCCATGCCTGTGTTTTGGTTGATAAACTGAGACTGGCGGAAGGGATTTGTGCTTCCTGTCTGCTGCGGCATAAGCGGTGCAGCGCCCATCGTCGGTGTGTTGTTGCTGACACCACCGGCCGTGTGTGGCCGCACAGGCTGCTGCTGTGCCGGCATGCCGTAGTCCTTGGCAAAAGGGTTTGTGCCAGTCTTCATGGGCACAAGAGCCGCCGGGGAGCCAGTTGCGCCAGCCGTGTTCGGTGCACCAAACGGCTGTGCTGCTTGCGGTGAGTTGCGGGCAAAGGGATTCGTCGACGTCTGCTGGGCGACAAGTGGGCTTGGTGCGCTGCCATTGCTGAAGGCAGAGCCCATGTTTTGCAAGCCGCCACCCGTGGGCATCATCGATTGTCTGAACGGGTTCGTGGCTTGTTGGCCGGTAGGCATGCCGACCAGTTGCGGTGCCATGGCTGGTGGCGTCGGCTGTTGTTGTTGCTGCTGCTGCTGGAACGAAGCGACCGAGTTCTGGGGTATCGACCCAAGCGATGTCGGCTGGAAACCTTGTTGCTGCGGCTGCTGCTGTTGGGGTGTGAAGCCGCCAAAGCCCATGCCAGTAAACGCAGGCTGCATTTGTTGTGGTGCCTGCTGTTGTTGCTGCTGGCCAAAGGCTGCGCCGGTAGCCTGCATCTGGAACGGGTTGGTCGACTGGAAACCGGTCGGCTGGGTGGCGAAAGCGTTGGGTTGTTGCTGCTGGAACATGCCGACTTGCTGCTGCTGCTGGGGAAATGCGCTGTTGTTCGTCACGGGACCCCATGGCGTCATGCCAGTCTGTATAATTTGTTGTGGTTGTTGCTGTTGCTGAGGCTGCGGTTGTGCCGGGACTTGCTGCTCCAAAGTATCGAAGAAGTCGATCAGGTTGCCGCCACCAGAGCCGTTTGTGGCCTCGGCCGACTTTGCTGCTGATGTTGTGGACGGCTTGGCTGCTGTCGTGTTACTCCGGGTTGCCGAACTGCTCTTGTCACCGCTTGGCTTGGATGACGAGCCGCCCGAGCCGCCCTTGTTCTTTTTCGCCTCAAGCTCGGCCAGGTACTGTCTGCGGTGGACCTCAAAGTCAGGGTCCTTGAGGTACTCGTCCAGTTGGCGGCCCAGGTTTACCGGCGCATGCTTGAGTTTGGGCACCTCGACGCGGGTCTGGTGCTCGTATTGGCGCGCGATGCTCATAAATTGCACAACGTGGTCGGTTTGGCGTGTAAATGTGCGGTACACCTGCATGGCGCGGTCGGCGTCGACCTTGGACATCTCGAAGAAGTGGCCTACGGGGTGTGTTAGCGATGCCGTCTTCCAACGTCTATCCTGTAGCATACTTGCGACTTACCCAGAATGTTGATCATGGCCTGGTTGAGGACCTGGAAGAGGGCCAGCAGGTCCAGGACCAAGAGCCGGAAGACAAAGATGGTGATCTCGTTGCCGTTCTCGCCTTCCACAACCTGTTCGCTTGTTAGTATCTGGGTTTGGGGCATCGCTCACACGCGTTGAAAACTTCCACAGTAGAACTTACATCACTGCACTTCAGTAGGGCTGTCAGCTGGTTTTGCACAGCTTCTGTCTCGCGCAACAGGCCCTTATCCACCGACAGCTTCTCCAGGCGTGTCTCCTTGACCCGCACCCAGTCGCATTTTGTGTCGCGATAGGCTCGTGCTCGTTCGTTCAGGTAGGTTGCGTAGTGCCTAATGTTCCGGCCTTGTGTTTGTGCTGCAGAGAGAAAGGGAGAAGTAGAGTTAGCAAAGTTCTCCGGCTCAGACCGCCCGGCCCTTCAATGTCATCGTCATCATAAGCTATCGCCCTTCCTTTCCTGCCACGCACCATCGTTTATCGAGATCGGTGCCAAAATATTCCGGTGTTTGGCGAGATAGGAAAGCGTTGCATCGGGTGCGCCCTCGCGGATCATAAGGTGGACGGTGATCAGGCTCTTGAAGACGGTCGTCCATGTGGAATCATGGAGGCGGTACTGAAGGGCGCGGAAGACCTCGCCGACGCCGGCTTCGTCGGCGTGTGTCGCAACGAGGATGTGCTCAATGTACTTTGTCTTTGGCGGCGCAAGCTGGAGAGGAAGGGTGTCAGTATATAAACTGGAGAGGAGAAGGAAATGCGAGACCACAACACACCTTGACTTTGGTGGCGCCCTTGACGGACTTCTCGAACGAGCTCGCCATAATGGTCGCGGAGCTTTGAGTAGCTGCCAACGGAGCACGGTGTGTTGTGTGTATGCTGGATGCGCGAGATATTGTATCGTATGAGCCGTCGACAGTGCGGGCAGACGCAAAGTCCACAGACCGGGTTAAGTCTGTAAAGGACGAGTCGCTCGGGGGCTATATTGAGTAGACAGATGCGCGAGGCAAAAAAGCAAAAATCAATGATCGGCAGCCGGGGTCGCAGACAGGAAAGAAAGGGTATGGCACGGCACGGGGATGCCGCAGGCGCATGAGCCGCTGGTCGTCGTAGATCCGTCAGTGTCTACGGAGTAACAGCTGTCGAGGTTGATTAAGGGCTAGTTAAAAGGGGGAAGCCAATGTCGAATAGGTTGGTCCGGTTGAAGTCCGTCGTAGTAGGAAAGCCCCAGGAAGTCGGATGCGGAGGGGAGAAAAGGACGTGCGAGCGTTTGCTGGGGCCACTCTTTCCAAAGGGGGTTTCGAGGGGATTCGAGCAATTCGAGCAATTCGAGGGGCGTGCTATCTTTGTGCGCCCGTTTGGCGGCGTTTGGCGACAGAGGATGGGAAATGGATCGGAAGAGGGAGGAAAAGTTGCTGGCAATTAGGCGACGGTGGCGGCAATTGGTAGCATCGCCATGGCAGGAGGGGGCTTGAAAAAAAGAGCAAAAGAGCAAAAGAGCAAGAGAAAGCAGGAAAGGGGGGTGGAATCAAGGTTCAATAAAGCGATGAGAAGAGAGAGGAAAGGAGGGCGAAAAGCAAGAGGCTGGAGGCTGGGTGGAGAGGACAGGTGGGAATGCTCGGCGGCGGCGGGAATTAGCTGTTGCAGGGCTGCAAACTGGCCTAACAAGATGGCGAGGGACGCCCTGGGGAATGGGGGAGAGAAGAGTGGGTGGAGGGCGGACAGCAACACAACAGCAACACAAATCTCACAATGTGTACAATGTTGGGCCAAAATGAAGCTGACGATGTGACAAAAGTGCAGGGAAGGATAGATTACCCAAAAACGGCAGGCAGAGGGAAGGAACTGCAGGCAAGGGAAGGCAAGAAAGGCACAGGAAGGCACGGTCGAGGGGACTGGATTACGCAAAGGTGCGCCCAGAACGGGCAGGAAAGGGCGCTAGCAGCGCTGCGTTGCGGCTGCCACGAGCAAGATACGAGCGCTAGCTTCAACTGGTCGCTTCTGGGCGTGTGACGACGTATTCGTTCCTTTTGGCTCTGTTAATTGTCTGGGTGTTATTCGTGTAATCACGTCGTACTGTGTACGGAGTAAATTAGGCTGGCAGCGGAAGGTGCTGACGTCGGGCAGCCATTGCTGTTTCCCGGCGGGTTGGGGGCTCCTTCCATCCCATTTCTCCAGCGGGCACGCGAAGACACTGGGTCTCTGATTGGCCAGGGAAGTATTACGGTTCGCCGGTACTCCGTACTAATGTCAAAATGGCAGGTCCGCTTAGTGAAATATATTTTATTATCCAAAAAAGGTCTTTCATTTTGACGATGCAAGAAGATGGGAAAACAACAACAAAAACATGGCATCAAAGCCGGGGAATAATGATGGTCAGGACAAAACATTCGAGGTAGAATATCAGAAAAAGACAAGCAGGGAGCCACGCGAACACGACAGCCGTCTCCTGTCCAACTTTAGACAGGAACGGCTGCAGGTTCGTGCGGCGTGTGTCGCAAAGAGAAACAAGGCAACGGGAAGCCGGCGACGTAAAGACGACAGAAGAAATGACGGGGGAACGCTGGGGCCAGCTCGGAAACGACGCGAGAACGAAAGACAGTGGACACGAGGCGACATGGGCAGGACGCTGTGTCACGTTGTTTTTTCCACCCCTTCTCAACTCAACTTCAGTTTCCCTTTCTCGTCTCTCGCGTCGGTCCCAAAATCAACAGCAGAGGCTGCCTCCTTCGTTCAAGTGTTGGTCAGAGTGCCGTTATTGCGTCCGTTAAGACAAGGTCGGTTGTGCCGAACGCTTATTTCAGGATTTCCAGCCCCTCGCGTACAAGCAATCACTTAAGCCTTCCATGAAGAAGGAGAATTGCTTGCGGCGGTGGGCGGAAAGCATCATCGAGGTAAACACGCTGGCTTTCATCATCTGCGGTTGGTTAGCGGTGGCCCCTAAAGTATGTTGTGGCGGATCAAAACGTGGTACTCACATTTACTTGAATTGGAAGGATGAAGAGAAAAGAAGGAAAAGAGAGAAGCCCCAAAGCTCTCGCGAGCTGTCTTGGTATATATTTTTTCAGTAAAGCGCGCTAGTCTCAGGGTAGGTCTCCGGAGCGGGTTGTCATTGGTCCGGAGGAGAGCTTCTCCACAGTGGACTTCAGACTGCTGTATATCATCGCACTGTGTCTGTTGCTGGCTCCATAGCAAAGCGAATAGCAAAGCGACTGACAGGCCTTTCGAGAACCACACCACTCTGGCGGACGACGACAAACAGCACGGCAGCTTTGGTTGCTCATAGTCAACCATTTTCTTTCACGAAACTCCGGACATGTGCTCATAGCACCTCGAAAGAAACCGATTGACTCACAGCGGCCATGACCACAGCAGCCGTTTCACGCCGCGGCGTGCAGACTCTCATGGCATCACGAAGCCAGGTCTGCCGCCGTGGCATTCGTTGTGTGCCGAGACAGTTTCTGAGCAGACAATTCAGTCTGTCGTCGACAAAATTGGCGAAAGAGGGCTCCAAAAAGTCCAAAGGCTCGACAGAAGACAAAGCAAATCTGTGGGACGAATACAAACAAAGCTGTAAGTGATCCTCGTTTGATTTTGGTTTGCTTGTCTTGAGTCAATGACAGGAACTGACATAATGCAGTCCACTTCAACCGGGCCTCACCACCAGACAGCCTTCGTGTAGGTGCTTCTGTGACGGTGCACGGCTTCCTGGGCAAGCGCCGGGATATCTCGGCCAAGGCTGCATTTGTCGATGTCACTCATCCTGGACAACCGCGGCCAGTCCAGGTCCGTTCGGCATGGGAAGTCGAAGACAGCCCCGAACACGAGCTGCACCTCCAACTGAAAGCTGCCAACTCGCACAGCCCTGTTTCTGTGACAGGTGTGGTCGAAGAGGCGCCCGGCGACGGAGAAGAAAAGACGGGCAATGCTCTGTTGCGTCTCGGCAGCATTCAGGTGCTCAATGCTTTCCCTCGTGATATCATCGTCTCCAAGGGCGTGCAGTTCCCGGCGACAGCACGCCACCTGCAGATGCGCTTCTCTGAGGCTCTGCAGCGGCGGCTGGCCTTCCGCAGCGATGTTGCTGGCTGGTCGCGGAAACAGCTGACATCTGCCGGGTTCCGTGAGTTTGAGACGCCCGTTTTGTTCAAGTCCACGCCAGAGGGTGCACGCGAATTTATTGTGCCGACACGGCGGCGTGGGTTTGCGTATGCCCTGCCACAGAGCCCGCAGCAGTTCAAGCAGATTCTTATGGCGTCGGGTGTCGCGGGCGGCTACTTTCAGTTTGCGCGGTGCTTCCGGGACGAGGACCTGCGTGCGGACAGACAGCCCGAGTTCACACAACTCGACTTGGAAATGGCATTTGCAACAGGCGAGGACGTTATGCAGGCCGTGGAGCGGTATACGAAGGAGCTGTTCGCATACCTCGGTGAGACGTACCGGTTGGCGAGAAACACGGCAGGCGACGGCAACGAGACGATCCCGGTTCCGATCGAGGCCCTGTCCACAGGCAAGGGAGCGCCGTCGACAAGACCATATGCTAAGCTTTCCGACGAGCCCTTCCAACGTATGGCGTACAACGACGCCATGGCCAAGTACGGATCCGACAAGCCAGACCTGCGAATCCCAGGAGAGGTAAGATGACTGCTTCGGACAGAGCGTGTACCTTTTGTGGTCATTTTACTAACACAGATCGTAGATCCACCGCGTAGACCACATCCTCCCCTCCACCTTCACAAGCATGATCACATCACTCGAAACCCCGATCGTCGACGCTTGGCGGTTGCGGCTTGACGGTAGCCCGTCCGAGAGCCGCAAGTTTGTGCAGCGGCTGTTTGACTCGCTGCCGCCAGCTATCGGCAAGAACCCCGACGGCATGCCGGCCGTCATGATTTACGACTCGAGCAAGCCACTGTGCGGACTGGCACCATTGGGTCACGAGGCGTTTGGCGAACTGACGGACGCGGACGCGCACCCCGAGCTGGCCAACCTGTCCGACTTTGAGGACGGCGATGTGCTTCTCCTGCAGGCGCGGAAGCGGGAGCCCTTCTTCAGCGGTGGGTCGACAGCACTGGGTCTGCTGCGTCTTGAGGCGTACCGCGCAGCTATCGAAGAGGAGTTGCTGCCGTACGACGACACATTTCGGTTCCTGTGGGTTGTTGGTTTCCCCATGTTCACACCGACTGAGGCCGACGCGGCAGACCCGGGCCAGGGTGGCCATGCTGGGTTTTCGGCGACGCACCACCCGTTCACGGCACCCCTGGCCGAGCAGGACTTTGAGCTGTTGACGACAGACCCGCTGCGCGCCAAGGCGGACCACTACGACCTTGTGGTCAACGGTGTCGAACTTGGTGGCGGCAGTCGGCGTATCCACGTGGCGGCAGTGCAGGAGGCTGTTATGCGGGACATACTAAAGATGGACGATGCGGGTGTGGCACAGTTTGGCCACTTGCTGGAGGCACTGCGGGCTGGCTGCCCGCCGCATGCAGGTTTTGCTCTGGGCTTTGACCGTCTCGTAGCTGTTCTGAGCGGCACGGGCTCTGTGCGTGATGTGATTGCGTTTCCCAAGAGCATGAAAGGCGAGGACCAGTCCGTGAAAAGCCCTGGGCGGTTGACACCGGCACAGCTGGAGACATATCACCTTGCCCTACGGTCTGCATCCGCAAAAAACAGCCAGGGAGACGAGACGAAGAAGTAGAATGCGGAGGCAAAAAAGAGGAGGGAAAGAAAATATAGATAGAAATACCCCCTTTCATTGTATATCAGAAGCTGTAAATGAATAGAATTATAGACAGAGCGCCTTTCTAAAGACGCCGGTTGTACGGAGTACATTCCCAAAAAAAGATAATACCCAAAAAGGAAGAAAAAAAGAAATAGATCAGGATATCCTAAAAGTTCTTGCCAGTGAATGGGCTCTGCACGCTGCTGAACCCTTGCGGGCACGCACGGCCAAGAGCTGCGTTACCGCTGCGCATGTAGCACACCTTGGCGGCCGAGCAGGCATCGCTCGTGCAGTTGGGCGTGCGCACACTGCTCTTGCTCTGGTACAAGTTCATCTCGTTGACAAGCCGGTGCGACTTGTCGGCTTCAATGGCCTCGGTGACGCGGTGCCAGAATGTGGCATTGAGCGGTGCATCCTCTGGCCAGTTTGCAGCAGGCCCGTAGGCTGCGCGAGTTGAGTACTCAAAGTGGAAGACAGGTCCAGCAGGAGCAGAGTCAGCACCGGCATCAGACGAGGCCGTCACATTGAGTGTCTCAAAACTGTCGACGTCGGCGTAGAATGTGTATGCCTCCATAATTTCCCAGGAGCCTGTGTCCATCTCGTACATGCGGAAGCCCGAGTTAAGGTTGGTCAGCGGTGTGATGGACGGGCCGACCCAGGCGCTGGCAATGGCGCTGTCGGCGGTTTGGTTGGTGCCGTTATTGCGGTAGTAGATGAAGGCCTGGTCCTCGTGCGTGTGGCCAAAGAAGACGTTGGCAATGACGTGCGGCGAGTAGCGCTCGATGATCTGGTAGAATAGATCAGCACCGTTGGGCAGCGCGTTGGAGCCGTCCCAGCCACTGAGCACATGGCCAACAACATAGACACGCTGGCCCTCATCCTCGGCACGCTGTAGTTCGCGGATCAGGAACGAAAAAATACCAGAAAAATCCGGGTTTGCAGTATGCAGGAACGCATAGTAGTTGTTCTTGTAGTACAGGTCAGTATTGATGGTGATGATGCGCACACCCAGACGGTCGACAACCGAGTAGGCGCCGTAGTGTAGCGCTGCCTCGGCCGCTGCCTCATTGTCAAGCCAGCCATAGTGCTTCCATAGGTTGGAGACATGGTCGTAGTTCCACGAAAATTGGCGGCCCAGCGGTCCATTGTCGTCAATACCCTGCGGTGTGTCGAGATTGTCTGGGGCCGTGTCGTGATTGCCCAGAGCACAGTAGATGGGTCCACCAATATACTCCTTGAAGAGCTGCCACAGCGATGCCTCGACGTACTCGACATAGGACTCGGAGAGCTGGTTGATGGGGTCGTGAGCGACGAGATCACCTGTATAGAGGGTGAAAGCCAGAGGACTCTCCGCAGAAGTGCCTGTCAGCGGGCCGATGGCCTGCATCGCTGCAAGAGCCAAGAAGTAGGGAGAATCGCAGCGAAAGTAGCCAAAGAGTGGCGCAGGCACAGAAATATCCGGGGTCGAAGCAGCTGCAGCAGAGCCGGAAGACGTTGTACCGCTGGTCGAGAGGACGGGTGGCCGGCAGCAAAGACCGGAAGTGCAGTTGGCCTCGCTGCCGACAAGATAGCGAGGGTCAAGATGCAGATCGGACATGTGCAGCACCTTGACGCGCTGGCCACTGCGTGTAGGAACGACGTCAGCATTGGCCGGCCGCGGCTTGGGGAAGACGGCCTTGACAGACTGCACCCCAGGGGCCGGGCAGAAGCTTGTGCTCAGCGACGCGCAGATGTACTGGCCATCAAGGCCTGTGACATCGGCAGCGGCAAGAATTTGTGACCAAGCAGCGCCGAATGCACCGGGGGCGTACTTCGTGGCACATATGCTGTTGGATGCGAAACCCGTTGCTTCGCAGAGCGCGACCATGGCAGCAGGCAGCGCAAAAGGTGCCAAACGTGCAGCCATCTGGCCAACAGCCAGGGCGGCAATGCAGCGGGAACAATTGTTGGAAAATGAACTGTTGGCAGACAGGATGCCCATAATTTCCGAGGTAGCAGCCTGGATGACGGCGGAGGCGCTGGCATCGCTCAGGTTGGCCAGCGGTTGTGGGTAAAAGATGGGGTCGTCGTTGGCGTTTGGGATACTGAGTGGGCTTGTCAGATTGAGTGGGAAGATCTCGCTCAACGCCGGATCGTTTAAGACGGGTTGGGGCTCGTTGGTTGGACCAGGCTTGACGTAGTAACTGGCAAAGGCTGTCGTGGGAAAGGCTGCCGGGACGGCATAGGCCGAGACACCCGGGATGCTCGTGGCTGGTTGTGCCGGTGGCAGAGTGAATGTGTTTGAGGTGGTCGTGGCAGCTCCTGCACCGGCATGGCCAGCTGTTGCTGCGGCCACAGCCAAAGCGCTTGATGGCTTCATGTTGATGAGCAAGACAAGAAGCAGCGAGACAGACACGAGCACGAGGACAGTAAAGGCGGATGTCGTCAAGGCGCCGTGGGCTCGATCTCTTGGCCTCATGGGGCAAGGCAGCCGACTCGCGGCGGGAGACGGGCGTTATATAGCATGTGTAGGTAGAGGAAGAGAGGGGAGATCGATCGAGTGCCGTGCCGCCCAAGGAGGACGACAGAGGCAATAAGATCGATAGACAGACGAAATAGAGAAGAAAGAGCGGGAGAAGAAAAGAGATATGCGGGCGAGCTGCAGTGTGACGGAAAAGTTGGGGAAGGGTGGACAAATGAGTGGTTGAAAGTACCGAAGCGAGAGAACGTGCTCGAGGAAAAGACGCGATGTCGTTGGAAACCAAAGACCGTAACCCTGGGATCCTGAAAAGGATGAAAAGAGGTGCAGGACGATCAGCGATTAGAGGATCGGCAGCTTAACAAAGGACCCCGGCGGAGGCGGACGCGATAAGGTGGGCCAGCCGCGTTGCCGCACTGAGAAATGTACATCTAATACGTCGTACATGGTACATCGTAAATATTATTGAGACATACTGCTTTTTTGAGCTGCAATAGCCTTGTCATCGCTGCGGCGATAGTTGCCAGTCCCAGTGTCTTGCTGGAACGTGCGTGCACGCATTTAGTTCATAGGCTCGCTCTGCTCGATAGGCCAGCCCCCCCAATGAGCTCAGTCTCACGCTCTAAGCTGACTGGGTCGTACTTGATTGTCAGCATTAGTGCCGGGAGCGAGCTGGGCTCGTGGGGTAGTGCGTGTTGGGGGCAACAGGCATTCTTAATTCTTATTGTGGTCTTCTGTCAATTGAGGTCTTTTCTAGGATTTGAGCTCTCCTCCTTCTTGTTGCACTCTAAAGGATCTTGAATTTGGGATGAGGCTTACCTTTCGATGCATGTGCATTCTTATCAATCTGCCATGAACGTCTGCCGTCCTTATCGTGCCTTCGTGTATTGTGCCGTGGTGTGTGGGGTCGTTGGAAGTGCTTGGTGGGCTGAGGGAAGCTTGATGGAAAAGTGAGGAGAATCTGGGGGAAGACTGAGAATAATTCGAGAAGCCCCTGAGAGCGAACTTATGGTCGATGCTGCTGCCGACGGTGGGGCGTTCCTGCCGCAGTTGCTCAAATGCTCAAATGCTCACTTGCTCCTTCCGTCCATCGGCCACAGGTCAGGTACCAAAAGACGAAGAAAGAGCGGCCGTCTAATGCACGGCAAGCAGAAAGGTACATTGAGCAAAGGCCGAGTAGAGTCTTCACATTGGCAGGTGCAGCAACAGCTTCGTGCAATGGAAGGACCGACGCCCTTTGCACAGTAACGGAATAATATCGGGAGCAATAGAAGGGCAGGAACGACCCTCTGCAGAATAGCAAAAGTGCCTCTCGATTTATGCAAGCTCGTCCGAATGATCAAGTTGGCCCTCCGCATTCGCTGCCAAAAAAAAACCCCAAAAAACCACCTGAAGTGAATGACTCCCTTTAAGCGAAAAGCGAGGCCTCGTCGTTACACAGACGTGGAGACTTTTGCTCAGTGAATGCCGCATGAATAGCTGAATAGCGTGCAGAGCTGCCAGGCGTGCAAACGGGCAGCCCGCAGTTGCCATTTTGGGAAGGGAGCTCTTGCCATTGTTGCTGTCCTGGCACTCCACCGCGACGAAAAAAACAAAAGACTCTGCGAGCCATGTCCTTTTGCCATCTTTTTCAATTTTGACGACGGCATCTTTGCAAACTCTTTCTTCTTTTCTTCAAACACAAACATCTCTTCAGTCACCAGCATTCTTGGGAAAAGCGCCTTCTCGACAGCTCTGCGACAACGTGCAGCTCCGACCAGCGTCACAGCTTACAAGGACCAGCCCGTGCTCAGTCACGTGACTGTCCTTAAGCACTGTTCCACTTAACTTTTGTAACGCGCATCGCGCTCGAACGCTACGACGATGGACAACTCATCCCCAACGGCGTCTCAGCCAACCCATGAACATCCCCCACTGCCTGCAGTCTCGCCCTCACAGGACGCTTCTGCTTTGCTCCAGGACGGCACGGACTCCAATTTGAGACGCTCAAACTCGTCGCGCACTCTCTCAAACATTGTGATCCCTCCCCGTTCTTCTTCTCTTTCTAAAAACACCACATCCTCAAAAGAAAGCCCGGCTTCTGTGGCCTCTTCCACTTTCACCAGCACTCGCGTCACGCGCAACTCTGCACGACGTGCCCTTGTTGAAGCTCAGACACCAATGCCCGAGCTCGCTTCCGGCCATTCTCCCCATACTACCCTCTCTTCGAGCAGTATCGCCGGGCCATCGACCCAGCTTCCTCTCAGCACCAACCCGTCGAAAGTGTCCAAGGCTAGCAAGGAGCCCAAGGAGTCCAAGGAGTCCAAGGAGTCCAAGCAGAAAGCCTCAAAGCCTGCCAAGAACACGAAAGATTTCAAGGCCGCTTCTGACGAGTCCGAAGACAGCCAGGAGGGCGAGTGGTACGCTATCAAGGACATCATCGACGAAAAGCTTGTTCGCGGCGTCCGCCACTATTTGATTGACTGGTGCAACGATCCTGTCTCTGGCAAGGCCTACGAAACGTCTTGGGTAAGCTGTGTGGTGAAGAGGACAAAAAAATGAGCACGTGTCATTTTTTCTTTTCTCTCTTCGCTTTTTTTCCTTTTCCTTTTCCTTTTCCTTTTTCTTCTTTTTGTCTTGGGAACCTCTGCTAACTTGATAGATACGTGCTCGTGACGCCAACAAAGAGGCGATTGACGACTGGAAACTTGTCAAAAAGGCACGCAACGCTCTCAAGTCCAAGGCTGCGCCTGCTCCCAAGTCCGCCAAGGCCAAGACTGCAAAGTCGGCTCCAGTTGCGAACTCACAGAGCTCGTACGACAATTCCAGCAGTGCCTTGACTTCTCAGGAGTCACAGCCCTCTATCCCGCCTCCCGCCAACGTTGACAGCTCTACCAGTATTGCCAGCGAGGCTCCCAAGGAAGCTCCCAAGAAAGCTCCCACCAGACGCCTGCAGCGGAAGCGGCCCATTTCGCCGTCTCAGAAGGAGAACGAAGACGACGGCGACGACGACGACGACGACGAGGCTCCCCCGCCGCACAAGAAACGCCTCGTTCGTGGTACTCGCCCTGGTAACGACCACGCCCTTGAGCCCAGCCAGACCAGCGAAAGCCAGAGCCAGGACCTCGACCTCGGCCAAGATCTCAGCCAGGACCTTAGCCAAGGCCCGATCGCAGCTTCTTCGCCTGCCGTTATCCACGAGGAGAGTGTCGAGCCAGCTATTCAGCAGAGCATCGAGCAAGACGAAGCTTCCAGCATCCAGGACTCGAGCAGCCAAGAGAACACGAATCTTGCTTCTGACGCGGTTATCCCCACAACTGCTGCTACTGTCGGTGCTGTGAACATTGTCCCGCGTCCTGATTTCAACCCAAACGACTACGTTCGCACGTCCCAGTCTCAGTCCCAGTCTCAGGAGGCCCATCTCAGACATATTTCTCGCCTCGCCCTGCAGACACCAGGTTGGAAGCCTGCCGTTGCATCCCAGTTTTCATCCGACCGGGCCAGCTCGTCACCTGTTAGTGATCACCAGCACTCATCGCGGTACCAATCATCACAGCAATCCAACTCGCAGGACGAGGAGGTTGGCATCGGAGAAGACTTTGCCCAGCCGCTTCCACAGGTACCACTCTCTGGTCCCACCATCCCTGATTCTCAACCCGAAGAAGACGGCACTCTCCACACCGCGACGAGCACAAACAACTCACAGTCGCTTCTTGTTGACCAGCTCGACGACATCGACGCCGTCACTACCGAGGCTCCAGCTCAACCCGTCTCCCAGGACGCAGTCACTGAGAGCACTTCCAGCGGCGACGCACAGCTTGCTCCTCCGCCTCTTGCTGCCCCGTCTCAGGACAACCAAGAGCTTCGCGCGTCTGCTGACTGGGCTTCGGAAGAAGAGCCTTCTGCTCAGATCCAGGCCAGCGCCGACAAGTCCACTGCCAGCGGCTCTGGAAGCGAGGCCCTCGACTTTCTGACCCAGCCCGAGCCCGACTTTGTTCTCTTCACCCAGGAGAGCCAGGGGAGCCAGGAAATCCAGGAGGTCCAGCAGGCCTCAGCCCCCGTCTCGTCCTCCAACGCCGAGAGCAACAACTTCTCTGCTGTCTCTTTCATCCCCGACTCGACTCGGCCCATCCGCGTTGCTACGACTGCCGCCATCGCTGCACAGACAGCTGACGGTCATTCTTCGTCCAACCCTCTTCCCTCTTCGGCGCAAGTTGTGCCCCCGCCTCTCTACAGCAGCAGCCAGGGTAACCATCTTCTCTTCGATAGCCCGGCTTACCACTCGGTGCCCCGCCCTAGCACTCCTTCCCAGCACACCTACAGAGCTCCAGAGGCAATCATGGCTGAGTCGCCCCAGCCGCCCATGTCGGCTGCCCAGAAGCTTCGGCAGGCCATGCAGGCCCAGTTTGATAAGCAGACCGCAATTTATGCCGCACGGGATGCTGAAGAAGCTGCCGCACATGCTGATGACCCGATTTACCAAGCCGAGCTCCTCCGCCTCCAACAGGAGCAGCAGCAGCAGGATGAGGAGGGGCAGCAGCAGCAGCAGCAGCAGCAGCAGCAGCAGCAGGGCTCCTCTCAGGACGAGAGCATCGCCAGCAGTGCCAGCAACATCCTGCCTGCCACAGCACCCTTGGCCGACCCTCTTCTTTCGTCTGGCGCGGTCGCACCTCATACGATTGACGCCACCCTCCCTCTTCTTATCTCGCCCACCGCTCTTGCACACAACGACACCATTGTTCCCGGCGCAGAGTACATTGGCGGCGCCACCGGTGACATCACGATTGCACCCGGCGATCTCTCCTTTGCTGACGCCGACCCCATGGCAGCGTCTGCTTATGACTTGTCTCCTGAGCCTGGGCCTGAGCCTGAGCCCGAGGCCGAGCCCGAGGCCGAGGTCGACGTCGACGTCGAGTCCTTTGGTGGCGATGACGCTGATGAGATTGCCGAGCCTGAAATTGACGAGCCGCCCAGTCCCCTTGCCATGGAGGAGGATGCTGCTGAGGAGGATGAAGACGAGGACGACGATCTTCCGACCCTGGCTGCTCCCAACTTCACCAAGTCGAGCTATGTTGTGACGCTTCCCTTGGCGGCCAACACCCGCCAGTACTATACCGACCTTATTGTCAAGGAGGAAAACAAGCGCGTCATTGTGGCATTTAGTGAAGCCTTTACACGTGACGAGTTCGTGGCACCCAGCGCCGACACTGTAGCCCGCATCGACGAGCTGCTGCGCAAGCTGATGGACTTCACTGACCTCCCCCCCTACTACGACAGCCTGCCGCCCATGTCCCAGAAGGCGATGATGAAGCACGCCGTCGACACCAACAGCAAGTACTCGTTTGTCTATGAGTTCCTCGAGGGCATCTCGACTCTCGAGAAGGACGTCCTGATCCTCGTTCGCAAGGGTGTGGCCATGGACTACGTTGAGGCCATTATCAAGACCGCCGGCATCCCCGTCGAGCGGTACCAAGGTCCGGGCAGCGATGGCACTGGCAAGCAGCAGGAGCCACGCCGACGCCGCAGTGGTGGGGTCTCTGTGTTGCTGGCTGACACGACGGAGATGGGCGACGCTTTGAACGCTGAGGTCACCAATAACGACGATTTCCCCAGCCGCACCGCGTTTGACATTGTCATTGGCTTTGATCACACAGCCCGCACCTCAGAGCTGACGGGCTACTTCCTCGGCGAGTTTGTGCCTGCGAATATGGGCGGTGGGCCCGTCCTGAGCAATGGCAGCATCGCCCGTCGCCAACTCCCCAAGCCCATTGTCCTGCTTCTGGTCAGTGCCCTGACGCTCGAGCACATTGACCTGCGCCTCGAGCCCACCTCGGTCGACGACCTGGAGCGCAAGAACGCGCTGCTACTGTGTACACTCGAGTGCCTGCCCCAGCTCACAGAGTGCGCGCCCGACATGCTGCCTGCGAAGCCCCATGAGGCCGCCGAGGCATTTGCAAAGATGATTGCCGATCCGACCGAGGTTCTGGCTTGGGAGTCGACACCACTTCCCGATAGCGCCTTTGACATCTACATGCACTCGTCGGGTGCTGCATCCCAGCCCACATTCACGCAGGAGGAGACCATTAACAATCGTATCCTCGCATCGCGGAAACGGCAACGCCAATTGGAGAACGACGGCGACGATGGCCAGGGCAACGACACGCCGAAGCGCATGCGCCTGAACGAGACCTCGGCGCCCATTATCCGTGAGGTACCGAACCAGTTCAACGACGTCATCAAGTACTCGCTTGGCCGACTTGATGTGATTGCCTCGAGCAGTGATAAGATTGTCGAGATTTCGCTGCCTCAGCTCGAAGCGCTGGCGTCCAAGGTCTCGTACCTGGAGTCGCTGCTCGAAGACAAGGAGAGCAGCAAGGCCAGGCTGAATGACCGTGTTCGCGCCCTGGAGCGCCAAGTCAAGAGCCAGACGAAGACGATCAATGAGTGTCAAAAGCGACTGGTCGAAGCCGTCAAGGAGCGCGGCGACTTTGAAAAGATGCACGATGCGGCCGTCAAGGAGGCCACCGCGACCAAGGAGAAGCTTGACGCCCGCACCACGTCTCTGGATGAGGCGCGCACCGAGAAGACGTCGCTCGAGACCCGTCTTGCAGAGACCAACGCCCTGCTTGCTGGCTCCAGCCAGCCTGATGTGGCCGAGCTGGGCGCTGCTCGCGTCTCTCTGAAGGAGGCCCAGGACAAACTCGCCGTGCTTGAGCGCAAGACGTCCAGCTCCGACAGCGACCTGTCCTATGCTCGCCAAGCCTACCAGGACGCCTCCAACGCTGCCGCCGAGCTGAGCGCCGAGAACCGCACTCTCGGCGCGCGCGTCAAGGAACTCGAGCGCCTCGCCGACAGCAATCTTCGCTCTATCCACGAGACACAGGCCCGTAACGAGGCCGAATCCTACCGCCGACAGTGGGACGAGGCCAACACCATGCTCGCCGAGCGTGAGCGCGAACTCGAGTGGACCCGTGAGGAGCTCCGCGTGCTCAAGAACGGCCGTCGCGAGACTCGCCAGCAAAGTGTGCCTCGCAGCCCTCGCCTGAGCGTCATAAGTCCACGCACAGTCGGCCGCGGTGGCAGTGTCGGTGTCGGTGTCGGTGCCAATGGTGGCGGCGGTGGCGGTGCCAGCAGCAGCGCCAGTGTGACGCCTGCTCCCAATATGGGCGGCCCACCTGGCGCTGGCTACGCTGTGGCGGCACGCCAGTCGGTGAGTCGGGGTAACAGCCCCGTCTCGGCCAACTTCGATCCGTCCGTCTATGGTGGCATGTCGTCTGGTGGCAATGGTGGAAATGGCGGCAATGGTGGTGGTCCTCCGCTGCCTGGCATGGCCTACCTCAACTCTGGCCAAGGCAGTGGCCGTTGGGGTCATCTGCGGGACTAGATGGTGCATTTTGTGAGGACAGACTTGGGCTGTGTGTGAGGCCTTTTTTGTCTTTTTATTTTTATTTTGCGGGTTGTCCTTTTTTCTTCTATTTTTGATTCCCTTTTTGATCCCACTTTTGCCTCTTTTTGCCGTTTTGATCCATTCTCTGGTCCTTGCTTGTCTTGTTTCCTTTTCAACGACTTTGTCTATTCTTTGTTACCCAGCTATCTGTTGCTTTCTATCTACAGATCTCTCATCATCTCACGGTCATGGATGCTTTTCTTCTGATTATTCCCTTCTTTGCTTTCTTTTCTTCTTTTCGTTTTGTGTTTCACCGTGGCCGGTTGGGGAAAGGGGAAAGTGGGCCCAACACAACCGGTTTCAATTCTCTGTATTATCTTCTTTTTTACCTTATTTTTGTTTTCCAAAGGACCCTTATTATGTATTGATCGCACCATGTATTGCTTGCAACCATACGAAAGACTACTACGGACATCAGGGACCGCGCATCGTTAACTATACAGTGTACTCGGAACGTACACTATTCAGTTTGTTTTTATGATAATTAAAGAACTCTGTTCAACCAATCTTCTTCATGATTTAGAGTAATCACAAATGCCTTCAGTGATGTTAGTATGAAAGAGGCCTTACCACATGTTATGGACCCGGCACCCTTCATATCCCATACACAAATACAGACCAGACTGGACAGAATAGAAATATAGTTTTGTTGAATGAATTATGAATGAAGAAGAAAAAAGGACTCCACGCCACGCTCCCACCCCAAGCCCGAAGCCAGAAAAGAAGTGAAAGAAAAACGATGAAGTAATAAAAATGAAAACGGAACAACAAGCTTCACACTTTTGTGTACCCATCCCTCCCAGTATTTTTTCATCTCACACCCGATCTTGCTTCCCTGTTTCCCCATTTTCTCGTTTCCTTGTTCCCGGTTTCCCGTGTCCCAGTCTGTCGTGTTGAACGCATAAAATATCAAAGTAAGTGCAGAATGAAACATGAGTCAAACTGAGGAGAAAGCAGAATACAAGTAGAATGCGGTTATAAACAAAAAATCGAAACAAAAGCAGACGGGAGAATGGTGTAGTGGAGGAACAATAATGAAGAGAAAGTAGGAACAGGTGAAGGGAGAAGACAAGGGACAAACAAAGAGGCACAGAGAGGAGCACAGGGGACTCTCCCAAGGACCAAGCAAGATGCTGAGAGTTGAAGAGGAGAAAAAGTAACAAATTTTGCTGCTACAACGGGATGAGACGATGTAACAACAATACCAAAAACCAAATGTGTGTAGGAATGAAAACAAAAATGTCCGTAGGAAGAAAGAAAAAAGAAAAATTTCACCGACACCGGTCCAAATCGCAAGTTCGCTCCCCCTTTTTTCCCTTTTTATATGGCCCTCCCTTGTTGTGTGAAAAAAAAAAAAAAAAAAAAAAAGATCGATCGCCCGCTCAATTTTGCCGTCCTGCCAGTTCCTTTTTGTTTTGCCTCCCAGGGCATGCCAAAGCCTGCCAAAGCTAATGCAAACACAACACCCCTTGCAAAGAATAACAAAGGCCGAGGCCAACCGGGAATTCGCCCAAGGATTTAAAAAAACAAAGCAATCAATCAAGAAGGATGAAACACTCTTACCAGGCCCAGTCCCAACATCCAAACGTCATTTTTATGTCCTGGCAAAACAAAAAAAAAGCAAATATGAAGGAGTCGAATAAATGTAGTGAGAAAATGAAGTGAAGTAAAGAAGAATCATGCTAGTCGGTAGCATGAAAGAGACATTGCGAGGTCGCTTAAGCGGGCGACTTGTTAGGGGGCGCGCCCGAGCCGTTCTGGCGGTTCTCGCCCGAGTTGTTAACCGACAGTCCGCCCATACCGGACGACAGGAACGCGAAGGGGTCGTTCTGCGAGTAGAAGTTGTTAGATGGGCCAGCAGACGCGGGACCGTTAGTAGCGGACTGGAACGCGGCCTCGGCAGCACGGCTGTCAAAGGGGCCGGCCGAGTGAGAGCTCGACACGGGGCCAAAGTGCGTGTTCAGCGGAGGGTACGGCGCGGCGTTGCTGCCGCCAAGACCAGAGGGCAGCGCATAGGTGCTCGGGGGGCCGCCAAACTGCTGACCATAGCCACCGTTACCGCCGTTGCCGGACGCAAAGGGGCCACCACCACCAGCAAACGGACTAGGGCCGGGGTTACCACCCATAGAGTTCTGGTTCATGTTGTAGGATGAACCGCTGTCCATCGGCGACGGGTAGCCAGAGTCCGCAACAACCGCGGCAGTCGCACGGCTGGCGCCACAGCGCAGACAGCAGACATTCTTGGCAAAGTTGTGGTAACCGCAGGCCTCGTTACCGCACTTCCAGTCACCAGCACGGAAAGGCACAACACCGCTGCCACCCATGCGGCCACCGCCATGACCACCACCACCCATGTGGCCGTGACCGTGGCCGTGGCCGTGGCCGTGGCCATGACCATGGTGGTTACCGTGCTGCTGCTGGGGCGGCATCATCGACTGCGGGCCATAGAAGTAGCCACCACCACCCATATCGCCAGTGGGTCCGGCGCTGACGGCAGGGAACGAGCAACGGAAGCAGGCCGTACGGCGCTGGAAGTTGGAGAAACCACACGAGGGGCAAGTCCAGTCACCGGGACGGGGACGGTTCTTGCTGGGGGGGAAGGGGGTCAGGATGTCCGCGGCACGGTCAAGAACACGGCTCGAGCTAGGCGACACCTCAATGGCCTTTTCATTGAGGGCACGGCCATTCATGCATAGGCTCTCAGCAGCCTCCTCGTGGGACGAGAAGACAGCGAAACCAGTGCCGGTGGGCTTGTGCTGTTCGGGGGTGCGAAGCGTCCAGAATGCGATAGGGCGGCCACCAAACTGCGTAAACCAGCTCTCAAGCTCAGACTGTGTGGTGTCGTGGGGCAGACCAGACATGTGAAGCACTTTGCTGCGCTCCGACAGGAAAGCACGGACATCCGCACGCGCATCCATGGGGCGTGCCAGGACATCGGGGTGCTCGTGGGCCGGTTGAGACTTGCGGATTAGGCCGCGCAGGACACGGGCCAAGGTGACAGCCTCCTCCATGGCTCTGCGGGGCGAGGCCGGGGCCAGAGCCTGCAGGTGGAAAGGAAGGTTGTGCTTGATGGGAGCGCTGGACTGGACGGCTTCGACTTCAAGGGCAGCGCAGATGTTAGCAAGCGATGACGGGCCGAAGGGCAGCGACTCCGGGTGGTGCTGCTGCCACCGCTGATATTCCTGGCGCAGGTCAAAGGTCCGGGAGTGCTGGAGGTAGGGGGGGAGGACGACAGCCTTGTCGCGAGCCTCGCGGGGCAGCTGGACACGGAGGTCCCAGGCATCGAGTGTGACAAAGACAAAATCAAGGTTTTGCGAGGTGAGGTGTTCGGAGGCAAAGGCATCAAAGCGGTTGATGGCATCGCGGAAGCTTCCGGCGTTTCTGACATGCTCCCATGTGAGTGTGGTAAGGCTCGCTGGAGAAGAAGAAAAAGGGCAGGTTAGCTTTTGTGTTGTCTAGGTCTCGGCACGGACGAGGCAGCTGCTTGCGTGACGAGAGGAGAGGTTGAGTCGGTAAGAGAAGCCGGGTAGAGAAACGGGGGTCCATGGCATTGGCCCTTGGGGTTCGAGCCACAAGAAAATATTTCCCGATGCCCTGCTGCTCATGTATCCCAAATTGTTGTCTTCTCTTTACCATCTCTTCCTTTTGCTCTGTACACACTGCAAACCGCTATTGATGTTCCCGGCCGCCATTGAAAAGATCGATTAGTACTCACTGCAGAGCGGCGTGATGGGGGTGTTTATCGGCTTGACGAGGACACTCTCGCGGTAGAGCTACAAGTAGGGAAGCACCGAGTTAGCTGGGAAGGTCCTTTTCTGGTAGCAATTGGCAGGCCAAGACGAGACAGGGGGCATGCATACCTCGTCCAAGCTCTTCGAGTCAAGCAGGATCCAGCCAAACTCAATGACTTCGGCAGAATCCTTGGTCACATAAACGCCATGCTCATCGCAAGTTGTGGCGACGTGGATGACAACATAGCGGTCAATCGATGCCGGTGCTTGCTGGTTGTTGGCCATTGTATCTCGAAGAAGAACGGAGGTCAAGAGAGGAAGGGGAGGAAGTCGATTAAGACAGAAGGAAGGGAGGGTCGAGGTCCGAAAGGAACTGCGAAGTCGGCAAGCTAGAAACCCCCCAAAAAAGTCATGTTAGCAAAAGCTGTCAAGAGACCAATGGAGAGCAAAAATAACGAGTGCAGAAAAGACAACAAGGCCCAGAGAACAACCTCGAGATCCCAGAGGCATGAGGCATAAGGCAAAGGGACGAAAAGGCAATTGTTGACAAAGATGACCTCGACAAAGGTCAAGGCTGCAGCAGCCGAGAGCCAAAACCGAAGCACAAGCACAAGCAGAAATAGGATCACAGCAAAAAACGTACCCGGAGCGAGCCTTTTCAGGGGTCAAAAAGTTGAAAAGGCGCGAGAGCCAGATCAACGTGGGTAAACAGAACTCGAAAGGATGCTGTAGAGCAGAATAAAGATAAGAAAACCCGGCGAGGATCGAGGCCGAGGGCCGTCGGGGGAGTAGCACAATGTAGAAAAGCAAGAGGCCTCGAGGTGCTGAAGAAGATGCTTCAGCCACGGGTAAAGGAGTGGACGATCGACAAGAGTCTTGTTTTTTTTCGTCGTGTCGAAAATTTATCTTCCTGGGCGTCGCTCTGCTTCCCGTCGTCTGGAAAGAAGAAGAGATGGAGAAGGAAAGGGGTGGAGGAGAGGGAAAGGTCGGGGGGAGAGAGATGCGAGTGCGTCAACACGGGAAGGAGGTCGAGGCGGGAAGTCGAGTAGGAAGAGGCAGGAGCAAAGGAGAGGAAAGTCGAGACGGAAGAGCAGGAAAGGAGACAGCGAGGTCGAGGAGGGAAAGAACACACGGACGCTGAGGACAGTTGAGTGGGCCGGTGGACGGTGGGCTAGACAGTGCAAGGAACTAGGACGTGGGTACGGAAGGCACGTTTGGTGGTGTTTGGTGGTGCGTGGAGAGGCGTTAAAAAACTAGTATGAAAAATAAATGTCAAAAAAATACGTCGTAGCGAGATTGCCCTTTTCCCAGGCGGTGCCTCATCTGTAGCAGCCAAAAGGGCTTTTTGTTGCCCAAAATAAAATCGTAAACTATCTATTTTTTATTTTTAACTGGGTCGACCATGCTAGCAGCAAACGCGTTCGCTGCACGCTTTTTCGACAGCTACAAAGAGCGCGTATTGAGCACCGCAGCCTTGTCTTTCCAATTGGCAACATCGTGTCTTTTTGTCAATGGCTTGAACCGGACTGTTCTTTACTCATCAGGGAATCGACCCCTCTCGTAGTGCAGAGACACGTATGTTGACTGCTGTCTGTTGGCGGTTCTAGTCGGTTGTGATATTCGACTCGCCTCTCTCCAAAAAGCTCACACTGTGGGGTGGGAACCGGTCTAGTACTCCG
The DNA here is from genome assembly GCA_019925375.1 of Sporothrix euskadiensis. Taxonomy (NCBI): domain Eukaryota; kingdom Fungi; phylum Ascomycota; class Sordariomycetes; order Ophiostomatales; family Ophiostomataceae; genus Sporothrix; species Sporothrix euskadiensis. Next base: position 54,177 of record JADHKQ010000018.1, on the reverse strand, counting down.
TATCTCTTGGTTGCGTTTTGGTGAAGAGGTACTTTGCCCGACAAATCCCCTGGACGCCCGCCAGAGCTTGCCTAGAAACAGACGTTGGAAGTGGGCGAGGTGGGGTAGGGGTCCCTGGCACCTGGCTAGGAAGGCGCCGCGGTTGCCTGCCGTTGGTTGCTCTTGCCCTGATTCTGGTCTCTTCTGGTGCGCTGTTTTGCGTCTTACGACGAGGGTCTCACGCTTACATGGAGCTGTCGCGGGTACCGTGTAGATGTGGGAGCTGCGATAACAGCGACGAGATGAAACGAAGAAGCTAGGACCTCTGCTAGAAGAGTCAATTGTCTTTTGTGTTTTAAAGCACATCCAATATACTCCGTACACGTTCCTAAGTTTTAATGTATTTCACGCTACGCCGTACTCACACACAACCCATCCCAACAGGGACATGCCGCCGTATGCGCCGGGAATAGAGGGAAGGCACGGCTGCTCGTATCGTTATTCGGTATGCCAACAACACCGAGCAGGCAGGAGCCATCGTCAACGTGACTGGTCCAACTTGCCTCTTGGCCGCGTCTCTTCTGAGCCTGCTGCAGCAGGTGCAACAGGCTTTGTGCCCCCCTTCCACTTTCCTTCTGTGCTGCTTTTGATTCTAGTGCCTCGCACCATCCGCCATTGCCTCTTGCCATCCTTATTTATTGCCCCTTCCTCTCTTGCTACTTCCCTCTGGTTGCTCTCAGCTCACCAGCACACAGTCATCACCTGTCGCTTGTCGGTTATCACCTGTCACTTTTCCTGGCCAGATAGTATGCCATAACTGTGTCAACAACCACGACACCACACCACATAGGTCCCTGCCACACACATACACGCTTCTGTACGGGCCCTTTCCTTCCTCTTGCCTTTCCACCTTCCTCATCACATTAATCCACCCACACGCGGCTGCTCCGCCCACGCAACGCTTTCCGACCCCAGCGGGACCTTTCCCCTTTCAAACAGCCAACTGCAACTATCTCACCGGATCAGTTGCACCTTTCCCCAGATATACAAAAGCACAACCACCCTCCTTCTTCAACAGCCTCAAAGCGAAGCTTAAGCAGCCGCGTGAATTTGTCATCACAAAACATGCCTCACACTTGAACATATGAGGAAATCTGTCTTCATCAGTGGTGCTGCGGTGTGACTTTGTCCCAGCTGCCTCGCCTTGTCGTTTCTTCCCCTGCCTTTTTAGTTTATACTCCCCCACAACCCTCAACAATGCTCACCAAAAAGCTGCAAGTATCTATCTGACCCCTATTTCTTGCCTTGTGGCCTGTTCTTGTGCTTCTTTGGCCGCCGCACAGATGTGAAACGCTCCAGTCGCCGATGAGAGACATGACAGGGCCAATACGTCGTACTTGCACCCTCGTTATCTCAGGGCAGACTCCTCCAGCCTGACATTAAACAGTCGTCGCCATCCTACCCGCCGCCCAATTCCGTACAAATGATGGAACCAGCAATAATGGCTTTGTAAGGCGTCGTATGGGTAGCACAGCCGTGCTCCGTACATGGAAGGGGAAAGCCAGAAAATCCCGTGCAATGAGAAGTGCAGCAGGAAACAATTGTCCGGTGCGAGACACCCGAAAGGGCAATGAGGCTCTCTCTGTGGCTGCATCCAAGTAACACAAAGACCACCAAAAAATCGTAAAAGACAACGGTGCACAATAGAGCGCGCATGTGCAGTCCACATTGTGTATATCACGGCTCGCCGGTGCCTACGTCCCAATTTCAGGGCCCGATCAAGGTGAAGGCGGTCAAGGGAGGCGGCTGTTGACATGGAGAAACCCCGAGTGGAGGGACCCTGCAGCACATCTTCAAGACGACCTTGTCTAGACGCTGTGCGGATGTTGTGTGTGCACGTATGTGCTGTGTTACGCCCGCTTCGCCACAGTAGCCCTCATATCCATTCTCTCTAAAGTGACGGACGTACGGAGGACTTGGCCGGACTTCTCTCCATCTTCAGCAAAAGCCGTAAAAGGGCAAGCTGGGGTACAAAAGACAGGTCACATTCTCTAGTAGTGAGCCTATGCCCACAGCCTCGTCAAGTAGTCTTACTACTTGCAAGCCAGCTTGTAAGTCAACAGGATATAAAATCACGGCGCGCCTCTCCTTCTATGCACAGCTGGTGCAGTTCCCGAAGCTAATACTCACCCGGAACAAGACAAAGGGCGGCCCGTCATGGCAGCTTCCGCCGTGGTGAGGTGAGAATAAAAACGCCGGTCGCAGTACCACAGCTTTTGCGCCTGTACGAACGTACACAACCAACTGTAATAGCGCACGCAGCTTCAATAGGCACGTGCACTAACAGCACGGCGGCGGCGGCTGCTTGGCGCGCTATGCCAGACATACGTCATCCGTCCAACAGCTTGGTAGGAAGGAGCGAAGCTCTGGAACAAAGAGAAAACCCGAACAGAACACTCGAGCGCATGAAACAAACAATGAGGCAACTAGGCAATAAATTTTAGCAAGTCAAGAACAGCAAGTGATTGCATAAAAGCATCGACTCTTTCTCCGCTTGAAGAGTAAGATCTTTTTTTAAGAAGGGTGCATTCTTTATTCGCCCTATGCACGTCGTAGTCTCCCTACTGCGAATTTGAAGAGCACGCCTCTGCTCCTTCCTTGACTGACTCGACTGGCACTTTGCAGATTGATGAAAAGAGAAGTCGCGTTCTTCTCCAACAAAAAGGACCAAATTGATAGGTTGCCGCTGCCGTTTATGCCCGGCGGCCACCGTCTGTTGCTGTTACGTTCTGTTTTGATTGTTATTTAGTGCCTGGCCTTTCGGGTTGGCTGGCCCAGGCCTGGTTTGGCCACAGGTCGCCGCCCACCAGACCTAGCGTGGTGTAGCGTCGCTGACGTAGTGCCTGCCATCCTCCCACCCTCTTTCCATATCTAATCGCCCCTTCCGCGCCTCACAGTTTACTCTCTCCCCCTTCAAGCATTTCCCTTATCTCGACCTGCGTTTCCTGCAAACATCACCATTTCACTCGTCTCTACGACTTTTTTATCATCGACTATTACCAGCTTCGAAGCAACCCGAAACGAACGTCAGAACAACGACACACACCCTTAATTCCCCCCCCAGCAACCGCAATCATGGTCAGCACTTCTGCCATTCTCATCATCATTATCACGGTCATCTGTACGTCCATTTGCGCGGCTTTCTTTCTTGCGAAGAATCGGTGATACCTCTATTTAACTAAGAACTGCTACTGACTCGCTCCTTACAGTCCCGCCCATCGGTGTCTACGCCGTTGCCGGCTGCGGAGCGGATCTCCTGGTCAACATCTGCCTGACTATTCTTGGGTATGTCCATCTCGTCAAGCCCGCGTTCAACAATATTTCCCTTTTCTTTCCATATGCTAACACGACTCCCTTTGCAGTGTCTTCCCTGGCCACATCCACGCGTTCTACCTCGAATACATCTACTACGACCGCCGCGAGCAGGCGCGCGAGGGCCGCTTTACTGCCGGCCGTGCCCCCGGTATCTACAGCGAGCGCGTGCAGCAAGGCGGCGGTGGCTACGGCACCATTGCCCAGAACACCTAAATGGGCGATGCTCAATCCAACAGAGAGGCGGTACCTTTTCTACGCCGAGTTCATCTCGCCAAAGAGGTGACGATGCATCAATGGCTCAATGGCATACGGTCTCTCTCACCACGCCTAGCGACAAAAATATGCTTTTATCAGAGGCGACTATAATCCGGGGATGACCAATAGGAGAAGTTGGAGGAGTTGGTATGCGATCGAGTCTAAATATTGAAGAGGCCGGCGTCTTGTCAGAGCCACAATACCTTGGATGACTCTTTATGTTTTTGCTATTTCTATTCCCTGCAATTTTACTGCTACCTCGTTATCACGAAAGCTTTCTAATTTCTAAATTGATTCCGCTTCTCACGAAGCCCTTACTCTCCTTATCTCGAGTTCCCGTCGCTGCGTATGCTATGGCCTGCTTACTTCCTCGTGCGATTCAGCGAGGTCCAAGAGGGGGATTTGCCAGCCATAATCTAACTGATGACTCGCAAGATTTTCCTCCTCCTCTCCGAGTAAATTATACAAGAGTTCGCCTCCCGTTTATCTCAATGCTGACAAGTAACCATTCAATAATATACAAAACGACCACGCAGGTGCACTGTGCTGTTACGAGGCATTCTTTAACCGGTGTACATGTACAAAATAGAAGGAGAGAAACTGTACTGTGTCTACTCCTTGCAGACGCCGTAACATGCAGTCTGCTGCAGCTAGGCAATCGCTCGATATGCGTGAACACGTCAATGTGAGCGGGCCAGGCCAGGCAAGGCAGGTTTGAGGTTAGTCGCCACCATAAACCGCTCTCCATGTGGCCACGGACAGATAAAACTTTACAAAATAAATTGAGAAAATGAGAAATGTTTTCTGAAAAAAAAAAAAAAAAAAAATTAAATAAATAAATAAATAAAAGAAAAGAAGAAGAAAAAAGATTCTAATAGCCTTTTAAAAACTCCAGCCTCAACCCTGTTTGCTCGCAATCGACGTGGAGAGTCCATGATAGAATGGAACATGGCTTTGCCAAGCCTTGCAAGTTGTGAGACCAGGCCCGTCCGCCACGACACACGGGGTTGGCCACACAGTAAAGAGGCGACGAGAATATCTGAGAATAGTCTCCTACTGAGTAGATCCTGCACACACCCGCTTCGAGTGGCTGGCAGTGAATATAAATTTAACCAAAGGAAGGAGCAAGAACTCAGCTTAAGCAGGTAGCCGAGCAACGAAGGAGCGAATGGTAGCTCATGAAAGGCAGCAAGAAATAGGCAAATCGTAAAGAGGAAAGAGCGACTGCTCTGGGTGTCATCTTGGCACACTCTCACTCGCAAAAAAACACAAGACGGTTTTAACCCCCAACGCCACCGAAGAAGAAAGGACGACGGCAAGAAATCACCAGAGACGACCCTGTTCGCGTGTGGCTACTCTTGAATGGCCTGTCAGTGTTTGTCAGAGACTGCAGTGCCAGGCGAAATGTTGGAGGGTGGTGGTGAAGGTGGGCATCTCTTGATTTGGCCCGGTTCGTGGTGCATGGGATGGTCCCTCCTTCCCTCCACACCCCCTTTCTCTGCCGGGTCGGTCGTGCCTGCCCCCCTTTCCCTCCTTCTTGCTCGCATCTGCCCTTTCAACGGCAGCCACGACTCTCTGCAGAATACGTCGTACTCCGTATGCATATTGTGCTGCACACTAGCCAATGGTAACGTCCAAACCAAAACTTCAGTGGCTCCTACCTCCTCTCCCACGCTGGACGTGATTTGTCTCTTTCCCAACCACACAAGAGCCTTTTTGCCCCGTGTCTGCTTCCGTGTTTGTGCGAGCGGCGCGCGAGATGGGAAGGCACGACCTGTGCAAATAGGGCGATGAAGGGAAATATTGAAGAAAAGGGAAATCAAAGGCCCAATTGCATAAACGAAAAAGGGAGGAGGAAAAGAGACCAGGAGGGAAACAACGGCTCCAAACGACAACACAACCAGACCCAACACTTCTCGATCGTGCTTGCCGAATTGAAAATCAAGTGTTCGTGTCTGTGTGTGTCTATTGTTCCTGCCACGAGGAATCTAGGCTGGCCCCCATCTGATCTCGGGCCTCCTCCTCCTCCACATTGCCTGTTTTCCCCTCAACCTTTTTTCACCTCATATATTCCGCAGCCTCTCCTGTTTCTTTCTCTTCCAAGGCACGACATCTCAAACCACTCTCGGCACTCTTCCCAGGACATCACCACCCACTTCCCCGGTTTCCCGCCGCCTGCTCTTTGAGTGGGAAGCGCTGTTCTCCCCTCCCACTCCAGCTTATCCGCCAGCAGGTCATAGCGCCCAGCCACGCATATCTCGAATGAATGGGGGCTTGCGACAGAAAAAGACAAAAGCCGGCATCTGCATCCAGCATCAGCATTTTTTGTATCCAAAATCAAGGGAACCGCGCATCTCACGCGTCCACGGACGATACCGATACACGCGCGCGCTGGCACAAAACGAGGCCCACGACGAGCCGAAAAGTGACCCAGGAAATAATTGAAAAAGGGCAAAGCTACAAAAGCCGGCGACGCAACCGCAGCTCAACTGAGCTCCCAGACAGAGAGCGAGACACGGGACGGCGACAGGATAGAGTGAGGAGAAAATCTGCAGCAGCAGGCAATTAACTGCCTCCACGTTGTCACTGCTTACCCTCCCCCCTCCATCGCCTACTGCACTTTTTTGCCTACTGGCTTCTCTCCCTTTCATCTGACCTTCTATTTTGACTTGCTTTACTGTTGCTCGCTACACCACGAGAACGGCGGCCTGCATCGCCTTTGAGCGACAATTTCCCACCGCTCACAAAAGAACACGAAACACAGACCCGAACGGCAGACGACAATTTCTGCAGTCTGTTGCACCCGCGGTCAACCTCTTGCATCTTGTCCTGCTCGACAAGTCGAGCAACAAAGACGGCATCTTTTTTAAGGACGACCAGCGCGACGGGCTCGACCTCGTCGAAACCTGGACCTCTCAGAGACAAGAGCCGACCATGTCCTCTTGCGCGAGCTGACTGGTGCTGCTCTCGCCTATCGTCTGTTTTTCTGTTGTTCTTTGAGTTCCCTCGTTCTCGCATTGCCACGTTCCTTACTCCGTATACCTCTCTTGTTTCTCAATCTCTCATTTTACTCTTCGTGCTGTGCACCTCCGCCTCATCCTTCCTTGTCCTCTCTCTCCCTCTCACTTTCTTCTTCTTCTCCCACTCTCTTGCTTGCTCGCTCTGCATCGCTTGCTTCGCCCCTCTGTCTCTCCGGGCGGGTCCCGTTGCGTTGGCAAACCTGCCCCCCTCCCCATTGAAGCAGAGACAGCATACACCCATCTGCGACTCCGAGCTGGCCTTGCATTGGTACCACTTACCTGCATCCCTCCCCCAATATTACCTGCTTGCCATGCATGATGGATGCCATGTACATAAATAGCAAACCACATGTCCTTCTGTCTGAGGACAAAACACGAGATGGCGCAAGGGAAAGCCGTGAGCGGTCCAGCAGACAACGACCTGCTTCGGACGCCGGTCTCAGCTCCGGCCGTGTTGCCGTAAAGTCGCCTGCTTCTGCCTCTGCCTTTGTGTCCACCTATTCTCGTTCTCACGCATATCGTCACTCCCGTATCTCTTCCTCATCTTCTTTTTCTACCACTGTCACCGTTTCTTCACCTTCTATAGCCGGAGCTCCTACTTCTTTTCAACCCCGAGCATCTACCTCACTCTCTGCGCCGGCTTCACAAAACCCCCCCTCCTCCCTTCCTCCTCTTCCTCCTCTTAAGTCTCGGCCAGTGAATGGTCACCACCGAAACGGCTCTGCATCTTCCAACGGCATCCAGGCGATCCCGAATCCGCCATCTTCCTCCACGATACTGTTCTTCGACCCGGGAAGCAACACAACGCCGGAGACATCACTTGTCGGAGCCCGTGGCAAGTCAATACCGCTCGACGACGGCACTGCGGCACACCGCACGTCTGCTCTCCGTGAGCTCAACAGCAGCTTTCCCTCACCGGTTCTTCGGCACCGGCAAGCCAAGTCCACAGGAGCACAAAGCACCACTTATTCGCAGCCCGTTATTGTCCGAACATACTCCGGCCCGCCACAATCGCCCTCAACCTCCGCTCACTTCCGACCTCCTAGCAGTAGCCACCGCGCTGGCAGTCGCGCATCCGGTTCCCGCCGTATTCCATACGTTCCGAACAGCACAGCATCTTTTTCGACTTGGGTTCCTGCTGCCAACAGCAGCAACGATGCACAGCGCGTGGGCTGGAGTTTAGCAAACAGCCTTTTCGGCATGGCGCGATCAAAGGGAAAGAAGGGTGGATTTCTTCCGTGGCCTTTTGTTGCAAGCACGGACGGCCAGTCACAAAAGGACGAGGCAAAGCTGCCGCCCATCGAGGCATTCTCCTACAAAGGCTTCATGGCTGACCTGCAGACAACAACGGATATTCGATCGGACCTGGACCGTATTGCAGAGATCTGTGCTCGGTCAAGATATTGCCTCAGCGACAAGTACGACTCACATGTGACCCCCCATGGCTCTGGAGCCAGCTTCATGGCATCTGTATCACAGCATCCGAATCATTCCAAGGGCCGTCGGAAAGGAGCATCCAGTCCCGGTGGACCGACCCTGCAAGCAGTACCATCCGACGACGACGAAAGCAGTGTACGAGGCCTCCGCCGTAGACGAGGCGGCATTGGCGGGGCCAGACGGAGGAGCGCAGCCTATGGCACCCTAGAAACCATTATGTCTTCAAGCCGGTCATCCGAGGAGGACAAGACCAAGAAAAAAGCCGCGGCCGATATTGCCGAAGCGGTTCGTGGCCGTGCAGCACGAAAAGGACTGGCTGTGACTGACAGTACCGGAGATGGTACGATCACGACCACCGAGGAGAGCAGTGTGCTTGACCAAACATCATCCAAATCCGGCAAATCACCCAAAGGAAGGGGCAATAGCAGAAAAGGATCCAAATCTCCAAGGGATAGCTCACGGTCCAGCCTCGAGGTTAATGACAGCAATACCCCAGAAAATGGAGCACGGCCATCCACTTCTCGGTCTTCGCCAGAACGGCAGCAGGTGAAAATTCCCCGGCGGCCAAAGTCCACGTCGTTCGCCCACGCTGTCATTGGAAGCAGCCGCCAACAACAAAAACAACGACACTCTGTGGGGCGCGAGCGGGATTCTGCAAAAGCAACACAAGTAAACATGGACATTTCTGCTGTGCCAACCTTACTTAGCGATCCGGCCCTTCCCCAGGCCTCTGACGGAACTGTCGACATGTATAGCGTTCTTGGTACTGTAAATGGACAGGCATTATCCCGTGCCAGCAACAACACCAACCGTCGTCGCACCCACCGTGAGCCCGGTATTCACATTGTCGATCCTGACAGTGAAGCCGACCCGGATCCGTCTTTTTATCTCTGTCCGGAGGATGCCGCCGAAGCCGGATTCTTCTCGGGTCTCACCCACTGGATCCCTTGGATGGCAAATGGGCATGACGGTGCGGCTGCTGATCTGCTACATGCCAACGGATATCGTGCAACCCGCAACCACGAGCCAACGACACAGACGGCAGCTGTGGCCTCGTCTTCACCAGGTCCGAGCTACGCAGAAGGCAGTCTACGTGAGCTGCTCAAGACCGTTGGCGACACAAACGGAAAACAGAAGAAAGGGAAGGCTGTTGATGACAGCGGAAGTCGTTGAACCCAGTGCCATTCATTACTTTTCCTGTTTTGATTCTCATTTTCTTTTTCAAGTTTGTATTATTTATACCCCTTTTCTTTTAGTTCCTGCCATATTTTTTTTCACATTTCCCACAGCCTGTTTCTATTCACGACTATGATTATCATTGGTGGCTTCATTCATTCTCTCTCATATATTCTTTCGCAAAGGTCAATACACAAAACAAGATGGGATCAAGACGAGGGGACCATGGAATATATACACGAAAGGAGTGCTTGGCAAGACGAGTCAAACTGTATCGGTTTATCTCAACTGTTTTACTAATGAATCAAAAAGGCATTGTTATATTATTACTCAATTCATTGCAACATTTTCACCAGTCACAATCGCTTTGATTCAGAAGGTCTTTTTAGGCAGTACCGATTTCTCTCTCTTCTATCAATGTCATGCTCCTACTCCGTACTAATACAGATCACAGCACACCCAGTCATGTAAGTATGCCTTGGAAAGAAAATGCAGTGATTAAAAAAAAGCAAACCCCGTTCCAAAACCCATGCTCTCTTTCAATTGAGCTCGCCCTCCCGTGAAAGGCATTAAACCGTTTTGTTTCTCGAACCGATTCAGAGGTGCAATTAAAAAAGAAAACGAAAGAGCAGTGAAATAAAAACAAAAACCATGAGTGTGTATCCTATCCAAACGTTCCCACAGAAAATGCAGAGCAAGAAGAGTAATGACAAAGAAAGTGGGGTGAAAAAAGACCACGTGCTTTCCTCACCACCTCATGGATTCGCTAATGGCTGTCCTCTCCGCGCTCTTAACGGAGGATACAGGGCAACACTGCCATCCAAAAGCCTCCACTGTGGGACGCTACTACCTTCGTGCGGCTACTGCGGAGGCATGTCCTTTGTGGTGTCTGGCTGGGCTGCAACTGGCTCAGCAGTCTTGCTGGCGGCCTCTTCTGGCGGGAGGGCAGGAGTCTGCTTTGGCTGTGTCGGAACATCAGGGATGGGCATCGAGGTGGCTGTAGCCTCTGAAATAGCGGCAACAATGGCCGAGGCAGCTTCCGGTATGGCGACAGGCAACCTGCCGGCATCAGTAGGCTTTGCTTCTTCAATGTGTTGACGTTTGGCTTCACGCCGTTCGATGCTACCGACTTCGCCATGGCCGTCTGCTTCGGTTGCTGGGGGAGGCCGCTTCTTCTTCTCCTGGTTGTTGTCATTGCCGGCCTCGATGGCACCAGCAACAGCTGCTATTGCTGTATTCACTTTGCCGGGTGACGAGTTGGCGGTCGCTGCTGCTTTGCGGGCCTCCTTTGCATTGCGTTCGTTCTGGCGGCGATGCGCCTTGGACTCAAACTCGTGCCAATCACCGCCGATATCTGCAAGTCTGTTGGGGTTGTCAGCGTGGGTTTGTAAGGGGAGAATATATACAACAGCGGAGACAGCGAGGACAAGAACATACTCAACAGCTTGCCGTGCTGGCGGTTCTTCTTGCGTGAAGTAGGCATGCCCGAGAACTTCAGCAGCAGACGGCCGCTTAGCGGGATTGTACCGGAACATGGCTGCCAGGATATCAAAGGCGGCAGGTGTAACACGGCTCTTGTAGGTATTCGCAAAGACACTGGGCAGTTTGTAGGTAGGCCGCATGAGCTCGAACCAGGGCATCTCGGTCAGGCCGGGCCAGTCGCTCTTTGACGGCGTGCCCAGCATGTTGTAGATCTTGGACAGCTGGCTGATTTCGCCGCCGTCGCCGGGGAAGATGGGAGTTTGCGTAAAGATCTCCATCATGACACAGGCAGCACTCCAGATGTCGACAGCTGGGCCGTACTGTGTCTCGCCCAAGAGAAGCTCGGGCGGGCGGTACCAGATGGTGATGACGCGGTTCGAGTAGTCGAGCTGGTGGCGCTTGGCGAAAAAGCGGGCCAGACCGAAATCGGCCAGCTTGAGAATGCCGTCGCTGCTCACAAGGATATTGGCAGCCTTGATATCACGATGGAGAACACCGCGGCGGTGCAGGTAGTCGAGGCCCTGGAAGAGCTGCAGGGCCATGTGCTTCTTCTGGCCGTCATCGAGCTTGAACGTCGGGTGGTTGAGCAGGCCGTTGAGGTCGTGGGAGAGGTACTCAAACACCATGAAGCAGTCGTTCTTCTCGACCATGACCTCCTGCAGCTCGACTACGTTGATGTGCTTGAGGCTTTGCAGGAGCTTGATCTCGCGGATGGCCGTCACAGGCAAACCCTCGCGCTCGCCTTCCATGCGGATGCGCTTGAGCGCAACAAGCTTTTTGGTGTAGACGTGCACCGCTTTGAACACTTTTCCGTACGTACCGGAGCCAACGACTGACTCGTTGCCGGGCTTGCGGTAGTAGACCGAGTCGGATGCAGCCAGGTCATCGGGCAGTGTTTGCCGTGGTTTGGGGTGGCGGACAATCTGCTTGACCTTGCGGTAGCGAGGGCCCTGTCGAGATTGCTGCTGTTGCTGCTGTTGTTGCTGTTGGTCAGTACGCTGGCGTTGGCGTTGCTGCTGCTCAGATCGAGCTCGTGATGATGCTGGCTCGGTCGGCGCGTTTCGTGGAGGCCGGTCCTGAGCGCTTTGTTTCTGCTGCTGATTCTGGTGGTGCTGCTGTTGGTTCTGGCCTTGTTGCGGCGACTGCTGCTGCTGCTGTTGGGGCTGTCGTGGAGCGGCACTAAGCTTCTGTGCAATCTCGGCTTTGGGAGCAGTCATTGTTGGTTTCGATGCAGCCTTGAATGCAAAGCTAAATTTGGACCCTTGAGGGCCCGTGGGCGGCTGTCTGCTGCTCGGTGGCGGCATCTGGTCATCGGCGCCTGACTGACGATCGCTGTCTTGCATCGGGACATCTTCGCCCTCGTAGTGCGATGGGGCGTGTTGATGACTGGGGTGGCGTTGGTGGTTCCCTGGATGGGGGGACGCGGTTCTGGAGTTTGCATTTTGATAGTCGCCGTCAGCGACTTGCCCCGCGCCCCATTGTCCGTTGTAATTGCCGTTGTTTACACCGCCGTGGCCAACGCTATTTCTGTGGCCGCCTCGTCCTGGTGCGTAATGGCTTCTGGGGCCTGATGGCGTTCCGTAGGGCGGCGAGTTGGCCTGGTGGAAGGCGGCAGCGGCAGGGCCCAATGGCGTGCCATTCGGGGAGTAGTTGTTGTGCGGTTGTTGTGAGTGTGGAGGGTATTGTCTAGAGGTGGGTTAGAAGCGGATTTTAATAAGAGAAAGGTATCAGATGGTACATGTGAAAAAAAAAAAAAAAGACATGGAATAAAGCTTCGGGATATAGAAAGAAGAGTGCCGAAAAACAAAGGGAAAGAAAAAACGCCAGACTCACCCTTGAGGAGAATATTGCTGGTGACCTGGCCCCCATCCCTGGCTGCCGCCATAGGGCGATTGGGGTGGCGCAGAGCCGTGGAACGACGAGTTTGGTGTGCCGTGGCCAGAATTGGTGTGAGGGTGAGGATGGGGGTATCGTTGGTCACGCTGCTGCTGCTGGTGATGCGGCGACTGGTAGCTGTGCTGCTGCTGTTGGTTCTTCACGGGGTACGGGCCGTGGTCTGCACCGCCTCGGTAGCCTCCTCCACGAGCGGCCATATCGTCGTCGATGGGAGACTTGGGGCTGTGGGAGGGTGCGTTGGACGCGTAGGATCCGCGCGAGCGGCCTCGTCTGCGGCTGCGCTTCTTGCTCGAGCGAGGCGAGCGGCCGTGGCGGTCTCGGTCTCGGCCTCGGTCTCGGTCTCGGTCTCGTTCCCGTTCTCTATCCCGAACCTGGTCCCGGTCACGATCCCGATCTCGATCCCGTTCGCGTTCTTTACCCCTTTCTCGGTCTCTTTCTCTCTCCCGGTCGCGTCCCCGGTCTCTATTCCGTTCCCGTTCCCGTTCCGGCTCTCGGTCTTTATTCGATCCAAGCGACCGCGTCGAGGCAATAGATGCTCTGCGGTCGCGTTGTTGCTCGGGTGTGCCTGTCTGGACAAGGTCAACGGCGTCAAGGTCGTCGGGGGTTCTGTCCCTACGAGAGGTCGAGTCGTCCGGTCCAGCGACGGATGGCTGTTGGTTAGACGGTCGACGCTGCTGGCTGTCACCCCCACGCTGGGTTCCTGCACCTGCACCGGCTGCTGCGTTTCGTAACTTGTTCTTGTTTCTCGAACGGCGCTCGCGCCGGGACGAAGATGATGGGGGAGGAAGTGGTGATCGTGAGGAGTACCGCTGTGCGGCTTGACGCTGCTGCTGGCTGTTATAATGCGAGTTCGGTGAGCGTGGTGAGCGTGATGAGCGTGAGCGCGGACGTCCGCTGCCGTCGTGTGGATCGGGTGGCTGTTGCCGGTAGGGACTTCTATCCCGTCGATAGCGCTTCGCTTGTGAGCCAGAGGCACCGCCGTTGGTTTTTCCTCCGCCGCCACCGCCGCCGCTTCCTAACGACGCACTCGGACTCCGTGGCCGTTTTCCTGGGCCGCTGTTGCTGGCAGTGTTGATGTTGCCCTGTTTCTGGCTGCTGCGCGAGTCGCGACGCCGTCCTCGATCTTCTGAATCTGCGGCTAATGATGTTGCGTCCAATGGTCCAGTCAGAGGTCCGCCTGTCGCCGTCGTCGATGCTGGCTGACGGTACCCGTCTCGGTCTCTATCTCTATCGCGGTCTCGTCTATCTCGGCTCCGGCTTCGCTCTCGCGATCGTCGCCGGCGGCTCTGTCTGTCGTTATTGTTGTTGGTGTAGTTGCCGCCGCCGTTACCGCCGCCCGCCTTTCTCGATCTGCGACTGCTGTCTCGATCGCCACGGCCTTCGCGACCTCCTCGGTCGTCTCGTCCGTCTCGATTGTTGCCGCCGCTTCCGCTTCCGTTTCCGCCTCCGCCTCTACCTCCTCTCTGTTGTTGCTGCTGCTGCTGCTGCTGTTGCTGCTGATGCTGCTGATGCTGCTGTTCAGGCTGCTGTCTAGACTCTCTCGACTCTTTAGACTCTCTCTCCCTCTCGCCCTCCTCGCGTGACCGATGAGCAACGACAGCACGAGGCGGCGATTGTGTTGGTCCGTTCGACGTCATGCCTCGTTGAGCATCTTCTCTGGGGCCGGTGTTGTCGTGTCTTGGGATTGCGTGGCCGGTGTTGCGGCTGTCCTCTGGCATATCCACATCTCGATAGCGATGGAAAGCGAAATGCAAAGTCGCCATTCGCGCGGGCAGCGAATTTCTAAAGGCTCGAAAAGCGCGGGTTTTTGGGGCCACCGAGCGTTCTAGCCAGTTGCGTTACGAGCGTGTCTTTGGGCGTGCCTGCTCAAATTTTCTAACTATTTGGGGACAGTCGCGCCTGCCCGCTAACGCTGGGCTGTAACCCACGACTTTTAGGGAAGGAGCCCCCCAGAAATATCTCCCAATACACTCCGTACAGCGGGCAGGCACGCTAGGGCCAAATTAGTAAGTGCAACGCGTCGCAACACATGCGGAGTAACTACTACCGGGTAGAAAGACATCGTTTGGCTACAGAATTACTGTACTCAGTACGGAGTACGAGATGGGCTCTTTCCTTACATCTTCAACACCATCTCTTTGCACTTGCCCTCTACACATTTCCAGCCGTTCTTTATTCATTGGCTTTTCTGAGATATACACGGGGAAAGTACGTCGACGTTGTCCTTCCTCGGTTAGCAATGTCAAAATGTCACTCCTTCCCAGAGCCGCACATCCTTTAAAATGCTTACAGGGAACAAAATGGCAAGAGCCTTTTGACTACAGCCTCCCTCCACCATCCATCCCATGTTGAACATCGTGACGAGGCAGTCCCTCACTCTTCATACGTGTAATCTGTCAACAACGCTGCCTAATCACCCAGAAATGGGACCGCGGCTTTTTTTTTGTTGTTGTGGATTTACCTGTCCATTTTCTTTACTGGCGCGCCGAGAAAGTATGTCCTCAGTTGGTGATATCGAAGGGAAATGAAGTAATAAATCATGCAATAAAGAAGAAAAAAATATAATACAAAAATGATAAAAGTGTGACAGACCACGGGCAACTCTCAGGCCAGCCAAGAGGATGCTGTGAACCATAGTGTGATAAGGTGGTTTGAATAGAAACAAAATACATACCGCAGTCGACCTACGGCATCCAGGCGTCCAACGCTTCAGACTCGCTAATGGCTTCCATTGTCACACTCTTCGGGAGATGCTGTGACGGACGCGGTTTTGGCGACCTGGTGCTCGAGCTTTTTGATGCCTTGAGCATCTCCAGTTTATGCTCTAGGTGCTGCACCTTGCGTGCCAGCTCAATATATCCGGTTGCAAAGCACCGTGGCACCTTGCCGTCGCAGTCGCACAGGACCATGTCGTCGCGCATGTAGCCATCGCCGTACTTGCACTGGTGGATGCCACAGAGAAAGTGGAACACCTCGGCCGAGATCTCGTCCACGTCGCCGCACAGCAGCATCTCCCTCAGGCCGTGGGATCGGTGGACTTTGCTCAGTGGCCGTTCCGGTGCCTGCAACCAGCTGCGGTACAGAAATTCCATGTAGAGGCCCTCGCCCGGCACGTCTGGATTGTTAATGGCAAACAGGGCCTTCATCTCGGCAGAAAGCTCTTCGCCAATAAGCTCAGAGTCGATAGTGACCGGCATGGAGGTCGAGAAGGGCTTCCTCTCAAGATACGGTCGCCGATGCTTACCAAACCGGGCGTCTTTACCGTCTCCACGGTGCGATGGCCCCTCGCCGGAAAAGAAGGCATTCTTTCTTTTCTTATTGTTGGAGAAAGGGTCCGTGGTTGAGCTGCGGCTGTTGCTGTCGTTCTTGCTGCTATTGTAGCCACTCTCTCCGTACCACTCGTGCTTGAAGCCGCCCTCTTTTTTGCCAACATCCTTTTTGTTCGGGAAGTAGGGGTTGCTGCGGCCTCCATAGTATCCTCTATATGTCATGTCCATCTCACCCTCGTGGTGATATAATCGGCTCTCTGTGTGAAAGAAAGATACGCGTAAAAATAAAGTTGAATGTCGACTGGCTGGAGATTTTCTTTCTGGGCTTCCTCCGTGCTCGTGCGATGTCGGGTGTTTTGTTTGGCGAGACTTTGAGGCGTTTTGTTTATTCTTTTCTGCGTCTTCGCTCGTGATCGATCTATGGTGATAAATTCGGCAAAGGTTGTTGTTGCTGACAATCCCACAGTTTTCGGGATGAACATGCGGCTTGGACTGCCTTTTAATAGAAAGCATATGCCGACACTTGTCAAAGGACATTCAGTTCACAGGACGAAACACATTGACACTGCGAGAAGGGACAAGGGCTTTGTCGTGTCTTTGTTGATATTGGCACTGGTCTCCTTATTCTTTATCTCCATTGTTGACTCGTGTTTTCGATTTCATCGGTTTTATCAACAAACATTGACAATTTAGAGAGATGCCGGCACATCTTTGTTTTGTTTCCATCTCTTTCTGTTTTGTGGCGCTGTTTTGTAGCATTGTGCGTCTTTGTGCATGTGTTGCCTGACTGTATTAAATTTAGCCATCGGACAAAGAGGTCGAAGATAGTCAGGCACAAAGAAGAAAACAAAGCGATGCCAGTTGTGTTTTGGCATCACGGCAATGAAAGCACAGGTGACAAAGAAAATATTTTGGCCAGCATCGAATGGTAGCCGCCTCAACAGCCATTTGCAAACCACAAACTGTCTTCTGGTCCTCATCTTTTATTGGCACAACAACCGCTTCTTCGAGCAATCGTCGTTTGAATATGCAATCTGGCGTGCAGGGCACACCCCATGGGCTGTCTCGGGTAGCCTCAGCATGCGGGCTAGTTCCACGGAGTTCGTGCCCCGGCCTTTCTCCCTTCGTATTAAAAATACACAGTAGGTGAGGGAAAAGGGAGATGTTTGCGGAGGTATGGCATTCCTCGCACGTTGTTAGACGCCCCGGGTAGTGCCGCCGCCAAAGGCCGGTGCAGCTAGAGGAATGCGTCGTCCTCGCGTGTCTGAAAACAGGAGCAGTGCCATCGGCTTGGAATCGGTGGTGGCACTGTTGCCTGTTGCCACGCCTGCCGGGCTCGTTCCTCTGCAATAAGTGAGACTTTCGAGTGTTAGGTCTGCCGTCTTCCTTGGTCGTACGTTGTGGCGCACGGCAGCTGCTTGTCTGCCACCGGCATCGCCAGCATGCCAGTCGAGCTCAGCTTTGCCGTGCTGCCTCCAGCTGGCCAGTCTCTGCCGTCGCCGTTGTCACGCCTCTTGGATGCGGTGGGCGGAATGCTGTCATGCTCTTTCTTTTCGATGTCACTGCTTGATTCTCTCTTTGCTCTTTCCTCCCAAGCTGGCCTCGGCGGCTTTTCTTAGAGACCGAGACATATACTGCCGCTTCTGTCCAGAAACATATCCCGGTGAATAAGAACAATCACAAATTGCATAAAAAGAAGTTAGCAGGCTTGACTGTCGAGACTGTCCAGGCGCCATGCTCAAATTGGAGCCGTGGACTTGCACGATAACCCCCGCATCCAGCAATCAATCTCCCTGGCGTCATAGCACTGTTTGTTTCAAACCATCTTGGTGTAGTGCCACTCTTAAATGCCACGATGCTGCGGGTGCCCTGTATCCATATGCAGTTCGAACAGGTTGTCGTCTCTGATCGAGGGTATCAAGTGTCTCTAGCTCGCCTTTGTTTCCCGGGCTGCCGCTGTAGATGACGCAGAAAATCTGTTCGCCGGGGAAAGGATCGCCTTTCTTGCTTTCTTGTTAAGTAACGTCATGGCAACGTTCAATGTTCCACGCCTAGGGCGTCCCTGGCCAGGCGAAGTGGGTGGAACAGACGAGTTGACAAAAGCTCCTAGGGCCTGGGTCAGGTCTTCTTCCCAGCTAAATCGCCGCTGCGCCCATCGTTGTCTTCGGCTATGCCGTTGAAAAAATCTGCAGGCTAGCAATTCAGCCAGAATCGGGGATGCACGATGTAGGGCGATGTAGGGCGGAAAGTCGGGAAAGGACCGACCGATCGTGAAATCGCGGGATAAAAAAAAGGTTGAGGAAGAGAAGTTTTCTTGTCCCCCTTTTGGCTTCTCTTTTGTTGAGACTGAGATAAGACATCTGTCAATGTTATCGTCACATCCCGACAATATGGAAGGAGCGAGCGACAGGAGAGACATTGGGGGAGTTGGGTATTGGCGGTGCCAGGCAGGAGCAACAGAGTGACGTTCCTTCCACGGCATCAATGCCAAAAATGTGGCGTTTCTTGTCTGTAAGTTGGCGCAATTGAGACTTAATAAGATGCTGTCAGATATTCTCTTCAGATGAAAGAAGCGAGATAAGATATAATGGCAAGCCTACACAGAGAAAAAGAAACTCAGCAAGCCCCAGGTATTGGAATTACTATGACAGCTGTATCTTAGGTCCCCCTACTGGAATACGGCCTATCAAGAATGATCACTGGCATGTGTAGGTGAATCCGGGGCTGCTCGGTGGCTCCTTCCCTGCCTATCAGCGATACAAACTCGCCTAGGTTTGCGTCTTCCTAGCGTCACTCTTGATTCTGACGTGACCTCGTCTGTCGTTCGGCACAAATTTCTCTGTAAAGCTGCAGCATGGAGTCCTCCGTGGAGTATTCGTATCGATATCTTCCCGCTCGATCTCGTCATAGTAGTGGCGGCGTGCAACCGTGATTTTCCTGTTCGCTCACCCGAAAACTCGCTCCTTCCTATTCTTTCCCATCTGCGTGCCTGCCTTGCCATGTTGTTTTCGTTCCTTCCTGTCTGGCAGAACAGGATCCTGATAGCTCTTGTCCGACTCTCTGGGTAAGATGCATCGTAAAAATATCGAAAGGAAGGAGCAAAGGGCGCAGGAGGCAAGAGGTAAGAGGCAAGCAAGCACAGATAGGTGAGTCAAAGGGAGTACTGTGTAAACTTCCCCTATTCCTCGCCTCTCCTTTCAAACCCAGCTTCGTATTCTCGCAATTCACATATTTACTTCTGCTTCTTCAAATTTCCTTTCCCATCTGCTGTCGCTGGTCGTCTCGTTTTCTCAAAACGTCCAACACAGCGCTCCAACCAAAAGAAAACATTCCTCGCTCGCCCCTCAACGACTCGCCTAGCCAAGCTTGGATAGCTTCCCACGCCCCCTGTCTTTTCCCCTTACTATATACTAAGCTAAAAGCAGCGCAGCAACTGCACTATTATCCTACCACCAACCTTGCACCGGAGGCTGTTTTCTTTTTTTCTTGTTGTTTTTGGCAGGCAAGGTTCTCGCCACCCTCACGTTGCGCTCCACGAAGCTTGGCCGACAGATTTTCTCGCCCTCTCCCGTTCTTATTAGCTCCTTGTCCGGTCTTTTTCTCGTCCATTCTTATCGCCTTCGCCTTTTCTTCTTCTTTTCTTTTCTCCTTCTCTTTTCTATTTTGCCTCTCTTTCTTCTTCACTGCATCTGTTGTCGTGTTGCGCATTCCCCATCTTTTCTCTATCTTGAAGCTTCGTCCAGCTGTGACAGTCCTTGTACTTACGAAACCCCAAAGCGGACAGCTCTTCATTTCGTTTTGTTGCGGAAAAAACAGCGAGCGAAAAGACCTCTGACGACACACCAAGCTCTGCGTTTCCTCGCTTCTCCACTTCCAACCCCAAATTGACGTTCTCCCCGCGAGCCTAGCCAGGCCTGTGCTCTGCTGATCTGCTTCTTCCCTGTTTCTGCTCGCTCCTCCTCGCTTCTCACCTCCTCTCTCTTCTCTTCTACACTCGCTTTTTCCCTCCTCTTTCTGCCATTGAGGGCTCTCCCAGCAGCTCTTGAACTTTGCCGTTTTCTCAATCCCGCTTCTCCCTCTTCCGAAAACACCAGAACCCCAGCCTCTTCACACAATGGCTCAGGACGGCGTGCGCGAGCCGCGCGAGGTCAAGAACCACTATCTCTTTGAGATCGCGACGGAGGTCGCCCACCGTGGTATGTTTCTGCTCTGAATTTGAAGCTGCTGCTCCAGCTCCAAACCCCGAGTCTCGCTGTGCGACACTCTTGCACTGATGCCTTGCACATTTGCTGATCTCATGTCTTACAACTGCAGTTGGCGGTATCTACTCTGTTATCAAGTCCAAAGCTCCAGTCACCACTGCCGAATATGGCGACCGGTACACCCTTATCGGTCCTCTGCACCGGGAATCCGTACGTTTGAAGCACCGGTCTTTCCAGTTTATTCCGTCTTTGCAGTCCCTTTGCAGTGGGCCGGACGCCATTACTAACCATGGGACACACAGGCTGCTGTGGAGGTCGAAGAGCTGGAGCCCACGAACCCCGAACTTGCCGCAACAATTGATTCTATGAAGGAGCGCGGTATCCAGATGGTCTATGGCCGCTGGCTGATTGAGGGCGCGCCCCGGGTCCTCCTGATTGACACCAAGTCCGCGTACAATTTCATAGACGAGTGGAAGGCCGACCTGTGGAACGTCGCTTCGATCCCGGCGCCGCCCAGCGATGAGGAGACGAGCGAGGCCATCGTTTTCGGCTACCTCGTTGCTTGGTTCCTTGGAGAGGTAAGCTAAATCTGCATAAGTTTGATCCCCTTCGGCTACTGTTTATGGGCCAGACTTGCTAACCAGCGCGCTTACGCTCTCTAGTATGTCTGCCACGAGAAGAAGAAGGCTGTCATCGCACACTTCCACGAGTGGCTCGCTGGTGTAGCTCTGCCATTGTGCAAGAAGCGCCGTATTGATGTCACGACTATTTTCACTACCCACGCCACCCTCCTCGGTCGTTACCTTTGCGCCGGCTCGGTCGATTTCTACAACAACCTCCAACACTTCGACGTCGATGCTGAGGCCGGCAAGCGAGGTATCTACCACCGTTACTGCATCGAGCGCGCCGCTACACACTCAGCGGACGTTTTCACCACCGTGTCGCATATCACTGCCTACGAGAGCGAGCACTTGCTGAAGCGCAAACCCGACGGCGTCCTTCCCAACGGTCTGAACGTCACCAAATTCTCGGCCATGCACGAGTTCCAGAACCTGCACCAGCACAGCAAGGAGAAGATCCACGATTTTGTGCGCGGCCACTTTTATGGTCACTACGACATCGAGCCCGAAAATACTCTTTATTTCTTCACAGCGGGTCGCTACGAGTTCCGGAACAAGGGTGTCGACATGTTCATTGAGTCACTTGCTCGGCTGAACCACCGCCTCAAGTCGGCTGGTAGCAAAATGACAGTCGTCGCATTCATCATCATGCCTGCGCAGACGCACTCCCTGACCGTGGAGGCCCTCAGAGGACAGGCCGTCGTCAAGTCGCTCCGCGACACGGTCGACATCATCGAAAAGAGCATTGGCCGTCGCATCTTTGAGCGCTCGCTCAAGTGGCACGAGGGCGACCCGCTGCCCGATGAGAAGGAGCTGATCACCAGCCAGGACCGCGTTCTCCTGCGCCGCCGCCTGTTCGCCATGAAGCGCCACGGCCTGCCGCCCATTGTCACGCACAACATGGTCAACGACCAGGAGGACCCCATCCTGAACCAGATCCGCCGCGTGCAGCTGTTCAACCACCCCACTGATCGTGTTAAGATTGTGTTCCACCCCGAGTTCTTGAGCTCGGCTAACCCCGTTCTGCCGATGGACTACGACGACTTCGTCCGCGGTACACATTTGGGTGTCTTCTCGTCGTACTACGAGCCGTGGGGCTACACCCCGGCCGAGTGCACGGTGATGGGCGTTCCCAGCGTGACGACCAACCTGTCTGGCTTCGGTTGCTACATGGAGGAGCTGATTGAGAACTCGAGCGACTACGGCATCTACATTGTCGATCGCCGTACCAAGGGTGTCGACGACTCGGTGAACCAGCTGACCTCGGTCATGTTCGACTTCTGCCAGAAGAGCCGCCGCCAGCGGATCAACCAGCGCAACCGTACCGAGCGTCTCAGCGATCTGCTAGATTGGAAGCGTATGGGCCTCGAGTACGTCAAGGCCCGCCAGCTGGCGCTGCGCCGTGCCTACCCCGACTCCTTTGCCGGCGAGGATGATGACGAGGACTACATCCCCGGTGTCGAGCAGAAGATCTCCCGGCCGTTTTCTGTGCCGGGCTCGCCTCGCGATCGCACTGGCATGATGACGCCTGGTGACTTTGCCAGCCTGCAGGAGAGCCACGAGGGTCTGAGCACCGAGGACTACGTTGCATGGAAGCTTCCGTAAGTTACACCCGACTTGTCTACACTATCTTTTTTGTCTACCGTTACATATCTGCTAACAAAGTTTACTACAGTGAGGAAGAGGACCCGGATGAGTACCCGTTCCCCTTGACTCTGAAGACCAAGCCGACCGGTGGTGCCGCCAGCCCTCTGGACGGTGTGATCCTGAACGGGAAATAAACAGCATGCCGAAGGAGAGTGCATGTTGGTGACGAGGTGGGGAAGCTGTGAGGTAGTGTTGAAAAAAGCGGGCGCGGACGCCCTGCATTGTACAGTCAGCGGTGTTCATAACGGGCTTTTTTTGTTCATTCGATTTTGGCATATGCTGTCCTTCTAGGCCGGAGGAGATCAGTTACATCTAACCACAACAGCGGCCATAACAACAACAACATACTAATTTTAGCGAGGGAGGATGTGGCCAGGCCACAGCAAGGGGGGAAGATTGCATGGTGGTAGTTGAGCTGTAGCATTCCTTTGTTTTTCGTTTTCGTTTCTGTTTTCTGTTTGTCGTCTCTCTCTGCTTTCGTCATTTTGGGTATAGGATTGTGTAGGATTTATCATTATGTGTACGCAGGGATGCGGATGCACCAGTCTTTGCGGATTGCAGTGAAAGAAAAAAAAAAGACAGACGAGGTGTATCATCTGTTGCCTTCTACCGCCGGTATCATGAGCTCAGACGGGACCAGCAGTGTAGATGCTGTACCGCGGCAAAGCTTCTAATGAATTGATCGGCCCGCTCTATTATGCATATGTGTTCCGCAAGCAATGACGAGAGTGCGGAGTATGGATACTGTAGAGTCTTAAAAATTGAAAGCAGACATTGGAATTGTCCCACCATTCACCAATTTTCAGGTACCAAAAAAGAAGCTTTAAAGTTCTGGGCAGAAAACTCATAACATCGACCAACAATCGGGCGGTCTGCCTGTCTTGACCGTCCATATTGTGACCAGTTTCTTTCCTATTTCCGCTCGGAGTTTGACTCCACACATTGTAACACAAATGACATAAGTAGAACTAGAATACGTCGTATTATGGCAGAATCATAAAAGGTATCATGACGATCTGGGCTACGATGCACTAAAAACCGTTCCGTACCTCACTAAAACAGTCGGCCGCACCTTCTCCCTTTCCCCGCAAAACCCAAAGTACAGAGGGAAGGCGCGGTGCCTGGCGACGAGGGCAGGGCAGGGAAAGCGCGAAGGCGCCGCCCTGGCTAGCCCGCGCTAAAACATCGACAGCTGTTTCGCGTTGCCGTTCCTCTTTCCTTCTTGTGCATTTGGCAGAGAGAAGAAGAGAGAAGGACAGGAAGCTTGAAACAGGCCATCTCAGATTCGGTGAGCAAGAGCAGGAGGTGCTCCTTGCTCCTTTTTACAAACGATACGTCGTAATCCTCACCACAGCATCTTACCATCATTCGTACCCCCTAGCACCGGACGCCTTCCATTTTCGCCGAGTTGGCTCTATCATTGGGCTCCTTCCTTTTGTGCCCGGCTTTGACATTGCCTTTCTTTGGTTCTCTGCCTTTGCTCTTTCTTCTCCTTGTTAACATTCTTGGTTCCTGCCCTCCTTCAATCCCTTCACTCCTTCCTTCATTTTCCCTTACCTATCACGCACAGGGCCGCACAGCGAACCGACGCCGGCCGGAAACAGAAAGAGCGACAGCGAAAGAAAGGGACACAAAAAACGGAGCAGGAAGGAGTCTTGGCATTGACTGAGAAGGCGGCCCAAAAAGAAAGAGCGAAGCAGCAAAGCGCCCGCGAAGAAAAACAACAGGGTCAAGAGGGTTCAGAGGGTGAGACTGAGTGTCACAACAGCACACAAAGGAAGGCGCAACCGCCATGCTCTTGCACCCTTTCCTTACCAACACCCCACAGCCAACATCGCCAACGTCAAACGACAGCCAAATAAAGGCCTCCAATTCAAAACAAAGCAGACGGCAGAAAAGCGCAACAATACGCAAAAGGTGACCACGCCGCAATCAGAGCTGACAGCTCACCACAACACAACAGCTTTCATCTCCCCGTGCTCTCCAATCCTGCAAGCCACCAATAACATATCAGCCTTGCCCATTCGCGCCAGTGCCGCCACCATCGTTTTGCCCCTGTCTTCGCAGCTAACTCTCAGAGAAGTTGCATGAGAAATACACCACGAAAGCGTGTCAGCCAACCAAATCACGAAGCCTGACAAGAACAAGACCCTTGCGGTGCAGCCCGTTGGATTAGCTACTGCGAAAATTCATCCCATCTCATCGCTGCCCGCCGTCCGTCGCCGTCAGACTTTGGACTCTTCCTCCCTTTGGCGGCCTTTCTTGGTTCTCACCTTTTCCCCTCTCGGCGCCCGCGCTTCTTTGGCTTCTGCTTCTTATCCCTCTCCCCTCCCCTCTCTCCCTCTCTCCTCTCCTTCCATCGGTCCCTCTTTAATTTCCTTTCCTTCCCCTCCTCCGTCTTTTAAGCTTCTTCCCCCACCCCATGAAGCTTCCCACATTTCGCAAAATGAACCTCTTCCGGAAACGAGACAAGCAGAAGATCGGCTCCGCCGCCGACGGCAAGCAAAACTATTCCGGCTACGGCAACTCCAATACTCCGAGCTTTTCGATATCAGAGGCCGATTTGCCGGCCAATGGCAGCAGCAATAGCTCACGGAGTCGCCACTTCAAGGGTTTGAAGGGGTTCGGCGGCGGCGGCAGCAGCAATGGCCGGCGCAGTGCATCGGACCCGACGACCGGTGCAGCCGTGTCTGGGACAAGCACCTCGGCGCGTCTCCTCCAAACGTTCCCAGACACCGTTCTAGCACGCATCTTTGCTTCAGTGTGCCCGCACAGTCAGGATCGATCCTACGAGAAGTGTGAGGACTCGACCTTTGGCGAATGCATGCTTTGCGACATGCGCGATCTTGCAGACTGCGTTCAGGTGTGCCGGCGGTGGCGGCCTGTGGCCGAGGAGGTCTTGTGAGTGTATTGCACGGCGAAGCGCTGCTTTCGTCTCTCTTCTCTCTCTTCTTTCCTCCACTTCTTTCACTCTCCCCTCCATCTCTGCTAACATTGCCTCAGATATACGAGCATCCGCATCGACACCGTGCACTACTGTGCCCGTGAAGGCCTCCTCGCCGACAAGCGCAAGCGCCGCTCCTTCTTCGACCGCAATGCCGAGCCTGAAGACACACCCGACGCCCGCCTCAAGCTCCTCTGCCGCACCCTCCGCGACGGCCCAACACACCGCCTTGGCCAACACGTCCAATTCCTCAAGCTTCCCTATATGCTACGCGAGTCACGGCACGTCGATATCGCACGGACGGTCTCGGTGCTGCCGAACCTGCGTTATGTCGACCTTCCCGAGGGCCTGTTTATGGACGAGCCGCTCTACCTCACTCTCAAGGTTGAGCTTGAGGCCAAGTGCCACGGCCTGCGCAAGATGACGTACATGGGCGGTTCGGAAAACAGTCTCGAGGCACTCTCGTCAGGCAACCGCTGGCGCTCCCTCGAGGTGCTCGAGCTGGTCAAGGTCCACATCGACCCAGTGATGCTGCGACACGTGCTGTGCTTGATGACTGAGTTGAAGGCGCTGAAGGTGACCGAGCTGTCCGCTGGGCCGCATAGTTTCTCAGGTGATGCCCTTGCTGCGCCTGCTGTGGATGACGGCCCTGGCGGACCGCTGCACGAGTTCTACTCTATCCTTCCGCCGTTGGAGGAGCTGGTCTTGACCAACACAACGCTGCTGACAGCCGAGGGGCTGCTGTCGTATATGAAAGCCTGGCATGAGTCGGCTCGCTCGCTCAAGGTGCTGACGCTGAAGAACACGGGCGTCAAGCCCTGGGAGCTGCGCGCAATTCTGGATCTGGCGGTCAATCTGCGGCACCTGACAGTTGTCGACGAGGTCACAGTGGCTCTGCCCGTCGCTGCAAACACCAAGGACATCCAGCCCCTAGCGTCGACGTCACTGCGGACTCTCAACTACGAAATCGCGCCCGCGCAGGGTGTCAGCCCGTACGCAGGCGTGACTCGGTCGTACTACAACTACCTTTCCGGTTCCATCTTGTCGGGCGGCCTGCCGAACTTGCGGGCGTTGTATGTTCGCGATGCCCAGTTCCCCGAATCGCTGCTTGGCGACCTTCCTCTGCCAGGTCCAATCGGCGGCGCAGCGTTTGGCGAGTTTGGCGGTGGAAACAACAACCGGCGGCCCGCCTCAGCCTCGGCTAGTTCGGCATCCGGAACGACGTCGGCACTCAACTCGCCCATGTCGACAGGCAGCATCGG
This sequence comes from Sporothrix euskadiensis, assembly GCA_019925375.1. NCBI lineage: Eukaryota > Fungi > Ascomycota > Sordariomycetes > Ophiostomatales > Ophiostomataceae > Sporothrix > Sporothrix euskadiensis. The sequence continues at coordinate 27,613 of JADHKQ010000018.1, read as the reverse complement.
CCAGCTGCACTCGCCGATGAACTTTTTAAGCCCGCACCAGTCGCCAGGCTTCCCTCCATCTGCTACTGTGCCACGCACCCTCCCGACAAGCCCCATCTCCAACAACAACAACAACAACAACAACGCGAAGACTGTCTCGTCCAACCCCTTCCTCGACCCGAACACGCCGCAATCGCCGCCAAAGCCGTGGGCTGCCGGCCACAACCCACGCTTCAGCAGCAACAATCCGTTTGCCGGCATGATCTCGCCACAAAGGGTGCACACGCTCGAGGTGTTTACAAAGGGCGACAACGAGAACGACTGGAGCTCCATCATTGTCGGTGACGGCGACAGTCACTTTTTGGGTGGCCTGGGCGGGGGCAACGGCAGCTCGAGCCGGCCAGTCAGTAGCTACGGACTCGGTGCCGACCTTGGCACAGTAGGTGCACGCAAGAGTGTGTTGATCAGTATGGGTCCAGGCAACTTCTTGGCCGTGCCCGACGCTGAGGGAGGAGGCAGTGGTGGTGCAAGGGCTGGTGGCGTTGGTGGGAGTGGCCTCGGCACCACACTGAGCACGAGCCCCGGACACGCCGGCAGCAATGGACAGGGACCGGACCTGTGGCCGCGGCCCGTCAGTGCCGGCGAGCGGCGGAGCGAGAAGCTGGATCTGTGGCGGTGAGACGCGGCGGCAAGCTCTGGAGTCTTTCGTTTGTTCGTGGTCATCCCCGTCTCATATTCTCGCTCTATCTATACCCCCTTTCCAATTCCTGATGACCTTTGCATATTACACAGTACATTTGATTCTCATCTATCTCTGATGTCTCTTTCTACTTGCCTTTTCATGAGCCGAGAATGAGAATACACCCCACCCAGCATGCGTATATTCCCCATTTGTCTTTTCCATATCTGCTCCAATCTGCTCCAATCAAGATCTATATCTAAACTGAAAACAACTGGAGTGGCCCTCATCCCGCATGTGCATATCCGTCGTCTTGACATGCATCTTTGGACGCCTTGGATCGGCTCACCGTTGATAACCAATAAGTATCTGACGAGGCTGTGGGTTCACATGTCTCGCCTATTTATATTGTCCTTTTCCCCGATATCTCAGGGGTTTCAAGGTTCTTTGTCGTCAAGGCCCACTCGGTACTATTGCATCTGCATGTTTAATTGGCAACTGCTTCTTCAACCCCAAAGTCTGGTCGGTGGTGCGCGAACTTATGGCCCGAGTCTAATGCAGGCTATGGCTGAATTCTACTGTTGTGAAACTATCCTGCATTGGTCGAGTGATGGAGATCTTCTCCTCCTCTTTTCTTATTCGTAGACGGTCTCCAAGTAAATGGTGATGAAAGCACATTGTCCGACACCGACCAAACTCGGGCAGCCAGCAGGTCAGGGGATCCGGTAGTGTTTGATTCCGTCCGCCCCGCCGAGTTGGTGACTCCGGTTCTTGTGTGCTTGAGCTACTGCTGCTGAAATATTCACTGCTTGTAATCTCAGTCGCCGATGATCCGGTAGCGCAGCGATCTTGTCGACTCACTTTCATTGCGCTCTATTGCTCTCTCCGCCTACGATCCTTTGATCCTTTGATGCTTTTGATGCACTGCACTGTTTCGAGACTGGATCGCCATACTCTGCTGCAGAGCATGATCTGCGTCGCAACCATGGGTTTGTGAGATTGTGCGTTTATGAGACACGAGCACCAACGGACACAGATATTCGGTATATGTGCACACAAATTTCTTCTCTTTTGGTCCACAGCCAGCAAAGGGCAACCACAGATTCAACATGCATTTCCGCCATCTCATTATGCGTTTCGAGCGTTGGTTTCATCGGTACCGCCTATCACAGTCTGTAGTTGCCATCTACCCAGAAGTGACTTGATTTGTGTTCCTTTTCTTTTATCCTTCTTCCCTCTCGGTCGAGGTTCTCCTGATCGTAGGTCCGCGCCAGTCCAGTCTACACAGCACCGAGAACCGAGAGCCTGCAAAGACCGGTGACTCTGTTTTCCGGTCTCTGGTTTCTGATTTCTGCTGTTTCTTGTTTTTCTTCTGCCCTGTTATGTCCGGATCCCTCTCCCCTCTCCCCTCTCTCGATGAGCTACCCCTTTTCAGCTGCAGTGCAGCAGTGTCCATCATCGTACCGGGAAGTTCCCACAAGAAAGTCGGTAGCCTCGCCCAGATTGGAGCTTGTACCTGAATACGAGTCAAACGGGGAACGAGGATTGAGGGGGCGGAACAAAGAAAAATCGTCAAGAGCCCGTAGATCCAGGAACACCCGAGAGTGAGGTTGATCCTTGTTCTTTCTTTTTTGCTTTTACGAGTACGGAGTACTGGGATCTGGGGCCTTGCTGGGCCATTCGTGTAATTTGATTGGCCTGGAAAGGTGCTACGAGGGGCTCGAGAGGGTGCTGATCCAGGGGCAGAGGGGCAAAGCCGTTCTTTTTTTCTATGAGGCGCGTTTTGGTGGGCGCCCCTTTCTTTGCAACAACGCCAAAATAATGCCACTTTACGCGTTGACCTCCTCTTTTACACGTCTTTTTACACGTCTTTTTTTACGACTAGATCACGACCATTTCACAAACGTTTTTTTTTCTTCTTTTTTTCTTCTTTTTTTTCTTCTTTTTTCTCTTCACTACTTTCAGATCCGACTTGTCCGGTTCTTTCTACTTCGTACGTGGGCTTCAACCTGTCTATTGCGGGGCTGCGCTCGTAAGATACGTGACGCTCGGCACTTCGGAACAAGAAGAGGAGCAGCATCGCGTAAATAAAGAATATGGGACGAGAAGGAAGGCCGAGGGAGGGAACTGTGAGGGGGCCATATGCAAGGGCCGTTGCACGTCGTTGGGATGTTTGGGACGTTGGAGGGAAGCAAAAGGATATTGCCAGCGTGGAAAGCGAGACACACTCATTAAACAACAGCAAGGGAAAGAAGAACAGGGTACGAAGTATTACTCCGTAGCGATACACTGTGGCAGTAAGAAATGTACGGAGTAAGGTGAGGGGAAGTATCACGCCGAACGGCGTATACAGTATATTCTGACTCCGTGCGCCAGCCTGAGAGCCCTGGGAGCATCGTGCCCAGCTCTGCGTCGGAGATGTTTCAAGATGGCGCACGACGAAGCTTAAGGACGAGGCTAGCCTGCAGGCCCCTTTTTTAAAGATTGCTGGAGTTGCTGGGAATGCTGGGTGGTTCCTTGCTAAAGCCTTGAAAGGGGAGGAAAAGCGGGGAAAGAAAGCAACAAAAGCAAAGCCAGGAATAAGAAAAGAATTAAAGAACAGTAAGGAACAATACGCCAAGCGAGTGGAGACGCGTTTTAATGGAGAAGGAATAGAAAAGACGATCGAGACGATGACGGTTGCAGAGGGTGAGGCTGAGACAAGGAGAACAGGAGACGAGGGAGCAGGGAGACGCAAAGAGGGGCAGACGAGGAACAGAGGGACATCGCGATGACGGCAGGCGACGATCTCAAAAAGTACCACGCTGCTGTCGAACGGTCGGGCGTCGAGGGCGTCGAGGGCGTCTAGGGCGTGTAGTGAGCTGGTGAGGTATGTGTACGAGTAGAGACGAGAGAGGCCTCACGTTTGCGATGCTCGTTGACGTATGTTTACGAAATGCCTGTTCTCGATGTTCAGTCTTTTTGCCGCCAGTCAGTCGTCAGCCGTCAATCGTCAGTCTTTACTCTGTCGGTTTGCCGTTTCCTGGTTTTGGCGGTGCATCGTCTGCGAAGTACGGAGTAGCTCCGTTGCATTCCTGGGAAATACTCTCCAAAGACACTGGCAGTGACAGTTGACTCGGTGGTGATGTCCGTCCTCCGGCCGCCTGGCCTCGCCCGGCCTGGGACCCAGGCAGCAAGACTCGAGGCTGCCTCCTCTTGTTGGCCAGCTTGATGGACCTCTCTTCAAGTTTCAACTACTGAGTAGCTCCAAAAAGGCCCCTGCACCAACGCCACCGACGCCAACAACGCTGGTGGTTGGTTGTCTTGCTCTTCACACCACAGAGCTGCACCTCTGATCTGCACCAACACGTCGCTCGCGCAAAGCAAGTAACCACGCGTGACTCTCGAGGCTGGCCAACTTTTATCACTGGGACCAGCCAACCCGACCACTCGGCAAGCGAGACATGCAGACGATGCCATCATGGCAGCCCACCTTTAGACCCAGAGACCTTTCGACGATGGTTTCGTTTGGACAGTCACCAGCCAGTCATTTTGGACGCACGCCTTCCACGATAAAACCAGAAATCACCAGAAATCACTGAAAACCACGAAAAACGACGAAAACGACCAGAAGAAGCACTAGTGGCGACCGCGGCTGGTCGTTCTGTCACGTCCATGTGCCTTGCTGCCTCTTACATAGTCGGAGACTGGTAACCCGGAGACTGGTCTTGACGTGTCTCTGACCTGGATGAGAGGTTGGCGTCTGTCAAAAGGTCACTAAAAAGCGTGCTAAAGTAGACCGAGTGCATTAGGGCGTTGAGTGTAGTCGGCGATGCGTCCGGAAGAGATAGGAAGGTGTGCTTGAACGAGCGAGTATCAGAGTTGTGATTTCGAATGTCCCTGTTTCGCCATGCCCTTTCCGCTTCTCTTTTGCTTTGTCCGGACTTATCTGAACTTGTTTTTTGCCACTCAGTTTTGCCTGGTTTTGTTTGGTCTTGTTTGGTCGTTTCCCCTCATATGCGGGTGCTGAGTTTGGGCACGCTGCAGATTGCCCTTCTGGTGGCTCTGGTTGGCTGGAGGCAAACAAAAAGACAAGAGCCGGTACGCCATGCCGCCCTTAAAAACCCACACAGCGGATCTGTTTGCCGCCCCCAAAAGATGCGAATGGTCAGCGATGAAGGCCCAGTTGAGAGGCCGGCCAGCGCTTCCACGATTTGTCTGTCTTCTGTGTGCTTTATTGATACGGTAAACTCTCACGAGGACTTTTTCGCATAAACAGAGGTTGGCGGTGGGTTGGTGATGAACGATGAGTGGTGTCCTGCAATATCTGTTGTTTACTATACGTCGTAGGAGGGCCATTCTTGTCGCCCTATATCGCCAGGAAGGAAGCAACAGAACCAGCGGCCCTTTCTGTCTTCCCAACCGACATACGTCGTATATATCGTTCCATCGTACCGTTGTGTAGAAAAGTACCCTGAGCTGCTCCCAACTGGCTGGATCAATTGTCCTGTGGGGGACCAGAGGCGGAGAAGGCTGAGGTTTTTTTGGTGTTTCTAGTATTTCTGGTGTTTTTGCATATTGCTGTTATTCCGCTGCGGACGTTGACCAGCGTGGTGCTGTGCTTGCAGAACGCAATGTATGCGTTTATGCTGTGTCGATCGATTTTTATTGCATCCGCCCGCTGCGATACGCTGCGATACGCCGCAGTGGCACTCGATAGGATGCTCGGCAGGACGCTCGGCAGGTTGTTCAGCATCATTTCGAGCTCTGGCTTGCGACCTTTGATTTTGGTTTTGATTTCTCGGTCGTCTTTCCTCTTTTTGCCCTCCTCTTTCGTCCATATCCGTCGTCCATATCCGGACCTCAAGCCCGTTCCTCGCCGACTTGTCAAGATTGTCAGCACATGGCACTGCCTGTCTTCTCTTGGTATGTGCTTTCTCGACAAGCCCCCGTCTTTCCTCGCTTGTGTTTGTCAGTCTGCCAGATTTTGGGGAAACTTCCTCATAGTAGACGGGCTATCACGGAGCACGTCCGGAGAAACACAAAACATAAAAACAAATGACACGAGTGAGATATGGAGAGACAGAACGGGACGACGGCGACTATCGAAACCACGTTATCGCGTGGGAACAGACCGACCGTCGTCGAGGCCGGGCGTCTATCAAAACAGCTTACCGGTACTCCTGGTGTCATTTTGCCTTCCTGTCGGTTTGTGTCATAATGGCAGTTTGTCAGTGTCATTTCCCCATTTTCCCCCTCGCTCTCATGGCTCCCGTGGGAAACGAAGGGGACTCTGTCAGAAAACAGGCCAAACGTCATGATAGCCCATGATATCCCCTCGTCCCCATGGCCAGGTCGGCACTGGTGTCGTCTGAAGACCGTCTTCAGCACGACCGGACATGAATGGTTGCGGCGAAAAAAAGCGAAGCAATGTGCTCAATGCTTCCGCTAATTTGCTTTGGAGCACTGTGGTCTGTAACGATAAGCATAAAAAGTCAGAATGGCTTTTCAAAGTACTCAGTAGGCCAAAATAGTCAAGATGGTCAAAGTGGTCGAGATAGTCAAACACATGCCGCCATGGCCTCTCACCTTAGGGGGGATGGCCCGTGGGCTCACTGAATCATAGACGGCTCTTCCACCATAGCTCATCATCGAGGGCGACGCTCGGAGGCAGCCGGGGCGCCAATCGTTTCGTCTGTCGCTGGATGGATGTGTGGCCGCTGCAAGTCTGCAAGTCGACTTCGTGGGCGGTTTTGGCGGTCGAAGGTAATTTCGTCCCCTCTTTTTTCCCCTCTTCCCAGCTGCTCTAATAATAACCTTTTTGGCCCACGTTCGGCTCACGTCGCCAGCGCTGCGACCTGCAGCCAGCATCAGCCACGCCCCTCCCCGCGGAAGACTAGTGTCCGTTGCAAGTCGCCAGTTGCAGAGTGGTTGCAGAAACTGCAGAAAAGTTGAAGCACGGCTCTGGCCATTCAGACGACGAGAACGATCGATCCAGCCCGCTAGCCACACTCTGACCTGCAGTCATTCCCGCGGGCTGAGTGTGTCAGAACCTTCATCTTACACGCAAGAATAGGGCAACATTGGCAGTGGCTGTTCACCGAATCTGTCTTCGTTGTCCCCGGGGTGTTGTGCTCATGGGGCTTCTCGTCTTATTCTTGGGTATTCGTTGGTGTGCTCGTGCTTTCTGTTTTGCTCTTTTCGGGAGAGGTCTTGACAGGCTCACAGGCTGACAGGGTCCCCCCTTTTGGAGTCCTCTGGCTGGTCTCTGGTCTGTGCATCTTGACTGGAATGAGATGCACCCGTTGCCTAGTCCTTTTGTTTCTCGTCCGCCCGCCCTCCGTTCCCAGTCTGCAAGGAGCACTGGCATGCTCGGTGTCTCACCAGAAAAAGCCCTGTCGACGACCCTGTGCTGTGAGGAATGCGCAAGGAACGCACACTAACACGATGGCGTACAAGTCTCTTTTGTATTTTGTATTTTTGTATGCTTTTCGTCCTTTATGTCCTCTTGGTGTCTTTTTGGCGTCTTTTCTCAGCCTGTGCTTGTTGTCATACCGCAAGCTAGCAAACTGCTTGGCTGGGCCCTTTCGGAGGATTCTGTATATGCATGTATTGTCACTGGAATTCGCCCTCGTCATGGTGCCACAGCTGACTGCATGCGGCAGTCCGACGAAAAAAAGAAAAGAAAAAGACCCTTGACCCTCGAGCATCGGAATCGAAAAATAAAAAGACACAAACTCAAAAAGAAAAGATGTTTGGCTTGTGCTCGTACCATCGACTCTCGGGTTGCAGTGAGCCTGTGCCTGTGCCTGCGTGTACCTATGTGCTCGTGCTCACGTCAAACGGAGAAAATAAACTCGACGACGGTCACGCCGGGCTGCGGTTGCTGTTGCTCTTTTGATGGCATTGTCTTTGGGTACTTTATTGCCCTCGTTTGTTGTGTAAGCTGTTCGTCACCCGCCCCCTGTATGGGAGTTTGTCCCGGACGTCGTACGTCGTTCAATGCCGTTGGTATGGGAATACTGTGCGCCATCCGCTGCGATAGATTGTATGATAGATGAAGCAAGGCTTGGGAGTCTTGCTGTGGGTTCGGGTTGGTGCGGTTCTTGGTGTTGTTTGCATTTTTGGCATTTTTGACATTTGCATTTTGCATTAAATTCTCGTTTGGCGTAGTAAGGCACAGGGGTGAGGGGAAGGGGAAGGAACAACAACGGAGAACGGGCATATTATTGAACAAGGGAAGGAAAGGCCGAGTTGCGGAACGACGTCGAGGACAAGAGGCAAGAGCGAACGTTTCGACAAGAGAGAACTGCTTGTCGTTTCTTGCAATTTTTGACGTTTCCCTTTTCCATTTTGCAGTCATTTTGCAGCTTCCCAAACGACATCATTTCTGCAAGATAAGCAGGGGCAGCATGCAACGATAACGGCAGGAACGTGTTTGGGTTTGTTGTGCTAGAAAGAGCGACTGTCAACGACACTTACAGCATGGGAAAGAGCAACTGAAGCACATATACATAACACTCCGTACATATGTATGTACTCAGTAGTGACTTTGGGCGTGTATTTTGGTATTTTGCCTTTTTGGGGCAGGTAGGGGGGTGGGGTGTGCCTTCCTTACCAAGGGCTGGCCGCCAGGGGGTGCGCGCGAGCGCGCGGGAGTTTGAGTGTGGGAGGTGTGGGTGTGGGGCCAGGGAGCACACTTGAGGTAGAGTCGACTCCAAGACAGTCTCTCACAGTGGTGTGCGGGCGTGTGTGTGTCTTGTCTCTGCACCTGCCCTCTGATCCCCCAGCCTGTTTAAAGATCCTCATCCTGCCTCTTCCTCCCCCGCCGCCAGTCGTGCTTTCCTGTTGCTCTCGACTTCATGGATTTCTCTTCATACTTTCTCCTTTGCTCCTTCTTCCTTTCTTCATATTCTCTTTACTTTCCACCATCGTGACTTCTTCATTTTATTTTCCCCTGCCCACCGTTACTTCTCCAAATAACCTAGCTCGACCCACCGCTCCTGCCCCAAACCAAAGCCTTGGGAGATTGCTGTGGAGAGTCTGTTGCCCAAAAGAAGCCTGATCGAACAAACGGCCCCTTTTCTCTGGAGTCTTCTTGTTGCTTTCCTCTCTTCCCCGGCGAACTAGACCTTGTTGAGGACAAAGAACGGAAGGAAAGAAACGAGACGAGATAAAAAAAAAAAACGACAGGGGTGGGCTCGAACGCGGCGATCAGAAAAAAACGCGGTGACAAAGAGGCTCTTCTTTGGCGTCTTTTGTTTTCTTTATTATCTTTGCTCGCCTGCTCTTTCTCTCTCTGTTCTCGTACACAAACAACAAGGAAGGTGCATTCGACAAAGAACCTTTGACCGGCGCTCCTTCTCTCTTTCGTTTACTCGCCACTCCCGCTCTTCTCGGAACCTCCTCTTTTTCTGGAGTTCTCTCTTCTCACCAAACTACTTAAACGGCTGCCAAGACGGCAGCCCACTCACAAATGGCCCTGGACGACGACGTTGGCACAACACTTCTGCTCTCCAGAATGGACAGCCGCGCACAGAATCAGCTTGTGAGCTCACCGATGAGCTCACAAAACGACACTCCTCTCAGAAACAAAACCTCAACATCACTTACATCCGCCTCTTCGCCTTCTCTCTCACTGATGCCTCCACCACTTCCTCAGCGCGACGCTCGCCGCAACTCGTGCTTCCTCGACGCTCTGCTCGACCCTAAGACGGCACTCACCACAGACGGAACAGTTACGCCGGTGGCTAACACAGCAAATATCACCGGCCCACCGACACCGCTCGACGTGTATCTTTCGTCCGAGGAGGACGCTTCGTCTATGGGCGAGCTGTCCGACTTTGACTATGACAGCGACGAGTTTGACGACTACGATGGCGACTTCGAGGAGGCCACGGCCACGACTGCTTCCATCGTCGTACGGACCACAAGCAATAACAGCGCCCCGGCTACTATGGCCACTTCCACATCGACTACAATTCCCCCATTAAAAGAGGCCAAGGCAACAACAGTGCCTGTCCGCCGCCACAGCCATGACGTTGCTCGTGTCGTCTCAGTTGTGTACGCTGGCAAGCCCTCACTTGTTGACCTCAGTGCCGAGCGTGCCGCTCGCCGGCGGTCACTGCACAGCGGCCGCAACGCCTCTTCCTCGTCCTCGTCGGTTGCTCAATCCGAGACGCGTCCGTCGACATCAAGCGGCGGCTCTATGCTCTCTACCGCTCCCAGCAGCACCGCCAGTCCTGCAAAGCAGCACAAGCGCAGCAGCTCGTCTGGCAGCATCATTAGCATGACTGCTGGTGGCATGGTGGCGTCGTTCCGCGCACGCAAGATGGCCGTAACGGCAGCTGCTGCCACCGTGGCTACAAACACAGTCAGCCTGGGCCGGAGTCTCGCTCCTGTCCTGACTTCCCTGGATACTTCTATGCCTCCCCCGCCCTCGCCCACTGCTCCCTCCAGTGCAGTATCTACGACCACACCCGTGTCTGTCCCCGTCATGGCAGCACCTGCACGGTCATTTACTCCGTCCGTTCTTATGCTGGGTGAGCCTGCGGCTGCGGCTTCGCCTCGTACACCTACCTTTGGCACTGCCGGTCTCCTGCGCGGCATGACGCGCTCGCTCACCCTGGGTGGTCGTCGTGGCCTTGCTCGCCGCGAGTCCCTGGCCGAGAAGGCTCCTACTCCTACTACTACATCGGCGACGGCCACATCGTCTGTTCCCCTTCCTGCCATGCTGCCAGCAGAGACCGTCTCGGCTCTGCTTGCCCCGAGCGGTGATGCCAACAACGCTGGCAACCGCAAGTCGATGGCCATGTCGGTCGTCTCTTCGATGACGTCTATGAACGCGCCGCCTCCTGGTCCTCCCAATGAGGACGGTTTTGACGAGAACGACACCGTTGCTGCCGCTACGCCTAGACGTCTGGCAATGCCATCCGCCGAGATTGTCGTCTCCAAGAAGAGCACGGGTAGCAGTTTCCTCGACAGCCTGACTGGCCGTCGGCGGAGCATGAAGCTGCTGTAATTCCCCGCTCTTCCTATCTCTCTTTTCTTTTTTCTCTTCACTTTATTCTCTTCACTTTATTCTCTTCACTTTTTTCTCTTCACTTTTTTCTCTTCACTTTTTTCTCTTCACTTTTTTCTCTTCACTTTTTTCTCTTCACTTTTTTCTTCTTTCATATTACTAGGGACAAGGATATTGCATAAAATTGGATGGCACCACAGGGACACAGGGGCCAGGGCACAACAGGACACGGATACAGTTGGAATTGTTTTTTGGGGCATATTTTTGTTTATGTTTTGATTCAAGGACACATTTATTGGACGATTTGATGATACCCATCTTTCTCATTCCTTTTTCTCACTTCACATTCGCTACGGAGTATTGTTATTTACGTTCGTTTACACCGCATACTGCTACTACATGCAATATCATGAATGCTTCGCATAGGAGATGACAAAATTCCATCCACAGTTTGACATATTCCCATTTGCTATGCCCTGGACTGATTATACTTTCTTTTTTGATATGCGGATGTGCTACTCTGTTGAGTGTCATGACTCGGGATGCTTCTTTTTTCCACTTGTTGTTGACTGAGACTTTTTTTATTACCATGTCCCCTAGATTTTCTACCGTGTACGGAGTATAGGATACAAATAGGTGCAATGTGCATACGTTCGTACATGGCCTTTCTTTGTTTGGGCTCGCTGCCTGTTTTCCTGTCTCTCTTTTTGCCCGTAGCGGCGCGTTGGCTTTGTCTTAGCCAAGAAGCCAAAGGGCGTAGTTTCAGGGTCAGGGACAAGCTCGCAAACTTCCCAATGCGGCTCCGGTTTCTTTTGGGGTGTAAGTCTCGATGTCCGCCGCCCTTTTTTATTGACGCCTTGTAGTGTCTTACACAGCACACCTACGGCGTTAGGGGTGAGCAAGGAGAGGAAGGCAAACACAAGACGAAACAAAACAAAACAAAACAAAACAGAACCAGAACCAGGGGAAAGGGTTGCACACCTTGGGCTATACACAGTAAGTAATTTTGCCGTCCTTTCGTGCAAAAAATAGCCACCATTACGGAGTATTATTTTATTCAATTCGGCACGCTCATGATTCCTTGAAGCGCATTGCGCAAATGTCTTATGAGCAAGGAGATACAAGGCAAGAGAGCAAGAAAGGGAGAGACCAAGTGACGTCTTTTTCTTTCATGTGGTCTTTCACGAGACTTGGGTGAAAGAAAGTGTGAAGAACCTCGTTGCAAAGACGATTGAAGTCGGTCAAAGGGCACAAAAGTCACACACGCTGGCTTTTCTCGTCATATGACTACAGCTTCTTTTACTTTCTTTGTCTGCACTCCTCATCTTGCGAAGAGAATGGCTTGTTTCACATATCGGCGTTTTTAGTTTGGTTTTCTTGTGTTCTTTCCCACTTTTTTAAGGAAAAGAAAAAAGGAAGAAAAAAAAAATCCCGACTTTTTCGTTTGGGCTTCTTCTTCTTTTCCTTCTTCTCCTCTTTGCATTCCCATCTGCCCAGGCAGTCTTTTCTTTCCGCCTTTCTTTTTGCGTTTCTTCCTTACACGCCCCCCCAAAGCGCTGTGTTGCTGTGACTGCAGATGTACGCTGTTCCCGTCAATCTTGTCTCGTCACGTTCCGTCACTTTCTGTCACTTTTTTCGTGATCTTGTGTCATTCCGTATATCCCGAGTTTCGTTTGACCTCCATTCTTTTCTTCTAATACCAAGGCCCTCGCCTCTATCTACCCCTCCGATTTGGCTTCTTGCGGGCAACTAAGGGCGAGGTATAGCAGAGGATATTACAGAATATACTTTGTATACGTAGGTATGCTCCGCATGCCGAGTCTACCCGTTATGGAGACTATTTTGACTTTATATCCTGTCCGTTGGCCGACGGCATGCAGTTAGATTCAACAGGAAGAGATGCATATCTGCCATGTGCCCCAAAGCATGCGTCACTGCGCGATGGCCGAGCTAGAACGGGCTTATCATTTTGACTGTCGAACTATCAAGATATCAAAATACCAAGATGGCAATGTGACAATATGACAATATGACATGTCTGTTGCATTTAACAAAGTCTTCAATCCAGTTCCCCTCAGCTGGCCACGGTCTTTCGAAGCCACATTGTACCTCGAAGACGCAGCATCCCGACAAAGTGAAAGCCACAATGGGGGTGCGGCAGGCAACACGAACACTTGATCAAACAGCCTCAACTTTGTGTCGCAGAGGGGATTTCCCGAACCTGCTCGACGGGAAGAAGAACAAACAGCCTTGTGTCATTGTGTTTGTGCTCTGCCGCCTCTTTTGATACAAAGAATGTGTACAGGTGTTGTGCAACGTATTACCCTTTCAAGGGTTCGGAAGGATACTCGTACAATGATTTGTCCCTCCCGTACCATGCAAACATCAAAATTGGGCGAACACGACACCAGGACATGGGTCAGAGGGGTAGAGAACACAGCCAAAAAAAGATGTCAGCCCAAACTCTACGTCGTACACAATTGTACTGTGGTCGCCGCCCAGGCGTTCGATCTGAGGATTACGTTGCACAAGAAGTATGGATGGTGGTTGGAGAACTGCGGATGAGCAAAGGAGCCGGAAGTTCTTTTTTCAATTCACAAACGCGTGCCGTCCACCACCTCACAAACAAACACACAGACAGACTCTTCCCCGCCTGATGAAGCACTGTGCCTTTTTCCTTCTGATTTTTATTTGTCAAACTCATCAGCGTGCGTCGTCCACGCAACTACACCGAGGCTTTGCACGATGCTCGACTAATAATACTGCGTCTATAACTTTGCGTGCTGGCCAGTTCATGGTCTATTTTTCCAACCCAGATACTCACTTCTAGCTGTATGTCCCTCACGTACGACATGCAGCGGACAATACTTATTTTCTCCACATGTTTACTCCGTACGGCGTACAAGAGTACAGACCGCAGGTCAGGTATACAGCCAGCCTACATGCGGTGGCTTGCAGCTGCATTGACCAAGCATTTGACAAGATGTACAGATGTACAAGAGCAATCAGGAACGACAGGAGGGGAAATAGATGCTCCGAGCTGGACATGACCTCAATGCAGATCGTGAAAGAAGACGGCAAACGGGAAGCTTGCCCGGGAGACAATACAAGCCACAATCAATACGTAGCTTTGCGACGGAAATTTACAAGCAGAAATATTGCAATAGTCAAGCATCTTGGTCATATCGCACTGACGTCGCCCAGTAATGCTTGTTGGGATCTCCCATCACCGTTTTCCTCAAGTGACAAAGAGCCATCTTTGCCAATTACGAATTGCTCCGAGTGAGCACAATGCATTCGTATTGACAAAATAAATAGGTAAATATAAATGGCAAGGCAAAAACTAACATTGAAAATACCGGGGATGGCATTTGTGGGCAGAAGGGACAATGTAAAAATCAAGAGAAAGGCGCGAGATGTAGTGCATTGTCTCTGATGACGTCCACGACACATCTTCAAGGCTACATTTTGACTTTGAAGAAAGAGTCTGAAGAGTTACAGACACACACAGAGAAGAAAATGGCCCCCTGCATCACCCGTGCCGTCCCTACATTCTTTCTGCATGCTCTCCTGCAAGCTCTTTCCGAAACCATGCGCTCCTTCTTAGTTTGTTTTCGGCACGCCCTCTATCAGGTGCGGGATGTGCCGGTTGTCCAGAGGGAGTGGAAGACCGAGGAAGAACAAATCGATAAGGAGCGGCCAAAGTGGACAACGGCGTATCTGGAAGGAGCCATCATGGAGAAGTTGCTCTCCCCGACAAAGTGATAATCATAGGAAGCCTGCTATTAATATGAGAACCAATCCAATACACCCGCTGCAGCGCATCGACCTTCGGCCGCGGGGTGTCGAGCTTCTGCAGCGCGGCACAAGAACAGTTATGTTTTGGGTTGTCGGAATGAGACGATGCCCAGAAAAAGGCAGGACACCTGCGAAGAGAGCCCTGCGAAGAGAGAATACATGGTAGAATATGCTTTCGATGGTCACGGACTCGGTCAACTTCCCCACATTCACTATCCGAGTCTATGCAAATAAAGGAGATCCCCGCTGATTTGGGAAGGTCATATTGTAGAAAGGTGAAGGTGACCTGAGCGACATCCGTTGGCCGAGAACGAGTCCGAACAGTATTTTCTTGGAGAGCCAATATGATATCGTGACATGTTTGTCCTGCATTTGCTTGGAGACTGCCATATTCCCGGTAGAGGAGTAAGGGCTGAAGATCTTAATGTTCATCGACTCGAGAACGTGCACAGCAGTACTCATTGAGGTTTTGTATGTTTATTTTCTTTTGTATTATTTTTGTATTATGTTCAGTGAGTGATGGATGATGAGAGGCCAGTGCCTCCCAAACTATTAGAAGTTGTAACTTGCTACTACAAAGATAAAACGAGTGACCACAGACCAGTCAAAATCGCCGTCTTCCCCCCGTTCTACTTTGCCAACTTCCGCACGCAAGTCTTTGTGCAGGCCATATAAACAAGGGATGGGAAAATAGAGGACAGGAGTTAAAGTAGATGTAGAAATAACAAAATAGACAGATGAGAAAAAAAAGAAATGAAATGAGTAAAGAGAGGCAAGAAAATCGTTGTGAATACAAGGTTGATACAAGAAAAAAGGGTTGCGAGAAAAATAACAGGGTAGAAAGGAAGGAAGCTTCCGTCCTCAACCGGGCGAGAAAGAAATAACAAAGCCTCTTTAAGCAAGACCCGTCTCATCTTTCAATGCCCACCCTGAAGATGATAGGGCTTCAAGCCGTCCACCCCGCTGTGGTGTACTCCAGAAGTAAGTCGAGTCCCATGCTGAACCGATTCGTATCGCCGTTTTTTTTGTTCGTTAAGATGGGTAGCACAAAAAAGGGTCAAATCCAAACCGTCGCCCCCCTTTGGCTAGCGAGCACTTGCCCACAAAGAACATATACATATGCAGCTCCCTCCCATCTTTTGTCGTTGCCAGCACCGCCTGGCTGCAGGTGCTGCACGTTCTGTTCGAGCTTCCCCAGCTGGCTCGGCGGTCATTTACCCATTGTGTGTTTTGTGTTTTGTGTTTTGTGTGTTGTAAGTTGTCTTAATGGCACAATGCGCAATTGTCGAGGTTACGGGGCATCGCTAGGGGCAATTTATGCCTTGCGGGAACGGGTGGTGACACCGCTGGTCTTGCCAGCGGGCTTGGCGCCCGTGGTCGAGGCGGTGGCGGGCTGCTGAGCGCCGACCAGCAGGTCATGCGGGTCGGGCAGGGGAGCCTGGGACATGCGACGGACAGCCTTGCGCGAGGTAGTCTTCTTACCATCCTTGCGGTAGGTGGCGAGGTAGAACGAGATGAACAGAACCAGGTACGAGCTGAGAATACCAATGCCGGCGAAAGCAGCAAACTCCTCACCAGAGCACTTGCCCATGTTGGGCATGTACGGGAAGTAGGTCGAGGTGAAGTAGGTGTACGAGGCAAAGTAGACGAAGCCGAGATCGATGATGAACTGGATGATCTGGAACTTGGTGACCCACTCCTTCCACCAGATGCGGATGCCCCGGGCAGACTGGAAGTAGTACCAGTACATGACGACGTGGACGCCCAGGTTGAGGGTGATCGGGACCCACGAAACAGCGGTCGAGCCGATCAGCTGGGTGTAGCACAGAAGAGCAGTGGCGCCATGGTGGTAGCAGTGCAGGAAGGTGAGGGGCTTCTTCTTCAGGAACAGGAAGACGGTGTCGAGCAGCTCCAGGTACTTGGTCAGGTAGGTGAGCTGTGAGGATGATTGTTAGTATCAGTTATTCTTCTTTCCGCCGCATTTCTGAAATGCAATTGTCACCACCCAGAGCCCAGGACTCTAGAGAAAAAAACGTACGTAGTACAGAACAACCAGCTGCTGGGTCCAGCCACCCTCGTTGCTGCAGATCGCGTGGAAGATGCCGTGGCGGGTGACGGTGGGAATCAGCTGCTCAGCGTACAGAACCAGGAGGAGGAAGCTGACGACGGTCAGGACGTAGTTGTGGACCAGGAACAGGGCCTTCAGCTTGAACGGCTCGCGGCTGCGCATAACCTCGCGGCCACCAAAGATGATAAAGTAGTAGATGACGATGAAGATGCTCGTCTCCTTCAGGGTCGACATGGGCGTCTTGCCGGCGACGAACTCGAACTGGTCGGCAGGGTAGCCGACGACGAGCTCAAACGCCTTGTTGAAAATGGGCCATAGCTTCAGGCCGAAGGGGCGGTCCAGCGTGGGGACGCCGAAGTCGACCAAGTCACCGAAGGACGACATTGTGGGCGAGTCGAGAAGAGGATTAAGAAGATATAAACCGAAAAAGGGCCGTAGCACGGAAAGCGAACTGAAGGCACGAGATGCGAGTTAGCCAAGGCTATAAGCCATAAGGAGTGACTGATAAGACAATAAAGGAGAGTGAAGAAGACAACAATAGCAACTGCCGTTGTAGAAAGACAACGCGACAGATGCACACTGACGAGAATGAATTTGGAATAAGGGGAAACCGTTAAGACGGAAGACGAAAGGGGGGAAGACAAAAATATGGGGCTGCCCAAAAAGGGGGGAACAGCGACGCGAAAAAAAAGACGAGCAAAACGAAGAAGCAGAAGCAGAAATAGGGGTGCACGCGTACATACCAACCAGTTCCCTTGCGTCGCGGCGACCGCCGGAAAGTTCAAGAGACAACGCTGAACGCTGGAGAGTCGGTCGATGCGACGGATTTGCAGCAACAAAAGCTGTTGTTGACCGTGATACTCGAAAAAAATCGAGGAAAAAAGACGACGTCGAGTTGTGGACGTGGCCCGGAAGTCGTGAAGAAGGACGAACAACAAAAGAAGAAGAGAAGAAGAAAAGGGCGAAAGGAGTGACAAGAAAAATCCGAACAAAAAAAAACGGAGAGTTGAAAGAAAAGAGGTTGACGAGAGGAATAGGAGAGAGAACGAAAAGGGAAAAAGGAAAAGATCGAGGAAATAGAAGAGGTAAAAAGAGGCAGGAGGAACACAGAAAAGAAGGGGGAAAGAAGTTTGGTTGAACGTGGCCTAGTAAAGAAGGCCCTAAAGGGAGAAAGTCCGAGCTGGCCGCGGCGCGCGCGGAGCCAAAAGGTAGCTGCGATCCTCGATTTTTTGGGGCCTTCCAACTGGAATACGAACGTACACACGCACATTACACACTGTTGAAGCAGGTGCGATTGGTGTGTGTCGCAACCAGGGAAGGCGCGTGTGGAGGCTGCTTGGACACTATGAGCAATCTTAAAAGCCAACGGTGGGGAACATGGGAACAAATCTCAGCACGACAAGGGGGATTGTCCCTGCAACGAATGAGAAGACGATCAAAGCCGTGGAAGCATTGATTCGCGGTCTTTTGGGTGTTTTTGAGTTGGAGGGTTTATTAAACAGCAGTTGCGACTTCCCAACAGACGAACAATTACGACCAAAAAAATAGAGACTGAAAACACGGGTTAAGACAGGCAGGAGCAGTTGAGCATTTGGACACTGTAGCGCCCATAACTGCAGGTGCAAAGTAAGTACACAAAGCCTTGGTTTCGGTGGCAACGGCAGTCGCGATGCAGGTCACTCGCTAACACCACAGTGCAAATTGTTTAAATGAGATGCAGGCCTGGCCAATCAGGTAACAGGATGCGTGGCCTTATTCAGCCAGCGCGACCGAGGACCGGTATTCTGCCACCTCTCACCGCCCTCGTCACAAGCAAAAAGGCGCGAAGATGCGTCTCGTAATACCAAGACCAATATTATCCCCCCTGACTTTTGCGGCGTTATTGGGTGCGCCGAGGACTTTACAGCGCGGGCTCGCGCATAGATAAAAGGAATATGAAGTTTAGATAAGAAGCTCCCGAGGAGACCGGATCTTAAGATGAGAGCCCGAGGCACAGTCGAAAATAAGAGTCGAATATTCATCTGGTCTGGGCGTGGTCCAGAACATCGAGTGGACAGTGCGCAATGCCGAGCCTGGCATGCTCTGGATACGCTCTGGATTCATTATGATCGGGCTCTCAATTACGCAATATCTCAAGACAGAACACATGCCGTTGCACACAAGGCCTCTGGAAGCAAGACCGTCAACAAGAGAAGAGATTTACTGTCACGTGACACCAAACGTCCCAATGAAACGGCGGATCCGCCAAGCTGCCAGATTACGCCAGAGCCCGCCAAACTGGCCCAACTGGCAACCGATGCATGACGAGCAACTGACTGTCTGGCTGGAGCTGTGCACATGCGACAGGAGCTTCAATTGAGCAACAGAAGAATCAAGACAACGGCCAAAGTGCACAGTGTAACAGTCTGTACCTGGGCACGTGATATTTAGGTACACTGCCCCTTAATTGTTGGAAAGAGCGCACGTCGCACCTGCGATTCCTGCACTTTTCATGTTTATCACTGGAACAGCCCGAAAAGTCAGTCCACCCGGCGATTGGGAAAGCGCGTTTGGTGATTGGGCCAGTTGTGGGGAAGCTTTGTCCTGTTCACTAAAAATCTCTGCCTGAGGCGCCAATACCAGGTGCTCTTTGGGGGAAGGTGCATGGCATTTGGCGGGAAAATAACAGGGGGGTTTTGGCAGGGAGAGCGAAAGGTGAGGAGGGGGTTCCTTCCCAGTGCTGGCCACAGCGCCTGGGTACATTCCTCAGCAGGACAAAAGCCGCAAGTTGGTAGGGAAAGAGCCACCGAGCCATTGTAACCGAGAGGGAAAAAAACATCATTCGATTCCCGCTTTGCTGCCTCTTTTTCTTTCCCTTCCCTTTCCGCTTCCTCTCCCCTTCGCCCTCTTCCACCTCTCCTCTTCGACGCTTTTTCACTCGACCGCTCCACGCCCACGCACTTGTCTCTTGCGAAATCGAAACGCACCGCCTCCTCCTTTCACCTCCAATTCCGACGAGCGGCCCTGCGGCAACGCCAATTGAACTGCGAAAATCTTTTAACCGACGATTTTTCGTGTCTCGTCATATCCCGGCAGAAAAACCACCAAGCTATCTCTCTCTCTCCTCTCCACCACTAACCGAACCACCACCACCCAACATGTCCGCCTCGATCTTCCGTGCCGCCGCCCGCGGTCTCCGGGCCCCCCTTGTCGCCCGCCCCGCTGCCATGGCTACCCGCACCGCCTTTGTCCAGAAGGCCAGCTTCAGCGCCGGCGCCCGTCTCCGGTCCGAGCACCAGGAGGAGACCTTTGAGGAGTTCACCGCCAGGTACACGCGATGCGATATGCGATGCGAAGAGGGATGGGGAGGAGAGTCAAATTGCCGCAATTGGGTCGCATTGAGGAAGGGTTGAGGCGCGCAATCGGAGCAGCGGAAGCGGGCCGGTTTGGGACCCCTCTCTTTATAGAAGGAGCTCCGTGCCCGCCCCGGACAGCTCCGGAAGCCACCTCTGACTTGACTTATGCTATTTGACTGCGGCAATTGCTTTCTCGCTGCTGTCCCAGTTGCTATCTGGCTGCCATCTAGGCCAGTCGCAGAATTGAGGATTGAGGCTAACATACATGCCCACAGATACGAGAAGGAGTTTGACGGAGTCCAGGATGTCTTTGAGCTCCAGCGCAACCTGAACAACGCCTTCGCCTACGACCTGGTCCCCTCGCCGTCTGTCCTGATTGCTGCGTTAAAAGCCGCCCGGAGAGTCAACGACTACCCCACCGCCGTCCGCGTTTTCGAGGGTACGTACCGCCAAGAAGAGTTATAATCAGCCCAATCAATATCTGATATCCGTACTAACAACCCACCCACAGGCATCAAGGCCAAGGTCGAGAACAAGGGCCAGTACGAGCAGTACCTTGAGGAGCTCAAGCCCCTGAAGGAGGAGCTCGGCATTGTCCTGAAGGAAGAGCTGTACCCCGAGGAGACCGCCTAAATCGCGCAGGCTGAAATCTGAAGGGCAGGCTTGCCGGCACACAGCTTAGCATGCTGCCGGCAAACACAGACGGTTATAGATAATTGACGTTGTAGGAAAGTCATGGAGCAACGCGAAGCGAAGCAGAGGAAGAAGAGCCGAACATCAAATCATCAAGACGATGCGTGCAAAGATGGAAGAAAAAAGATCTATAAAACCGCACAAAAAACCAACTGTATATTTTTCACCCAAACACTAGATTTTTTCAAACTCATTTTTTGTCGTTCACATTATTCCTTTGGCAGTTTCATAGGAGCCGTTAGAGAAGCTGGATGGGTTAGCATTTTTCATTATTTGACGTTACGTGTGAGCTTTGAAACTTTGAATCTTTGAAATGTGATTGTTATTTTGATTATTAGAAATACCAGTATGCCATGCGCCTGAACACCCATAATACGTCAACCCTGTCGTACAAAGCTTGACATCCATTAAAAAGAAAATATAGCAGGCATGGCAGTTGTACAGTACCGCGCATACATATGAAAAGACAAAGCCAAATGGCAAACAAAGCATACAACGTAAACAAGTACCTCCTTTCATCATGCCATTCCAGCCGACCCGCCCATTTTGCCCTTTCTCGCCCTCATCGTCTTATCTAAACCTCAATGGCAAACACCTCGCCCTGCAGCACAGCTGCAAGCTGCGTCTTGAGATCCTCGGCTTCCTTCATAAGATGCACCAGACGCATGCTCGCCATGCTGGCGATAGTCGGATCATCTGAGCGCGATGCCTCTGTGGCACTGTCAGCCAAGGCTACAGCCTCCCGAACCTGGTGCACGAGGCGCACGACGTCCCCGAGACCGCCAAATTCGGGCGCCAGAACCTCCTCTGGATTGGGAATAGGCGTGGTAGGAATGTGGTCACTGTCGCTGTCAAGGTCGTGACCATCTTCCGTATCTAGGTCGTCACCAATGACATTGCTGCCAAAGAGCGTGTTGCCAACTGCCATGGCCGCCAGCATAAACTCGTCCCAATGCTGCAGCTCTTCCTCCTCGTACTCCATGTCAGCCTGGGCCAGCAGAGCTGCATCGACCTCGTCTTGCTCGTTCAGGGCCCAGCGGATGCAGGAACGAACAAGTCCCTTGTGGCGTCTCGACAGATTTTGAGCCGAGTCGGGAAGAGGAATGGCGGGAGCTGCAGGAGCACTGGGCGGGTTGGTACCGCTCTGGTCGTTATCGTCGTCGTCGTCGTCGTCGTCATCGTCGCTGTCCATGTCAAGGTCGTCGTCCAGCATGTCCTCGTCAAAGTCAGACCCGATGTTGTAGGCTTCGTTGACCAGCGCTTCGTTTGCTTCATTGTTCATGTTGTCTGGCTGGGTGTATGAGGCATCGTCGACATTGTTGTCGACGTTGCTGCTGATGGGCCGCTGGTCGGTGCTACTGCGCTCAGTCCATGCCTGCCGCCACAGTCGCTCCTGATGATTCTCCCACCACACATCGATCTTCTCCTGCAGCGAGAGCGTGTCCCACCGGTTCTTGAGCGAGTGGTACGGCTGCCATTCCGTCTTGTGCGCAATGATATTGCCGCACTGGTCATGCAGACGGAACTCGGTTGTGGGGAGCATGGAGCTATAAAACTCCTTCTTGATCGTAGATGTCGCGCCCATATGCTCATTGCTGGCCTGCTTTGACATATTTTCCTTGTTGTCGTCGTCGCCCTGGTGAACACTCTCGTTGTCGGATATGTACAGTTCGTCGAGTGGCGGGATAATGTTCTCGCCTGTGGCAAAGTCACGATTGCCCCAGACTCCCATGAAAGGCAAATGACCGCTGAGATCGACGCACCCATCAGGATGTTCGCGCACACGACGGGCGGCTTCAAGCGGGGCCAGCTCATCCGGCCGAAGCAGATGCTGCGTGCCCTGGCCCCAGCCTTCGAGGTGTCCGATGCCCATCTCCCAGATTGGGACTGTCTGTAGAATGTCCTCAAGAGCATTTAGCTTTTGAGTTTGAGTGTTGCTAAAAGGCCCGGTAGAAGGTTGGTCAAAGCCAAAGCTTGGATCGGCTTGAAAATTGAGGCTTGAGCTGAAATCCTCAGAGTTGTTACCGCGCACAGTGAGTTGCGTAGTAGTGGCTGAAGGATTAACTTGACCCTGGCCGTCGGTGAGATCCAGATCAAAGACGCCAAGCTCAAGAAGAGATTCGAGGGATCTAGGAATAGCCACATCGGGGACTGAAGCTGCCTCTGTTGTCGCCATCGAGCTCAGAATTTGAGCGACATCGTGTTCTTTGGCGTCCAAGTGGCGCCCAGCCTGGCGTCCAGTGGCAGCGGGCGGAACCCAGTCGTAGCGAACCTTGAGCTCGAGCGCTTCTCTGACAGTCCGGTATTGCTTGCGGCGTAAAAACTTCCAGAGAACCTCAAAGCTGCGCTGCCCGAGGAACGTCTCAATTAGGGCATGTTCAGCTGGTAGTAGATGCTGTTGTTGCAGCATAAAAGCCGCGGCTTCAGCACTGGCATCCTCGTTGACTAGAATGTCTCCGTTCTCATCGACCTCGACTCCCGGTATCCCTTGCAAGACCACCTCCCCTTCGTCTGTCCAAACCTCGACAGTTGGGTCGAGAGGGCCTCGGACTGGATCGTGGAAGAGTAGAACGAGCTTGACGTGGAGCATCTGGAATATGAGGAGATCCGTGTCGGTAAACAGCTGCTCATTCTGGAGCATGTTCATGCGCCCCTGATTGGTGGGGATGTCCATTAAAAGCCACATCTTCTTCACGGCCGCTGTAGCCATGGTGCGTGGCAGACGGAAGCCACTACGGGCAAGTGTCGACACAATGTCACGAGCCATGCGCTCGCGGCTGACCAGCATCTTGACGTAGCGAAGAGTCGGTGCGCGCTGGGGCGGCTGGGCGGACCAGTCGAAGGGGACGTTGTTGTCAGTGTAGGGCTGGAGAGGGATAGTCACCTTGGCATAGGACCGCCAGTCGAAAGCGCCAATAGTCTCAGCCGATGCAAATTGACGTGCCATGCGCATCACATTGCCCTCGAGCTCATTGTCAAAGGTAGCCTTGAAGACACGGCTGACGCTATAGAGAGCAAGGACATCGTCCAGGTCCAGAAACTTGCACACGTGGAGGACAAGGTCGAGGCAAGAAGAGATCGAGCTAAGGAGGTCGAACTTGACGCTGGTCGCCACGGACTGAGGCGGCTGCTTGGAGGGAAACTCTTGGTCTTGGTTGTTGGCCGACGGCGTAGCTTGAGCGCTGGAGCTGCGGCTAGGGAGTGGAAGGTGTTGGAATTGTACCGATCCGTCGTTGGCCCCATCGTTTTCCGCCGGGAGCTGACCGAGTGACACAGCTCTGGAGATGAGGCGGCGCTTCGAGGATATAAGCGTTTCGTCTTGCTGTTGCTCGACCATGGGACGCTTCCCCCCAAGCTGGTGTTTGCGACGGGGTTGGAGAACTTGCATGGGATGAGCCGGCACCATAGGCATGTTGGGTGTGAATACCGCGGCCTTGTAGTACTTCGTCCAAGTAAGGGTGGTCCCCGGCTCGCAGGTTGTGAATGTGCGAGACTCTTGATCGTCTCCAAAGTGGATATCGGGAAGGCTTTGCGTGAGGATGGTGTTGAGCTTGTTGTCAAACGACAAGTCAGGCCAGTCATGAGGGAAGACCATGGGCGCCATGTTGAGTCCCGTCCAAGCTTGGTCAAGTACGTGGAACTCTTGGTCTTTGCCCTTGCCTGGCATCTCGTCGTTGAGTCTGTTCCAGTCTTGATAGAGCGCAATTCTCTCCTGGACAATGCCTGTAATCCCCTGGGTCGTGTAACGGCCGCGTGCAACGTCGCGGCGAACGCGGCGGATATTGCGGAAGGAGGCACGGTTGACGGCCTGCTGGAGCTTGAGCGAGTTTAGTTGGGTAGGCGTGAGGGTGTTATTTCGATTCGGACCGTCCTGCACGGGTGCTGCACTTGATGACGACGCATAGCTACTGCCGATGGGAGTAGCTGACGCCGTCCGAGGAAAAGATTGAGCAAATGCCAACGGGGTTGGGAGAAGCGCAGACGAGTCCCCGGGCAGATTCTGGATGGCTGCTGCGATGTCCTGAAGGTCGAGAGGCAGAGCTCGCTTCTTGCCTTTGCCCTTGGCGTCGGACGAAGAGAGATCCATGATTTCCTGTGTGGTCCTGCAAACACAGAGAAGAGAAACGAAGCAAATGTCGTCGATTGTAGACAAAAAAGAGAGAAAAGAAGATAAAAGGGGGGAAAAGATGGTAAGAAAAAGAAGCTGAAAAAGAGTGTCGAGAAGAGAAGAAATGCGAAAAGAGTGTGTGTTGGAGACAAAAGAAAGCACACCGAAGCTCAATGGGACAAAAGAAGCACCATGATGATTGGCAAGAAACGAGTGTGAATGCAAGTGGCCGCGCGTGTCCTGTTTGGCTCAATAACGTTGGCTGGACAAAGAGGCAGAAAATGAAGTTATTCACAACCGCCTATTGATCTTATCAATAAAGCATCGAGGCTTCGATGGAGGACAATGGCAACAAACAGAAGGAAAGTGCACACGCTAAGAGCGGTTAAAAGTGGAACAATAGCAAGGAGAGCAACTTACCTTACCTCATCATTGACCTCGCTGTGCACAGTGCACATGGAAGATCCAAGGCCAGAAAAACACAGTCGGTGGAAACAGTGTTACACAAACAGCGGGATAGCGAGCAAAAAAGATAAACAAGAGGGGTCACGAGAGCTTCATAGCGTTTTTCTCGCCTTGCTGCCTTGCACGCCTGCCTGCTTGCCTCCTTGCCTCCTTGCCTCAGCTTGCTGGTAAGGTGGCGACTGAATGGGAGAAGAGTTGAAGCACCACAAACGACATGAAAGAAGGAAATGATGAAAAGAACTTTTAAATTAACCTTTGCCTCCAATATGCCGCCAAAAAAGGACACTGGCCCTTGCGTTTTGCGTTCCTTTGACGGCAAATCCATGAACGGAAAGTCAAGACTAGGCCTTTCACGTCCTCATCCTCTCTTCCATCTCTTCCCGAAGCCCCAAGTACGCCGCTGTGAGAACAATAAATAGAAAACAATAAACAGAAATCGTAGCACTAGGTAGTAGAAATTGTGGGTGGAATCAGCCGACATATGTCCCGCCAAGATACAAGAAAAAAGTTGGAGATCAAGAAGAAACATGGAAAAGCATAAAACGAAAAACGAAAAACGAAAAAAGGACCACCGTTGAGAACTGGACTCAAGCAGGTCTAAGGCGAAAGAAGGCCCGTCGACACCAAATTGCAAGGTAAATCGGTGGCATCGCTGGGGCGTGTGACAGGTCCCTAGCGGTCCATCTCATCCACCGGCAGGTCTGCATCGTCGCGGCCAACAATAGAGTCTGCAACCTTCCAGATCTGTAGCAGATTGTCCTCGGCGGCACTGCAGACCAGCCACGAGTCGGCCGGGTTGGGATTCCAGCTGAAGTCGGCCAGATGGTTTGTGTGGCCGCCGTGCATAAACAACAGCTCCGGCGGGCCGTCCTCCTGGTCGTCCGGCAGCTGTTCTTCGCCGACGCGGCTAAGGTCCCAGAAGATAATGCGGCGGTCGTACGAGCCACTGCCGAGGATGGCAGCCTCATGCGGGTGCCACGACAGCGACGTGACGGCGTCGGTGTGGCCCTCGAGGGTGTGCACCTTCTCGCGCACGTTGCGCAGATCCCACAGACCGATGGTCTTGTCGGCCGAGGCCGTGGCCACAATGTACTCGCTTGTCGGGTTAAAAGCAAGCGCGTTGATCGCATCTGTGTGCCCATCGCGTGCCACGAGCGCCGCCTTGTCGCTTGTTGCCTGGCGCACATCAACGACCTGCAGCGTCATGTCGTCCGAAACACTCCCCAGGAAGCTCTTGCTGATCGGGTGGTACTGCACGTCGTTGACAATGTTCTTGTGGTGGGTAAAGCGCCGTGCGGGCTTGATAATCTTGCTGCCGGCTGTGGCCTGCTTGAGGTCCCAGAGACACACGGTGGTGTCCTCGCTACCCGAGGCCAGACAGCCCGCCTCGTGCGGGTTCCATGCCAGACCAAAGCCCTCCTGCTTGTGCCCGACCAGCTCGAACTGGGGGTTGACGGTGCCCGTGGGCGTCATGCTGTGCTTGGTGCGGTCGAAGATGAGAACGCGGCCGTCGACGCAGAGCGTGGCCAGGATGTCCGGGTTCTGGGGTTGGTAGCGGGCCTTGTTGACCTCCTGCGGGTGGTCGATGCGCTGGATAATGTTGAAGCTGATGGCGGGCGCAGCGCCGTTGCTGCCTGCTGCGCCATTGCTGCCGCTGCCGCTGCCGCTGCCATTGTTGGCGCCGCTGGAGCCCTTGTTGCCGTAGCCGCCAATCTCGCCGCGCTCTTCGTCGTAGTCGTTCACGTTGGGCTCGTTGAGCATCGGGATGGAGACCTCGGCGATCTGGAGATAGTTGGGAAGGTCCTCAGAGGTGTGTGTGCCGAGGAGCAGCCGGTAGACGCGCGACTTCTTCTCTTCGACCACCTTGACGTCGGGAAACCACTGCGTCGTCAGGGTCGGCCATGGCAGGGCATTGCTTGGGTTTGTTAGATGTGGTCAAACGGCGTAGGAAAGGGCTTGTCGAGTCTTACCTCAGGATCATGTCGTAGAGAAATGGGCTGTTCTTCTTCCATG
This sequence comes from Sporothrix euskadiensis, assembly GCA_019925375.1. Taxonomy (NCBI): domain Eukaryota; kingdom Fungi; phylum Ascomycota; class Sordariomycetes; order Ophiostomatales; family Ophiostomataceae; genus Sporothrix; species Sporothrix euskadiensis. The sequence goes on along the minus strand of JADHKQ010000018.1, from coordinate 475 downwards.
TCTTGTACTCTGTGACGCGTGTCTGTTAGCTCGTGCTGTCTCCCGCTTGTTTCCCCTCACTGTCTACATTTGTCCCAAGATACCCAGCCGTTCTTCTTTCTCTTGCATCTCAGCCTACCTTCGTTGATCACCTTCTGCTCCTGGTCAATGCTGAGGCCGTCATCGCGTTGCATGTCCACTGTGAAATCCGTTTGTTAGTATTGGTATTGGGTAGGCCATACGATTTCCGTCCATTCTGCGTCCATTCGGGACCACATGTCTGGCAGCAAAAGTCAGAAGTTTCCCCTCAAATCAAACTCACCATCCACATCGTCGACAACCTGCGCGCCCTGGGGGGCCATATTTGCGACCAAAGAAAGCTTTCTCTGGGGGGGGGGGGGGGGGGGGGGTAGAAGAAGGGCGGGCGCGCGAGTGAAGAGGGGGGGCGGCCGGTCGTTCCCCATGGTGTAAAAAACGATAAATTTCTGAATTTGTT